>OY293411.1:99038704-99680153 GCA_958502065.1 Chrysolina americana
TTAAGAGTAAAACCCTCAAAAGTCTTCGAAAGACTTGCCCGAGCTAGGGAAGACGCAGCCCCTACCTTTTAACGTGTGATGCCATGCACGAGACCGATGACCATGCTGGGAATCGAACCCATGACCCTTAGGTTAAGAGACAAGCGCTCTACCATCATGACCATCACGGATTTTAAACTTTTCATGATTTTTAGGGGTATACCCCTAGGGACTTTTTTGATTAATATATTTTTTTAAGCCGATCGAATTTAAATTCACAGAATATACTAAATCAATCAAAACTGTCACTTATTCTCATTCAAATGGCTTGTTAAAGCTCTAACCGATCTCTGCCAACAAAGATCTCCTTGAAAAATGTCATCCTAGTGTTTTCCCAAGAAACTGAAAATCACTCAGTATATCTTATGGGGGCTAAGTAGGTTTCAAAACGAGCCTAAGTTGTTGACAATTTTTTTTATCACAAATAAAGATTTTTTTCTATTGTATATCCAGTATCTATCTCAACATGTGTGTCTACAGAGAAGAAGCATAGGTGCAATGCTCGAATGATTTTTACCTCTACCACATTAGCTGACAGCATTTCCAACGCTACACACACAGCTGACTGTTGTTTTCGTTCTTCTAATTATGTAAACATTCAAGTCCATGCGAGTAGTTAACACATATCCCTTCTCCATGATACAGCTGACATATTTTTTCAAATTCTGGTATGATGTCACCTATTAAAAACAAAAGTTTCAGCAGGCGTCCTACGACTCAAATGTTTTTACCACTTTTGGTCGGTTCACTTGGTAGACATACCATCTATCGAAAATAATGCCAACTGATTGGGGTTAAACTCGGAGTTAGATCACTTTACAATTTGTGACACTGCCTCCCAGACTAAAAGGGTTGATGACTTATGTGAATTAGTTCAGTTATCCCAACGTTTTATAATTTAGATATTATGAATCAGAAAATACGTAAATAAGTAGAGGAGATCTCGCGTTTGTCAGCGATCGACGCATCGAAAACCAACTCATTGAATCAATTGCACATTCCGCAGCACATTTAATGAGCATAGAAAAATAGAATTGTTAGTTAAATTATCTATTTAGATAACTATATCCTTCAACATTTGAAATTCAACAATTAACCTCAAATTCTTCAATGTGTTCTGAGAGAACAATTTAAATACTGAGGTATTTATGTGCAAGTTGAGGTCTCCGGTTGGAACTTCTGCTAGCATCGGACCGAGGTTCGACACCACAGTAAGCGGGAATTTTTTTCAAGTGCATCGGTTTCGTTGGGCGGCCACATGTCTTGCTATAAAGCAATTGTTTGGCTCGCTTCGGGCAGAGGTTCGAGGCCTCAGTTGGACCCTGTCTTCAGAGCTTCGATACATCTGTAGGACTCGCTGGTGTCATTTACCTCGATAATCACTCCCTACGTCCGTGGAGTGAGTGATTACTTGGTCTGAGAATCATGTGTTCTGGGTAGATAAAGTGAACCAAGGATCACAGCCTTCTGCATTCGTCCTTTTATGCCTGTGGATATCGGCTGAGACCGCGGAAGCCTGACAAGCTGACAGCTATTGCATTATGGTCTCAGGAGCCCCACGACACGCTTTACATCTAGTGCCTGGGACGTCCTTACCCATCACGCGACTACGGTAGATCAAGGTGTTGAAGACACCATCTTGGTAGGCCATTGTGGATTCCTCGGTCTCCGATTTCAGTCCAGTTGACCTGAGGAAAGCAAAGATCAAATTTTTGGATAAACCGAGGTCTTCAATATTCTTGAAGAAGACCCCATGCATTAGCTTATCCCTAAGCCGCGTATCGATTTTGCGAGGCAGCCTCGCGCGGCGGCCTCGTGAGGCCTGCTTCGCGAGGCTGCCTAAACGTGTGATTTTGAACGGAAATGAGGCAAGCACGCGAGGCAGAGCGGCCGTCAGTCAGTGCCAGGCACTCCACCAAGGCGCGGCAGAAATAACGTCAAAGCGCGAGGCAAGGTTGTCGAGGCGCCTTCGAGCACGAGCAAAAACCGACTGTCGATGGCTCACCCTGAGGCTGCCTCAGCCTCGCGAGGCATGCTTTGCCTCGCACCTGAAGCTGCCTCACCCTGAGACAACCTCAGGGTGAGCCATCACAGTCGGTTTTTGATCGTGCTCAAAGGCGTTTCTACCGTGCTTTGTCGTTACTTCTGCCGCGCTCAAGAAAAGTCAAGATGGCAACGGAAAGTGTATGGTGGAGTGCCTCGCACTGACTGACGGCTCGCTCTGCCTCGCGTGCTTGCCTCATTTCCGTTCAAAATCATCCGTTGAGGCAGCCTCGCTAAGCATGCCTCGCGAGGCCGCCGCGCGAGGCAGCCTCACAAAATCGATAAGCGGCTTTAGGTAGCTGCAGTTGTACTTATGTCTCAACAGCTTGGACGTGAGCTTTCTGCTGAACGGGTTCCAACTCGGTGATAGAGTTTGGGTCACCTCGGTTAGTGTCGTAAACGAGTTTATCGGAAGCTAAGCAGAGAAGGGGATCTGAACTCCTGATGACTTTGCAAGCTCTATCCAATACCATTTATGTACGTCCATGGACTCCCCGTTGGTACATTTTCTTTACGTCGAGTTGTCGTAGCTCCTGAGTCCATTTCATCACTCCAAAAGAGTATAGTAGAATCGGAACGGCAAGCATATAAGTAGCAGCAACTTTATTCTTTCTCGACAGTTGCGATGCTACTTGCTACTTATTCATTCATTTATTCATATATTCATCCATTCATGTTTTATGCTCATACTTCTAATTATTTGTATGCATGGGTTGTATTGTTAGCTATGTTTTCTCTATTTATCTTATTAGCCAATTGTTATGGCAAATTTTTTGGAGGTTTGCCAATTTTTGTAAAGTGGAATAGCATTCATTATGTAATTCAATTTTCGAATGGCAATGAAACGCGTTTATTATTATTATCATCAACACGACGACGTGCATGATGTGACGGAATTTCAGTCAATTTAATACTGTCAATTTTCTTCATACTAGTTTCCGGCTCCATTACAGGATTAACAGGGCAATAGTGTAACGATCCTGAAGCCGGATCTGACTGCTTCTCGTTTTGTTGCCGCTCGGCGTTACTATATTTTGAGATAACTTATATTTTACAAGTCTAAATAAATAAGTGGGTTAAAGTTAACACTATTTTTATTACAAGAGAAATAAAAAATATTATCCATAGGTAATAACTGATAAAGAAAATACTTAGCCATAAAGTACGCGATACATTCCCTTTCCTGAACCTGATCAATTCACTACAGATATGAATCCACAAATTCCCTTGAACACTTTATCAGTTCATCGAACGCTTCAATCATTTGAACTGTATAAAATGAATAAATTAGAGTTGGATTCCATTTGAATGAGGTCACGGTAATTGCTGATAATGAGAAAGCAATAAGCATCCTGTATAGTTTTTTATGTCTCGAATCGTGATATTCAATCATTCTGATATGCTTGTGTAATACAAGGAAAACTGTTCCTTTGTTTGAATTTCTGATGAAATCCCGACAGTGACAACGTATAAAATGTTTCCCAGAACGTTATTTATATAAGGACATACCTATAATAGTAGTTGTTATAAGGTTACCCACTTATTTTATTATTGAATGAATGATTTAGCTTCATGGATTGGATCCTAAGAGTGGCGAAGGAGTATTATGCATGCTGTCCGTTCGGAATTTAGGATTTACAAATGTGCAGTAGTTCTCAAAGGAAGACCATGCTAGAAATTCGAAGAGAACTCGGCATTGGATACACATACATACAGGGCAAAGTGGAAAAATTATTCGACGGCCTGATGTTTTTTTAAGCGTTCGTTACCTAGCAGGCTGTGGGATTAAATTTTCTGAAATCAAATAATTAGACAACTTTTCCATGCCTCATGACCGATATGTTTTTCAACCTTACATTAAGGTTCGAAGCCGGCAGAATTTTTCCCAAAATTCTAAGAGTTCTCAATCTATCGTCGAGGGGCGCAGAGGGATTAACATTTTTTGAAATTATAGTCGCTGCGCCTATGTTTTCTTTTCGCGAAGTTTTGGCAACTTTTTTCGAGCAAGAGGGGCGCCCTACCCTCCGAAATCGTCAAAAAATGTTCCTAATACGGTTGATGTTATTTATCGTTTTTTTGATTTTATTTTCAATAGATTTCGCAATTTTTTTCGATAAGGAAGGGGGAAAAGGCCTTGAAATTGCTACGTGTTCTCTATCTAGCAGGCAGGAGGAGTAAATTTTCTGAAATTTTAGTCGACGGTCCGATGTTTTTCAATATTTTTACTAATTTTAATTTTATTTTCTCGAGTTTTCACAACTCTCTTTGTTGTTATCTTACCTATCTTTCAGGGGCAGAGGGGGCTAAACATTTTTTAATTTCAATTATTTACTCGTCAGAGTTTTTTACTACTTTTACGGGTTTTCCGGTTTAATTTTCGCTTTTTTGAGGAGGAGCGTCTTACCCTCTGACCGTAATTTTTTTGGCGTAAATTTTCACATCCAAAACCGTAAAAAAATCCTTATTCCAACGCTTTCTAATCGAGCCTTTGGAACGGCAGGGAGTGTAACATTGCTTTGAATTAAATTATTTTATAGTCTTATGATTTTTTCGTTTTTTACGAACTTTTACTATTTTATTTCGGCAGAAGGAGGGAAGAAACTACCCTCCGACCGTTATTTTTTTGTCGTTATTTTTGACATCCTAAACCGTCATAAAATGTTCCAAATACCTACGTGTTCTCTTTCAGTGGGGGTAGGTGGGATATCACTTTTTTAAATTGAATCATAGACTGTCTGAAGTTTTTTACTTTGTTTGTTCGTGCCCCCCGATCGGGATATTTATCTCCGCTGTAATTTTTAACGTCCAAAACCTTTTAAAAAATTCCAAATTTCTCTATCTAGCGTTCAGGGGGGCAGGGGTGTTGTAGTTATTAGATTCAGAAGATGAATTGAATTTGGTTTACATCAGGAAAAAAGTGTCACCTCCAACTGACAAAACGCATATAAAATTCGTATGAACGACGAACATTTTCAAAGAGTGTTAAAAAAACAGCACCTAGCATTTCCTTCATTTGAGAAACGTAAAACAAGGACAAGCAACACTGCCGGTCATTCAAAGTTTCAATTATACATAATCATTATTTTATTTCATTTGGAAGATATACCTGGGGATTTTTTTTCCTAATTTGCCAATTAAAGCTCATTTGACATAAGACGGCCTTTCTGTTGACTGCCATGCGGTGATGCCAATTTCTTCACCACAGCTCGGAGTATTAAAAGGCTGTGGTTTCATCCAAGTGTTGCACAACATAGCATTCGGCTATACCGTTCTGATGATGACCAACAAGACTGAAACACGTGTGTACCGTTGCTTTTCCAACTAAGAGTTAGCCCATGAATCCATTTTCAAATTCATTTTTTCCCTCACTACTCTATTTGCTTTCATGTAAAAATATTTCTGAGACCTGATATAAATTATTTTACAACGTACTTGAGAAGATTATATGATAATTCGTATTGAACTCATTACAAACATGCATGTTATTATAATTAAGATAAGTGGTTTAACTTGAATATTTAAAAGCGATAATTAAAGTTACCTGACCTACCAAACCTGACCTAAAATATTATGAAAACTCAAACTTTAAGACTTTTTTTATTTGCAAGAATTCTCGACATTAAGGGTATTATTTCGGGACCTCAAAAACTCATTGATCTAATCTGAGAAAAAATTATTTGCCTACATAAGTATAGTAAAAATAAAAATAATTGCCACATGTAAATGTAAGTTCTAAAACGTCGAAAAAAATCTATCACAAAGTAATAGTTCTAGATGTTTCCAGAATATTTTCTGCTTTTACTGGTCATAAAACAACATAAAAAATCAAAAATGTACTTCAGGTTACGTTGATTTCGTTTTCAGTTGCATGACCAGGAGAAGATTTCTTCTCGTTGCAAAGTCATCATCTGAAGATGAATGTTAAGGAGGCTATAAAAAAGCTATTCACAAAAAATAGTTTTTGGATTTATTCTAGAAGAACCAATACAAACAAAATGTGATGCATCTTAGGTCCCATTTCGTTGAAAAAACATCAACAAGTAGAAATTAAATATTTCTTTTGGAATACTGTGCTGCTGAAAATAACATTATTTTAGATTACCGTACATACAGAATAAACAGCAGATATCTTTGCAAAACCTTTGGCTTTGCCACTGTTTGTTAAATATAGAGACTGAGTTTGCCAATTTAACTGAATAAATACTTGTCTAGTTCCGATTTGCTTAATTATGCACATATTATGTTAAGGTAAATGTACATCATCATAAGAGGTTTCAAATATGACGTTGTTGGGATAACTAATTTGCCAATTTGTTGTTTATTTTCAATTTTCTATCATGTACGTTTTTGAGCTGCTGCTAAATCATCAATCTCTAATTTCTTTGCTTTCAATACTTCAGCAAGTACTTTCAATAGTCCATTTGGAATATTTTTGGGCACTTGTGTCAAATGCGTTTTTTTTTATATTGCACCTAGAGAAACACATTCCTTTTCTATGTTCACATACATGTTTCTATGTACCAGTTCCTCCTTCCAACCTGAAATTCTTCTGCATCCGTTCCAGAATCCGTACCAATTTTGTTTTCCTACACTGATTTGATAGGGGGGCAAAACACGGTACTTGTGGTTTGTAAAGTGAAACAAATCAAACATTTTATAGAAAAAAGGTGTACTTCTTCAGTGATGAAAAATTTACTATTTTCGAGAATAAAATTATTGGTCTTTGAACATCGGTTCCTTCGCCATTTTATGAGTACCAGACAGAGCAAACACATTCACTTCCTACCTATTAAAAGATAATCGAAATTCACTATGTAAACACAACCAGAAGTTTACGTAATCAGTGCTGTTGCGATTGTTTCATTTAAGAGTGGTGATTAGTAAACAATAGAAGTATTATCGAGAATTGAATGAATCAATCAAAAAGTAACCGGTATACCTAAAGATTGAAATGCGTTTCAAATGGAAAAAGAATATAGCGAACCCTAGAACGCGGAGATCAGAAACCAAAAAAATTCAATGGGAAAAAAAGTTCAATAACGAAAAAACAAAACAATCATTCACTATTCACCTCCATTTCGAACGGTAAAACTAATAAAATATTAATAGTATGCTAATGCATTCTCCTAGCCGACAGAGTTATATAATCGACTAGATATAAGACAGCATTTGGGGATTGTTTCGTATTATCTCAGGTTTAGTATTCTATAAAGAGCAAACACAACCTTGATGATTCAACTTATTTGTGTCAATTCGGGAACTTCAGTGATTTTTGGTTGTGATGATTTTTATCCATACAAAAAATATCTCTTTCATGAAATCATTGGTTTTTACAAACAAAGACAGTCGCTGTGTTGCCAATGTTCATCGAGTTTATTATCTTCACTCCCACTCTTGATAAATATTTGCCTAAAAACATTAGCTGGGGCGGGGTGAGATATAAATTCGTTTGTTTGATGTGAAATGCTATAAACGCAAAATTCTTCAAAGAATCAAATCCTAATATTACTATTACTCATACTATTTTTTCCAGAAGTATGATCTAGTATTTGTAGGACATCCTATATACGGTCTACTATGTTTCTTGCCACTTTAGCCAAATAGCCTGAATGTGCACTATTCAATAGCGAATAATGTAGATACAAAGCGCTTCAACATGAAAATTCTCAGGAAATGCTAGTATCATTTGTTTGAAAGTGGTTGACGATGTTACAGTTTGAGTGAAATTGTCCGAAGCGCAAAGAAAATTCATTATCTGCAGTCACTCAAAAACTGGAGACAATTAATTATCTCGGCTCTTCAGACAATACAAGTCCAGAACAATTTCATTCAAATCCCAGGTAAAGTCGTCGGCAAGTATTCAACAAAAAACAACTACTGCCCCCTACGACCATTGAATTATATTTGTTTAATACTTGGTACAATATTAGTTTTATGGTATTCCGTCAAGTGGTGTCGCCCCTCTTTCATGATGTTTTTGGCTTCATGTTGAAGTCGACACGTAGTCGGAGTGCATTTTAAACTGGAACCCAGAGATGGCGCTGAATTCATACCTCAGTGTTTGTCTCAGTGATTTCCAATTAGGATGAAAGGATTTTTCGATTCAATTGGGTCGAACTAGCCTTCGCTGATGATTGGCAATGACCATGAAACCGGTACGGAGGTGTTCCCCCAATTAAGTCGAAAAATAATTTCAGCTTTGATATTTGAAATGCATTGCAAAGTGGTTCTTGTAGAAAACTTTGCCAAGTATTAAACAAATATAATTCAATGGTCGTAGGGGGCAGTAGTTGTTTTTTGTTGAATACTTGCCGACGACTTTACCTATTGTATAGGTTCTAGTGCGGAAGATTGGATTACGTAATCCACCATATTTCATTATTAGAGTGGCACTCGTTGGTAAATAGACAATTTAGACTATTAACAATCCAATGAAACGAGTTTTGTAATAAATTTTTTGTAAATGTAAATGTCCATTGCCATCAATATGTACTCACTCCTATAACTTTACTGCCTTTACCCTGTGTGACTCCAGTATGTGAAGAGAAGACTGAAGATTGTGTCTAAGCCTGATTCAGATTCAATTTATTCGCAGTAAACCATTTATTGGCTTCAATTCCACTATCCATTTGAGTGTGTTCATATTTCAGGTAGAGTTTATTATGGTTGTATCGTCAGCAAATAAAACACATTAATACGGCAGAAAAAAATTATAGAAATCGTTAATGTGAATAATAAATAGCAGTGGTCCCAAAACAGACCCTTGAGGGACACCATTTTCAATATGACCATGGATAGAAACAACTTGTTTCCTCCACTTTGGAGGGCATAGATATAATTGAAATGGGTCGAAAATTATGTAAACAATCTGCATTCCTTTTTTTTGGGTAAAGGTTCAATAACATTTTTGCCACTCAAGCTGAAGTGTTTGCATGTGCACTATTCAATAACGAATGATGTCGACACAGAGCGTTTCAAAAGAAAAATTCTCAAGAACTCCTTGTACCATCTTAACACAGACTGCATGTTCCCGAAGTATTTGATGCTCTCTATAGGGTCTCGTATTGATTTTTACCACTCTAGCCTAACCCTGGATGTGAGTCATCACCAGACAATAGTTACTAACTGGTTTTATTATTTTTCAGGTACATGTTCCCGATATTCAAAAAAACTTTCAAGGAACAGTTGACGGAAGATGACCTCTTCAGGCCATTAAAGGAATACAAGTCCGGCGAGATAGGTTCGAAATTAGAAAGAATATGGAAGGAAGAATACAGGATACACAAAAAGACCGCCCTGTACAGGGCGATATTTAGGTTATTCGGTTTAAAATTCATGATGTATGGATTCTTGAGATTACTTAACGAACTTATGTTGATGTAAGTATCGAATAGCTATTTAATTATTTAATCCCGCGGGTTCAGAAGATTTTTTAGTGTCGATGTCTTATAATTGAATTTATGTTTGCGTAAATGAATACAGAGTGGTCTGAAAAAATACTGGGAACCATCTCAGAAAACATAATCCTTAATAGTTTCTATATACAGAAGTATCGGTTTGGTTTGGTTGTTTCACTCGGGATAATTGTGAAATCATTGAATGGAACCATTAAATGATTGATAACTTTTTTTTACCAAAGAAGTTTATTATCATGACTCCATGTCGTGAAATTATTGATACAAAATTCAGCCCCTCTTCGAACTAGAAATTGATGTGTCATCAGCATACAGTACAATTGAAAATGTTCCAATATACTCTGGCAGGTCATTAATATATAACAGAAATATTATAAAATAGATTCCTGGGGAACCCCAAGTGAAGTGTCAAAACATGTCCGAATCAACACCAGTCCATATTGCAACAGAATTGAAATTAATTCATTTTTTCTTTTGTTTTCCAGAGTCGTAATGCCTTTATGTATAGGAAAATTAGTGTCATATTTCGAAACGGATCAAAAAACAATATCACAAGACGAAGCCCTGTCTTACGCGGGAGGCTTAGTGCTGTGCCTCCTGGTGGACGCATTTGTGGCACATCCCACCCTTATGGGCTTGCAGCACCTGGCGATGAAGATAAGGGTGTCCTGTAGTTCGTTAGTGTATCGAAAAATCCTGAGATTCAGTAGGACTGCCTTAGGGAATACCACAGTAGGTCAATTAGTGAATTTGTTATCGAACGACGTCAGTAAATTCGATCAGACATTTGCTTTGGTTCATTACGTCTGGATAGGTCCCATTCAAGTCGGTCTGGGTACTTGGCTGCTCTACAGAGAGATCGGCATCAGCGCATTGTTCGGCGTTGCCTTTTTGGTGTCCTTCGTGCCAATACAAAGTGAGTATTTAGAATAGACTACGTTCAAATGTTGGTCTTGACCCTGTACGGGCAACGCCATCTCTTGCGCTACTTGGTTAACATTTTTGCGTGAACGATCATCTTGGATGAAGTAATGGACGTTTACTTTTACAAAAAGTTAAGTGCAAAACTCGTTTCAATCGATTGTTAAAAGTCTAAAATGTCTATTTTTTTTATTTAAGAAAAATATCATATTTCAAAGTGTGCCTTTGACGTCACGTTCATCGGAAACATCACCCACCTTAATCCACGTTCCGAAATATCGTTCTCCCATAAAATATAGCTAATGGCGTATTATAAGCCATCAAGAAATAATTGAAACTTGGTCACTGGATTAACACTTAAAAAATTTTTACGTAAAAGCAATGTTTTATATTATTTGTAACTTTAAAATTTTCTGAACGAACCTGCCTTTTGATGAAAAACTGTTGTTGGCAACACCGCAAATTATAATAACAGTTCTTATGGAACAGAAGTTGTTATTACCACAGAACACATACATTTGTTTTGTGTTTATATTTGTGATTTGAGGTTAATGTTTGTTGTTGCGGTTGCCATTAACCTGAGAAAATAAAGTATTCAAGCATATATATTTGATCTACTGGCATCTGTCTTGTATCACATAAGGTGAGCAAATGAATTGAATAGAGAAAAACTGTTGTTATTGATCTACTCCTTGAAACAGACGAACAAACCCATCTGGTATCAACTTACAACTATCATAGAACACAATCCAGATGTAATGATAATTTGAGATTCCATGGTGTACAACTTATACAACGTTGCCAAGTTTAATTTTGATGAACATGACGTCACGAAACCACTTTTTTTCAAATTATAGAGAAACTGGCGGTCAGAAAAATTAAATAAAAATCCCAAGTGATTTTAGCGTATATACTTTTTAATTACAGTGTATACTTTTTAATTACAGTGTTTTCTCATAGCTCGTGAAAAGGTCCATTGAAGTTCAGGCAATGCTCCTATCAGTTCATTTTATTGTTGACACATTCCAAAATAATAATAATAACAGTAATAACACAGAACACCTACACTACGCAAAAGCGTGACTGGATAGTAACTTTTTGATATTTTGGGGTTGTATGTCATTTCTGGGCGGTAAATTCAAACTTTCAATTTAAATACATTTAAAGTGATCTGCCATCGAAAATATCCGATAAATTTTGGTGGAAAGGTTAAATTACGCTTCTGTCTAGTTTATGTATTCTGTGATATTAATACGTCTTGATTTAGCAATATGAAAGGGCAGAATTAAGCTCCCATTACTTGTAGATATCGAAAACTACTGATCTTCCATTTGATCCTAAAAAAAAAAATAGTCCGAACCAATTCGACTAAACTTATTTTGTAAATAATCAGTAGCCATCTTTGTTTCACGTTTTCAGTTTTGAATTTTTTCCTCAAATCCGAGCCTACTATGATTTGATGGAAAATGATTATATTAGAGTGGATTTTTAATATTGTTGTTTTTTTTAAATTGTTTTTTTTTTTTCGTTAACCAGCTGATATCCCCCTACGAACGACAGCCCTCAGAAGTCGAAACTTGTGCGAGCTAAGGATTAACGAGATCTTACGATCTTTCCGAATCTAAATTGTAATTCATAACAAGCTGCATTTTTCATATAATACATTAGAAACGATGTTACTGTTTTCCCATTACTTAAAAATCAATAACTTTCTGCAACTTGATGAGGGTTACAAACTGTGAAAATTTCAGGTCGATATCTGTTTTCTTTCTAAAAATAATAGAATACAAAAAAGCGGCGACAGACCCCATGATGTTTTTCCGGTTAAAGAAAAAGATTGTTGCTGTCATTATCTGTAAAGCAACGTTTGATATATTACGCTTAATATAAAAATTATACAACCGATACTTGTACATTTTGGTATATATACGATATATTAACATCACTGGATCAACCGAAAAGGACCCGGTAATGATTTTACAAAATATACTCAACGCAAGCACAAACCCCGCCCACAGTCACACGTCATCATAAAATCCGAAAATATACGCGGCCCCAGCACGCCGTAACTAAATATACTTGACACCGGCGACACCAGAGTTTTGGAATCATTTGGCACAAAGACAGCTGCATGCAAACTGAGTTGAAATTTTTATTTTCGTTAACCGCCTGCTCCTTAATTAGCACAACCTCAGAAAGACTTGTGATTCCATGCGCGAAATGATAATGACACATTGTGTCTAATCAACTTCAGGTTAAGTTATTGTACTTTTAGGATAGTTCAGTTTTCAAGCACTATTTTAACAAGTTCTATACAAGCACTGTATCGTTGAGGCCTATTGCCAAAAAAATCTATTCAAAAATTTTGCTCTGTGCATTGCCTAAGACGACTTCAGATATCGACAGCTTCTCATAACTTATAACTTACAAGATACAGATCAGAAATCAATTCGTATCATCAAGTAACACCTGACTCACGAACTTGCTTAGTCTTCTGCAACACCTCAGAAAAGTCGGCGATTTGCCTTCCTTTCATACTTCCTTGACATAAGCTCCGTAGTTTCACCCTTAGCAGTTTAAAAGGTTCCGCCTTCTCATTCTTTTATCATTAGCCTGAGATGGAACCCATGACCTGAGGATGTTTATTTTCAAAGCTGACAACGCCCCCAAATATTCCATCCAACTCCCATCGTCATTCTTACCTTCCCTTCTTGGTTCTCACGAAGTTTTCTGAAAATATAGAAAGCTATTATTGAAGTAGCAAACAAAAGAGACCTAACAACAGATATCTCCAATTTGACTTGAAAACAGAATCTCAACCTCGAAGTTGTCCTGGTCCTACCTTCGCACGGATACTCACAAACGTATTCAAATAGTCGTCGGGATATTAGCTAGGGAAATAGTTGATTTTTGTTCTTTGCGTTATTCGGATTAAATGATGTTAATTATTGAATCGATTCCATCTTTGTATTTCAAATACCTATTAATTCATGTTATTTCAGTTTGGTTGGCCAAGAGGGCATCCGTATTGAGACTGCGCACTGCCCTGAGGACGGATGAAAGGGTTCGTTTAATGAACGAAATACTGTCGGGAATACAAGTCATCAAAATGTACTGTTGGGAGAAGTCCTTCGAAAAACTCATATCATTTGCTAGAAGGTGAGTTTGAGAAAAGTTTTGTATCCAGTTCCAATTGAAGATCATCAGGATTTATATTTGAAATAGATTATTGTTTTATTGTGTTATCTGGTATCATATTCTAATGTACTCTTCATTTAATTCCAGGACAGAAATGAAAGCGATCCGATCCCGTTCCTACTTGCTAGGAATAATATACTCCTTCGAAATCTTCATATCGAGAACGTCAATCTTCATAAGTATCCTAGGATACGTCCTTCTGGGTAACTACATCACCGCTGACAAAGTTTTTGCAATAACAGCGGTCTACAACTGCTTACGACCGACTATCACCATTCTATTCTCCCTGAGCGTATCATCACTGGCAGAAATGAGCATATCCATCTTACGATTGCAGGGTTTACTGAATCTGGATGAAAAGGAAGAAGATCCATCGATCAAAAAAGGCAAAGAACCCAACTCGAAGCCTCCGAAAGGACTGAAGACCAAAGACATCAACTCGAAACATCTGAATGGAGTCAAAAACGGTATACCGGAAGAAACGAAGCAACATATGGAAATATACCAGAAGAGTCCCACACCGAAGATAATCCTAGATAATGTGTCTGCCAAATGGGTAGAAGAAGCGACCGAAGACACTTTACTGAACATCAGCTTCAGCGTAACCTCCAACAAGCTACTCGCGATTATAGGCCCTGTAGGAGCAGGCAAGAGCAGCATCATGAACCTGATTCTGAAAGAACTACCCGTAAAGTCGGGTAACCTGGAAATATCGGGAAAGATATCTTACGCATCGCAAGACCCCTGGTTGTTTGCTGCAAGCGTCAAACAGAACATCCTCTTCGGGGAAGAGTTCGACCAAGCACGCTACGACAGAGTAGTCGACGTCTGCTCGTTAACGTCCGACTTCGACTCGCTGCCCTATGGCGACAAAACCCTGGTGGGCGAGAAAGGCAAAGCCCTTAGCGGTGGCCAGAAAGCTAGAATAAACTTAGCGAGATGCGTTTACAGAATAGCCGATATTTATCTTCTCGATGACCCTCTGTCAGCGGTGGACGCTAACGTCGGTAAGCACTTGTACGAACGCTGCATCAAGGAGTTTTTGGCCGACAAAATTTGTGTCTTGGTGACCCATCAGCTCCAATATCTCAGAGAGGTGGACAGTATTATAATCATGCACGACGGTGAGGTGCAAATGGAAGGAACTTACCAGGAACTGCAGAATAGTGGTCTGGATTTCACGAAGATGATGGTGAAGGGTGATGAGACCGATGAGAAAGAAAAGAAGAAGAAAAAGAAGATCAGATCGAGGCAGAATACTGTTGGTGAAGAGTCAGAGAGCAGTGATGATGAGGAGGAACAGAGTCTTGATAAGGAGGCCCAAGAGAGTGGCGGTATCAAAGGAGCTACCTACTGGGCGTACTTGAAAGCAGGTGGTGGAAAAGTGGCCATAATTTTCTTGATATTCCTGTTCATCATTTGCCAGGTACTCGGAAATGGAGGAGAATACTACGTGACTTACTGGTAAGTATCGTTTTTGTATTTTCAATTCCTATTTTTAATTTGTAATTTGCTCGATATAACTTCTCGTTTTGACTAAGTTAATCAATCTAAGAATTGGGTGGACATTAGCCAAGTAAAGAGTCCTTACTAGTTTCGGTAAACTCCCGTTAACTAATAGCCACAAGCAATCAACAATTTTTTTTTGGAATCAACATTTACGAGCAGCCTGCAGTAGTCTTATGCGAGCTAGGAATGACGAGGGTCTTGACTTTTAACGTGCGATCCCAAGCAATTGTACGTCAAAATATTCGATGACATATTATCTAAATATGTATTTTGATACAGGAATTGAAATGATCTTTATTCCATGCAGAGAAATCCTTCAGAAGTACTGTTTTTCTTCTAGGGTGAATTTAGAGCAAGACTTTTCCAACAGATTTTCCCGAAACCAGACACAACTCAATGAAACCCTAAACCGAATGGAAATAATATACTATTACACCGCAATCACTGTGGGAACCATAGCAGTGGCGTTGATAAAGTCCATTTATTTCATGCTGTTCTTCACCGTAGCTTCGAGAAACTTACACGACTACATATTTTCGAAGATAATAAAAGCCACCATGCGATTCTACAACACCAACCCTTCAGGGCGAATCCTGAACAGATTCTCCAAAGATCTGGGCACCGTTGACGAGTACATCCCCTCCGTTATCCTAGACGTCCTCGAGGTACTTTGGAATTAGGTGAGTATATCAAACCAGATAATGAAATTTGAAAGTTTTCAGATTGGCCTTTTACTCCTCGGAGTTGTCGTTTTATCGGCCATTGTCAATCTCTGGCTACTGCTACCCTCTGCCTTCCTCATCGTCCTGTTCTACTTCATAAGGGTTATTTACATTGAGACGAGCAGGAGCGTTAAACGAATCGAAGCTATAAGTAAGTCGTGAAGAAATTTGCTTTGCGTTCTGCTTTATTCCAATCTCATAAGTTACGGTTTTTTTCAGCAAAAAGTCCGATGTTCAGCCATATGACAGCCACCATTCACGGTTTGGGTACCATAAGGGCCTTCGATGCACAGGATATATTGGTTAAGGAGTTCGATGATTATCAAGACGTCCACAGTTCTGCGTGGTTTCTTTATATGGCATCCAGCAGGTGCTTTGGACTTTGGCTGGACTTGATTTGTATTTCCTTCATAGCCATTGCTACGTTCTTTCTTCTACTCTTCAACAAAGGTTGGTATCATTGATGTTGCATGTTGATGTCTGTTTATTATAATGAGTAAAAATCACGAAAACGCCAGAATTGGAGAATTTAAAATCATCACGTTATGAAATCGAAGAAATGAAAAACCGCGGAAATATTCAGCTCATTCCGTTTCGAATCGTTGGCCCTTTAATATATGTGAAATATGGAATTATCTAGACATTCCAACTTAAGGTCGCGTTAACCGCGAAAATAGTACAGCTTTGTATTATTTTCGAATTGAATGAAATCTAGTTTTCGGAGTAGGAGACGGGAATAATGAACCCGTCTGAAAGCTCTCCCTTAGTCATTGTCGGGGCGTCAGAGGGGTTCAGTCGAGTTTTAAATATTTTGAAGTGACCGCAAAAATAGGATTTGGGTTGCCCCGCGTTGTGGTAGGTCAGAAAACATTCTTTACTGTCCAAATTACAGCTTTTCCTCATAAAAAGTCATTGTCGGGTCGTCAGAGGGGTTCGTTCGAGTTTTTAATATTTTGAAGTGACCGCAAAAATAGGATTTGGGTTTCCACGAGTTGTGGTGGGTCAGAAAACATTATTTTCTGTCCAAATTACAACTTTTCCTCATGAAAATTCATTATCGGGTCGTCAGAGAGGTTCAGTCGAGTTTTAAATATTTTGAAGTGACTGCAAAAATAGGATTTGGGTTGGGTCGCGTTGTGGTAGGTCAGAAAACATTGTTTCCTGTCCAAATTACAGCTTTTCCTCATGAAAAGTCTTTGTCGGGTCGTCAGAGAGGTTCAGTCGAGTTTTAAATATTTTGAAGTGACCGCAAAAATAGGATTTGGGTTGCCCCGCGTTGTGGTGGGTGAAAAAACATTATTTTCTATCCAAATTACAACTTTTCCTCATAAAAAGTCATTGTCGGGTCGTCAGAGGGGTTCAGTCTAGTTTTAAATATTTTGAAGTGACCGCTAAAATAGGATTTGGGTTGGGTCGCGTTGTGGTAGGTCAGAAAACATTCTTTACTGTCCAAATTACAGCTTTTCCTCATATAAAGTCATTGTCGGATCGTCAGAGGGGTTTAGTCGAGTTTTAAATATTTTGAAGTCACCGCATAAATAGAGTTTGCCTAGCGTTGTGGTGGGTCAGAAAACATCATTTTCTGTCCAAATTACAACTTGCGACATATTTTTGTTTAAAACTACCTCTCAGCAGGACTAAATATTGAACCAAACATTGTCTTCTTTCCTAACCGTTCTTAATGATCAATATACCATGTCATTAATTCATTCAAATTGTTCATACATTTTTGTTTCCGGGGCGACTTACTGATTTTTTTGGTGGCGTATTCACTTTTCAGCTGGAGGAAAGCCCGGAAAACCTACAGCTCCACCTCTGGTGGTCGGTGTGCACTCCAAGCTAGCACCAGACGAGATTAGCATCTAGACAACTCACAATACACTTGCTTTTCAACAAGGTATGCGGTCGCCTATCGATCCGATATGAAGTAGATGAGAAAAATTATCTTGTACCTACATCGGATTCGAACCGACTATCGCTATGCTGGAGTTTTGAACGGTTTGTGCCTTAGACCGCTGATCCACTGACCACCACACCATACAGGGTGACTCAGAATAAGAATTACTACGCCACTGTTTCACAAAAATTGCAAACGACATCATCAATTCATCACATTGATAAACCTAGATTAGTGTACGGGTTCGATCCCCGGGACCGCCTGGGACCGACCTAAAGTGGTTCGGAATCCACTTTTATTTAAGCTCTAGGTCTATCTCCCTTGCTTGCACAAGCTCTGCTTTTGAGTTTTTTTTCCGAAAACTTGAGAAGAAATAACCAAAAAAAATTAATTTTTTTACATCGATAGAAACTTTTCACCTCGAAATGAGATAAGTACTATGTATACGAAGTTTGTCGGTCTTATTCTGATTCACCCTGTATAATTTTTGTTATTCCCCTAGTAAGATCAGAAAAATTTCGTGAATCAACAAATGAAGCAAACATTTTCGATACACCATAAAAGTAACTGAATTTTCCAGGTATCCACGGAGGCGACCTGGGTCTGGTAATAACTCAATATATAGGACTAATCGGTTCCTTGCAATGGGGCATGAGACAATGGAGCGAGATGGAAAACAACATGACATCTGTGGAGCGAATCCTGGAATACACCAAACTGGACAGCGAACCGGAAAGGGCAGAAATCAAAGACTTGTCCAAAAACTGGCCAGAACGCGGCCAGATCGAATTCAAGGACGTGTACTTGAAATACAGCGAGTCCGATCCACACGTGCTGAAAAACCTGAATTTCTTGGTAAAACCAAAGGAAAAAATTGGCATAGTAGGGAGGACCGGCGCAGGAAAGTCTTCAACCATCACGGCTCTGTTCCAGCTCTATCCCTTGGAGGGTTCCATTAACATAGATGGCGTAGATACCACGAAGATGCCTCTCGATCAAGTCCGGTCACAGATAGCAATCATACCACAAGAACCAGTATTGTTTTCAGGTACTTTTTTAACAAATTTGAATAGGTCAAACCCTAAAATCTCGATAAATATTGCCCTCAAACTTGATCATAAAATAATTTGAGAGGTAATTCTACAAAATTTCATAATATGAAAGACGAAATACTCTCTTTATCTATATCTACCAAGTGAAATAATTTCTCGATTCATACCTTGACGTACAGTTCATTATATCAAAGTCAAAGTCAAAATATACTTTATTGTCGGAAGTTATAAAAACTTATAGACTAAGCTTTTTGGTTTTGGATTAATATTAAAATTGAATTCAATTAATTAATGACAAATACTTCTACAATTTTCCTCAAGGCGGACTCTGCTGTACTGCTTCTAGTCAACGTTTCGAACGAGGTGGTGAGATCACCTGAAAATGTTCCTTTGAATGGCTACAAATAGAAATATTGATATGAATAATTACAAAAAAGTTGAAAAATCATGTAGAACATTTCAAAATATGTTCGAATCGCCGGCCGTTCACTTCCAAGCACTTCAAAATGCGAGTGTTGACTGCTTTCGTCGTGGCAGATCTGATTTCATTGGGATCCAAATCTTCAAATGTTCGGGTAATCCTTTCTAACAATTGTTCATCTCTCGAACGCACGAGCGTTTCGTAAACTTTTTCTTTAAACATTCCCCACAGATAAAAATCTAATGGATTAAGATCGGGTGGTCTCGCTGGCCAATTCCATGGTTCCAAGCGCCTTATCCACCGATCGTCAAAAAGTCTTCGACGAAGCTGTCTACAGTATTCTCCAAAATATTCTGGAAGCTTCTGGATGTTAATGATTCCTCCTATATCACGTACTACAATTTGTTGTCCATTAACAAGCAGAAGACATTAAAACTAATTTTTTCTTGAATTCCGGCTTCTTTTGTGACGTGAAGATTTTCACTGGACCAATAATGACAATTGTTTCTATTGAAAACCGCTTCTCTTGAAACTGAAAATGGATCTTTTTGAATGCGTATCAACCACATTTCACAAAATTCAACTCTCTGTTGAGGGTAATTGGGGCATCATTGCTTGAATTTTGGTGAATTTATAATCATGCATGTTATGTCTTCGCAAGATTCTTTGAACAGATGAATATTTTATACTCAAATCTTCTTCAGTAATTCTTATCGATGACTCAGGAAATTCGTGAAAATATGCTAAAACATTAATCTGGTTGTCTTCAGAAGTTACGGGTCGATGCAAGTTTCTTGGTGCTCTTGAAATTGATCCAAATACATTGAAATTGTTCTGAATTCGTATTTTTCTGAAGATCATTGGTGGTAGATTCAGATACATTTCATTGAAATTTCTACATGTCCCGCTGATAAATTTATCATACTTTTCAAAAATATTGAACAATGCATAAGAACTTCGTTTGAATAGTTTTGTTCCATCGTTTTGAATGTATTTGCAACTTATGAATTGACGAAAATGTCGATATTATTAGTACAATGGCACAACATTGGTATTAAGTATGGATGATTAGATCTATTGTGCCCCATCTTCTTCTGCTATTTCAAGGTGTTTTCATTTACAGCAGCCCCTCAAGCCCCAATTCCTTGAGGAATTTGAGGATTTTGAGGGGGTCCATTCATGGTATTTCTCCCACAGTCAGCTAGTGTGATCCCAGTATATTCAATCTCTTGTGATGTACAGCATAACACTCCATCAATATATGGTGTAGTGTTTCTGGATGTTCCCCACAGAATCTTCAGGTGCTGTCCTCCTCTAAGCCTAGCTTTCTTAGGTGTTCTTTGAGTCTGCAGTGTCCGTCAGAAATCCCGTGATTATCTTACTAGTTTTGCTGAGATTAATCAGTGTCTTCGATCTTGCTCGGTTGAAGTTGCTGAGGAGATCTTTGGCCTGCCTTAGCCCTGGAAGTCTTTGCCAGTATGTTGCTCTCATTGCTTCTTCAGTTTTATTGAGTTCTTCTTGAAAGTAAGATTTTCCAAGTCCGCAGAATGGTTCTGGCCCGATCAGTGGCGTTGATGCCCTTTTCGTGCCAGGGTGTCTGCTTGTTCAGTGCCCTCCACTCCGACGGGCCCCGGCACCCAGAGGAGGATCATCTTGTTGTTCCTGTCTAGATCATTAATTATGTCATGGCATTCCCAGACCATCTTTGAGTTGATGATGGCTGATTGACTATCGAAGAGGATTGCGATTTCCTTGTTCCGGTACTTCCTGTCGAGGTTGAATTGAATGCACCTTTCTATGGCATGGATTTCCGCTTAAAAAATACTGGTGAACTGGCCCATGGGTTCGGAGTATTTGGTGCGAGGCCCAAAGACTCCTGTTCCAGTTCCGTCGGGAGTTTTGGACCCGTCCGTGTACCATGTTATGGTATTCTTTCCCAGTGCTCGAATGGATTCTATGATCCATCCACTCTGGGTATTCAATTCCGTTCGAAAAAAATTCTCGAGACTAAATTTCCTGGTAATTTCTTCAGTTGGGAGATCGACAAGGTGTGCACTTTCGGTGGGGTTCGAGCCCCATGGCACAACGTTATTGTCAAATAGTAATCATGGGCTGCCTGCATACCAAGGACGGAATGTCATCAGAGGGGCACAAATAAATGCTCATAAGTCCGAAACTTGAGACTATTAGGTATATAGATATGATATGCTTAGAAAGAAAGCAAATTTCAACAGCATTTCGAATTTTCAATAATATATCGGGTGTTTCATTTGATATAATCAACGTTCAGTCACTTTTTCAAGCAAACGAAAATACTGTTTTTTTTACTACCCTGTATTGAAGTAAAGGAGATTAGGCTGAAGTGTGGGAAGCCTCCAAGTATCACCTAACTCCAAACCAAATTTTGATACCATAGTATTTCTTAACTCAAAGATATCAGCATTTTTATAGGTCATGATTTCCAAAGAAAAAAATCAAACTTAATTTTTATTTCAAAAACGGTAACAGATAGGTATAGGGAAATATCAAGGAAAGTTGTCGTGCAATTGTTGGAGATTCCAAAAAATAATATTATATACAGGGTGTTCCATTTGAAATATCAAAGTTGCTACTACTTTCTAATAGAAGTGGCAACACCGCATTGTCGAAAATATTTCAGTTGGGTAGAGAATCTCCGAATATGCTCTCCAGCAACGTTTAATGTGCCATCCACCGTGAATCAGCCTGTATAAATAAATTATCATCACAATATACATTTTTTCAAGGTTCAATGAGAAAAAACCTGGACCCCTTCGACCAATACTCCGACGACGTATTGTGGAACGCTCTCGAACAAGTGGAATTGAAAGAAGTCATACTCGAATTTCCAGCCGGCTTGAACACCAACGTTTCGGAAGGCGGGACCAACTTCAGTGTCGGCCAGAGGCAGCTAGTGTGTTTGGCTAGGGCGATCATTAGAAACAACAAAATATTGGTTCTGGATGAAGCGACTGCCAATGTCGATCCGCATACTGACGCGCTCATTCAGACAGCCATTAGAGAAAAATTCGCGGATTGTTCAGTTTTAACAATAGCGCATAGGTGAGTTGATTGATAAACCTAGAATATAATCATGAAGTCGATAGGGGCATGGATAAATCTACTTATAATCGAAAAAGGAAACATTATCATATGAAAAGTGAAGAAATTTATTATGTTTTTTTTTTACTAGAGAAAACACTCCACATTTGACATAATGAACATCATGTTCATATCATCATTAAAATTATAATCGAATAGTCCAATACTGTGAAGATTCTGGCCTTGTCCTCAATTCATTGAAAACGTAAATAAACTATGTCAAAACTAGGAATTATAATATTTAATGGCAGTAGACCCTGAACAATAATTTCAACAGAGATATGTCATTGATTTGCTTTACCACGTTTTCACATTTTTATATAGACATGAGCCTGTTATAAAAAAAGTATATAAGTGCTTTTGGTTAAAAATCGACCATTGATCGAATAACATTTGCTATTTTCCACTCAACCAATGTCAAACAACTGACATGTGAGTGGTAGAAGTTTTTCAAGACTGTTCGTCAAACAACCCGGCCATGTCGTGATACAAGGTTGTTGGTACCTCATAAAATTTTATGCGCTAGAGTGAATTGATTATTCTGATTCAATTGGCGTTCGCAGAATTGCTCTATTAAAAACCGTTCTCGAGTTGAAAAGTTTACTCGAAGTCGAGAGCTGTAATTTCCCGCCAATATTTTTTTTTACATTAATTTTCATCATATTTGTAAAACTCAACCATTTTTGTATAAGCTCACAGAATTTGAAATCGATTCCAGGTCAAAAAGAGATTTGGTAGGCTTTTTACGGAACCTCTGCAATTTCGAGTTGAAACTTTTTTCGAATATTGTTATTTTCCATTTCTCGAAATATCGCAAAGTTCTCTATCTCGACGAGCTGATTTCAAATAATGCATGAAAAATTGAATTCGATAAAGGATTAGCGTAATAATGACAATTTTTGCGATTTCAGCGAAAAACTCACTCTCATTTAGTATATCAATTGTCGAATTCAGTTTTTGAGACGTTATTCGAAATCAGCTCGTCGAGATACGTATGAGGGAAGTTTGGGATTTTTTCAAAAGTGAGAAATTAAATCTTTCGAAAATTCGATGGTGCGAGAACGTTTTTGACGTTTTATCGCATTTTTATGGCACACCTTGTATCTCAGCATATCCAAATTATATATTTTCGGTAACAGCACGAAATTTTGGGTATATAGTGCTAATTTCAAGTGAATCTGATAATTTTGTACTTTTCACGATTTTTAGGGGTATACCCCTTAGACTTTTTTCGAGTAATTATATATTTTTTTTTCGATCGACTTGAAATTCACGCAATATACTAATTTCGTCATCCTGAATCGATTGGCGTTTTCAGAATTGCTCTATTTCGAACCGTTCTCGAGTTGAAAAGTTCATCCGGAGTTGAAAGCTGTAATTTTCCGCCAATAATTTTATTTTTATCAACTTTTGTTTATATTCGTGAAATTCAACCTTTTTTGTATACGATCACCAAATTTAAAAACGATTCCGAGTAAAATAGATATTTGATAGGCTTTTTACGGAAACTCTGCAATTTCGAGTGAAACCTTTTTTCGAAAATATTTATTTTCCATTTTTCGAAAAAACGCGAAGTTTCTCAAATTTATTTTGACGAGCTGATTTCAAATTATGCATCAAAATTTGAATTCGATGAAGGATTACCGAAATAATGTCAATTTTTGTGATTCCGAAGAAAAAATTGCCCTCATTTCGTTAATAATTTGTCGAATTCAATTTTTGAAACGCTTTTCGAAATCAGCTCATCGAAATACGTCTGAGAAAAGTATGCGATTTTTCGAAAAATGAAAATTAAAATTTTACGAAAATTAGATGTCCTAAGAAAGATTTTGACGTTTTATCGCTTTTTTATAGTACCCCTTGTATCTGGACTTATCTAAATCGTATATTTTCAGAATCACCACGAAATTTTGGGTATATAGTGCTAATTTCAAGTGAATCTAATAATTTTGTACTTTTCACGATTTTTAGGGGTATACCCCTTAGACTTTTTTCGAGTAATTATATTTTTTTTTTCGATCGACTTGAAATTCACGCAATATACTAATTTCGTCATCCTGAATCGATTGGCGTTCGCAGAATTGCTCTATCTCAAACCGTTCTCGAGTTGAAAAGATCATCCGGAGTTGAAAGCTGTAATTTTCCGCCAATAATTTTATTTTCATCAACTTTTGTTCATATTCGTGAAATTCAACCTTTTTTGTATACGATCACCAAATTGGAAAACGATTCCGAGTAAAATAGATATTTGATAGGCTTTTTACGGAAACTCTGCAATTTCGAGTGAAACTTTTTTTCGAAAATATTTATTTTCCATTTTTCGAAAAAACGCGAAGTTTCTCAAATTTGTTTCGAAGAGCTGATTTCAAATTATGCATCAAAATTTGAATTCGATGAAGGATTACCGAAATAATGTCAATTTTTGTGATTCCGAAGAAAAAATTGCCCTCATTTCGTTAATAATTTGTCGAATTCAATTTTTGAAACGCTTTTCGAAATCAGCTCATCGAAATACGTCTGAGAAAAGTACGCGATTTTTCGAAAAATGAAAAATAAAATTTTACGTAAATTAGATGTGAGAAAGATTTTGACGTTTTATCGCTCTTTTATAGTACACCTGGTATCTGGACTTATCTAAATCGTATATTTTCAGAATCAGCACGAAATTTTGGGTATATAGTGCTAATTTCAAGTGAATCTGAAAATTTTGTACTTTTCACGATTTTTAGGGGTATACCCCTTAGACTTTTTTCGAGTAATTATATATTTTTTTCCGATCGACTTGAAATTCACGCAATATACTAATTTCGTCATCCTGAATCGATTGGCGTTCGCAGAATTGCTCTATCTCAAACCGTTCTCGAGTTGAAAAGTTCATCCGGAGTTGAAAGCTGTAATTTTCCGCCAATAATTTTATTTTTATCAACTTTTGTTCATATTCGTGAAATTCAACCTTTTTTGTATACTATCACCAAATTTAAAAACGATTCCGAGTAAAATAGATATTTGATGGGCTTTTTACGGAAACTCTGCAATTTCTAGTGAAAAATAAAATTTTATGAAAATTAGATGTCGTGAGAAAGATTTTGACGTTTTATCGCTTTTTTATAGTACACCTGGTATCTGGACTTATCTAAATCGTATATTTTCAGAATCAGCACGAAATTTTTTCAAGTGAATCTGAAAATTTTGTACTTTTCACGATTTTTAGGGGTATACCCCTTAGACTTTTTTCGAATAATTATATATTTTTTTCCGATCGACTTGAAATTCACGCAATATACTAATTTCGTCATCCTGAATCGATTGGCGTTCGCAGAATTGCTCTATCTCAAACCGTTCTCGAGTTGAAAAGTTCATCCGGAGTTGAAAGCTGTAATTTTCCGCCAATAATTTTATTTTTATCAACTTTTGTTCATATTCGTGAAATTCAACCTTTTTTGTATACTATCACCAAATTTAAAAACGATTCCGAGTAAAATAGATATTTGATGGGCTTTTTACGGAAACTCTGCAATTTCTAGTGAAAAATAAAATTTTATGAAAATTAGATGTCGTGAGAAAGATTTTGACGTTTTATCGCTTTTTTATAGTACACCTGGTATCTGGACTTATCTAAATCGTATATTTTCAGAATCAGCACGAAATTTTTTCAAGTGAATCTGAAAATTTTGTACTTTTCACGATTTTTAGGGGTATACCCCTTAGACTTTTTTCGAATAATTATATATTTTTTTCCGATCGACTTGAAATTCACGCAATATACTAATTTCGTCATCCTGAATCGATTGGCGTTCGCAGAATTGCTCTATCTCAAACCGTTCTCGAGTTGAAAAGTTCATCCGGAGTTGAAAGCTGTAATTTTCCGCCAATAATTTTATTTTTATCAACTTTTGTTCATATTCGTGAAATTCAACGTTTTTTGTATACGATCACCAAATTTGAAAACGATTCCGAGTAAAATAGATATTTGATAGGCTTCTTACGGAAACTGCAATTTCGAGTGAAACCTTTTTTCGAAAGTATTTATTTTCCATTTTTCGAAAAAACGCGAAGTTTCTCAAATTTATTTCGACGAGCTGATTTCAAATTATGCATCAAAATTTTAAGTCGATGAAGGATTACCGAAATAATGTAAATTTTTGTGATTCCGAAGAAAAAATTGCCCTCATTTCGTTAATAATTTGTCGAATTCAATTTTTGAAACGCTTTTCGAAATCAGCTCATCGAAATACGTCTGAGAAAAGTACGCGATTTTTCGAAAAATGAAAAATAAAATTTTACGTAAATTAGATGTGAGAAAGATTTTGACGTTTTATCGCTTTTTTATAGTACACCTTGTATCTGGACTTATATAAATCGTATATTTTCAGAATCAGCACGAAATTTTGGGTATATAGTGCTAATTT
Organism: Chrysolina americana; assembly: GCA_958502065.1. Lineage (NCBI taxonomy): Eukaryota > Metazoa > Arthropoda > Insecta > Coleoptera > Chrysomelidae > Chrysolina > Chrysolina americana. Next base: position 99,065,451 of record OY293411.1, read on the forward strand.
CAAGTGAATCTAATAATTTTGTACTTTTTACGATTTTTAGGGGTATACCCCTTAGACTTTTTTCGAGTAATTATATTTTTTTTTCCGATCGACTTGAAATTCACGCAAGAATTGCTCTATCTCAAACCGTTCTCGAGTTGAAAAGTTCATCCGGAGTTGAGAGATTATTTCCAACCAAAGTTTTTTTCAATTCAATTTTTTTCACATTCGAAAAACTCAACCTTTCTTGTATATTCTTAACGAATTTGTCGATTCCGAGTCAAATAGTGATTTGCTAGGCTTTTTAGTTTTTACGGAACCTTTGCAATATCGAGTTGAACCTTTTTTCGAAACACTTTTTATTTTTCTCAAGCAGTATGCATGAAAGGCTGAAAATTAAAAATGATTCAAAAACAGAGAAAACATAGAAATCACTTTTCTACTTCTGATACTTAAGCAGGAATAGCGGAGTTCAGCATCCGCAATTCAATATGAAGAGCAAATCAAACAAAATAAAACAAAAACACAATTAAATGTGGACCAGACCATGTAGAAAGTCGAAAGTTTACTATAAATATACCTAATACGTAAATGAATAAATGAATAAATGTTTATTGCAGATTGAATACAGTCATGGATTCTGATAAGATTTTGGTGATGAATGCTGGTACCGTGGAAGAATATGAACATCCCTACGTTTTACTGCAGAACGAAAATGGAGTTTTACGAAGCCTGGTTGACGCGACTGGGTATTCAACATCAATGCATTTGGAAAGCGTAGCTAAAGAGGTAAATACGTCTACTGATACTACATATATCACGAAGGACACGAAGTAAGGTACCACCCCAAAACATTCTGTTTCGTAAAATACTGGTCAATCCGGAATAAATTCGTAGTGCATAACATCTTAATGCATATTTTTGAAAATTTTTTATTGCGATATTTGAAAATCGCCTGCGCCCATATGGTACAAAATGGGATCGTCGATGGGGCATCAGGTGTTAGCCTGTTCCACAAGGTTAAAATAACTTAGGTTGACTTAACTCATAATCAGAAGGACAATCGAACTATGTGCAAAAAAAATTTAGGTTTCCATTTGAAATAAGAAAGGCACTGTTGGCATACCCTCTTTTATAGCAGCTGTAGAACTACGAACATTTTAGGTGGAGCGAATATAATCGATTTTAATAGCATACCAAATTTTAAGTCTCTAATCCAACAGCAAATTGAAAAACTTTTAATGCACGGCCTACCTAAATCACCCTGTATACCATATAGCTGTATTGACATGTCCTATCATGTTGTGAAAATTACCTATAGTATCTCATCTAATCTAATTCAGCAAGTGATTAACAGATATTTTCTATATTTCTGATTATCTGTTTCGTCTGTTAAATTTAAATCATCAACCAATTATGCGTTTGTTTCCTATTTGACAGGACCAATCAACACGCTCTATCAACGACTATTTGCATGGTACACAATAGTCACCGATTATTTCATTCACACCATTGCTTCACCAATGAAATTTCATGACTGAAGTCACATATGTGATTGGCATTAATAATCAGAGATGAAAGCCCTCGAGCTTTGCTCTCGGGTTTTCATCAGATTAATAATGCAAAAATAATGTCTCGTTAAATTATTATAAAATACAGTCGAAATTTAGATACAATAAAAATAGTCGACTATTTATCAAGGTCTTGGTATATTACCCTTGATTTGAAATTGAAAAAACATTCATGAAGAAAGTGGCTTACTAGACTGAAAAAAAATTTACTGAAAAGTACCTTACTCCTCTCCGATTTATTGAATTCTTGATATATAATAATGTCTGTTTCAGAATTATTTGAAGAAGAAAACCGAGTAGAGCAATTCCTCAACTACATAGTCAATAGAATACGAATTGCCTTTCTGCCTCCATGCCATTTAAAGACTGTGATTTGAAAAAAAGCTGTATCCTAATTACTTACTCCAGTATTTTCTAGCGTTTGAATAGTGTAACAATTAAGAGATTTTATATTTTTGAATGAATATATCAATTGTATTGTTAATTGTGAATAAGGTAGTATTATGAGTAATATATAAACATGGCGAATTATTGGAGTTTCAATTACAATTATTTCAAAATTCCAGTTCCATACAGATGATACTTGAATGATTGAATCTAGATCTGATTCGTCGTGAGTAAATTCGGAGGTATGGGCCTATATTTTAATGATGACTGGCATTTTCTAGCACACATTCCTGCTGCGAAAAAAACAGTAAAAATACTCAAAATTCTTCTTATCGCTAGCATAATATGAACACCTGAATTGACCTGTCTTATACTTTTTCTTTATGGAGAACGGCACCTTCTGTTGAAGTTAAATGGCTCGAGAAGTTGGCCGTGCAAATAAGCAAAAATCAAAGTAATCATCCAGACATGAATAAATTCACTAAACATTTTGCATAGATTTCTTGTTTTTGATGTTCTTAAGAGAAGATTGAATTTTTTGATAAACAATGTCGTTTGTAATAAAAAAATATGTAAAACGGGTGATTAAAGTGTGTAATTGTGCTAGAAGAAATAATTTTTGAGTTGCATGACGACGTGTGATTTTGAGATCATCATCGAAAATAAAAATGACTTTTCGTGTAAATTCAATGGAAATCGATGAAATTACTGAAATTTCATGCACTCTGCCGGACATTGCACACGCTGCAAAATCAGTTCGCATGTGTAGCGTAAAGTTGCACGCATGTTTTGAAATCTGAACTGTCGAATTTGAGGTTATCAATAATCATTAATTTTTACCAAATACTATGTTAAATCTGCGGTTGTAGAAAAAATCTTGTGTGTAATTCGAGCGCAAAAACTTTGCCGCTTTCAAACTTTTTTCTCAAGCGGCAAAGTATTACGCTCCTAACCCCCTCTTGACACCATGGAGCTGGGCAACTGGAGCGGACCACCCCCACTATACGCCGCCACTGTATCCAGGAAGAAGGAAGGAGCTTTGAGCAGTTGCTTTCACGTTCCGGATTTTTCATCGTTACAGTTTGTATGAAGTTCAGCAGATGTGATATTGATGGTGTTAAGGCCAACTAAGTGTAGAAAATTTCCGCTGTGCAAAAAATGATTCGATAAGTTGAAAAATTTAAATTTTTCGAAAGGGTTCTGTAGGAATTCTATTAAACTTAGAAAAAAGTAACGGAACTGTACAAAATATTTGGAATAGAGGTGAAGAATAATGATAGTAAACTATCAAAAAAGTTTTTCAAATCAATTAGGCGCAATTTTTTTCCAATTACTGAATGATGTTACCTTGTTTGTCAAAAATCAAAATTAATCCTTTTCTAAGTGTTTTACCAATCCATTATGTGAAATAGGAATAATAAGTATACATTGTCGAAGACTAACTTTCTAGAAGTATGCAAAACGAGTGGAAAAAATTTATTCGAAATCTTTCATAAAATTAGATTCGTCAAAAACTCTCTGCATTTCTCCAAACTCAAAATACATCATCTACATACTCTAACCAATATTAAATTTTATACAGGGAGTTTCTTATTCGATCCTCACTGGTATCTCGGAAACTATGAGAGATACAAAAATGGTTAAATTGAGACAAGTAAGTATATACGGAGATATCCTAAGTTCAATGTGGTTGTCGTCTTTCGGGATCCAAGTTTAAAAACATTTTCGGATGTCCTAACACTGTTTCTATTGTATTTGTGATAAAATTGTATCAAATCTCTTTTTTCTTCGTTCTTGAAAGTCATTTTTCGACAAAAAAATCAATGAATTGTACAATAACAAAATGTCATTGAGTGTAACAAATTGAAAGTCAAATTTAGAAATATCAAAGTGAAAGCCTATTATGATGGGATTTTTTTAAATCTCTGGTTTTTCGAAAAAGCATGATAACTTATGATACATAATTGACCATTTTTCGCCAAAAAAATTCAATGAATTGTACAATAACAAAATGTCATTAAGTGTAACAAATTGAAAAGGTCAAATTTAGAAATACCAAAGAAAAAGAATGATAACTTATGATACATCAGGAAGAATCCAAATGTAGCGTCCTTAAGAAAAAATAAAGTTGATGATGGTGGCCGGAAGACGAAACGTGGGATAGTAAATCTGAAAACACCATTATGAAGCAGGGGAAAAGTGGCAATGTAGAAGTGCAGTTTATTTTCGAGTCCTTTGAAAAATTAGATCAGAAAAAATAAAAATCATTACCAAAATTTTGATTTTTTCTGGATATCTCCTGCTCAACTCTGCTTCAATTTATCCACCTTCGTACTTATGGTGAAAATCGAATTTTTGTGAGAATCGAATTTTTAACACCCTGTATAGGTACGGAATGTTGAAAAATATTTAAACTTCTCAAAAGTAGAATATCCTCGTATTCAGTTTTGAAAATTTCGAATACCTAAAATGTATTCCAAATTTCGGCTGGTGCATTTTGAGTTGAAACAGAGTTACAACAGAAAATACAATAAAAAGTAGTATTTTCTGAAAAATTTCAAGCAAGAATTTTTTCTTATCAACATGAAAAAATAAATAATATTTTGAATATGAAGAATCAGAACAATTTATAAATTGTAATTCCTCATCTGAATAATCTGTACATGAAAATAACAGGATTCAGAATCCCTATTGATGCATGCCTAAATTTATTCAAAATATTTCAAAAATGAGTCACACTTATTATAGCATCAGCATGTTATTCTAAGTGTGGATTCATGCAGCACCAATTAACAATTATCAAGTAGCAATTATCAATTAACAATTATCAATTAGCAAGTATTGAAAATGCTGCATTCATGCACCCAAATTAACAATTACCAAGGAACAAGTGAGCATGCGCACAAAGCAGATCCGTGCCATTTGAGTTAACCTCACTTTGTCATGGAAACTGTTTAAACATTCACATTCTATTCGTTTTCCAAATATTTATAATCAATTTTGTGCATTCACGATTATCATTGAAATGGAAGCTACTCAAGCATTTTTTTTGTTGATTTTCGATGCTTTCCGTCATTATACTGACCAATCCTCGATCATCTGCGTACTAGTTGCGCACTAGAAGAAAATCTCGTTCAATTAGACTAATTAGAGTAGAAAGATAAAAGTTGGCCAACTTCTACTTGTTACTTGATAATTGTTAATTGTCTGCATGAATGCATTCATTGTAATACAAGGAGTTCAACTTGTACTTGGTAATTGTTAATTGATAAATGCTACTTGATAATTGTTAATTGGTGCTGCATGAATCCACACTTAAACTTGGGTGATTTTTTAACAGAAAAAGTACTAACTTACTTTGTAACATTCTTCTGCAGGCGATAGGGAAGGCACAATCTGAAAAAACGATAAAAATTAGGTCTAATATCCCCTTCTCACCTTTTATATAAACACTAAAAATCTGCAAACATGTCTGATTTTGACGAAAATTAATCATTCTTCAAATCAACACATTTTGACAATATGCCATTTTAACAATAGTTCATAAATTTTCCGGTAGATGGCGATTATTATTTAAAAGAATAACTAACTTGTCTTATTATTTCTGATTGTTTGTTGAAACACTTGATAGAACACATTCAATCCATCTATTTGGTAATAATAATGTAGAGATGTCACGGCGATACAACTTTCTTCAGCTTCACCCACCCCCAGAAAAAATCCTGGATTCGCCACTGCCTTCAATAACTTCAACAATTTAAGACAAAATAGAATATTGGTCGATGCAAAAAGTGATTTTTTATTCCTCAGAAATAAAAAACCTTCAACTTATTTAGGATTGAAAGATACACTGTAGTTTCCTTGGGTAATTTGATATGTAGGTACTATTTTACACTTCAACGCGTTTAAGACAAGTGAATAAAAGTATGTAGATCGTGTTTGCCGCAAATCGCCCCAAAACGACTATGATTCGTGGATTCGTGGTGAGTAGCACCAAAATGTTTCATTCAAAGCAATTTAACCTAATTGTATTGGAAGAAACTGCAAACGATTAGGAATTATAAAAGAACCTAGTGTTTTCATTCACATAATTATTGGTGTTATAGTACTAATCAATTTGAATTTCTTTTGCATACCTATTACATACCTATTAGCCGGTCTACTTGCCCGTTAGCAACGTAAATGAATTGACAATAAAGAAAATGTCTTCAGATATTAAATAATACGAACTTGATTTGAACCGTTGATAAAGTTATTCTCTAATAATGAAGAAATAATTACTCACCTATATTCAATTCAACTATAATAGATTTTAAAATGTTGGAGTTGACAATAACTCACGATCACACACAACACAACACTAAACTTTTCTTCTTCGTCTTGTTTTTTGGGGCTCACTAACAATGAACTACTGAACAGAAATCATGCGACCTGCGTTGTTTTTTGTGCCTTTCCTGAGCTGCTTCTTATGACACCAGCAATACTTTATTCGAATAATCAAGAAATGTAGTTTTATAAAAATATTCGAGGTGGGTAGGTACACGACGTTTGTGCTTGGACGAACTGAAATCTTAATTATAAAATATCAGATATTCAAATTTTGGCGTCAATAGGAGTTTTGTGGTATAGTGTATTATGCTCAAATAATAAATTCTTTATTAAAAGGGAATTGGAAACATTCAGTTCAGTGTGATATGTAAGTGATTTATTTGAAGCTACCTATCAAGAGAGTGTCCTATTCTCATCCATACCTACTGAAATATGATTAGTGTTATATATAGCAATATGAACATTGATTGACTTATATATTCACTCTTAATTCAGAAGAAATGTGTACCAATATTTATGTCTACTTCATAATAATAATAATAAATCGTCTTTAGTCATCTTGCAAACAATATAAATTCATATACCTCTAGGACATAATTGCGTGTTTTGTGACATAGATGAAAGGGCGAAGTGTCAGCTAATGCTGTTTCACAACTTAACCCAAATACAAAAAATACACACTACATTCATAGGCGCTGCCAGTAAAAATTTGAGGAGCGCAGTATTTATTTTATATAAATCCTTTGCAGTGAATTGTAATGAAGATCCATATTTTGACCAATACCCACTATGAGTTAAGGAAAGAATATGAATATTCAACAAAAAACTAGATACCTACCACCTATAAGAATATTATAGGAAATCTGAGGTTTTAGACCAATTCTAATAGATGCGTGCCCATGCAAGGTTTTGGAAGCACGTGCGATTTACACGTATATGCATTTTTGACACTTGTGATGAAAATTACATGACTATTCACGTATACAGGTTGTTAATTAAGTACGTTGACAATATTCGAGAGGTGATTCTTTGAAAGATTCCAAGACGAAAAGTTCATATAGACATGTCGCAAACGACTTTGGTTTGAGGTACAAGATGATAAAAATCCATTTTTTGTAAGATTTTTTGGAATTTACCTCTACATTTTCGACAAGAATCAGTTCAAATAAGGCAAGTACAATATCTATTCAACAGTATATGCACGTTACAGAATAATTCATTCCGCAAATAATTCACAGGGTCCTCCTTTTTTCAGAGTCGAGCCTTGTTCATAGTTTCAGAATTTTTTTTCCGCCGCCTCTGAGATATTGTGAGAGAGGAATAATCAATGTTGTTTCATTCAGCATATTTTTGTTTTCTTGAAGTTTTTCAGTTACTTGTACGGCCAGAAGCCATAATGAAAATATTAATGCAAACATTTTTCTGTATAGCATAATATAAAAAAATTTGAGAAAACTCCGAAGGGTGAATCTTTGAAAGAGTTCAAGACGAAAAGTTCATATAAATAGGTCCCAAAGCTTGATTTTCGAGATACAGGGTGATCAAAATATATTATTTACTTCGAAATTTTCCACAATAATCGATCCAAATTAGTTCAAAATAGGCAAGTAGGTAGGTACAATGTGTGGGTACTTATTGATGTTTCAAAATGTGAATTTAAAAAAAAACTTGCCTGGTTAGCGTGGAGGTTTTGTTAACAGTATGAAGAGTCTTACTAATTTAAGCTAATAAAATAAATTTACTCGAGAATTGGGCAAATATGTTTTTTTCGTCCAAAGGTATGTTCAGTGGCGTAGTTAGCACCCCCGCAACCCCCGCGGCGCAGAGTGCGCAAGGTCGACAGGGGCGCAAGGAAACCTAAAATTTTTGCCTTGCGTTTAAAGGAGGGTATGTTTTTTCATAGGGAAATTTCGATCAGTATATAAATTTGAGTTTATTAAAAATTTATGGGTTAGGGGGTATAGGGGCGCAAAGCAGGTTCCTGCGGGAGGGCTCGCTGAAAGTTAGCTACGCCACTGGTTATGTTACCAATCATTTTATTTTAGATTGTAATCAATATTATTATTATTATTAATTATTATTTGCATAACAAAAATTTGAATTTCAAATATAAAGTTTTGTACTTGTGGCAATCGAAATACACTGATCAAAGGCTTCGATATTTTAATCAATCAAATTTTACCAAGGTCATATTTCGATAATAAGCTGGACTATCACCCCTCCGACTCCGAAGGACACCCTGTTTATGTGAATTGTCATGCAATTTTCATGCACAAAGGTCAATAATGCATTGAATGGAATGGAGTTTTGAATTCTTGAAAATCTATTTCCATCGTTTCATTAGTGACATCTTCCACAAAGTTTTCGTAATAGAAACTAAAAGACAAAATAACTGTAATTGACCACTGTGGCGGCCTCTATTGCTGGGAGGAAAAAGCAGCGAGGACTGAAATTTTAACTTCAATGTCCCCAACTAAAACTAGTTGCTGCAGATGTTATTTTACATGGAGAGTGATCAGACCGTTCCCTACGGTTTCCAAAAAATGATTTCATTGTCCAGTATCCTCGTGTGAAAATTTCAACTGTGGCCAGTCCAGAAGGGACCCTGTGCTTTGACGGATGTAGGATCTTCAGTTTACCAGGTGAACATAACCTCAATTTTGGTTTTCTGCAAATAAAGAATCGAGGAGGAAATATATAGGCAACGCATGCCGAACTTTGAATGAAAATGACACCAAAACCAACTATCCAATTGAAGGTAAGTAAGGCAATCATAGTTGCAAGAATTTAGGAAGTAATGCGAATAACTAGTTCAAGTTCAGTTATACAGGGTGTCCATCATAAATATTCCATACAAAGAACAATAACATCCACCATTGAATTTGTATGTGGGGATATTCGTGTTTTACCAGTAGCTTAATAGGTATTTTAAAACAATGAAAAAATCACTGAAATATTGCAGTTTGCTATCTGTCGGTCAGAGAAACGGGATAACCCCAAAAAAATCATCAACAATTAAAAAAAAATAAGACAAAATTACAAGACTTTGTTTTAAATGATTTCACATGCCTATACTGTTTAGAAAAGCTATCGAAAAGTTTACGGAGAAATACCTCCTTGTATTAAATGGACATTATTGATTCATTGTCATTTTTCTCATTGGAAAAATGTGATATCAATTATGCATCTCCAAACATGATGAATATCGCCCAAAAATTAAAATGAGTCTCAGAATGGCAGCACCTAATACTCTGCAGATTTAGTTTTTATTTGATCAATTAGGATCATCATCAACTTAATTTTTTCAAATACCTACATGAAAAATTCAATTTTACCATTTTATACTGAATGCAATATCGTCATGATCCAATGAAGTTTCGGTGGAAATATCTTGGTTTTCAGCATTTTGAAAAAGGGAATGTAACAAGCCCTTTCTTCAAGTTGGCAGAGTATCGAAGGAAAATTGATTCTCAAAATACCTAAGTACCTCGATTAAGGAATCGATAATGTATAATAAGTCTCAACACATTTCAGTATCAAATCCATTAGTTATGTGAATGCTCAGGAATATGTGAAAATCGGATTCTCGGTCATTATATATCAGCCATTTGAATAATTAGGTACCCATATCTAGAATTCCTGAAAACAGCATTCAGTCAATTCTTAATTGGAATAGTTTCCTCTTGTCCAATTAGACAGCCTATCGTTTCATCATGACAGAGCACCAACGCATAATAGAGAAAATATTTGCCGATATTTGAATGAGAAATTTCCTGGGGAATTTATCGGAAATCGCAGACAGGTAATATGGCCACCTGGAAGTCCAGATCTCACCATACTTCATTTTTTTCTGTGTGGCACCCTCAAAGATAGAATTCACCGAAACGATATCACTGACATAAGTAAGGGATTTGCAAAAAAATACTCTTCATAAATGGCAGCATTGAAAGCACTTATTTAAAATATTTTGTTTATATTGTCCCCAAAGAGACAAAAGTTTGAATCGATAAATTGCAAACGTCACTTTGGAGCTCTTCAGAAGTGGGAATAACAATGTGCTTTTTGGTTTTCTATATCTTTGATTTTTCTGGATTATTTCTTAATTTAAAAAGGTTTCAAGAATAAATTTTTTTCCCTATTTCACTCGGCAAGGAATTTTACAACGTTGCTTCATTTTAACTATCGTCATATTTTTTATCGTTTTCGAGATCCTAATTAATGTAATCGAATTAGAATCACTCGGATTCATTAGTTTTAATTATCATTTAAAACTATGATATCATTCTCTACTAAAGTCTCCCCAAACGTTCCTTTTGTTGACGTAAAACTATGAGTAGAATACAATTTCAGCAAATAAATAGAGTTGTTGCCCATAAAAGGTAAAACCTTGTGCATGAGCAAGTTGACTAGTTACATACGTGAAACTTTGCAAAGTTACTAACAATATATTAAACTAAATAGTTAATGAAACATTAATCAAAGAATTCAGAATTGCAAAAATGTAAGAATGTAGTTACGATTGTGAAAATATAGAAATATAAAGCTATTAAATGTGAAATAATCACGCCTGAGCATCGCAATAGTGTATAGTCAATATTGTACCACGATTATTCTCAAATTGGAGTTTCATATTGGATATTCAATGGGTTTCAAGCTGAATGCATTAAAATTATTTATAAATCATTATTTTTTTTTATACAATTTTTTTTATGCTATTTTTTAATACTGGAAATAGATAAGTTTTTTTTTATTTCAACATATTTCTTCGTGGTAATTTTTCAGTACATCCTTCTCTCAATAATTTGATTAACCCTTTCTGCAGTTAATGTTCGAAGCCAACCTTTAATTTTCCTCTTGAATATGTGTAGATTACTGGTATGTTTTATCTCATTGGGTATTTCAGCATATACTATAGGATTCAGAAACTTTTGGTTTTTTGTTGTTCCCACTTTCGGTATTTTCGATGTTTTTTGTTTGAATCTTGTGTCATAGGTATGTTCAATGGTAAACATTGATTGTTTGTTTTTATGATGATAGATAGCTAGATTCAGGAAATATAATTGTCGACTAGTGAACGTTTGTGACTCTTCAAAAAGTTTTAGTGATGCATATGTGCGTGATTGGTTATATATAATTTTTAAGAGCCATTTTTGGGTCACTTCAATTATATTCAAATAGTTATTTGTTATTCCTCCCCGGACAGATATTGCATAGTTTATATGCGTTTGAATCAAACTAGAATATAAGATTTTTAACTGCGTTATATCAAATATTTTTTTGTAGAACTTGAATTTATTTAATAGAGATCTTAATTTCCTTGCGACGTATTCTGCGTGTTTGTTCCATCGCAGGTTTTTATCTATAATTAACCCTAGGTACTTTATATGTGGTTTTATAGTTATTTCAATGATGGTCCCATCGTTGTTAAAGGAGAGTGTGGCATAGTTAGGTGAGTTGTTGTAGTTTGCGAATGGAACAAAAAAGGTCTTCGTTAAATTAATTGTGAGTATTCTGCTCTCGAACCACTGAATTATATTAATGAAATCTATCTCAACTTTACTCTTAAGATTTGTCCAATTTTTTTTGCGATATAATACAGCGGTATCGTCAGCAAAACTGACTACAGTTCCATCAATATTGGATTCATAAAGATCGTTAATATATATATTAAACAATAATGGCCCAAGAACTGTACCCTGTGGCACTCCGTATTCTATATATTGATTAGAGCTGTTTGAGTTTCCAATCTGGACACATTGCTTTCTATTAAATAAGTAGCTGCTGAAGAGTTTCGAAGAGATGCCTCTAAATCCAACATTTTCCAGAACTTCCAATAATTTTTCATGGGACACGGTGACGAAAGCTTTCGCCAAATCTACAAAAATGCATAACGTTGCTTCACCTTTGTCCATAGCGTCATAAATATCTTTGGTGAGCTTTATCATTGCATCTTAGGTCGATATGGCTTCTCGGAAACCATACTGGTTATCTGAAAGTATTCGGTATTTCTTCAAAAATTTGTCCATTCTGATTTTTAACAACTTTTCGAATATCTTTGCTATATGACTAATGAGTGATATGGGTCTGTAGTTTATAACTTTCATCTTATTTCCCGTTTTATAAATGGGTTTTATAATGGAATGCTCAAAAATATCTGGGAATATACCTGACTGAATTGCTTTGTTCATCATGAAGGTAATGGGTGCTGTTAGATAATCGACAAATTCCATTAATATTTCTGATTTTATTCCATCAATTCCAGGAGATTTGCCAGTTTCTAGCTCGAGTATTATTTCTCGTATTTCTCTTTCGTTGGTTTCTTCTAGATAGAACGAGTGTTCTGTTTTCTTTGTAGCTTCTAGCACCTTTTTTCCTTCCTATTGCGGTGGCTAATTTTTTACCAATTTTTGTGTAATGATCGACGAAGCCTTCTGCCATTTCTTGTTGGTTTGTAAGCATAATTTTGTCCTCTCTTTCAATTTGGATTATAGTATTTTTCGAGTCAGGTTTGTCAATAGTTTTTACAACCTGCCAAAGTTTGTTGGGGGTGTTTTTCAATTTGTTAATCTGGTTTTTGAAAAAATTCATTTTGGCATTTTCGGTTGTTTCATTGAGCTTGTTTCTAAATTTCTTATATTGGGTTTGTAGAGCTCCATTGGTTGGATCGGTGCGCATTTTTTTGTGGAGAATGTTTTTGGTGTTAATTGATTTTATTAGTCCACTTGTAATCCATTCCTTCCTTTTTATTTCTGTTCGTTTAATTAGCACTTTATTCGTGCTTTCCTTAATTTTTTCTTTCAGGTTGTTGGTGAATTTGGTAGCCATTTTATCAACATCTTCCTCGTTAAAAATATCGTCCCATGATTCCGATTCTAGTTGTTGACGTAATTTATTTTTGTTAAGAAAGTATTTATATTTATTATCAATACATGTTTTTTGTTGTTCTGGGTGTGGAGGTTTCATCTGTAATATAATTGGGAAGTGATACGTGATAGATGAGGGTATGATAACTGGGACAATAGTGCAATGTTCCAGTTTGTTTTTTATAAATATGTGATCGATACATGTTTTGGAGTTTCCTTGTATTCTGGTATAGTCATTTATTGCTGATATATATCCGAATGAGTTCAGGATGTTTAAATATTCGATATTATAATCAGTATTGTCTAAGATATTGATGTTGATGTCGCCCACAATTATATTTACATCTTCTTTGTTGTTGACTTTTTTTTCCAAAATTGTATCAAGAGCGTTGTTGTATTCATGTGGACACATCGTTGGAGATCTGTATATTGCTGTGATGTTATAGGATATATTCTGTAGAGAGGTCTTCAATACTATGATATTACTATTATTCAGCTGTTTTATATCTGTGGAGAAGGTGGAACTACTCATTCCCCACCCTCAGGCAAAAACAAGCCAATAAGCCTGATGTAGTCCTCCTCGACCATCAAAGTAGGACGATTCTCGTCATGAAGTTTTCAGCTCCTGGCGAAAAAACCATCGTCCGAAAAGAGGAGGAAAAACGGACTAAATATCGAGATCTACTCTTTGAACTCCGCAGGCTTTACTCATACCATTCTGTCAAGATGGTGGTTCTGATAATAGGTGTCCTTGGTGGAATGATGGACACACTGCTCTCAAACTGCTGGGGTTAATGATATACCAGCGCGCCCTGCGGAAGTGTCGGGGCTCCGGAGACAGGGCCTGTCTGGGTAATTCCTAACGAATTAAAAAAAAACAATACTACCTCATAAACACTCGTTGAGTGTACCCAAAGGCATAGCCTGTGCGAGTAGAGGACGGCTATTATTATTATTTGCCGTGCAGTGTTCTAATAGACATAACTATATCGCACATGGAGTTGTTATGTTCTGAATGAGTATTTCAAAACAAATTATTCACAAAATTGTGATTTGAAATAAAACTTTTTGAATTATTTTGATGGTGATATGAATATTTTATATATATGCTAATTTCTGTTGAAAAAATAATTTCATCGTGAAATTTCAGTCACACCCATTTGGAAGCATCAGAAATAAAGTGGCGTCGTCAAATTTTATTTTAAAAAAATTCGCTTGTATGTTTTTTTGATTTTTGAACTCGAAACAAATTCGAAGTAGGCCTTAAAAGTTTTATTTTTATTTCGAATTCATGAACTATCTATGCTCTATCTGCTAAAAACTTCTGAATTGTATTATAAATAACAGTTTTAGAGCGGTGGCTCGCTTTTAAATGGGTTACTCCGTATAAATTATATGTCCTAGTCGCCAGAAAAAAAACACCTTTCATTCAAGTACTAGCAGTGTTTCGAGATATTTCGAAGCACGAAATCGAGTTCGTCGATCATACTATGGCTCACTCTGTATACGTTTTTTCCTGAAAAATCCTGTTTGTCTCGAATATGGGGAAATTTGTGTTTCACCAACTGAGTGCGCTAAAAACAACGTAAAACGACGTCATCCATACTCCCCCTCAAATTATTGATTTCGAGATATTTAAAGGTTAGACAAACCCGACTTGATTTATAACCTAGTGATCGCCAGAGCCCATTTGGATGGATTTACATACCTGTGGGCCAGGACACGTCCGCAACGTCGACTTCTGTGGACAAGGGACAAGTAGGTAAAAATCTAGTCGACTAGTTATTTTTGTAAAGCCAGTCCTCGCGGTAAAATATGTCTGTGAGCATGTGCCCTTCGCAGTGAAAGACGGTAGTTTTGTTATGGATACAAGATCTAAAAGGTATATAGGTTTTATTTATGATGATTTGATTTAGAACAACTTGATAGTAGTGCAATTATATCCATCTCCTAACCGATTTATTTCCGGTAGTGACTAAGTTCCAGAATGACGGGATTGTATGTATACGCGTCACGCTTCACATAAATGCGTGGGTTTACCTGCCATATCGGCTCTCTCACAAATCATTTTATTATATATTTTTTATAAGCCCTTATCGAGAGCGTCTCAATTCCCAGCAAATTCCAACAAGCCCAACAAGGTTTGGATATATTTTTGTGATATTTTCGTATTAGTTCAGTCGACAGGTAGTTTCAGATAGAAAAAGGTCGGAAGTTAATAAAACTTTAAGATGTTGTTCACGGATGGTTGATTAACATTTTCTCAAGTTTTGAACCTCGAGGACCCTGTGCTAAAAAAGTAGGGGGGGAAAACTGCCAATTTTTCGACCTTGGTGTGGTTTTTCCTCAATAACTATTTTGCCTTACGTTCTACAGCAAAAACGTTGTTTTACTTTTTTGTAGATCGTCAAATTCCCTATGAATTTGTTGTCTCAAACATGTTTTTGTGTCAATTTGTTACCGAGATATAGCGCTTCGAAGAATAGGTAATTTTTCAAATTTCGCCACAAAATGCAGAATTCCACCCTATTTATTCTGTTATACAAGAATTATGATGAAATGTAGATGCTATTATAATTCCTACTTGAAATCACCAACTTTAGATAACCCCCACCCCTGCTTGTCCACCAGGTGTCAAGTCGTTCCTCCCAAGGACAAGAACCCTGCTCCTGTGGAACTGCGGAATGCAAACGATGAGCCAATATTCAACATAGAGGGATGAAATTCGTCTATTCTACCTGCGCTACCTAGACCTATTTGTTTTCGATTTTTGAGGTAATATTAGATCACTTTTCATTTCATTCTTTCAACATGTCTCTATTATTCATTAATTCCAAGAAGACATCGAAAAATAGTAATTATAGAAGGGTACAAGTACCTCAGGTAGAATGGTCAAATTAGGTAATAAGAAAATTAAAATTAGGGATTGGTAAAAATGGGACAGAGAGTGTTTATCCACTCAGAATATATAAGATTAAGTTAGATGATAGTAACATCAGAAACCTTCAGCTCTTAAAGTGAATAACTTTGTTAGCGAAAGGAGCATCGAGTGTTAGTGACAATTTTGGTTTTTGGGTAATTTTCTGAGATGGCGTGTACTTCTCGTGGATCAGACTTGTGTTTTATTTGTAAAGGAGTTGAAGCAGGTGAACTAACTGTAGTGAAAGCCAGAGGAGTTGCCAGACTGTTGGAGTCCAGTGTAAAAAGGAAACTTTCGGTAGATGAACAGTTTCTGCGTGAGTTGAGTGAAGTAAGATTGCACAGTGCTTGCCAAACAAGGTACAACAATGGGAAATTACTTGCTGCATTTACACGTCGTGGATGTGACACATCCTGCACCTACCCGACGGTCACAAGTTGCGAAATTCGACTTCACCAATGCGTGTTTTCTTTGTGAGGAAGCTATCACTGATGATTTCAGAGCTAAACAGGCAAAGTTGCCCTTGGAAAGGCGCAATGCTACAGTCAAAGTGACTCTACCCGAAATTTCTAATAGAATCATTGAAAAGGCGAGGATGCGTGGAGACGACTGGGGGAAGAAAATAGAAGAGCGCATTAGCCAGTTGCAGAATTTGGACACTGATTGAGTCGCCGTCAATGCTGAGTATCATCAAAAGTGCCTCGCAAGCTTTTACCATCCACCTAAGTCATCGCATAAAAGAGGATTCCGCCCATCGCCGAGTGTTGACGAAACCATGCAGGTGATATTTTCATACATCGACGAGAATAGGGATGAATTCCAGTTTTCCATTCAGCAGCTGATTGAGCTGATTGAGGAAGACCGTCGACCACACAGCAAAACTGTCAAAAATCGTCTTTTCTATTTTCTTCTTGTCCTGGGATAATTATGTAGGGGAACGGGGGGATATCGATCCGAAAAGTAACTGATATCAATACCAAAATGATGTGAATAGGCTTTCATCAGAAAGTTAGCTTTTGAGAATTGGGGTTGGGTGGGGAAAGGAGGAGTGGGGTGTCCAAAGTTGGTGACTTCAACTAAGAACCATAATTATCACAACATTTCATCATAATTCGGGTATAACAGATGAAATAAGCTGTAATTTTGCATTTTTTGTCATTTCTTAGCAAATTTTGACATTACCTTTTTTTTGACGTGCCATATCTCGGTAGCGAATTCACATACAAACATGTATATGTACATGTAAATGGTATAAAATTTTACGCTCTACAAAAAAGTATTGATATGTTTTTTCTGTAGGACGTAAGAGAAAAAAGTAATCGAGGAAAAACCGGAGAGAGATCAAAAATTTTGCAGTTTCCCCCCCCCTACTTTTTTCGCACAGGGTCTTCGAGGTCCAAAACTTGAGAAAATGTTGATTAACCATCCCTGAAGAACCTCCTGTTTCATTAACTTCCGACCTTTTTTCACCTAACCCCACTATTTTCAACCTGTCGACTGAACTATATTTGGATGTGCTGAACACGAATCTGAAGTCATAAACAAGTCTGGTCCTCGGGATTTCGGAGATACAAAGATGTTTAAATTGGGGAAAATTTGTGCATCTATGTGACGAACAAAATGCTGTCAAAAAAGTTTCAAAACTCCGAGTATATCTGGAGATATCTGAAAAAAAAACAAAATTTTTAAAAACCATTTTAATTTTTTTTTGGCCTTAGTTGATGGATATCAAAATGAACAGCATGTTTACCATTGCCACCTTGTCCCCGCTATAACGTAGAATGTATTATCGAATTCTTGTTGGCCATAAACCCGGGTTTTTACCATCTAGAATTGGCGTACATTGAAGATATGCTTTGCTTTGAATAAATCTGAAAATATTCAACATGAATAAAATATGCTTGAAATAACTGAAATTTCACCAATTTCTTCAATGAGTGATGAATGTTATCCTTAGAAAAGTTTTAGATGGGCCATTTTAATTTCATAACCTTTAAATCTGCTGGCATCAATATACACTTCAACAAGAAGTTAAGGCACCACTAAAAACGGCCATAATCTCGAAGCTGATTTAGTCGCCAATTATTCGAATATTTTTTTACAGATAATTGTAGATTCAATCTTCACTAACAACGTTGAAATAGAAATTTCAATCAAATAGATGTTTCGAGTGATGATTGTTTGAACCACCCTGTAAGTATAGGTAATATTGGAATCAGTATTTTTTTTTTGTTCTTTCTTGATTTACGTCTTTATTTCAACCTCTATCATTGAATGATATTCAGTGTGAAAAATTAAAGATCTAAAGTATATTGAAATAATTGAGAACATGATCAACATAATTTGAAATATTAAAAAGGAATGAGACGAAAGAGATGAACAACGACATGAATAACGATAATAACGAGGGATATCACTGTAGCTGAATCCTTCCATCGTCAATGTAATAAATCTTACAGATAATAAAGATAATGCTGTTGAAGAAAAAACAATCCATTTAGGGGGAACGTATGGGATGCCGTTACAGTCAAAAATAGTTGTTCTCATATATTCAATTTTCTCTAAAATTATTATTATTGCTCAGGCCCATATATTTAATAGTTGACACCGATGTACTTTCATTCTTGTTGAGTGATACCACAGGCGTCCAATACCCCATACGAATTCGTAATGAAAGTAACAATTCTACTGAAAAATACCACACTTCTCATGGGGTCACTAATTTTTGAATGACTAATCACATCAATTAAATGAACTGTGCATGTATACTTCCATCAAATGTAATTCTCCATCAATATTTGAGAGCAATTAACTTTACATAATTGACTGAATAAGAGTAGGTAGGTACATTCCTTACTTTTAAATTAGAGCTAACTTTAGTGTATACTTGAATTCCAGAACAGATCCACCGATTACATCCACAACATCATGATTTTTAGTGTTCTGCCGGTGCACAATTTCGTTACATAATTAGTTGAGTGAAGTGGCATTTTGACAAAACGTATTGGTTACATTAGGTCACGTTCAAGTGGACAAGTAATTGTTCCCTTCAAAAGTTTCTGAACAAAAGTTATATCACCATATGTTCTCTTCTATAGAGTATCTAACTGAAGAAATTGTAGAATATTTTCACACTAAAGTTTTTGGAATTAACAAATTCCCAGGAATTTACTTTAGATTATTCGTTCTGAATCTCTTCTTTGACTTATGAAATGTACACCAAATCATTGAGACGTATCGAAGTTTCGTTCCAACCAACGATGTATATATTATATCAAAGGAGGCTATGGATGGATCAATCAGTTCAAAATAAGAGCTGAATAGTCCTTGAGGTACCCCTGAAAATAACTATTTGATCTAATCCCAATTCAGTTTCATCGAATCCCCTTTCCAGTCTGGATATTCGGGATCCTAGACACTTCTTCATATTCCTTTTGCCATCACTCTTTACCTAATATTGCCCGAAATGCATGTAATTATATTAAATAATTCGATAAATCCAGAAATTTCCCTACAACAGACAATACGTTTGGTAACTTGATACTTTAAATTGCGCCCCAATCAGGATGGCTTTATTTAGAGGTGTGGTGACATTTGACGCAGTATCTTGTCCATGTTTACGAATATGAAGTAGATTTTTCTGCGATTTCAAACTCGTCTCTCTGGAAATGTGAAAGGGAACATAAAAGGTTAGTCACGTTTTAAGCCACCTTTCTTATAGATGCTGGGTGTGTAGACCTTTACGAATCTCCGTGTAGGTAGAAAGCAGTGGATCAACGAAATCGGGATAAAGGAGGAATGTGCACGCAACGTTGCCAGATCGATTCGTATATATTCTTGGAAGTATCAAAATGCATAGCCCACTTGTCTTTTTCTATATGCTCACGTTCTCGCACTTCAAAATTCCGTGCAACATCAAGATAATTTTTTAGGGGAGGTTTCAAGTACGCTTGAAGATTGTTTTTGGTGTTATAGCGTGACTTGTCTTGGTTCTCACCAACGACGTTTTGTCTACTCGTGTCTTCAGTAGGCATAAATCAAGAGTCAAACTTTGACCAATCAAAATAACGGCCATAATCATTCAAGGGCTAGATCACTTTCCAATTTTCATTAATCAAATCCGACTTTTTCGATCTGAATTCTGCTCCTACCCTCACATTACCGCTTTCACATTCCATCCAGAAAAAAGCGATTGGTCTCGTCCATAATATCTCGTGAACAAATTCGCTTACCCCTCTGGAAAGCCACATTTCCTGAACACATAAAATATTCTTTTTCATGGAAACCAGAAAAACAAAGCAAAATCAATTACGTACATTTCGTTCGTTGTGAAAGTTTCATAGCAGCCTTTGCTTTTTCATATGGATTTTAAAATGTATTTTTCAAGCATCGTGTAAAAAGTTTGCTTTTAACACTGATTTATATAAAAACTTGACTATTAAATCAATGAAAAATACGAAATTCCCAAGACAGGCACTGAACTATATATCCAGCGACATCTGTTGGTTTCAACCTAGGCTATTTGACATCATATTGAAGATGAGTCAATAATCAGGGTGTATTTTGAAACCCAGAGATTCATAAGTTAATGATCTTCAAACTGATGACGTTAGTTACCCCTCTGTAGACATAACTGATGAAGCAAATGCAGTTTCAGCGGATTTATTACTAGATCAACGTGAAAAAGTCTTCGAAGTTTGTCAGATATATAGTCACTATAGCAAATTGCTATAATTCCGATATTAAAATTGAGATAGGTAAATTGGGTGACAGGGAATGAAGTAATATGAAAACATCCTGTTCTGAGAATTAGTGATATTTCTTGTGTCAATGTCATGTTCTATTGATTGAAAATTGAACGAAGAAACAATTTTAACTTGATCTTGGAAAAAATATTGTGTGTTGCACTAGTTACTCAAATAATTAAAGTCACTGGCCATAGTAGTTCAAATGGTTTCGATTTCATCCACGAATTAATCTTAACAAATACAACTCGTGTTATCGCCGATTATCGTAAATTCCTTGTCGTTGTCGAACCACACTCGCGCAAGCGCTCGTCATCAAACATCAAAGAATTCCTCAACTTGGTGAAAATATTCGTGTTGATAACATATCTGTACCTCGGAGGAAAAGAAAGGGCACTATGTCCATTTTTGGCAAATATGAGATTATTTCACATTGATATATAATTTTTTTTGATGTACACAGAGGAATAGGCCACTATGTCCTCAACCAATTGTATAACAAGTTACAGCCTTTTAAATTGTCACCAAGTTTTCCAAATAACAAAAATTCTCCTGTTAAAATACTAAGTCTAGGTACGGCGAATAAATCTGGCAACTACCGCATTTCCACCTCATTCGTTCCTCGTGTAGAGGGCGTTTGTTTACAATGAAAGGACAAGTTGTTGGAAGTTAGGTTGGAATTGTGGGAAGTTGGAAACGAGCAGAAAAATCCTTCAAATGAAGGAATAAGTGAGCTAATAATATTTCCGTTACCATATGGTAATGGTGAGGAGAGTAATCGAGTGAGAGTGATTTCTAGGTAAGTGACGGAATGCTACAAGTATTCATTTTGTTATTTGAAAGGTTACGACTTTTCTAATAATAGCAACTGCTAGACACCACCGAGTTTTATTGCAAATACGAGTTTTGGTATATTAGGCAGGCCCAATTAAGCATGTGCAATAGTTTCGCAAGTTTTGCAATTGTCCTTCAGACGATTTGAGGTTATAAGAGACGTCAGCTGATGTCATACTATCGTGCTATGAGTCCGTTACCCCTAATGGACTTGAAGTTTACTTACGTTGACGTGGGAAAAGTATTCCTATTGAAACAAAGCCTGAACTATAATAACGAAAACCACTGAAGCCATATCCTTGGGTGTTTGAGCATTCGAGCCTGATCTGCGTCACTGTTGCCAAACTTCGGTAATCTTTCATTTCAGCCCGTGCGGGCGCCTTTCTCATATAAGTGTTTCTTGGTCGTTACTCCGCCAAAATTAGCCATTTTGATGATATAGCGTTGAAGGTTTTTCCTTTAAAATAATTGTACGTCTACGGTGTAAGCGAATTTATGACGATTTGAGACAAAATACACCATTGGTATTCAGCTATTACAAGTAATAAATGTATTATTCTTCGGCACTTCCTGAATATTCAATTCAATGAAAATGTATCCTTGAACAGTTGGATATTTTATCTGATTTCACGGATGGATAGTTTCGGAAAAATTTGTTGAAGCATGAGATAGCCTAGTGGGGTATCAAAAGAATGAGTCACAACAAATCATAAATTTTGTTTGTTTATTAAAATACAGTTTTCTTACTAAAAATTGTGACAAAATTTCTTTTTTTATATAAAGGGCCTTGCAGAAATCGAGTAGTTAGGTTATCTTTGCAGCACGCTTTTGTATAAGTGATTATCATCAGTAATATAACAAGACCTTGATAAATAGTGGACTATTTTTATTGCATCTAAATTTCGACTGTATTTTATAATAATTTAACGAGACATTACGAGGATATATTGAAAAATTCTTAGCCTACTATAAAACCAAACAAAATTTCAATGTCAAAATATTTTATTATTCAACACATTCTCCTCTTAATTGGATACATTTATTACAGCGAACCTGCAACGTCTCTAGACCTTTAAAAAAAATGTTTCTTCTTGCCCTGCAAACCAGATCTCCACAGCTTTTATTACCAACTCGTTGGAAGAAAATTTACGAACTTTTAAACTTCGTTCAGTTGAGGAAAGAGATGATAGTGGGACGGAGCCAAATCTGGTGAATAAGGAGGGTGTTCTAGTAATTCAAACCCTAATCACGAATTTTTTGCATGGCAACATGAGATTTGTGTGCAGGGGCGTTGTCCTGCAAAAACAAAACACCTTTGGATAACTTTCCGCGTCTTTTCTCTTTAATTTTTTCCCGTAGAGTGGTCAGTAATGTCAAATAGTAATCTCCAGTTATTGTTCTACCCTTATCCAAAAAATCAATCATGATTACTCCATGGCAATCCCAAAAAACTGAAGCAAGAACTTTTCCAGCAAAGTTTTGGACACGAAACTTCTTAGGTCTTGAAGAACCGGAGTGTCGCCATTCCATCGATTGTTGCTTTGTTTCTGGATCGTAGAAATGTACCCAAGTCTCATCCATGGTAACAATTCGGTTTGAGAAGTCTACATCGTTTTCAAATCGAGCACAGATCGAACGCGATGCTACTACCCCTGCACGCTTTTGGTCAACATTCAAACATTTGGGTATCCATTTTGCAGCAATTTTTCTCATGTCCAAATTGACGTGAACTATATGATGTACGCGTTCGTATGAAATATTGTGCTTCAGATATCCGTTTTAGCCCAATTCGACGGTCTGTTAAAATCATGTCATGAACTGCATCGATATTTTCGGGGACTGACACATCATCTTCAATGGAAAATTTACCTCTTTTGAAGCTTGCAGTCCAATTTTTCACGGTCGCATACGAAGGACATTGATCACCAAGGGTATTAAGCATATCTTCGTAAATCTGCTTACCTCTTAACCCTTTCAAATACAGGTACTTGATGATGGCTCGATACTCCAATTTTTCGATTTTCACAATTTCGGTGGACATATTTTTTCTTTTAATTTATTGCGTTACTCTGGTTTACTATTTTGACGTCAAACTTTACACTGACACTTCTAATAAGTTATTGTTCGTTGCTATGGTAACGCAATATTTTGTTTATGCAGGGAACTGGTCTAGGCTAACTAGATATCAATACATCCTCGTATTTTGGCATTATTAATCTCATGAAAACCCGAGAGCAAAGCTCGATCAGTTATATGAATTACACTGTATTGTCAGGGATTGTAGCCTCGATTACCCTATCTATCTCTTCGTTTTTGATTTCTCCAAACCGATTCATTTTCAAATAGTTATTCAGCTTTAACACGATTGATTCCATGTGACGTTTAAGATGTATTTATTTATTTAGAGTACTGTCAGATGCACACGTTCCTTGATATATAGATATCATGCTGAATAGTCGGTGACTATTGTGTACCATGCAAATAGTCGCTGATAGAGCGTGTTGATTGGTCCTGTCAAGTATGAAACAAACGTATGATTGGTTGATGACTGATATTTAACAGACGAAAGAAATAATCACCGGTACACTTGTGTGTCGAAAGTTGCAAGTCTGCAGGTGGTTATTCCCAGCCAAATAAAGGATAATCTTTTGCTTCATTACAAGACAAGCACTTGCAATTTGGTCTTCTTGAAAGAACGTTGCAAAAATATCTGGCAGATGTAGTTCAATGTCCATCGTGGTATTAGCCAGGGAAGTAGTGGTTTTCTGACCGAAGTTCGCCTTTATTTTTCCACTTGGTGAAAACGCTTGGAAAAAAGGGTACTCTGTATTCACTTGTTCGAAATATTCCAGCTCTCTAGCAATATTTAGAGCACTAATTTGCTTGGAATATTAGTGGCCTCGGCTTGAACAATTTAGATTTTCCTTTGGGTAACGGCAGTCGCATGCAGTATAGGTACTCTTTCTATACTTGTGGGGATAACGACTATTATCACATTTTCCAAACTCAACTGGGTGTTGTTATAGGTTGAATCAAGCACGCTTGTAAAAAAATTATATTACAGTTTTGTTGGGACGACACATGGAAGATTTTTGAATGAATGAAACAGCATTTGGTAAATTAATATATAATAATCTAAACACACAAAATAATGTAATTAATACAATAACTGAATAGTCCGTATATCAAGGATGGTAAAGTTGATAACATTGTTGTAATAAAAAAAATGTGACAGTTAACTAACTGACTGATATTTATTCGTGATCTGAAAAGAAAAATGCCAGTGGAAGATTGTGTAGTACGCTAGTACCTATCAGTTAATTGAATATTTAATACTTATGTCGAGTTGCATTTTTGTCTTTGGTAATTTTTTCAAATTGAACCATTTTTCTCATATCATTAGAAAGCTTGTTTTTCATTTCAGTAGTACTGAAATTATTCAAATTGTCTTGATTAATTCAGTGTGTTTTTAGTGTCGAAAATTCCTCAAGACCATTTGTTTGAATCAGGACATTTAGATTGGTTCATTGTCAAGAGACAAATAGACTAGCATTTTCGAGCATTTAATATACTAATTTTGTTCAAAAATCATATTTGTGTACTCTTTATATCGAATATGTCTTCAACGATCGATGAAATAATTTCAGTTTTTGATACCTTAAATTATCCCAATCATCCTAAGTGAAATTTGTTTATGAAACCACTGTTAATGAAGAAAAATTGATAAAACTCACGTACGCCACTGTCCGATTCAAATTGCCGTATCTCTAGAATTTTCGTCTCTCTATACTAACCAACTGAATAAATTTTTGAACAAATAAAGCAAAAGATAAGTGAATTACAGAGGTGGACACAAAAATAGGAAACGCACTGTATCTATCAAGAGAATAAAACAGGCGCTGTCGGAACATTATTAACCATTTCTGTCCCAAATTAAATTTTTCAAAAAAAAATATATATTTTTGTTTAAATCCACTAAATGTTGAGTGGTTAGAATAAAAAAAACAAAAACAAAAATTTATGATTTTGATTTTTTTTATTTTTGAGTGATGCCATATGGAGTCGCCTTAAAAGAAAATAAGTGTGAGAATTTAAAAAAGTAAGAGAATGGTGAATACTTTGATTTTAAATGAAATATGCTATGTGAAACATTTTGAAACAATTCCTGTGTTTTGTCAAACATAACGCCACTTTGCATTTCTCGCAAGAAACATTTTATTACTATTTTGTTCCCACTGACTCCAAATGGAATCAGAAATTCGGCTATGTTTTTTTAGTGAAACTGAATATATAATATCTTGGTATATCATCTTATATCAGTCATAAGCAATCATAAACCACAACCAAAATGAAAAGTAACACATTCAGGCACTTCCCTTTATGCAAAATAGTCGTAAAAACTCAATAAATCGGCCTCTAATAAATCTCTAAAATATTCTTACGGTTACATATATAGGGCATGGTCCGTATATATACTTTGGTTAGTAATTTGGCGGTTCGTATATATCAAATTCCTGAAAAACCAGTGACTATTTCCGGAAACTTCGGTGACTTGTCTGTCATCAGAGCAACCATACTTTTTCCTTGGTCGATTCAGTAACCGCTTGTCATTTGTCAATTTAATTCATTTTATTTCATTGATAGTGTTGAAATTTTTTATACAAAAGGTAAAAATTTATTAAAAAAAAGTTAGTGGGTGTGAAATCATTAGAGGTAGTTGTTTTCTGACAAAAGGTTAATATGTTCAACAAATTTATTTCAAAATACTCAAAAGTTGACCAAAGACAAGTGACAAGGGGTCCGTATGTGTGGAGCCGGTTGCCTGAAAACTTACTAACCGCTAGTTACCAAGCTGAACATTTCGGCGATATACGGACCATACCCATAATGTTACTACAGTACTCTGTAAAGTTTATAGACATATATTTCGACCATTCAATTTACAGTGACCTTCAGTTTGACGATGATGCCAATTGGCATCACTGGGACAGAAAGGGTTAAGCTGGTCTTTTTGGGATGTCAGTGATACTACTACCCAAGAGTATGTGGTGAAGTAAAACACTGTTATAGTAAACGGCAAAGAAATTAAACGAGCCTACTTAAAGTATTCTGAGAGTACCGGAAAACTGTTTTGTGCTCGTTTTCAGTTATTTGATAGCACAACAATACAACAAAAATTAGCGAGAGAAATATTTGACGACAATAGTCC
Organism: Chrysolina americana; assembly: GCA_958502065.1. NCBI lineage: Eukaryota > Metazoa > Arthropoda > Insecta > Coleoptera > Chrysomelidae > Chrysolina > Chrysolina americana. The sequence continues at coordinate 99,092,288 of OY293411.1, forward strand.
TAATTTGAGAACTACTATATGACAATGGTTTGCAAGACCTTCACCCTGGGAATCTACCGAGCGAAAATAATTTGAAATTGAATGGTATAATTTGCTTGATGAAGTCAGGGCTTGTTTTTCTAATCCCGGATAGGCAGCCAACACACTAAGCAACCATGACTGACCGTCCGCGACTGTCCAACTACGACCAAAATTTCCAACACGTGTATTCTTTTCGGACAACTCACACTGAATGATCGTTCTCGACCGGTTTTCAAAGACCATTTTTGAATTTCTAATCTGCTGTAAAAAAAAGTTTTTATTGGTCCTGGTGGGTTAGTGTGCTTTCAAGCTTACAGTCTATGACTGCAGATTGAAAACAACAGTCTCAGAAGGCTTTAGGGAAATTTTAACAAGGTAGAGTTGGCTGGTGAGGAGCAGTGCTGAATAGCCTAGGGGCGAATCATTTTTAAATCCGCCCCTGGGTAACAACTTTTTGGAAAATTGAAGGCACGCTGCAATATACTGTAATTTCCTCTCCTAATCAGACTCTCTTCATCATCACTTGATCTACGGTCTATTTATAATCATGTCCAATCAAGATCACAGATAATATTTATTTCTGGAAATATTAGTACCACTCGACAACTATCAGCCTACACATCTAGGCCTCCGTTTCTCCGTCCGAGTCCTCCGCCTGCTCCTCGGGAGTCCTCAGGTCGATCGCAAACTTCTTCACTAGCCTCTCGCCTGATCCGCCCTCCGACTTCACTTTGCGCCCGTAGTCCTGGAAAGCTGCTGCCAGCGCGTACGTGATTTTCCTCGTTTGGTCTCTGGATTCGCACACGAAACTGTGGCATACGAACGGAATGCCGTTTTCCAACGTGTCGTCCGTCACCACGATCATGCTGAATACCCGGGTGTACACCAGGTCTTGGACGCCGTAGGAGATCATGTCCACGGGGAAGGTGACCGCTTTGGTGTCCAGGTGTTTTGTAAGGTCCATGTAGCTCAGGCCGTCTCTGGTCACTTTTAGCTTTACTATCGGTAGTATGACGTTGCTGGGCAGGTTTTTAGCCTGGGATACTAGGCTGTCGACCGGTTTTCTGGTGTGCTTCATCCCCCATAGTCCTTTGGCGGGCTGGCTACCTGGAAAAGTAATTCTGGAATCAGATGGCATTCAGTTAAGCTTATAATCCACTCCACTTAGTTTTTGAGACGAGGATCGGTTGTAGCACTACCAAATTTGACATGCTAGTAGTTGGAACCATGCCAAATAAGAAAAAAATGGTTTACAGAATATCTGGGAGTAGAACCCAAAAAATAATTGATTTAAAAAAAATTGTCGTCATCTTGGAAATAATGGAGTTTATGAAAAAATTGTTTGAATAGGGTTGAAGATCATTCAATTCCCTACAAGTATCCTTAATAATTCTTTACATTATGCTTCCGTTTTCTCATAAAACTTGGTTGAACGCCGACATCAAATTCCAAGCTCGCATTTTTCCGCCGCTGCAAGTTCCGGCGTGATCAAACGTTAAATTTGTCATAATTTTGCTAAAAATTATCAAAGAAGTAGAAATAAAAGTGCATCTTGGTCCTGAAGACTTCTACTTTTTCATGCAAATATAACATGTTGATACCTAAAATGTTTTTTTCTACCACGTCAAATAATCTGCGTTGTTTGTTGTTCATCTGGACTAATTGCACTAAAGCAGGAACAACGATCTTCTCTGAAAACTTTGCAATGATTTAAGAGTAGTGAGACTGATCTCGCTTATACAAGCCAAAAAAAATCGTGCCTCATTTTCAACTCCTTCATCATAGTCCTGGCATTTTCTCCAGTAAAAAATTTTGAAAATAATCATTTATATTCATCCTGCATGAAAAATAAAGTATGCAATTTCAAATTGGAGGTTTGCATCTTACATTTCTGTGGCTGAACATACAAAAACAACTAAATTGTGTTATAATTTTAAAATGGTTTTTTTCAAAAGATGAATAATTTGGAGGCGTCATCCTCCATGTTTAATCCATGAATGTGATAAATAAACACAACATCCGACCCAGAAAACCCCCACATACCAATTTTGAAGAGAATCTGACAATAATCGTGACTTTTCCACCACTTGGAGGCACCATCTTCAATTCATGAATTGGAAGCATCATCTTGAGTTCATGAATTGGGGGCACCATCCTAAGTTAATGAATTTTGATGAAATAATCAGACGCTTCTGCTCCGAAAACTCCTACACTGTGTCTTATTGTACCACCAAGAAATTTCCCGGTAAAATTATTAGAAAAATGGAAAAAAATTCAAAAAAAAATCATGAAAAATACAAAATCTTCAGATTCACTTGCAATCTGCACTATATTCGCAAAATTTCATGCAGATTCCGAAATTATATGATTCATTTATGCTCAGAATCAAGGTATGGCATATAAAAGGAATAAAACGTCAAAAATTTAACGAATAGAAATTAAAAATGATTCCTTCCTCCCTTCAAATGATCTCATGAAGTCGATCATCATAATATTTTCATTTGTGTTTCATTAATGCATGTCTGTTACAAATTGCAATAAAACATGTGAAATGAACAAATTATTTTGTTAAAAGTTGTCCGTTTCTCATTACATAAAAATATTATTTATTTTTCGCGAGGATCAATTTTTACAACAGTGAATTCAGGAAAAAAATTATCAGAGAAAGTTTGATAGAAAGATAATGAATTATGTACAGTAAAAAATAATAATAATAACCGTCCTCAACCCGCACAGGTTATGCCATTGGGGAATATTATCATTAAATCGGATCGAAAATGAGGGCGCTATAGCTTGGGGAATTTTTCGTTAGTAACTCTTTAGCTCTATAACAAAAAGTTATTCAGTGAAAGCCCAATTGGGAAGCCCCATTCGTAAATTTCCCAGTTGACCCCCTTACCAACAATCGAACGCTGCTCCTACACACCATTTTTCTATGGAATCGGAAAAGATGGTGCCTTCCAGAGGTGGAATAGTCGTGATTATTGACGGATTCTATTCAAAATTAGTATGTGGGGGTTTTCTGGGTCGGATATTAAGTTTTTTTTGTGCTAGTTTTTATGCGACCTTCGGCTGTTTTGTTTCGAACTATAAATGACCACAATTGATAAGATTTGGTAAATAATCAACTTTATGAATGTTTTCCACGTGTAACAAAATTCATGAATGTAATTTTTCAATGCCGCAGATCTTGCTGGTACCCGCAGGAACTGAAGATCCATAACTATTCTCAAGGAAACCAAAATTAACCGAAATTTGATTAAATTTCTTCATTATATTCTGTAAAAAATCAAGTATAGTAAACATAACAACTTTATAGGCTTTCACTCCTGAGAGAAAAACATTTTGTTGAACCACAGCACAGTTTCAATATCGATTCCGAAATTTTCTCTTTGGATTGCGCATAATTTGTGATTACCTACTATAAATGCCACACGTCATAAAAAATTTTTTGACTCGTTTTGAAATTATCATTTGATCTGACCGATCGCAAAGAAAACTAGGAAAAACTTTCAGATTGCGAATAAAAATAGGCTATGCAAATAATTTGTTCAGAAAATTTAATTTTTGCAAAAGTTATTCGAAATAATTGAAAATAAAATTTCAACTTCAACACCCTGTATTTCCAAAACGATACATTGCGGACACGTGTTCATATGAACTTTTCATCTTGAAGTTTGTACAAGTATTTAATGAACATCCTGTATACCTATATCCACCAGGATTCAATCTGTTTGTTAATCGAAAACTGATATTTCATTCTGAATGTCATTTATATCTATCGCCGTGTGTTATTCATGACAAATCGTCGTTTTATCAGAAATGTTCGAGCTGTATTAAGTCATTGGAATGGATTATAATAATCTTATCAGTACAGATAGCGAAATGGAATCAAAAGATTGCGTTTTAACAATGTAGAACGTTTATTGTGCTCATATTTGATAAAATTTTCTAGAAATGCCTCTTCGTTATAGCCTCACTGATATGAATCACTTTCGAGAACAATTTTTGGTTCAATTCTGCCAAACAGAGCTTCAAACTGTAATTTTTTATTGTATTTCGATAAATCATTGATTTTATAACAACTCTTATCATTCCAGAAGAATATTAACAGATTCCTCATTTCCATCCTACTCCAACATTTTTGTATCACTTGGATATAAAATCCTGTCCCTGATTCAATTGGTCTTCATGGATGATGTTTTGCTGAATAATTATTTCTTTACTGTACTATGAACTTGAACAAGGGGATGTATGGTATGGAGCCCCTATCCGCATTCAAACTATTTTTACATTTTGAAATTTCTAGACTCTCGAATGCATCGAGAAGTATATTGTCATGAACCTATTTTATGAATTTCAAGCTTGTGTCATCAAATCGGTGGTTGTGATCCAAAGCATGTTGGGTCATACTCGATTTTCTTGGTCGAGAAACGGATATGAGCAATGTGCTCCTTGAACCGTACTTTTAAGGCCCTTCTAGTTTGACCCACATACTTCTCGCAGTCATTGCTAATTTCATGAATCCCCGAATTTCCTTTTTTTCTGTCTTATCCTTGGGAGCACCCAGGATCTTTTGTAGCTTATACGAGGTTTTATGTACCACCTTCATATTAAGGGAATGAAAATACTGTTGAAACCTCGAGTAACTCGAGGTTCGTACGGAATAACGATATGTTTCGGAGGGATTTCCTCTTCTTGAAAAGTCGAAGAGTCACAAAGGATTTCCTTGAATCTGTGTTTTTTAATCAGTTTGTCTACCAAATCTACAAATAACCGTTCAGTTCAGCTACTAATAATAATTTTCATCAGCCAGAAAGACGAAGGGATTATATAGAAAATGTTCGATCAACGATCAACAATGGAGGCAGGCGGCACTCTAGATTTGAGAAGTCACACCCGACATGTATTTTTTTGATATGAGCTTTTATAAATGAGTGAAATTTAATCAATCGATCCAGTTTAATCCAATGATATCATTGCACTATTTTTCATCCGTTGTTTTGAACATTTTATTATCACAGTTACAAAAAACTTTATAGGTCGTTTTTGCACATCCAAAAATCTATGCTGACTTATGTCACGTGACCAGAAGTAGGGCGGTAGTTTTGAAAAATTAATTTAGAATGGGCAAAAAGTGGGGTTATTTTTGAACATGGCAAGAAAGTAACTTGAAAAAATTGTTTACAATTCTATTTTAGTCTCGGATACGAACTATAAAATATACGGTGTCCCGAAACTATGGTGCCAAATTGAATCGGAAGATTCCCCTTGAAAAATAAATAGGACTTTCCCGATATTTCTTTCCTCAAATGTAGTTCGTTGTAGAGATACAGGGTGTTGAATATGAAAAATTAAAAGTAATTTTTATTCATAACTTCCACAGTTTCCAAAATTTTTCAATAAAATTTCAAAGAATGTTTTTGTTCAATAGTTGCTTCTTTTTGAAAAAGAAAACATATTTTCGGTTGTTACCAGTGGCGTACAAGAAGGGCACCATTGTCCCTTTTTTCCCTATTTTTTACGTCCCTGGTAAAATCAGAAAATTATGCATTTTTCGCATTCCTCATTCAATTTTTAGTAAAAAATGTATACTTGTTTGAATCCTTAAAAACTAACCGTTTTTTAAATAATTGCGATTTTATGAATACAAACATACTAGTAATGAAAAATTTGTTTGGCAGAAATCAATTTCACAATCCCAATTACTGGTCCAAATAACATCTTGATATTCAACCAAAAAAAAAGACACTTTCAAATTTAATTGTTTTTTTGTAACTATGAAAGTGGCGAGAAAAATGCCTTTTTATATTTCAATTTCAACACCCTGTACCTCTGCAAGAGAAATGCATGATGAAATGTCATTGATTTTTTTGGTAAAATATCCAGTTTTAGGTTTAACCAGTAATTAGGAATGTAAAATTCACTTCAGCCGAACATTTTTTTCATTACTAGTTATGTTTGTATTCTTGAAAACGGTTGATTTTTCTGGAATCCAATAAGTATACATTTATTACTCAAAATTGAAAGAGGAATGCAAAAAATTATTAAATTTTCTGATTTTACCAGTGGCGTAAAAAATAGGGGAGAAAAGGGACCATGATGCCCTTCTTGTACGCCATTGGTAACAACTGAAAATGTAGTTTCTTTTTCAAAATGAAGCACCTATTGAACACAAACATTACTTCAATTTTTTTTGTAAAATTTTATTAACTGTGGAAGTTATGAATAAAAATTACTTGTAATTTTTCATATTCAACACCCTGTATCTCTGCAATGAACGACATTTGAGAAAAAAATATTAGGAAATTCATATTTATTTTTCGAGGGGAATCTTCTGTTTTAATTTGGCACCATAGTTTCGGGACACCCTGTATATCTGAAATAAGTGGAGATTTTAATTTTTTATTATTAAAAAATGCTGCTTTAATTTTTTTATTATTTCGAGGATTATAAACATATTCAATCATTAGAATGGTATTTTTAGGTTTATTGTTATAATCCATAACTTACAATTTCGTTAAATTTTCTATAACTTTTCAAATTTTAAAAAATCTCTTAGAGCTGCTTTACAGTTCGCAATTTTCATTGCATGCAATTAATTGCACGAATTTTCTACCAATTGATAAGGCTACTCAGCTGTGAAATTCACTATTTTCATTCATTCCGACAGGAATCCAAATCTAACTGACATGCCCCTTAAAAAATTGCGACATAGGAACAATATCATGATTTGAGGGATTGCATTATGAAAAGATGTTACCTTCAGTACTATTGAGTATTAAAAGTATCCATTATTTTGAAGCAATCTGTTTCTTTAATAGTATTTATTTTCCTTCAAATATTGAATGGTAAAATGAAACATTTAAAATTGGTCAAACTTGGGGAAAAATCAGTTTTTCTTTGAAGTACTACACTATTTACACAGATTCGCGTATATGTTTGCCCAATGACTAAATTTTTTTTTTTTATTCCAATTTGTCCTAAAACTGTCAAAATCAACTAATTAATTTATATTCCCAGGAAGTTTAACACTCCCCGCCTGGAATAACATTATTAGGAGCTGGTATAAAGATCCTACTGATGAAGATAACTTTGTTATCGAAATGCTAATTGAGAATACGTTTCAATGAAGTGTGTGGTAAAGGGGTCCCATTATTTTACCTTTATTATTATTTATTTACTTTTCGCATTGTCAGTACTGTTCCTATGCCGCTGTCTAATAAATATTCCTCGAAAAGTTATTGAGATTTTCATTAGATTTAACCAATATCGCATGTGAAGGTTTGAAGTATATTATTATTATTTTAGATATTTAAAACATCAACTTCAATGTAGTAGGAACGGCGTTTCACCTATGAATGGTTTTTGTGAGTACCTAATGCATAAATAAACTGTTGCCTGAATTGCTGATTTGCTGGTGAAGTTTGACCTGTCTTAAGTGTTGACAGTTTGTGTACTTAGATACTTTTATAATGGCCGCGTCTTACTACAATTACCCACCTAAATATTTCACTGTAAACGTCAAGGGCAAGTCGTTGACGGTGACCACAGGGCCCTTGTCATCCATCATAGTAACTATTTTCGATAACGTCGATAACTACACCAATATCACCGATTTGCCAAACTTCGAACGTAAAACTGCAGTCTACGCCACTCTGCACCACCTTTACACCACCAGTGTACACGACATCTGTTTTTTTGTCATCCTGTTCGACGGTCTGTTTTCGGATCGTACCGTCGTTACAGTCCCCCATTCGTTTCGCACCTGCCACCCCCTCTTCCTCTCGCCTTATCTGCTATTAGATTCACCTATATACGTAAAAAAAAGATAACGCGTTACGTGAACACCACACACATGAATTACATACATTTTTGTTTCGCATGGTCGACCTGTTGTACGTAGGTACTACCTGTGTTATTGTTTTCTGTGCGACAGGAAATCCAGCGTGAGTCACAGTGTCCTGGGCTAATGAGTGTGGAATATGTAACGATGTGAGTTGGAATCGTATTGTGTTATATTAGTTGTGCTCATTTTTTTTGCGTTTCAGCGGTAAAGATTTGCGGTTGAGGTTAGGTCAGATAAAAAAAATATCGTCTTATTTGTCGTTTCGATTTGTATGTCAATCAATCAATCATTTATTTGACTACATTAGCAGTTCACAGATCCATCTAATTCTAGATACAGAAATTTAAAAAAATAGTACCTATTAAAAAAAATCATTATTACTCGCACAGGTAAAATTATGTTAACTAGTAGGTCGTGAATTTTTGAGCTCGGAGTGTCTGCATGACAGAATTATACTGCATGGAGCCTGTAAAGTCATCAGGAATTAAGATCTCCTTCTCTGCTTCATATGCGATCATGAAAAAGCAGAGAATAGAGCATTTCTTTTCAAGGAAGCAACCCGTACAGCCAATGAACTCGGTCTCGTATTCGACACTGAACGGACGAACCCAAACTCTGTCACCGAGTTGGAACCCGTTCAGCAAAAAGCCCATGGGGTCTTCTTTAAAATCCTGTCACTAGATGTAGAGCGAGTCATGGGACAGCTGAGACCATAATGCTTTTGCTATCAGCTTGTCGAGCTTATGCGGTCTCAGCCTATATCCACAGGCATAACGCGGCGCTACAGGTGTTGTACTCCCATCTAAAATACTCGTACATTATAAATGCGACACCGGAGTTGCCTTATGCTCCGGGGGATATTGAGTACGTTGTGGAGAATGAGAAGTACTTGAGACAAATACAAGCCAATGAGCCTGATGTAGTCCTGCTTGACTATCAAAGTAGGGCGATTAAATATCGAGAGTTTCTCTTTGATTTCCACAGGCTTTACCAAAACCATTCTGTTAAAATGGTGGTTCTTATCATAAAGGTACTTGGTGGAATGATGAACACGTCGCCCACGAGTTTAAAAATTACACCGGTTTGTCGTGATGCGGCAGAAATCTCAGCCGGAAGAATGCAGGAGGTCGTAATTCTTAGTTGACTCCGCCTTCTCAGGGCACATGTTTCTCGGACCCAGTAATCACTCACCCCACGGGCGTGGGGAATGTTTAGTGGGGTTATTGACACACCAGCGGGCCCTCCAGATGAATCGGGGCACTGAAGACAGTGTCCGATTTATTATCAGAAGAAACAATCTTGTTGATAAAGCTTGGGCAGTATATCATTTATTATACAGCGTGACCCAGAGTTAAACCGCCAAACGTTCAGTATCGGTTTTTTAGGTGAAATTTTTTTTTTCATATAAACATGTGGCAAAACTTGATTCGTTCTCAAGATACAGGGTGTCAAAGATAAAAAAAATTCCAGGTACATTAAAATAAGCCTCCCATCACCGCAACTAAACATGCTGAGTTTTATCTGAATCAACCAAAATATTTTTGAGTAATGAATAAAAAACTGATTTTTTATGAAAACTTTGACACTCTGTATCTCGAAAACGAAGCAAGTTGGGACATATGCTTATATGACGAAAACGTCCTATTTTCACCTAAAAAATCGTTACTGAACGTTTGGCGGTTTAACCCTGGGTCACCCTGTGTCGCGTCCCGCTATTTGTTTTGTCCCATTCGTTAGTTTAAGTTAACATATAAATTAATTCTTGCGTTCAATCTCAAACTATTCAAATTAAATTCAATCAATCTATTTGGTACACCCTGTACCACCCACAAAAACTGTAACAGACCCCAGATCGAGTCTACGGCGAATATGCGAAGTAGTCTCTCGCCTTGCCGACAGTAAAGTGGAATACAAATCTTCTACAACTGTGACAGTGTTAAAATAAACTCCAATTATCCATCCATCACATCTCAAATCCTCACAAGGATAACTCAGAACTTCCTCAAGAGTCGGCCGACTGAAGTTTGGACCACGCCAGTGAAAGCCGAAGGTAAGATCTGGGCATACAATCATTCATTTTTTATTGAAAGATACAGTTTCGCATTTCTCTCTTGATTGCGCTAATTATCAAATTCATTCTCAGGCCTCTCAAAGACCTGAACACACCGCACACAACTTCAGAGACTCGAACAATAAAAATGGTATAAGGATAAACATAGCAATACAAGTGAACAATAAGGTGAAAAAAATGAATTAATTTAAATGTGAAACATAGTAAACCTAGAACAAGTAAGTTAAATAACTCCTGAGTTAGTTGAAATGAAGACCTGAGTCGGCTAAAAGCTTTCGATTAAATATTCCATGCCAACTTCAATATGGTCAATCAGATAGGAATTGTTTGACTGCCTCCCTAAATTGGGAGTCATTCAGATGTGCAGAGGTAGATGATGATTGTACATTTTCCCACCATTATATTATATGGAGTCCTTGATGATATTTTTGGTTGGCACTGAGCTGATGTAGGGCGGATTCCTACGAAGTGGAAGGAGAGTTGGAAAAATGCGCCAATAAGAAGTAAGGTCCAATAAAAACAGAGATTATAAATGGTAATAACAAGCTGAAAATGGCTTTATTTGCCTTTTTTATGTTGGAATCTATGATTTTTCCTGGACAAAGCGCTACCTACGCTTTTACTAAGATGGGGAACTGTAGATAGATGCACCTCTGAGAAATGCCTGTATGTTAGGTGAAATCTTGTGGCGCATATCAGAAATTGATTCATTGATGCCACACATATCTCGACTAGTGTTTCATTCAGCGAAGTGGTCGTGGTGTTACAGCATTTGCCAACCAGGTGGTCTGGGTTCGATCCCCACCGTCTGTCACTGATCTAAAGTGGTTCGGAATCCGTCTATACGTAAGCTATAGGTCCCGGATCTTCCTTACTAGCACTGCTTAAGAGGAGATTTCTCCGCAAACCTAGTTGAGTCGTAAAAACGAAATTTAAAAAAATGTCACCAAGTGGAAGAAGAATGAAATTAAATTTGGATACAGAGTTTGCGTGATTATTTATACTCGTTCGATATCTGCGCTCTAATTGAAATATATCTTACATTAATTCACTTGATTTTGATGATTTACCAAATATCTTATCGAGCCTCAGTATCGGAGTCTTCTTGAGGTTGCAAAACATTGGACAGGCATACGTCATTGTGGGTCTAATTATCTGTTTATAAATGAGCATCTTGTGCAACGACAATCTGGGTTCCTTGCAAACAAAACCAACTGAGCCACCGGCCTTTGTTGTATTTTCCACTCACACTGTATATGTTGACCATCATAAACAAGAATGAATAATTTATTGATATCAATGAGAATCAGAGTATATAAACAAAGTATTTACGCTATTATTGAATATTCATTCTCTCGATACGTGCGGAATTATATTCATCCTTGTACATGTATGCAGCATCACTGAGCATTCTGGACCAAAGAAGAAAATAAGAATGAAACGATCTGGAGTACGTTTGGGCAGTATGGTGAGAAAAAAATTCCGTTTAAACATGATAATATTATAAGAAACAAATTTTTGTTTTGAATCATTTATGCAGTGCCGTAAACAAGAGATATTTTGAATACTTTCTGTCAATAAGAAATTATATGTTAGACAATTATTGTCCTTAATATTCTACAGGATGCAGGAAGCGTTGTGTGTAGAAATAATGGAGGTGTACTTTCGAAAACAATTGTACAACAATTCTGCAAATATTTTTATCATAATTAATTTTTCCGTCAACCGGCTGCATCCTTACGAGCTTAGCAACCCTCAGAAGTTTCGACTGGTGCAGGCTAGAGAAGACCAGGGCCTTATGCTAAATAGTGCGTTCCAGTCAAAACGAGCCACCCTGATTACATTTTTCAATATTGAGTTTTATCTATCATATACAGGTGGATACATTTTAATAGAGACCAAACGATTCAAGAGTTAACACGGGCGGAGGACAATTGACGACCGCTTTGTAGAATCAACACATAAAAAATTGAGATTGTCTGATTTGGGAAGTATTATATTTTGAAATATGCGTTAAATCGGGTGCGCAGCGCAGTTCATTGGTATTGTTAACCACGGGCATCCATTTCACAGGAGTAACTAATAAAAATAAAAAGTTCCTAGGAATTATTTCGCTTTTAATTTGTGCCGTAAAATAATTCAGTGGTTTTGGTGTGCACCCTGTATAACACGTGTATCGCGGTGCACAAATACAAGATGGCATCAAAAAGTCACTCTCAATTCGCCAAACGGTGCTAAAGTACCATTTTCACGTCAGAATGGAGTGGGATAATTGAATATAAAACAATAAAATTCGGTTATTGAGTTTTTCATTTTAGTACTTGAATAACAACGGTCTGTTATTGTCGGGTCATATCCATTTATTAAACTTCGTTTACGTCGTTTTATTCATCTAGAAATTTAAAATTGTATGTATAAACGTTTTTATCAATGAACAAATGATTTATCGTGAAATCAACACTTTAAAATGGCATATGCCACGGGTTGGTGGATGTTTAAGTTTCGAAAATGTATTTTTATAAGACTGCCCTAGGGTTTTTGCACGAAAAACTTGCTCCGAAATCACTGCTTTGCTCACAGCGTGTGCAAAACCCTTTGCGCACTGATATGTCATCATTGCGCACGGATATGTCATTATTGCGCACGGATATGTCATCATTGCGCACGGATATGTCATCATTGCGCACGGATATGTCATCATTGCGCACGGATCTCTCGTTGCCTATGATTTTTTGTTGCTTCTCTCCTCACAACGTCCAAATTCTACAATTTTTCAAGCTGGGTCCATAGCAACTGTCACGGTTCTTGTTTTGTCGATTGGGTACGTAAAAAAATTCTTATTTCCAAAATTTGTTGAAGAATATGTCGGATTCTGCGGAAATTTTGCAAAGAGATATTAAATACTAGTTTTTTTTCATGAGTTTTCTTAATAAAGAATAGTTTTTCAAAGAAAGATAAGATTTGTCAGTTCAGTGGAACTTGTAGAATTCCACGCCTCTGTGGCTAGCAAAACGAACTCTGAGCGGTTTTTATACGTTTCTGATCTTCACGCTTGACCTCTTTGAATTTCTGCTCAAACCAATGATCCTGTCTGTGTAGAACACTTCTTGCCACATACTTCCGTGATGCTCAATTGAGGCGTGCTTAGCAGTTCCAGATTTTAACGTCCGCGTCGAGTCTAGTTTTTATGTTCAAAAAGTCTTATATGTAGTGATCTTGTCTCTCCGATGTAGGAATCTCCACAGTAACATGAGACATCGTCAACAAACGCCAATCGATTCACAATGATCACATCAGTATACTTTGTGCAGTTTAAGTCGATTGGGAAAAAAAATTACTCGTAAAAAGTTCCAATTGAACTTTTCATTTCGAGAACCGTTTAAGATAGAGCAATTCAAAGTGAATTAGTATACTCTAAGAATATCAGTCGGCGAAAAGTCCAAAAAAATCATATGAATCAAGATGAACTTTTCAACTAGAGGAGAACCGTTTGAGATAGAGTAATTCTGCGAACACCAATCGATTCAAAATGATCACATTAGTATACTTTGTGAATTTCAAGTTGATCGGCGAAAAAAAGAATACTTGATAAAATCCCAAGGGGTAGACCCCTAAAAATCACAAGATTCCAGATGATCTTTTCAACATGAAAACTATTTGAGGTAGAGCAATTCTACAAGCACCAATCGATTCAAAAGAATCACATTAGTATACTCTGTGAATAACAATTCGATCGGAAAAAATATTGGATAAGAGTCCCAAGGGGTAGACCCCTAAAAATCATATGAATCTATATGAAAATTTCAACTTAAGAAATGTTTGATATAGAACAATTTTGCGAACACCAATCGATTCAGAATGATGAAATTAGTATACTCTGCGAATTTTGAGTTTATCGGCGAAAAAAAGAACTACTCGAAAATATTTCAAGGGGTAGACCCCTAAAAATTATATGAATCCAGATGAACTTTTCAACTTGAGAACCGTTTGAGATAGAGTGATTCTGCAAACACTAATCTAATCAAAATGATCACATTAGTATACTTTGTGAATCACAAGTCGATCGAAAAAAAAAAATTGGAAAAAAGTTTCATGAATCCAGATGAACTTTTCAACTTGAGAACCGTTTGAGATAGAGCAATTCTGCAAACACTAATCGAATCAAAATGATCACATTAGTATACTTTGTGAATCACAAGTCGATCGAAAAAAAAAAAAAATTGGAAAAAAGTTTCAAGGGGTAGACCCCTAAAAATCATATGAATCTACATGAAAATTTCAACTTAAGAAATGTTTGATATAGAACAATTTTGCGAACACCAATCGATTCAGAATGATGAAATTAGTATACTCTGCGAATTTTGAGTTTATCGGCGAAAAAAAGAACTACTCGAAAATATTTCAAGGGGTAGACCCCTAAAAATTATGTGAATCCAGATGAACTTTTCAACTTGAGAACCGTTTGAGATAGAGTAATTCTGCAAACACTAATCTAATCAAAATGATCACATTAGTATACTTTGTGAATCACAAGTCGATCGAAAAAAAAAATTGGAAAAAAGTTTCATGAATCCAGATGAACTTTTCAACTTGAGAACCGTTTGAGATAGAGCAATTCTGCAAACACTAATCGAATCAAAATGATCACATTAGTATACTTTGTGAATCACAAGTCAACCGAAAAAAAAAAATGGAAAAAAGTTTCAAGGGGTAGACCCCTAAAAATTATATGAATCCAGATGAACTTTTCAACTTGAGAACAGTTTGAGATATAGCAATTCTGCAAACACTAATCGAATCAAAATGATCACATTAGTATACTTTGTGAATCACAAGTCGATCGAAAAAAAAAATGGAAAAAAGTTTCAAGGGGTAGACCCCTAAAAATTATATGAATCCAGATGAACTTTTCAACTTGAGAACCGTTTGAGATAGAGCAATTCTGCAAATACCAATCGATTCAAAATGATCACATTAGTATACTTTGTGAATTTCAAGTTCATCGGCGAAAAAAGAATACTTGATAAAGTCCCAAGGGGTAGACCCCTAAAAATCACAAGATTCCAGATGAACTTTTCAACATGAAAACTATTTGAGGTAGAGCAATTCTACAAGCACCAATCGATTCAAAAGAATCACATTAGTATACTCTGTGAATAACAATTCGATCGGAACAAATATTATATAAGAGTCCCAAGGGGTAGACCCCTAAAAATCATATGAATCCATATGAATATTTCAACTTAAGAACTGTTTGATTTAGAAAAATTTTGCGAACACCAATCGATTCAGAATGATGAAATTAGTATACTCTGCGAATTTTGAGTTGATCGGCGAAAAAAAGAACTACTCGAAAATATTTCAAGGTGTAGACCCCTAAAAATTATATGAATCCAGATGAACTTTTCAACTTGAGAACCGTTTGAGATAGAGCAATTCTGCGAACACCAATCGATTCAAAATGATGAAATTAGTATACTCTGTGAATTTCAAAGTGATTAGCAAAAAAAAAGAATTACTCGAAAAAATCCCAAGGGGTAAAAATCATATGAATCCAGATGAACTTTTCAACTTGAGAACCGTTTGATATAGACTTATTCTGCGAACACTAATCCAATCAAAAAGATTACATTAGTATACTAATTGAATTACAAGTCGATCGGAAAAAAATTACTGGAAAAAATACCTCTAAAAATCATATGAATACATATGAACTTTTTAACTTGAGAAGCATATGAGATAGAGAAATTTTGCGAACACCAATCAATTCAGAATGATGAAATTAAAAATTACAAGTGAAAAACGGTTCAACTGTGTGAAGGCCAGTGTATACGGTGTGTTTCACTTCCTATGGAAACACCCTCGTATCTTCTGTAATTTTTGACGAAATATCATGAAATTCTCAGGATCGATAGATACACTAGAGATGAACTTTCTGCACGAAAGGGGTCATCCTACGTGATATACACTGCTCGCCAGCAGCGATGAAACCACCCATTTTTCCGGAAAGTAATATTAGGGAGAAAAATTGGCTCAAAATTCCTTCGGATTCGTGTTCAGGATCCCCAATTTACTACTAATTCAATTGTCTCCTGAAAAAATTTCAGTTCTGAAAAATTCAATTTTTTTTCAAATACTTCACGAATGATAACCCCTTCTCGAGCAGAGAGGTCATCTCTAGTGTATCTATCGATCCTGGAAATTTCATGGTTCTACGTCAGCAATTACGGAAGATACGGGTGCGTTTCCATGAGAAGTGTAACAAGTTTGAAATTTTCTAGACTGAAAATCTTTCAAGAGACAGGTGTAGTAGCAGTAATTCAAGGATCCTAAACACGAATCCGAAGGAATTTTTGGCCAATTATGCCCCCTAATATGAGTTTCTGGAAAAATGTGTGGTTCCATCGCTGTTTTCGTGCAATGTATATCTCGTAGGATGACACGTTTTTTGCAGCAAGTTCATTTCTAGTGAATCTATCGATCCTGAAAATTTCATGGTTCTACGTTGAAAATTACGGAAGATACGAGGGTGTTTCCATGAGAAGTGTATGTACACTTATAATAAATTTCCAAAATGTTGATACTTGACAGTTGATAGAGGGCAAGTATATCGGCAATGGTGGGATGACAATTTTTGGAACTTCTATCGTACTATTTTGAGTTTACTGTGGATATACTTATCTAGTCACTCAATTTTTTTAAGATGACTGGTATTGCATTGCAAGGGCGTATCAAAAGGGGTAGGCCGGGGTCCCTGTCTCCTTATCAACCAAAACAAGAGTATTACTTACCCAAATCAAGACTAAAACATAATTTAGCTCAAAGGAACAGGAAGTTAAATTTAAAGTTAGGGTGGCCTCTACTGAAAAAATAGGCACGGTGTTTGTTCTGTTGATTTGTGAAATTTGGATCCAGAGAATAAAAATGTTTTCTAGGTTACAGCTTTTTTACACTGTTTATCTAGTTTGGTGAAAAAGTCCTGTTTTTCAGTTTTTTGGCTGCGTAAAGGTACTCCAACTAAGGTGAACTCCAACGATCTGAAAAATTTTAGTTTCTTCATAAATTCCGCTTGACGGTAAAGAATATACGTACTTGTTTCGTCTTCCACTTCTAACCCAATGTTCGGCGGGGCATCAAAGTTCTGAAAGTAGTTGATTTTCAATCAGACTTTGTCTACTAATATCCAAAAGGTGTATTCTCTCTTCGTGTTCCACAAATAGTTGGAGTTTGGATCCCAATATTCCTTTGTCTTTTTCTCAGATTGAGCAGAATTCGGGGTCCTTCCTTTCTCAACATCTACATTGTCCACGCCGAATGATCTACGTAGCATCAGATCTTACCTTGAAATCGACGTAGGTGTACATGTTCAGGGAATTGTTATGGCTAAACTTTATCAAAACAATTTGTTTTGAAATATAGTTGATTATATAACTGAAGCATGCAACACTTCGACATACCTCAAACGAATATTATAGACAATTAAACGCCGTTATTGATTTCACGAGAAGTCGAAAGATAACGGCCAGTTCTGACAATGGTGGATGTTTACATTTTTCGAAAATGACTCTTGATAAAACTCATTTCAATAAGTTGTCTGTGAATTTTGTCAGTGACCAGTCCCGTTTCGTTTCTGACCTAGTGCGTTCGTGCCAAAAATACTCGGGAGGATTGCGTTTTGATCTGAATTAAATATAATCAGGGGTAAGGGTAAGTAAACACTCACGTCAGTTTTCTTTGGTATGGGTGTGTGTTATTTGAAGTGCCCACGAGTGGGATTTCACGATTTTCAAAGCATTTCCACCAAGGACGGCAAGTCCATTGCTATTCACGTCTTGTAACACTGCCAACTCCGTTTATCTAATATTACTGCTGTAAAAATATATGACCCACCGAAACAAAAGCTGCAAGGCCTTCTAGGATTCATCAATAATGTATTCCGATATGCTTGACATGGTTGACATATTGCTTGTCGAGTCTGTTTCAAAACGAATCTATTTCTAGAAAAGGATCAAATACGAAATTTGTGCTTAAAAGGAGCCTGAAACGAATCACGAGCACGTTTGACAGATGGTCGAGTTGAAAACAAACTTGACCTTGGAGCTGAGTAAAGTGAGATGTGCCGCGGACTCGTGGACCACTTGCGACGCGTTGACTATGCGTACAGGGTTTGACAAAAATGATATCGAACATAAAAGTTCAATTAGGGAATTTTCTTATACTGTCGACACGATATTTTCCACCGGGTAATCCGGAAGTTTTCTGATAAGCATATTCAAAAATGCACTTAATATAATCCACAAATTTATTTGGACTCGTAAACAATAACTTTTAATTCATTTCGAATAAGTTTAGTATTTAGCAGCGCTAAGCCAACTCTGTTAATTTGCAAGTCTGACAGTTACTGCTAACTGTAACTAACTAATCTTCTACCTAACTACGCCCCCTCTATACCGATGCAGAATTTTTCTCGAAGAGCTTCGTATATTCGTCCACAAGGCCTAGAAGCTTCATAGTTCTAATACAATTTGGAACTCTGGGGTATGGAAATGCGATTGTCATGCTCCGGCTCCGAAATCGTTACATTGTCCCTCTCTTAAAATCCGTTCATCCCGAAATGTCATTTTTGGGAGTATGGCGATAATTGCAAGATTCCCCATAACTGCACCGCTAAATTCGATGGAAGTAACACTCCAAAGTCTTCATTTTCGGTCGTGGAAGATGCTTACAGCACACCAAAATCTTAACGCCGCTGGATCTGAGTATCGTCTCCAACATACTTCTTATAACTCTCCAATCCAGGCCGTCAATCCTACAGGACAATCTCAGGATTGCCAGGTCAACAATATTCTTTCCCACCATCGTGTTCGTTAGGTTGGTGAGGCTCTTCCAGGCATCTTCATGAGTCAGTTTATCTCAAAAATGCTTCTTGGTTTGTGACCTGTGGAACTATAGGCCTTCAGGAACTAATGAAGGAACTGGTCCCAATCTTTCTGGTGGTCCGAGACTATCTTGGAGAGAAGCGGTTTACCGTCTTATTCATCCTCTCCACCATTCCGTCGGACTGGGAATGTTCAGTCCTGATTCTTGTCTTTTAGATGTTCAGCATCTGACTTATTCCTTGGATCAGGTTAGACTCGAAATGTATGACTTTGGTTCGAATGCAGCTCCAGCGGAATACGGAATCGACATATCCACTCTTTTACCAAAACATTGACAACTGTGATGGCTTCTGCTGGGTTGGGCAGAGTATAGGCTTCAACCACTTGCTGATGGCGTTCATTACCACAAGAATTTACTTATTTCTGTGGTCAAATTGTGGAAACGGGGCAGCGATGATTATGGCAATTCTTTCAAATGGGCTGCCTACATTGTACTGACGCATCAGGGCCTTAAATCGTGTTCGAGGTCCATTTCCAAAACCTCTGCACCAGTCTTTGACGTCAGCTTGGCAATTGGCCCAGTTAAACCGTTGCCTTACTTTCTGGAGGGTCTCCGTCACTTTCAGATATCCTCCAGTGATCCCATCAAGGATTTCTCGGAGCACTTCCTGTCTGACGACTTTCCTTCCCGTCATCCTCGGACTCCAGTACACGCTCTAGGACCCCATTGTCCATGGTAAGAGAGTTCCTTAGGGCCTAGTAGGATTTAATGTCTGGTGAATAATTTGCTATTTCATGCCATGTTGATCTTCTTCCTGCCGATGACTAAACCAAGATCTGCATATTTCTCTTAGTCCTTCTGGTTCTTGTTGATATTCTAGTTGTCATATACTGACGTGGTTCTACAAAGATTCTCGATCTAACGTGCCACTTGACACTCGGGAATTTTGAACTGTAGAAGTCATTTGGTCAATTCTCAACAGGAATCTTCTTCCATATACGTACTTGTAGATGTGCTCTACTCCTTTGGCAACAGTCGACAGCTCCCGCTTGGTGACAAAGCATTCACTCTCTGGTTTACTAAGTTTCTTTCTGAAGAAGTCTTCCTGGATTTAGTACAGGACAGCTCCAAGTCCTACTTACGTCCATATCCAAAATGAATTTTTCGTAAAGTTCTTCTGAATAATTACTTTTAAATAATTTTATTGCTACTCCCAACATACCTAAATGATTTAATTTGTATACAGGGTGTTATGTAAGTACGTGGCCAAACTTGAAGGAGTGATTCTTTGAATGATTCTAAGACTGAAAGTTTATATAAACATAGGTATGGTAATGCTTCGTTTTCAAGATACAGGGTGTCAAAATTTTTAAAAGAAATTGATTTTTCCATAAATATCTGAATTATCCTTCAACCAATTTTATTGAAATTTGGCAGTGTTATTGAGGGTCGTGAAGGGCTAATTTAGCCCTAACTATATCAAAAGTATCATGTCCGATGGCGTCCGGAAGGACAGTAACCAATATTTTTGACAGAAAAAATGTGCGCCACTGATTTTTTGTAAATTTATTTATTTCAAATTGAGCAACTGAAAATACAACTTTCTTATATCTAGAAATTTTTTAGTATCTTTGTTTGTTTTTGAGAAAAAACATAAAAATCAGTTTATTGTAAGTTCCTGGGAACTACTAAACCATCAAAAACTGGGGTATTACTGTTATTTTCTTCCATATAAATAGTCTATTCCAGTCTTAGAATTTTAATCAAAATTACTGCAATAATAATAATAATAATGAAAATACGACAACGACAATTTCTTTTGGAAATTTTTACACCGTGTATCTTGAAAACGAAGCATTACCGGACCTATATTTATATGAACTTTTCGTCTTAGAATCACTCAAAAAATCACTCCTTCAAGTTTGGCCACGTACTTACATGACACCCTGTATATGACGGGATCATAGAATAAGAGTGTATTTGTGTAATATTTATAAAATCATTGGTGGCAGTTATTGCCAAAGCTCTAACTTTCATTGGCAGAAAAAGAAACGTTCGGCTTGTCTCAACCTCATTTCAAAAGACCATCGGTAACTTTATAGGTGGAAAAACTTTATAGAACATTGTAGATGGATGGGAATTGTGCTCTGAGGTACTTCAGACACTTCGGCGAATTTAACGTGTTCTCAACAATGCTGACGAATTTTGATTGTAATGTAATCCAAAATGCGATTCAAGATGCTTTTTTTAGTTCGATTCTTTAATTTGTTCATTCAATATGTATATGAATAATTCGAGACATTTTCAGTGTCATTCGTACAAAATGGTAGAAAAACTATATTTCTTTACACACAGACTCTGTGGTGTAATTAATCAGTTTTCCCATAGGACCACCAATGTCACACGGAATCCTCTTTTAATACGATGGAAACAAGGTCAGTTCCTCTGTTGTAAATTGAATTGAATTACTACAGGTGTCGGTTTTTTATCAACGTGACGTCGACAGCCCTATCAGCAGGGTTGCCAGTGAGATACTATTGTCACTATTAGTCACTATTGTCACTATTTCAGAGCTCAGTGGTTAGAATAGAGGTGCTCGTTAGAATACTTTGCAATTTCCAATCCAGTATTCCATCAAAAAAATTACAAATGATGAAGAAATACCTTGTAGAAAACAATTACCAAACAACACTAGTAAAAAAAATACTAAAGAAAAACAGAACCCTGAAAAAACGAATAGAACAACAAAATCGACATGATATTATAACAAAATACCATATGTAAAAAATCTTTCAGAAAAACTTGCAGGGGTTATTAAAGATAAACATTCAAAAAATAGCGTTTGAAAATAAAAAAACTATTGAAAGACATTTATCTTCATACCAAAAAACAAAAATCCCCTAGATATTACATCAAATGTGGTTAACCAAATTACCCTCAGGGCTATATAGGACATAATAAATGTTACCTGTGAACAAGGATAGCAAATCACGAAAAAAAAGCAAAAAACTAAATGTTAACAACTCTGCCGCTTTGGTGAACACATCACAGAAAACGGTCACAGTTTTAACTTTATGACAACTATCGTTTTTGATACGTTACCCTTTTTATATAAAAGACTACTCAGTGAAATTATTCACATATTCAAACATAACAGTGTCAATACCAGAAGGTATATTGAAGGTTCAAACACAAAATTTTTAAGTTTGAAGTTAATCATATATTCATGTCTTTGATGTTTAATTTTCTCTTATTTTTTGGTCCGTTTTATAAAATTTTCAGAAAAAAAAATTGTACTTGGCTCTCAGTATTCGTGTATGTGTTAATGTTTTAGTTGTTCAAAGAATCTTAGTCCTTTTTTGAAATTATTTCAAGCATTTTAAGTAGAGGTATAAACAAAATTTTCCTCATAAGTCCTCCTGAATATCCAAATTTATTCTCGTCGAAGTTTAGTACATCGTGGCAAATAAAACAAATTTTCAAAAAAAAATCCGTTGTTACAAAACCCTGATGATGAATTAAATATAGTTCGAAACATTACCCCAAAAAAAAAGTTTTTCTTTCCAAAGCTTAACTTTGAATGTTAGGTAAAAGTTTCAGTGAGTTTTTAAGTACAATGTTCAAAGTACAGATTACTTCAATCACTTTAATCCTGATGACTATTCTTATCCTTTTATTGTAGTATTTGTCTTGTCCTAAAAAGTTCTCATTAAAATACTGCAAATGGGCTCTGGATTGATGAAGGAAATATGACCAGCTTTCATAAAAGTTCCTCAATTGGTTGACGAAAAAGTCAATATTATGTCACTATTTCTGTGAAAGATAAGTTACTATTCTACTATTTTTGACCCTCTGAAACGCTGGCAACCCTGCCCTATTAGTAAAGTATCAAAAAAGCACATTATTTCATAATCAAAATAAAAAGAACAGTAAATGAATTGTATTGACTTCACCCTTATCTATCAATGCCATGATTTATCGTGCTTCATTCCTAATAAAATTCGGTACTTGACAGTATTGATCGTTTTTAGATGTTGTAATCGTGATTGGTCTTGTGATATTATTACTCAATTGAAGTATTTTTTCTTTGGAAAATTAATAAAATAAAAATGAAATTTTGAGCCTGCATGCTTGTCACGTGTTTGGTTGATAACTCAGTGGGTGCGTTTGTTCTAAAATAGATCTGTTAATTAAGAACTATTTGTTGTAATATTAACGATCATTATGGTTGTAGCCGTGAATATTTTTCATATAAAGTTCATTCATGCACCTTTCTGGATATCTAAGTAGCACATCATAATACATATTTCTAAAGCATGGCTTCAGCGGAGGAGAAGCGGTGACCAAACCATCTCCCACAGGACGGGATATTATATTTCTTGCTGTGGGACCTGCGATATAGGATGTGAGCTGAACGTCCTCTTCGTAATATTATTATTTATTTGATACTCTCCGGCACACTTTGTCTATCTTTTTTTCGTAATCGTTTTATCTTGAAATATGAAAATTTTGATGAGGAAACAAAAATTACTCAACAACTGGAATATCTGAAAATATCAAATTTGAATATGTTGAACGTTTACTAATGTTAAAAACACTCAAAAAATGAGTAATTTTGAGAAATTCTAGACTTTTCATGTAGTTTTTTTTATTTGAATTCAATTTTTTTCTCTGCTGCGCTTAGACGGCTCTACTATTTAAATAATAATAATAATAATAATAAATACGTTTATTATATACCCACACATGAAAACAACAAAATAAAAAAAGTTCATAATTTGGCAATAATAATTGAAAAGGTAGGCATATAAATGGCACTATGGTTCAGAAGTCAGGGGATAAACCTCTGAGTCTGTTCTTCCACCAAAGCCAACAATTTTAATAACAAAAATTTGATGATGAGCACCCGTGAACTTAAAATATGCATATACATTATTCTGGAAGAGAGAGCGAGCGAGAGAGAGCCAGCGAGAGAGAGAGAGAGGAGTGAGAGAGAAAGAGAAAGGGAAGAGAGGGGGGAGAATATTTTTACTCACGTGACCTATCTAATTACTCTGCATACCAAATAGATACTGCTTAAATTTGTATTTGAAAGCATTTGGAGTCAATTTAAAATTAAAAAAGTGAAGCTTAGTCAGATCATTTACGATTTTAGAACATCGGTACGATAACTTAATTTTTCGTGTAAGTAAGGGGGACACTTGAACTTTAGTAATTTGAAGCAGAAACACGCAAAATGTAATTTACGGCGGTTAAACATATCAAGCCATTGACATTCACTTAATTTGTGAGAAATCCGGTGACTGCGCTTTATGCCATAAGTCGGAGACAAGAGTTTTGTAATTTTTGTATACGTTTTATATCCACACTATCAAGACAGGATCCATAGGCAACGTCACAATGATCCAGATGATTCACAAAGCATTTTTTTCAAATCTCGATCCAGTGAAAATCAGTGACTATAAATCATTTTCAAAGTACAGTAGGCTAATTGCAATATTTTTGAGATGTGCTGCTTGAATACTCGCTACCGACAATTTTTGCAAATAGCATGCCCAGCTCAACATGAACATGAATGTATATACCGAGTTTCAATTTTTCATATGAAATGACTTAAAGTTTATTTAACCATGTTGCGTAATAGATATATTTATGGCAGGTCACAACACGGCATTGAACATAAAAATAAAATAAAATTGACCATAATGACACTAAGGTATTGGGTATTGGCTTCCTTTACCTGTGGGGATTAGGCGACGCCCGTTGAAATTTTAAGGGCTTCGGTACTCATAGATCATTAGACCGAGTCTTCGAAGTTCCTGGAAAATACCAATATTTATCATAATAAACACAGAAACTAGCAGACAAGTTATTCAGAATGGACCTGGAGTCTCAGTTTCAGTACAGTTCGGCAGTTTCTGGTGTTGACTACATGAGTGTAGCTGTAGTGAATTGTTGAATAGTTGAACTCAATGGTCCTAGAAAATGGCAGGTCCCCATCTGAAAGTAAGATTTTTTTTCTGAATTATTACTTATTTTGTCGACCCACTCTACAGAGTGTTTCACAACATATACGAATTTGTTTAACCACATATAAACCGATAAAATGAATAATACTATTTCTGTAAAAAAAATAATAAAGGTCCAACAATAAACGTGATTAAATCATTTATTTTTCACAACTGACAACATGCATTGTATAGGAAGAGTCAGAGAATACTACAAACTAGATGAATGAACCAACGAAAGTTGGTCCACATTTCCACATATCAGACATTATCAAAGTCATCTTGTATATTTTCAGAGTCTGGACAAATGAATATATTACATGTTACACGTACACAAAAACTCGTTTACAGTTTAAAAAGCCATGTTAACCAAAAATAATTTAATGTTTGTTTTAAATTCAATTTCCCTTTTACAGTTTTTCACTGATTCAGTTCAATTTAGTATGCAAAATTCTTTCAGGGAGGCTCGTGCAAATTTTGATGTAAAACGTTTATAAAAACAGTAAGCAGTTTTTTTCATTCGCTAGGTAATGCCACCTGGCACAATATCTATTTGTCGGATTAGGCCATTGTTGAGGGATTAAAAATCTGACCAGCCACCTTTCAGTGGTGTATCTTAGGGTATAGTGAAGTTGGTCGTGGTGCTAGAGTATTTGCTCCCACGCAGACGGCCCGGGTTCGATCCCCGGGACAGCCTGCCACTGAGCTAAAGTGGTTCGGATTCCACTTTTATTTAAACTGTAGGTCCCGGATCTCCCTTGCTCTGCTTTTGAGGGGTTTTCTCCGAAAACCTGGGTGATTCGTAAAAAACAAGCAAAACAAACAAATTTCTGTTTAAAAATATAATGGTAAATATTTTATGAAATTATTTAGGTTTACGTCAAACGTTGGTATATAATAGAGAGATATTGCAATAGCGCCAGCCAGTATTAAAGGAAACTTCATTTTAATAGTGACTGGCACTATTACAAACAGATTGCAGTTTTGTCTGTTCGTTATTATATATACTATGATACAATTATTGTGATGATAGAATTACCAAAGGGTGCTTCGATATCGATTTGTGTTGAAAAGTCATATAATAATCACCCGAAGTGAAAATAAAGGAACTTTAAATCCGGCCTTAATCGTCCTCTAATAAAGGCAGGCAGTATTTTAATATAATTGTCCTATTCCAGATTCACATTGCGCGTGCGTATACGTCAAAATAAGGACAACTTTATTACTGACTGACGTTATTATGAGCTGCAATATCTCTCTAATGTTATTTCTAAACAATTACTTGGTAATAAATTTGAAAAAAATAGTAAGATGTGTATTTTTACCGATTATAGTATTTTGGAAGTTAGAGAGAGAATATAATATGTTACTGTAGATAAAAAAAACTCTTGTTGGCAAACAAATGTACCTAATATCATTACCTACAGCTATAAAAAGGACTGGTCTTCAAAAGATTATGGGTTTCATAGTTGTTATACCTAACCGGTCCGAGAAATTACGTTACCCCATGCCTTCATTCTAAGAACTAACATTACATCGAAGGAGAAACGAGAGTGACTGTATTTTGTTGAAATAAATTAAAAATTACATGTAACAAGTCTAAAAACATTAGTGGATTGTATATATGCTAAAAAAAATCTATGACTATATTTCTAACAACCTCTTCTGAAAAAATGTCGGTATGAACTTTATAGCCCTCTAACTTTCCTCATAAATTCATCATGTTCAAAGGGAATATACCCAGCCAATCTGAAACTCGCAACAGTATGCCCTATCTATAAAAAATGTTATGGGAACAATTCAGATAATAACAGAGCATTAAGTCTGCTGTCAAGTCTCTCTAAACCATTTGAACTAAACATAAAAAGACAAGCTTATTTGAGAATAATAATACTCTGTCGACATCGCAGCATGTGTCCACGAAGTCCAAAAGCACAGAATCAGCATTCTGTGAGTTTCAAACCAGAATTACCAATGCCCTGGACCAAAAGAAGTGTGTTCTAGGTCTCTTTATAGACTTCTCATGCCTTCGACTGTGTAGATCATGAATTGTTACTCTCAAAACTATTCAGATCGGGTATAAGAGGAGTAACACATGATTTAATTTCGTAATATCCTGAAGAAAAGAAGATAAAGAGTAAAAATTGGCAAATGTATTAGCAGTGAATCTGAAATTGACCAAGGAGTACCTCAAGGATCTTTTTTGGTCCATTATTCTTCTTAATGTATGCTAAAGATCTTATAACATTCATTAGCAATAGCACCAAAACATTTATCACCAGTCACGCAGATGACATCAACACGATAATAATAGAAGAAAACATGGAAAGCTTGAGGAAAACCACAGCAGATATATACAGCAGAATTGGTCGAGAAAGAATAACTGGGAATTATTCTGGACTGAAAACTATCATGGCATTGAAAAAAATGTTGCTTCTCCATTAGGTTCATGTCTAATCACTGTAGTATCAATGTATTGAAAACTTTATATCACGCCAATTTCTAATCCCACATTCGTTATGGGATTCTGAACTGGGGCACTGGTGCAGCCGTGCAAAGGGTATTCCTTATTCAAAAATATGTGATGAGAATAATAAAAAAACTGAATATTCTGACAGTCGCCAGCACATATATTGTAATCTTGTGCATAATATGTATTTAGACATAAATCAATCTTTCAACCGTATCAACATGACCACAATACATGTTCCAAGGGTCTTCTGATATCAAATGCTCATAGAACGGCATTGTATGAAAAAAATTAGATTTTAATGGCTGTAAATTCTACAATATTCTTCCTGAAGATATCAAAGATTCTCCCACTTCTAATGTTTTTAAACATAAGCTGAAGAAATGGCTGCTTCAAATAAACTGCTATATCTTTCAGAAATTCATCGAACAAATTCTAGACTGAGCAAAAGCACTTATTATCTTCAATGCTATGATGATAAATTACTCAATTAATTTAATATTTACTTAAATACTTGTTAGATCTGCCCGACTTTACATTTTTGTATTTATAACCTTTCGACTTATGCATTTGACGACTCGTGTCCAATTATTGTACATTGTAACAGTAATGCAACAACTGTACTTTTCAAATTTGTAATTATTATTATAGTTAACTTTATTTTTTTACATTAATTTGACATATCAGAGCAGTATTCCAGGATCTGAGCCTTATGAATAATGGACAATTAATTTTTATAAACTATAGCGTTGCAGTTTTATCTTTTTAATAAAAAAAATCTTGAATGTGGCACTGCCTGCCCCCTTCAAAATAATCGGACCTACCTCACTGGCACAATCTTTATAGAGATGTTTCGCTGCGAAACATCAGTAATAATTGATCGGCGAATTCGACTCGAGTACTTCAGATAACACTTTCTTCTGATATACGGTTTTTCGACGACGCGACAGTACGTTCGTATCCATTTCGCCGATCGAAAGTCTACGCGTGATGGTTCTATCTGCAGTTTTTGAATTAACAAGGTATATACTTTTTCTTACTTGGCTATGATTAGAATAGATTTTTGAAGAGCTTTTTACATCCACACTCTAGAAGTCTAGAAATACGATAAGTTTCAAAACCAGACGGGATCGTCTGTGAATACTGAACAAGGTCGGTAATGTCGGAATTTTATCCGAGTAACAGGGCCGGCCTAAGGCAGATACTCCTTGCGCTTGGATTTATGTATGTGTTCATTTTTTATACAGATGGAGTTGGTATAATTTTTGCTTCTTTTTGAAGAAACAGGAACAGTTTGTCGCAGGGGTTGCCTGCAATTATCAAGCTTTCAATATACATTCTATTCGAGATTGAGTATTGTCCCTGACACTTGTAAAGGACCCCGCACATTTACTACGTAAACTGGTTTTCGGCTAATTTTGCTCAAATTTCGATATGTTGTAAATCCTGACATACTCATTAAGTTGTTCAATTTACAGATTTATGTAAATTTCCAGAAATATCAAGGCTAGCCATATCGTTGATATAAAGTAAAAAGAAAATAGGGCCCAATACTGACCCTTGGGGGACCCACTCACAGTTGTTTTCTTCTCGGAACTATTTTCACCCATTATTATCGTTTGATTTCTATCAATAAGGTATGATCTGAACCAATCTAGAGCTGTACTTCGGAAACCATAATGAATAAGTTTTCGCAACAGAATTTCATGACTTACACAGTTGAACGTTTTAAAAAGGCCACCTTTTCATTGAGGTTCTTGTAGATTCTTTCAAGAGAGTTGAAAATGGCGTCTCCTGTGCTTTCTTTTATTCTGGAATTCCAACTGTTCTCTAGCCAATATATTGTGTCTTTCCAAAACATTCTACATTTCAACAAGCTTCTTGCATGGGGTCATCAATACCTCTTGCTTTGTGAAGATGTATCACTATTGCAGACTTTAGGCTGGAAGGGAAAACACCTGTTGCAAAAGAAGTATTTATAACTGTTACCAAAGAACTATTCGTCAGGTAATTGTGATATCAATTTTACTGACAAGTGATCTTCACCAGAGGAATTTTTCTTTTTTGTGTCGTTGATTACCGACTTTAACCCAATTAAATCTGTCTCGTACAGGTGCAGAGGATTTATTGGATAAATCAATTTCTGTAAATTATCAAGTGGATTAATCGTTGGAAGGATCTGTGTTAATTGAACGGCTAGTAAGCAGTAAAATTTGTTCAATATATTGAGTTCTATATCCAATTCTACGCTTGACTTAGTTTTCAGTAGGTCAACACTTGTTTCTGAATCCATTGTGCGAAAGTCAGTTTTCACGCACTCATAATGTTCTTTGACTATTTTTATTGACACATTATTTTTGCATTGACAGCGCTTATCTTTTGTTCATTGCTGTCACATGTGGAAAATACATACAGATCAGTAGATTTTGTTATCTCGAATTTTCCAATTGTGATAAGTGGTTGAGATTAAATCGGCCTTGCATAAATCTACTATAATGAGTAATCAATTAAAGTTGGCGCCATTCACTTGTTTATGAGATCAAAAATTCGTTTTACAACTTTAACAGGTCTTCAAAACAGAATAAGTCGTATTACCCCGTATCTCTTGGTTAATAAATTACCGCATACCTACTCGATGAACATTCTATTGAAAATCATCAGAATATCAATTCTGAATCAGGCAATTTGCACGTACCGTTTTTTATATTAATTGCCATTTTCGCGATAATTTTCAGTGAATCATGCATCCGTCGTTGCGATCTATGTAAAAACGGGAATTACGTTTATCATATCTCTCGAATTAATATAATGAATGACGTCTTGTTATTGAGCTTTAATTTTTATGTTATTTCGATTGGAATAAATGAATAACCCAGCAGCGTACGCTAGGAGCGAAAAAGGGGTGTATATTATTCAATTATGGGCGGTATAGGAATATGGAAGCATTGGTGAACATTTCAAGGATGCGGTAGAGTAATTCCAATATATGTAAAAAAAATTATTCCACTAGCAGCTGAAAATTACAGACCTATAGTAGATACTACTCTCTCATCTTTCCAAACTAACCAAAAAAGGCATTGCAAATAGGTTATTATATCCCCTTTTTCTAAGATTTGGATATCAAATAGCAAAGTCAGTAGAACTCGCCACCTTAGAATTTACTCATACTATCTATGGACATCTAGATGCAGGCAGAAAACTACCAGGTATTTTCCTTGATCTGACTGCAGCTTTCTACTGTGTAAATCATCAATATATCCTTGAAAAACTGTCAACTCTTGGGATCAGGGAGAACCTACTGAACTGTAGAAGTACTATTGTCAACCGAAGAATGCGTTGAACTTGGTGTTCCTCAGGGTTCTGTATTAGGACCACTTTTATATATTTTTAATATTTTTTAATGACCTTCCAGACCATATTACAGAAAGACAGATTTTTATTTACGCCAATGTCACTTCTGTGACAACCGTAATAGAATGAGAACTTGAAATAGAAAAAATCTTAAAACCGTCTGAATCTTGGTGTGCGTATAACTAATTTATGGTAAATGAATGGAACTCGGTATGTGTACAATTTTCAAATACGAACAATAAACAATATAGGAATCGATAAGCACAAAATTTCTAGAAAAAAATAATAGAAATGATCTTCAACATGGGCTACAAAAACAAGAAGAGAAATAGAGCTAGAAGGAAAAACAAGAAAAGGAAATGCAACGGTTGATTGATAAGAAAGAACTAGAAGAGGCACTCCGGAATATTCTAGAAAAATAGAGAGAGCGAGAAAATGAAAAACAACGAGAAAATGAAAAACAAGAACGAGAAGAAGAAATTCAGAACATTTTCGAACAACAAAAGAATGAACTAGAACGAATACAAAAACAATGTAAAACAGACTTCCAGAAGGTTCTAGAATATCAAGATAAGTTCTTCCAACATGTATTACAGAAAACCAAAGTATGAATTGTGGAACTGAAAGAAGAACTAAAGAAAGACGTCAAGAATACAGTGCTAGAGGAGATGAAAGGACTCAAAAACCAGAAAGCTCTCCTCAAGAACCAAGATCGTCGAGACAGGGTTGCCACATCAGGAAATTCCGTAAAACTACAGACTTCTGATGGTTATGTATCGCCGGCAATTTGAAGCCGCGACAGTGGCTAACGGATGGGGCGAAGAAAAAGCTACGGTACTCATAGTAGCTTAGGCAAGCTTTGGGTATGTTGCAGACGATGCCGTTGAACAGCAGAATGAATATGAAGACCTGATTACTGCATTAGAACTACGGTAGGGCGATCAACATCGAGAACAACTATATCGGACTCAGATGAAAACGCTCACTCAAAAATCGGGTGAGAGTCTGCAAGAATTTGAACCAGATTTGAGACGCCTAATTCAGCAGGCTTACCCAGAAGCACCGGGAGATGGACTGAGAGACACCGAAATACAAAGTACTCTGCGACTAACACACTTCAAGAGGTGTAGCGATACCTTGGTACGTCCTTTGGAAGTGGAGGCGGCCCTCAACCCCTTGAGGATGAAATTACGAGCGGTATCAATAGAAGAAGTCGAACAACGATTTGGCGCAGTTACTGAATAAGATTGAATATTCGAAAAGCAGAATATGCACTCAGAAGAACAGGGCATGCTATAGATGTGGGAAATTGGGAAATCTTAAAGACTACAGGTTAAGAATGAACGGCTAGCATTAGCCAACATGCTGGCGCATGCTAGCTAGCAATAATAGAACCCAGGGTCATCATTATTAATAGGCTAAGAAGAACGACCGAATTATACAACAACGCAGATACCTTGTCCAGAAGACCTTGGTCGGATACTTGTGAGCATAATGAGCGAATTGAACGTCGCGAAAGAATCAACCAAGATGGAAGAAAAGCGTAGCGAAAAGACCCACCTGGAAGGAAATCTCCGTTCGATCACCAACTTTCAAGGCATTGTGGGCACAGTGGGATTCCTCGATTGTTGAGAATGACCTACTAAAAAGTGATTTTTCAATTGGTTGTGACTAGGTTTTTTGGCGGCAAATCAGGTAGACATGTTGGTGTGAATAAGACCTTGGATATAATACGGCAGAGGTTTTTTGGGTCCAATGTCGAGCAATAAATTATAAACAGCAAAATGGAGATATTTGTTCACTGAGTAACATTCTGAACAAAGAAGCATTGTGATTAGTAATTTTTTTATGATTATCCCCTGACGTTGAAGTTATTATCCTAAGTACTGAATACTTCGACACTCCCAACGAACAAAGACGTAACTCATTTTTTATCATATTTCACGAGAGCCGAAATACTGATTTTTTTTCAATATTTAAGTCGAAATACAACTTTTTTCAAGTAGATTTCTTCGTAACTTCTTGGTCTAGAGATACGGCTTTTTTATCGTCAGCATCAGTTTTGTAAGCTGAATACGCCTACACCTATAGCTAAAAATAGCTGTAATTTCAGTTACGGCTTTGTTCGTTGGGAGTTCGACATATACTAAAGCATAGCTTGATTTATTGAAAACTCACTTGAAACAACCTAGCGTGGGGGAAAATATTTCTCGCACTAGTGCGGGAAAATCACACTTCCCAAACTGAATAGCGTGCGGGTACAGGGTGAATCACGCACGCTTGTAGAAAAAATCCTTCCCCACACTAGTGCGGGAAAATGAAACTTCCTAAACCAAATTGCATGCGGGTATAAAGTGAATCATGCACGCTTGTTGAAAAATGAAAATTTCATACTTATTTTTGTTGCAGAGTCACACCAAAATGGCCGACTACGCCATGATCACCCACAAAGGGTTCAAGTTCCTGATCACCAAGAATCCATCAAACACCACCTTGGACGGTTTCATAAAAGAACTGAAGAAACACAACGTCAAGATCGTCGTTAGGGTTTGCGAACCAACCTACGATACGGAGGCCCTGAAGGGGGCCGGAATACAGGTGTGCAACCTGAATATTCCGGACGGCACCTCTCCGTCCGAGAAGATCATTGATGAGTTTTTCGACATTCTCAAGAGGCAGTACCACATCAATCCGGAGTCTTGTGTTGCTGTTCACTGCGTTGCAGGTAAGATTGAGTGTGTCAACTCGGAATCGAAAAGTCAGATTTTCACGTTCCGGGTGGCCCAGGACCTGCTTACGAACACTTCTGTAACTTTTTTGCAAGTGTTTCTTTTTCATTATAGTTTTTCTGTACCGATCATTCTGGAAAACGGAAGAATCCCTAAAAATCTACTCTGCTCGAATTGAGTACATAAGGCGAAGTCAGTTGGGCAGTTTAAAGAGATCAAAGTGTTATATTAGCCAGTGTAGTAGTTATATTTTTATGGCAAATTTAATAAAAACAGTTTATTGAGTATTGTTTAGAAATATCACAACAGTGGTGTCGGAAGTAGGATATTAGTGAAAAGCAGAAACTATTTATGGTGAATACAAGGAGTACATTGTAAAGTTTATCCAAAATCAATTTGCGGAAAGAAGGCGCCAGAAGGAAAAACAAGAAGAAAAGCGGCGCCAGGAGGAAAAAAAAGAAGAGGAAAACCGAAAGAATGAGAAGAGATATTTCAGAAAATTCTCGAGAACAGAGAAAAGAGCAAGAAGATGAAAAACAAGGACGAGTTAAAAAATGGGAACGAGAAAAAAAAACAAGAGCGAGAAGAAGCACCCCAGAAAATTCTTTAACATCAAAAGACCGAACAGAAAAACAGGAAGAGAGACTTCCAGAAGGTTCTAGAACATCAAGACAAGTTCTCCCAATATTTATTACAGAAAACCGAAGTACTTACAAATAAAAGAACTTGAAGAAGAACTAAAGGAAGACGTCAAGAAAATCGACGATGAGCTCAATGAGAAAGTGGATACAGTGCTAGATGAGATGAAAGGACTCGAAAACCAGATAGCTCTCCTCAAGAACCAAGATCGTCGAGACAGGGTTGCCACATTAGGAATTTCCGTAAAACCACCGACTTTCTTGGTCCAAGTATCGCCGGCAACTTGAAGCTGCGGCGGTAGCTAATGGATGGGACGAAAAAGAAAAAGCCACGGCACTTATAGTAGCTTTGGGTAGCTGTGGGTATGTTGCAGACGATACCCATCGAGCAACAAAATAAATATGAAGACCTGATTACTGCATTAGAGTTACGGTATGGCGATCGACATCGAGAATAGCTGTATCGGATTCAAATGAAAATGCGCATTCAAATTCGGGTGAGAGTCTGCAAGAATTTGAAGCAGATATGAGGCGCCTATTTCAGCTGGCTAACCCAGAAGCACCGGGAGATTTCAAGGAACAGCGAAATACAAAAGACTCTGCGACTAACACACTTCAAGAGGAAAAAATCAGACAAAGTCTGATGGCTTCAGGAGAGAGACAGATATTTAGCAAAAAACCCCTTATTCTCTCCTTAATTTTAGGCAGATATCTGACAGAAAACAACTACTTCCCTGGCTAATACCACGACGGACGTTGAATTAAATCTGACAGATATCTGTGCAGCGTTCTCCCTAGAATCTGGGAGACAGCCACAAATTCTTTCTGTATAAAGTAGCAGAATCCTGCCCGACATGATCACCACTTACATACCGGTTTCGAGGTGTATTGCCTCTCTTCAGTGCAAGGTAGGTCCGACAACATTTGCAGTCATCGGGGCGCATGCTAGCTAGCAATGATAGAGCCCCCAGGGTCATCCCTGTTAAGAGGCTTAGAAGAAAATCCAAATTGCATAAAAATGCCTTGTCCAGAAGACCTTGTTCTGATACTTGTGAGCGAATTGAACGTCGAAAAGGAATCAACCAAGTGAGATTAGTGGTTGACGACAACTGGACCACAGCGAAAATGAGACAAGACCAAGAAATTGATCCAAGCGTTGCAGATATTCTAAGATAGAAAGAAATTGGAGCTAAAACACCCACCTGGAAGGAAATCTCCGTTCGATCACCAACTTTCAAGGCATTATGGGCAAAATAGGATTCCATGATTGTTGAGAGAAAGGTCTACTGAAGAGAGCTTGGCTGAAAAGTGATTTCTCAAGATTCAGCTAGTTGAGTCAGTTGAGCGGTTTAAAGAGATCCAAGTGTTTTATTGGTCAGTGATGTAGTTGTATGTTTATAGTATTATTAAGTATTATTTAGAAATATCGTAAAAATATGATTTATTACACTAGCGGAGTTGAATTCACTATTCAAATTTCGACTAGACTAGAAAAAACTGTCGCACTTGGTAGGCAACACCCTGTACAGCAAATTCAAATCGTTCTTGAAACATTAGTCCCCGTCGTAATATTATTGGATTGATCCACTATCTCTTGTTATGATTGAGTAGTCCATAATAAGTGAGTTTAGACTCATTGGAAAAGAATGTATATGCCAAATTGAATAAAATAATATTCGAGCCAAGCGAAGCAGTGGGTGGGAGTGACACAAATATACCTCTCTATTTTCCCTAATGCGTTTTCTGTTCCGCTGATTATTTTCCTGTGTATAGAATCATTCTTTCCGAATCTGTATAAATATCGAAACTCCAGGCCACCGACTTACGATTTTGTTCCAGGTCTTGGTAGGGCGCCTGTCATGGTGGCAGTGGCTCTCATCGAGTTGGGATTCTCCTACGAAGACGCCGTCGACCTCATCAGGGAGAAGAGGCGAGGCGCCATCAACGCCAAACAGCTGGATTTCCTCTCTAAATACAAATCTAAATCTCGACTGGCCAACGACAAGAAAAAACCTTGCATAATTCAGTAAACACTGGTGCTGGAGGGTGACTCATATATTAATTACATAGATTTCTCGATTCTACAACTCCATGTATGATCAAAGAAAAATAAACAGGTTAACAGGAATTATGACGTAGGCAGATAGGGCGGTTCGATCGAGGTCGGTTGAAAGCTGACGGGTTGATTTTGATGGCGATTGGGTCTAGAGCTATGCTGGAAAGTGTCTCTTTTTTTGTGTGAGAGCTGTTGAATGACAAAAAAGCCCCGAAATTTTGCGAGTTTCCAAGATACATCTCAGAATTTTGGTTTGGGTCACAGAGTTGGTGTTTTCTACCCTAAATAAATATCAATCTCTTACTAAGTTCACAATATTTTTAGTTATAGTTGATCTTCAATGGGAGAGCATGCAGTATTTTGAATATTCAAGGTGTACAATTTTTCAATTCCATGTCAATGTTATCTAATTTCTTCACTGAAACGTAATATATCGGTTTCATTGTGGTTTCAAATACCAAACAAATCTTGATTGCCTACTTGGTATCAGGATTTTATTAATATGATTCTAAGTAGGAGAGTGAATTTGGGTTCACATTCCATCGAAGTTTGAATGTTTCAGTCAGTAGAATTATAAGATATACAATTTGGAAATTCCTCAAGTTTGAGCTAAAACGTTCATAGGCATAGTTCCTTTCTCATTTTTTTTTCACTATTACAATATATTTTTTTGGCAAGAATTCTGAGGAAGAGAATCGTGGTGATGACTCTAAGCTTACATGCCTGCTTATATATGTATAAATGTTCAAACACACCATGATATTCATATAACTAATATTGAAAATTTCAAGAATTGTCGACTCTGGTAATGTCTTTATTGAAATCTGAAGACTCAGCTCGATGGATGAATTGTGTGGACCAATTTGAACTTTACTGCATAATGAAATTGTACCACTAAATTATTTTCATGTTTTACAGCAAAATGATTCGAATGGAATTCATATCAGCTGTTAGCCACTTCAACATCACAAATTGAGCATGCTAACAGATTTGACGTTAAATATTCGTTGTTTTTCGCTGGATTGAGATTTCCAGTTTTTGTATCCTACACACACATAGTTGAAGATATTAAAGCTGATTTCTTACAGTCCATATTTTTTACGAGTCGTTCGATAGCTTCGACGTCCCATTGAAAAAAATCCAGTCCTCCAGCTAAATATATTTCTTTCTTCCAATCATCCTCTCCAGTATAGCTCTAGATTCAGATTTAGATGAGCCCAATGTTTTCTTTGTAAAAATATCCAAACAGTGTTCAGTGTTGTAGTTCGACAAATATCTACATAAACGGTTGCAATGAAATCTCGGAATTAAACAGTCCATAGCAAAGTTTTGTATGAGCCACCAGTGCTATGCTGGTTTATTTGCAATGACCGAATTCGGCCATTGCTGTTTTGATAGCTAAGGTTTGAAAATTGAAAAACTCTAATAAGGTACGATTCAGGTTATTTTGACATTGTGAAGAAGAGGTATAATTTGAGGTCTTTCATATTTTGAAATCTTGTTCTGAAGTTTCTAAATCTTGAATGAGAGATACTTCAAGTTGTTTCAATATTCAGTAGGGAGTGATTTGAAAGATCTCGTTTCAGCAAACGATTTCAATATTTTTCAGATTTCACAATTATAGTAATTTCGATCTTTGGAACTTTTAAAAATTCGATTATAAAATTTAGTTTAGGTTACTTTATGTTATTTAAAAAAATGTAGTTCATCAAAATTGCGAAAGGTAATTCCATTTTCCACCCACAATATCATGATGAGTCTCTAATACCCGAGTCAAATACTCTTCACCTTCATTTCTGCTTCAGATAATCGTGCAATCATTAATTTTGACAATTGTAATTTTTTGGTGAATAATCAATAGCAGTTTTTTTCGATGCAAGGGCAATGGCCGAATTCGTGTATTGCAATGCCAGATCACCCGACAGACTTTCTGTTGGCCATCACAAATCATTGATGAATTGTATACACATAGTAATTGTCACGCATCAGAAAAGAAATGTAAGGTAAAAATGTCAAAAATTCGTAATGAGTAACGTCTACCATTTGACGAATGAATTGATTCCATTCCAATCTTTGTGAAAATTGGCAGCTTCCTTGACATGTTTTACCCATACTTTCAACAGAAATTAAAAATAAAACTTCAAACTGGGAGTTTTCGTGTTTCATTAATTTTGATTTATTTGATTTTAATCGAATCATTTCCACCCCTTTGGAATTGTAAATTCACCCTCCCATGTTAGTGAAAAGGAAAATAATTCATTCGCCAAAAAGTTTTATCTGTGTTATTTATTATTACTTATGTTTTTCAAAAATCTGCTTCCAGTAAAAAGTTGTAGATGTTAATTTTGGGAAAGCTCTACCTCCCCTTTTAAAATCCAAAAGCCTTTTTAAATAATTGACTTGTCAGAATCTTCATTGCAAAATTCTGTGTTGTTGATTATTTGTGCAAAATTTTTTAGTGAAAGACGTATTTTCCCAAATAGTATTAATTTAATGTAAAGTATTGAATATTGTAATTTTATAAACAAATGTCTTTTTTGAAATATAACGTATATCAAAACAAATCGTTTGATTTCATTGGGGTGGGATCAATCAAATTGTTTGATCCTCATGAGGAGTGATCTGTAGGTATTTCTGAAGATTTCGGTGTTCCCAGAAGAATCCTCAAAATATACAAACAGACCTCTATCGAATGAATGAAGGTAGAGTAATAATTCTGGAATTATTTTTATGTTTTCAATATTTTAATCTTGTTAATCCAAGTCGCCAAACCATCACTGCCACCAACCCTAGGATATTTTTTTCGTAAATTCTGACTGAAGGTTGTCTTGCTTAGTCTCGTTCTCATCATTCGTATGATTATCGTTTTCAATGGTAAATGGGCCTGTTTCCAAGTATTTTTCAAGCGGAAATTCATGCCATAGAAAAGTGCATTAAATACAACCTCGACAGGAAATAGCGGAACAAGAAAATCGCAATCCTCTCCGATAGTCAAGCAGCCATCAAAGTGTTGAGCTCATATAACATGAACTCAAAGATGGTTTGGGAATGCCTAGACAAACTTAATGATCTAGGCAGTAACAACAAGGTGATCCTCCTCTGGGTGCCGGGGCACGTCGGAGTAGTGGGCAATGAACAAGCAGATACCCTGGCACGAAAAGGGGCATCAACGCCACTGATCGGGCCAGAACCATTTTGCGGACTTGGAAAATCTTACTTCCAAGACGAACTCAATAAAACTGAAGAAGCAATGAGAACAACATAATGGCAAAGACTTCCAGGGCTACGGCAGGCCAAAAATCTCCTCGACAACTTCAACCGAGCAAGATCGAAGACACTGATTAACCTCAGCAAAACTAGTCTAAAGACAATCACGGGATTTCTGACACGGGGCACTGCAGACTCGAAGAACACCTAAGGAAGCTAGGCTTAGAGGAGGACAGCACCTGCAGATTCTGTCGGGAACAAACACCACACCAAATATTGATGGAGTGTTATGCTGTACATCACAAAAGATTGAATATACTGGGATCACACCAGCTAACTGTGAGAAATACCACGAATAGACCCCCTCAAAATCCTCAAAGAATTGGGGCTAGAGAGGCTACTGTGAACGAGAACACCTTGAAATAGCAAAAGAAGATGGAGCACAATAGATCTATTTAGACCGCAGCGCATCAGTCACCATCCATATTTACCATCGTTTTTAAAGTCAACATAATTTTTTCTGAGTACAGTTTTGACTTGCATTTTCTTTTGATTCTATGTATTGCCTTTTTTATTGAGTCTGCTGATTATGGATCGGAACCTGACTCGTCGTAATAATTATGCTCCAAAGCTTGAACAATGATGAATATAAGGAAGTTTATTTTTTAAAGCATTGTCAAAATGTATATCGAATGAATTTTCGAAGCAATCGAGATTATAATGAGCTTGTTCAAAAAAAAAGGGGGGAATTGCCCCACTTGGATCCGGCACTTGGCTAGAACACCAAATTTGACAAATATTGGTAGCCTATTTCACGCTCTTTGGTATCAAAGCTTAGGTATCAGAGTTCTGATACTTCAAAGCTTGTTAAGATATACATATCAAGAATGGACGATCAGTTAAATCAGTTTGGAGTTCAGCTATTTGAATTGATCGAATAACACTGATTTTGACAATTAGTATTTGCAAAGTAATGAATGCTGAAGACAGATACGTTTATTAATCCTTTGATCACATATAGGATAGGTCGATATAACAATAAATTATAATATTATTGGGACATACGCATGACACGATATTCAAGACTGAAAATAGTAACGTTTCAAATTACAAATGGGAGTATATAAATATTACATAAAAGAGTATAAATAAAAGTAAAACTAAAAATAGAAATATAAAAATTTTAAAATAATGTAGAGGTGAGAATAATGAGTATTTATTGATGAAGTTTTTCCTGAGTGTTATCATTTATAACACTCGTGCAAGATTGTACAAATATTATTAAGGAAAACACCTCTCTTCTCTACTCAGAAAAAAATTGTTCATATTTCATTTATCGAGTGGTTTCGTTTCCATTTTAAATCTATAGGTACCAACATTTTTCAATGGAAGGGCAGCATTAGCTGAACTTCGCCAGATGTAAGAGGGCCATTTTTTTCAGTCAGTAATTTCCCAGTCAGGCCCTGTCTCTGAAGTTCTAAAACGTCCCGGGGACGCGCTGGTATGTCATAAACCATAGTAAAAACTCCATACGTCTATGGAGTGAGTTATTTCTGGGTCCGAGGAGCATCTACCCTGAGTGGGCAGAGTAAACCAAGAATTATGGCCTTCTGCATTCTTCTGGCTAAGATTTCAGTCGCATCACGGCAAGCCGATATAATTTTCAGATTCGAGAGCAGCGTATCCACCTTCTAACAGAATGGTTTGGGTAAAGTCTGCGGAGTTCAAAGAGTAAGTCTCGATATTTTGTCCGTTTTTCCTTCTCTTTTTGGACGATGTTCGTTTCGCCAGGAGCTGAAAACTCTATGACGAAAATCGTCCTACTTTCATGGTCGAAGCTACATTCTCATTCACTACAAAGCAACACCGCCGGTGTCTCGTCTATACCGTACAAATGTCGTAGATGGTAGTACACTCGTAGCGCCCTGTAATACCTGTGGATATATGCTGAAACCGCATAAGCTGGACAGGCTGACAGCAAAAACATTATGGTCTCAGCTGCCCGACGACACGCATTGTATCTAGTATCAGGGATCTCTATACCCATCACGCGACTACGGTAGACGAGGGTGTTGAAGACACCATCCTGGCAGGCCCGACTTCAGCCCACTTGACCTGAGAAATTCGAAGGTCAGGTTTCTGGATAAGCCAAGGTCTTCAATATTCTTGAAGAAGACCCCATGCATTGGCTTATCCTTATGTAGCTGTAGGATCCTCTCACTCTCCGCAGCTT
This sequence comes from Chrysolina americana, assembly GCA_958502065.1. Classification (NCBI taxonomy): domain Eukaryota; kingdom Metazoa; phylum Arthropoda; class Insecta; order Coleoptera; family Chrysomelidae; genus Chrysolina; species Chrysolina americana. The sequence continues at coordinate 99,133,801 of OY293411.1, forward strand.
TGACGTGGGCTTTCTGCTGAACGGGTTCCAACTCGGTGACAGAGTTTGGGTTCGTTCGTTCAGCGTCGAATACGAGATCGAGTTCATCGGCTGCACGGGTCAAGCAGAGAAGGGGATCTGATCTCCTGATGACTTTACAGGCTCCATCCAGTACAATTCTGTTATGCAGACACTCCAAGGTTAAAAGTCCACGGCCTAACAGTTATCTGGGAAAGTATAACCGTGGAACAGATGATTTAGGATGCAAGCGCCTATAAAGATGCATTATTTTGCTAGTTTTTATGTCGAGTTATCGCCCTTTCTGAGTCCAATTCATCACTCCAAAGGAGTAAAGTAGAATCGGAACGGTAAGCATATTTTAGTAGCAGCAACTTTTTTTTCCGACAGTTCTGATGGCCAGATCTGTCGGAGTTTATGCTTATGCTTGCCGCGGAATGGGTTTTTAACAGTGGTTACCTCTTGAGAGTGGTGCTGATCCACCCCTAGGTAAGTATACGTCTCTCTGGCATCCAGATGATGTAGGATGCTTCCGTCTACGAGCTGAAGATCCTCTACATATTTCTCGCATCGTCCTGTTTTGAGATAAACTGTGGCACATTTGTCGACCCCAACTCCATTCCGATAGCATGCGTGTACTCTTGCAACACCCCTAGGGACTGATGAAGATCCGTTCCTCCGGAGGCAAATAGTTTGAGGTCATCCATTTTAAACAGATGGGTGACCTTATGCCTTTGGGTACTGAGGGTGCCGCAATTTATCATTAATGTTATTTTACTTTTTGTTCGATTCTTAGTGCCTTGGTGTGTATTAAATCTCTATATTCAAGTCTACAGGGATTGCTGATAATAAGAGAATTTTATTATTTTGTGATCTAAGAACTTTTTCCCCAAAAAGTGATTCGATTTCACGCCATTTATTTGGAATCATTTCAGTGCCAAAAATTTACCCAAGAATTTTTTTTCCCATCCTTGTTTTATTACCATGAGACAAATATCGAATCTGCTGTGAGAAGTAGAAAAACACTTCGTAAGAACATAATTTATGTAATCCAGTGACTAAATATTATGCTCGCTGGTGGTATGCAATAATTATATGTGGCAGACAATAACAATATATCATAATGAAGCTTATTAATTATTAGGTTCAGTCGGCAACATCCTTCTGAATTTGAATGAGTAACGTTTATATCGAAAAAAGTTCCCATGCCCAGCTCGTGGAATTGGAACGTGAAGTTGGGTTTAACAAACGTTTAACAAGAACCCAAAATTACCCTTTCATTCCAATTCATTTTTGTTTTCGAACAACTTGTTTCTCACATGTTTCAAGTAGGTAAATATGCATTTCTCGCACATACAGTGAGTCTGCTTAAGTTGGCTACATTTGGGAAACTTTTTTATTATTGATTTTACGAAAAAAAGTTATTCTTCATAAAAAGTTCTGCATGGTCAAAAACCCATGATGCAACCAGGTATAGAATTTTATCAATCTTATACGAGACATGTGAAAAGATATGAAGTTTACCCAAGAGTAAAGTAACTTTATATTTCACAATATCGAAAATTGTTATTATGAAAAGTTGTTCGGAATTTCAATATGCAGTTACATCCTTTCAATTGGAAAAAAATTAGATTTTTTTTTGAAACTATTAATATTACATTTAAATTTAGTTTTATGAAAATTTGCTTATTAATTTCTAAACAGACCGGATAAGTTGGCATAAATAAATTTTAAATGATAATTTAAGAAAAATTTGTAAAAAAAATATTTTTCCAATAAGAAGGATGTAATTGCATATTAACACATAGTTTTTGATTCCAACTAACTTTTTATAATGAAAATTTTCGATGTTGTGAAATGTAAAGTTCTTGAGAATTTTTTTTGACATACCTCGTATAAGATTGATGAAATTGGATATCTGATTATTGCATCTTGGGTTTCAGACTATGCAGAACTTTTTATGAAGAATAAGTTTTTTTCGTAAAATCAATAATAAAAAAGTTTTCCATATGTAGCCAACTTAAGCAGACTGACTCACTGTATATATAAAATCTCAGTATGTTGTAGCTAGTAGAAGAAGCTGACATTTCTGAACGACTTGAAGCAATACAAAATCATTCAGTTATTGTTATAACGATTGAATTGTCAAACTTGGCGAATCACACAAATAATTATTGTCACTTTATTATCTCGCAGTAGAAAAACAAATATTTTTAAATAATTATTTCAACATGTGGAATTAGACATATCCACTATTCTATCACTGTGAGTAAATAAAAATTCTTCTACAGAATAAAAGCAGTGTTTTGATAGCAGTATTCTAATTCTAGTTTTATATCTGCTGCCGTCAAGATCCCGTATATTTTCTAGTAATTTAAAAATTTGTTAAACAGTTAAATTTTTACTGATATTTTCAAGGATTCATCGAGACGATACCTTCCTTTCAAATTCTCTGATCTCATGATATAATAAACTTGTGTTATTTTAATGAATTTGCAACAGAGTATGAAAAATTAATAGATTCTGCCCTTAACTCTTTGAAGGGCAGTGGTTGATATGGTGTACCACTAAAAACTTCGGCTATGTGTGCGGTGGTACCAAAAGTGAACTATCATTTTATGATTTGTCTCATTGTCTCTCGAACAAACAGCGCAAAAATCATGCTGATTTTGAAAATATATGATTTGTATATGCTCAGATACAAGGTTTAGCGTAAAAAAGGATAAAACGTCTAAAATTTCCTCGCACGATTTCAAGTTTCAAATATTTCTCCGTTTTTCAAAAAATCACTAACGTTCCTCAAATGTGCGAGGACGAGCTGATGAATAAATTTCTAACAAATTGACAAAATTTCAGAAGATTTTCAATCTAAAAAATGCACCCATCCACAAAATCAACATTTTCTATATGAAGTGGCTTTCTAACTCAAAAAATAGGAAGTGATTTTTTTTTAAGAGATTCACAGTTAAGTAATGCAATAATCGATATCAAAGAATACCAAATTTTTATGAAAAATTCATTTTCAATTTTTCGAGAAATCGCATGGTCCCCTCAAATGTATTTCGACCCAGGTGAATCCGAATTATTAAAAAAAGGCGGGAAATTGTCTCTCTCAACTCCTGATGAACTTTTCAATTCTCGAACGGTTAAGGATAGAACAACTCTGCGAACGTCAATCGATTCAGAATGATAAAATTAGATTACTCAGTAAATTTCAAATCGCTCTTGGTTTTATCATTTGAAATATCAAATTACTAAGCATCTGTGTCAACAATACGTGATACACTAGATGTTCATTACCTACTTGATTAGATCTACTGAAAAATAATATACAGTATTCTAAACTCATTGCTTGTGCTTCAGAAGCTCACTTGTACAATTGTATTATATATTAAAAATACACTATACAATGTTCCACTAATTTATTTCCACTCGTGAAATATAACTTAAAATTTATTTCAACTAATTTTTATCATTACCGCTAAGCCAACTCCGTATTTTCTATTTGCTCTTCAAACTCAAATCGTAACTGTAATTGCAACTGTGGTCAAGGGTACTGCATTTATATTTTTGCTTTTGGAACATTTCAGAAAAGCCGAGAGACGGTGGTTCTAATAGTTATTTATAGCAGTTCGGAAGAATCGGTGACTCACTTGGATGGCATTTAATCCCCTCTAGAACTCTCTCAAAGACATTTCGTTCCGAAATGTCATCCTTTGAGTGTGTCGATACCTGCAAGATTTTCCATATCTGCACTATGAACTCCGATGGAAGTAACACCCCACAGTCTTCCTATTCGGTCATGGAAGATGGTTGGAGCCTACCAAAATCTTGACTTCGCCAATCCAGCCCATCAATCTCACAAGACAATTTTGGGATTGCTAGGTCAACAAGATTCTGGTCCACCATCGTATCCCCCAGTTTGATGAGGCTCTTTCAGATATCTTCATAAGTTGGTTCATCTCGAGAATGCTTCTTGGTAGTAGTAATTGTAATAGTAGTATTATTGATGGGGAACTATTGCCACAGCCAAGCAAGTAATTTTTTCCATATCATGCCCTCTTCATGCATGGATACCATCTGTTCTCCTCAAAGTCCATGAGTCTGTAGTGCGTAGGTGCTTCTCAGGGGAGCGAGTTTCTTCAAACTTCCTCCTCAAGCCCTGGTAGTGCTCGTCCGAGGACCCTGATTGGCTCCCACTAAAGACAGGTTTTCCAGTTCTCGAATCCCTCTGTAATGTACGAGTGGGTATGTGTAAAGTGTTCCCGTAGTTACTGGAGCCGACCAATCTTCTTGGAGAATACTTTGAAGAGGTTCTGCTACACAGTTAGCAAGCGAGTAATCTCCAGACACCTTGAGAAGGTCTCGTGACTCCCCACGAGTTACACCATGTAGGTCATTTTCTCAGTTTGAGTACAACGACATGAACTTCTGGAACGTCATCCCATTCTCCGGTGGTCTGATGGTAAGGAGCCAATTTATTGTATTGCTTATGGGTTTGGTGACGATGATTGAGTATGGACCTTCCCACGAGTTCAGCAGCCTCTGTAATAGTCCATGGCGACGTTTAGTATTATACATTCAAACAAGGTCACCAGCCAGAAATCCTCCAGCATCGGCCTTGATGCCATAAGTCTCCTTTCGTCTGTAGCTGGCACTCTGTATGTTCAAACGTTATCCATTATCTGTCGAAGTTTGTAGATGTTATCGTCTCCGGCAGTGTCTTGTCCTGGTAGCGTCCAGAATTTCAGGTCACAGCTCTCGTCCAATAATAATACTAGCAGGGGTTTGCCTAGTGTACTGCAGAACCATGAGTCATCAGGATTAAATTAAGGTTCTGGTCCCAGTATCCTTGAAGATCGGAGTTTTGTCGCCCTATTCTTCAGCGTCACCATTCCATCAGGCTGTGAATGTAAAGGAATGTTTCTCTTATTTCGAATATTCAACATTTGACTCATTTCCATTTCCTGGAATGGGTTGGACTCAAAATGTCTGCCTTGGTCCGAATGCAGCTCCAATGGAACCCATCGACATATCCAATCTTTTACCAAGACGTTGGCGACGGGAATAGCTTCCTGGTTGAGCAGGGCATAGATTTTGGACTATGGTCATAAGGATGTATTCATTTACTTCTGGGAACAGGCCAGCTATGTTGATGACGATTTTCTCAAATTGGCTGCCTACGTTGTACTGGCGCATTTGGGGCCCTGGATCGTATTCGAAGTCCATTGCTGGCAGAGCATACAGCACACTACCTCTATCTCTTTTACGTCAGCTTGGCATTTGGTCCAGAAAACCAGTTGCCCACTTTCTGGAAGATCTTCGTCACTCCCAGATGTCCTCCGGTGACCCCACCATGGATTTCTCGGAGCTCTTCCTGTCTTCTGCTCGTGGGTACCAATACACGCTTTAGGTCCCCATTGTCCAGGAAAAGGGAGGATTTAACGTCTGTGGAATAACCTGCGATTTCTTGCCATGTTGGTCTCCGATAACTCTTCATCCAGTCGATAACTAAATCAACATTTGTAGGTTTTCCAGGTTTTCCTGGAACATCAGTAAGTCACCCCGGGGCACCAGGGAAAATAATAATAATCTTCCTCTACCCGCAGAGGCTATGCCTTTGGGTACACTATATAAGTGTTTGCGAAGGAGTATTATTTTTATTAATGTCAGCTTCAAATTTCTACAAGGATTCGCCTGCTTTATTAATGGTAATGCTAGATGTTTTACCAGCTGCTCAAAGGCCTCCAGTCCTCATGCAGTGAGTGATAGCCACTATATATTCTGGATAGGCTTCGTTACTAATTCAGTTTGCCACCTTAGGACTGCGCCTTGCTCTTGATACTGATTGTTATTGTATTATTTGATATTTTATACAGAGGCAGTTGTGTGCGGAAAATCACTTTCCGTACTAACTATTACATTCTGTGATATTGGCGAAACCTAGGAAGATACTGGAGCTTGGGGAAGAGTGCCTAAGTACACTGGACGGTTCAAAGATTATGATATGAACGTTTAGAATACATGTAAGGGTCGTTTAGGTGCTACATGAAAGTCTTCTTAATTTATTCATGGTTTTCTTATTACATACGCACCTTTAAGAGAATAAGAGAATATTTTGCAATTGATGCAATTGAAAATAGCAAACATCTCTTGTTCGGTGTTCGATACCCCTCAATGATCAACCATAAAGAAAACGATATGCTCATCTTGTATCAATCCTTCAACGGTCAGTGGCAACCCCACCCTTTCCCTCAGTCCATTCAGAAAGTCTTGAGAATGAACGCTTTATTGCAACCCAGGAGGAAATCTTACCTAATCTCTGCAATCTTCACCACGTATAAAAACTAATGGATCTGATTAAGAAGCATCCATTGTTCCGAGACATTTACGAAGAACATCTATTCAGTTTGTGTGAATTATTTCGAAAAAGTTCGACATGTGCTCCTCTGGGTTCCGAAAACACGTGTTCGCTGCTGTGTTCTGTGGATTATTGGTGCAGTACGTTTTGAGTGTAAGTTTACTTCACACTCTGCAAAAGTATACAGAGTGATATTCGAAAACAGCTCATCGCAAATATTCAGGAACGGTATCAAAATATGTGGTCCTAAAACCGTAAAAATCATTTCATATAAATGAAGAACATTATTTCGACTCATTTTTGAAATAAAAACTCATCCTGGTTCCCGCAGAAAGCATGTTTGAGTTAAATTATTGGAATCATATGTAATTTCAAAGCAAAAATGTACATTTAGAAACAAAATTCATTATAATAAAAACAAATAAACGCAAGGTCTCAGATTTAAAAAAAAATCGTTACCACTAATAACAATAATACTATTTTATATATAGCATATAGGATATTAGTAATTGCGAAACATGCTACATTATCATAAGACAGAATCACAAAGACAAAGCTCGAAACAAAAATATTTAAGAAATAATAGTGAACATAATAAATAATAATAAAAATACAAAAGGTATAAGTTTATAAACAGATATAAAATAGACACTACGGTTGAAAGTCAGCTAAAAGTTTTCGTTAAATTCCTGCAAACTATAATAAGGTCTGTCAGATGGGAATTTTTTAACTTCCTCATTCCTGAATTTGCTATGTTCATTCCGGATTCGTTGGAAACTACCCTAATAGCATAACATTATGAGAAGATTATACGTTGCTTTACATGACTCTCAAATTTCAAGTTTAGATCAATGAACACTCCAAGGAACTTAGTGTGATTTTCATTTCCCAATAATTTATCTTCAAAAAAAAGTTCACGAAGCCAACATCTAAATGATAATACATTAGTTTTCCAGGTGAGAGTCGAACCATTCGAAAGTCACTCCCCTGCATCCATAATGTTGTAGCTTTCTCAGCAGTATTTTGTGATTAACACAGTCAAATGACTTTGACAGGTCACAGAACACTGCTGCTGTCTTTTCACCGGCATTTATCTCTGAAAAAACTTTATCCAGCAATGAGAATATTGCATCCTGTGTATTTTTATTATTCTGAAAACCGAACTGGTTGTCACTGATGACCAACGACGTCGATTTTGGTAATGTTCCACTTCAACTAGCTGAAGAAGTTACAAATAATATGATAAATTTAGTCACTGATGAATGGGAAGAATCAATTATTTATCCAGGCATTTATCACCATTCTTCAAAAACAACGATTTTTAGAGTTTTGTGAACCACTGAAGAAACCTTGATAATCACATGTTCGTCTGTCTTTTTTTTTTGTTTGTACGTGTCACACCCTTCTGAGCTTTCAAATCGTGATTCCAAAGACGCTGGTCATTCAATTATTGATCTGAAGATGAAGAAGACTTGAAAATTGAAACTCTCACCTCCATACAATGATAAAGTCTTCTGTAAAAATGATTGCGATCGTTTTCCGATACTTCTCGAGTAAATGTGCTGAAACTAGTTTACAATTTTACCATGTAGATCCTCTAGTGACACTGCAGAGTTATAAAAACTTTTCTCTTGAGATTTTTCCCATGAAAAATAATCCAACGGGTTGAGGTCTGATGATGTAGCTGGCCGCTCAATTGACCATCGTCTCCTTAGGCAATGATTGATATATCGTTCATCCAGAAAGTTTCTAATACTTCTGGAGTTAATCTGTTGAACTCATTCTCAATTCTACCACGTAGATCCTCTAGTGACACTGGCGGAGTGGCAAAAACTTTGCTTTCAAGATATTCCCATGAAAAATAATCCAACGAGTTGAGGTCTGGCGATCTTGCTGGCCACTCAATTGGTCCTCGTCGCCGTATCTAATGATTGATATATCGTTCATCCAGAAAGTTTCTAACCACCACTACATGGTAAAGTGGTGGTCCATATTATTGAAAATGTAAGTATTCTTCCGAATAATCTTCATCGTTTTCGATAATATAAGTTATCATGAGATCGATGACATTCTGACGAAGACGTAAATACATTTGTCCAATCGAATTATCATGTATAAAAAGTGGTCCAACAATATGTTTGCCAAAAATATCACACCAAACATTGAGCTAATGCGGAGTTTGTGTGTGGACCTCACGTCTTAATCTGGAATTCGTATCTGTCTAGTAGGTGCAGTTGTGACGATTTACGTTTCCATTAACAAAAAATGAACTCTCCCTTGAAAAACAAAGATTGAAGAGCGAATTATGATTTGTTCTCATACCTTTCCTGACAAATATGTTGACGTCTGAAGTTGCGTCACTAAATCTATCACTGACAAGTTTTCATTGGACCACCCTATATACCAGTTTCAAACAATTTTGAGTGATGTTAATATTCTCAGTCGAGAAGCATAGCAACGCGGAATCCGAGAACTGATAGTGAAATGTCAAAGGAAAACACATTCCAAGCTTTTTCAAAAAATCTAATGGTACATATGAACCAAAACATATCAAAACGCCACAATTACTATTTTTCGTTGCAATTGTTCCTCATGAATCGTTCACCCGGTCCAATCAACTCGAATGTTGAATTACCTTCGCCTGTAACACCAGTACCGATTCTGATCTCTCTCCAAAACCGGATGTTATTCAAGTGTCATCCAGTACCGCAGGAAACAATGGCCTATCGGACCTGCATCCGATTTGCATTTGACCATCACCGTCCGAATTGAATGAAACAAGCGAAGTCATTCGTAATTCTGGTTTCCAATCCGGATTTCTAGATGGCTGCGCGTCCTAATTCCGACTTTGGAAACGAAAAGAAGATACTTGTTGCATTGTTTGGATTACACAACGTTTCATCTTAGTTGATGTAAACCTTTTGTAGGTCATGGTGTAACTTGATCTGGTTTTCTTCTGGGAAATTATTATTTATGTGAACGTTGTGCGATCCAGCATAATTGTCTCTATTGTAAAAGCATTAATTCAGGCGTCGAGATTTGCATAATTTTTTCTTAATTGAGTATATTGTAACGAATTCCTCATGGCGTGGAATACTGAAACCGTTTGCAATTAAGTATTTGAGAGAATATAAATATGCAACTTTTTTTAACTTTGTAGAAATAATAATCGTTGAAATGATTGGTATTAACAAGGACGTACCCTAGAAAATTTTAGAAGGGGTTTCAGATGTGACATTTAGTGGGATAAACTGAGGAAACATCCTAAGCATGGAAACAAGACCAAGATAATTGAAAATAGCTGGAGAGGTCAGAGATTAGTTCATTTATTCCGTTCTTATTATAGACTTATTCTAGACTTATAGATAACGAAGTAGAACAAGTGGAATAAGGTAAAATAAGTACCAATTCCTGATGAAATATTTTTCTCCTTCTTCAGATCTGAAGTAGACTAGAATAGACTATTCATCAGGGAAGATTGATATTTTGTAGGAAATCAGATAGATTAAAAAAATATGTGGATAATTATTTTTTAATACACATTCTCATCTCATTTTCACGTAGGTATTTAAAAAAAAAAAATCTCTAGAAGAACTTGTCAATGTCAATTAAATTTTTTTTCAAACTCCAACTTGTGTATAAAAGTATTCAATCAAATTGTTTTGGAAATTTTAAGGAATAATAACCTCTCCAACCTTCGACTCGATACATGGCAACGTAACCCCAATAAAAATTGCTTTGGAAAAAAATAGTTGTCACTTGAGCAGAATTTGATTTTTTTTTCACATATTTGTAATAAGGCAATCAACAAGTCATACCTAGATCACTTTAGTTTCGGAAATCCATCATCCTGATGGGTTGAAAGCGAAAAAGTGAAAGAAGTCAAACATCTTTCAACCCATTAAGACCATATGCATCCGAAACCCAATTTACTATATCGTCTACGACCTTCAAACAAGTTATACTAATTCATCAACTAGATTTCTCAATAATAGTCAAACATTCAACGTGACATATTTATAAACTTGAATAAGTAGCATTGCTAACACGTAGATTGAATCAAATTAACTTTTATGAGAGTTCATCATTTCAAACTAGAATAATCTTCATATTGAAGAATGGGTCGTTATTAGGGAAATAAATACTGTTCTTGTTTTAAATCAGCTCATGCCTATTCTTCTTTTATCAGTAGTGGGTCGCCAGATTCGGGTTCTATCAAAGCTAGACTGAGTGGAAGAGCAATTTCTATGATGAAGAGTTACTACTGAAATTGAACTTCGCCTTCATTTTCTTCCGAAGGCATTACAAATGTTGACTGCGGTTAATGACACGCTATAGCGCTCTCTGCTTATACTGCACAGAGTCCTACGTGATGCATCTTTCGATCAGCAGGTTCTCCTTGCAGCCAGCGACCCCTTTCTTTGACCCTCTTTGCTCATATATCCGTTCATAGACCGGCTCAACTGCGGAGGGTACACGCATGTATAAGTTGCGTTCAAGCATTTAATCGGTCTAAATTTTTTCGGATCAGAAAAATCTCTGTTTTTGGGGATAAGCACGGTTCGCCTCTCGACAAACCAATCCGGAATCTGTTGCCCCCTATGTAGCCATGAGTTAAAAACTCTTGCTGCAAAGTTCTTCGAGCCTTTGAGGACCCGTCGAACTTCTTCCAGAGCTCAGGCTGACGATGCCTCCTGCAGAAAGCTTCGAACTGCGCTAGGGCTGGAGAGTAACTACGTTGAGTGGTTGCAGAAATTTGTAGATGTTTTTCCAGAAGGTTTCCACCCAACTGATATTATTTTAGGCTCGATTATCAGGATAATACCATTTGTATTAAAAGAGTTTGTATCAAAATATAAACAATTTTGCTTAAATATCTTCAATTATAATACCAATGCGACAAATGTCACTCGGCATTCGAGAATGGGTCACCACAGCAGAGTTTCATAAACTATAAAGGCTTGCTCACCTGATTAATACGGCAGATAAAAGTAATCGTAAAAAAGTCATTAAGAAGTTGGAAGTCCGAAATATCAATAGGCGAGATGTACGAAACGAATCTCCAAGGTCTCGCATTTCCTGTAACTTTCAGTTGCATTGTAGTTGATGCTACGATAATATGTTTTAATTATATGTTATTGGATTTCTTGTTCTTGAGAATATTAGAAAAAGAAAATTCAAAGTCATATCATTTATGTACATTATGTATGCAGAGCAACCAGGTCTAGTTCTTTCCCATTACATCAATTTATGGAAACAATGCTGATGTTGTTAGATTCTAATAGTTGCGAGATTACATAGCTTAAATCGGTATCACTAAATCTATTTCATTCAGCTTCTTGCCTCATGAATTATTTGATTTACCAATACTTTCAAATTTTACAAATTATTATAGCAGGCAGTGAAGTTGAGCCTTCACGATTATAGGATAGCATGTATATTTTTGAGTAAATTATGAAAAATAAAGCACAAAAACATACTTTCCCACAAGCATTTTTCAGTTTTACGAAATATTTGTTTTCATTGAATTGAACTCTCCAATATACACACTCGAACTTTGTTGGAAAGTTATAGGTACTTAGTGAGTACAAAAGTGGGTCCAAGCTTGGTCCCTGGGGCGCTCCTGCTTCATACATACCCAAACTAGTTCTGTTGACTCCCACCTGGAAGGTCCTGTCGATCATGTAAGAATCTCTATACCTAGACCATCTGCGGCTGATGTCATAATTAGTTTTCTTGGAGGATAAACATTGATGGCGGTGTTTATGTTTTGCTTGTGTTTTGATTATCGGTTAAGCCTTATTAAGTTCTTCATCGTCGATTTCGTTATACAATACCTATGGTAGGGAATTGTAGCAGTAACGGATTGAGTGATGAAGTAGGATTCCGTCAGTACATGACAATTATAAAAAAGAAGATAAGGATCCAACCATATATCTTTGAGCATGGACTTCATCCAAGTTTGTATATAATGTGCACTTGCCATTGCTCTTTCAGAAACTGTAGAAATATAGTACTTCATGCCTTAAGAGCACACAGATAATATAATATAAAATGTATGATAATTATGTGAAGATATAATTAAAAACAATTAAATCTACAATAAAGATGATTACCCAAAATATAATACGATCCTACTATGTTGAAATTGGTTCATAATCAGAGCAATAATCATATTAGGCCATATAATTATTCCTTTAATTTTCACGGTTGGAAATAATTTCAGGGTACTTGCACTTGCATACTCAGGTAATTGGATTACGAATCATCGTATCTAATTTATGAGATTTCATTTCCGAATACTTTTGATCATGGACATTCTCCAAGATCATATAATCCTGATTTACATAAGTTCCTTAAAATTTTGTAAAAAATAGCTTATTAAAACTTGTAAAAGAAACACATTTCACCAATTAAACTGCATGGAATCAGTTTGGATGGTTATCCTCCAAGCAAAGAGGTCAGCAGATGGTCTCTAGCAAAACATGCCTACTTTGAGCATCTTGAAAGCCAAATACTCTTTAAAATTTTAAGAAAAAAAAAAGCAATATTCCACCTCAAATGAAAACATTACCCTTGATTTACAGCAAATAGACGGTTACATACCTGGGCAAGATTATCCTATTTACCATGAAGTACCTCAAGGCCTCTCATTCCGATGCGATCAGAAGTTACCTGGATACTATAGCGACCCTGAAGCACAATGTCAAGTAAGTCTACATCCATCTTTCATTGAAGGTAGTGGATTTTCTTAAGAGCTGTGACCTTGAATATATCTGCGCGTCGCTTACAGGCAACAACTCACAAAATTAATGAAACGGAAATCGAAAACATTGACTCAACTACTTCACTATAATAGCCTAGTCTAGCCTATAACAGCCTACGTTCAGTAGACGACTGCCGAAACGTAAATTTGGTCTGTACGACGGTATGAGTCATAGCTCTTAAGAAAATCCATTACCTCTACACATTGTAGAATAAAATAAATTATGTCCAACGGGCATAACTGAAAGAAAAAATGGCTCCATTCTAAAATATGTCTTAGTTAAAACCTATATAACTTGATCCAAATCAGAGAGATGAAGGTACAGACAAAGTCTGAAAATAATTAATCGAACAGGAATTTCATTGGCATGAATCTTTCCCGACAGCCATATGAAAGTTTTTTCGAGACTATTTAAATAAAGGTTGAAAAATACAAAAAGAGAAATTACTAGTAAGAAAATGAAAAATTCTAATAATATTAACAAAACATGTAGGGAAATAATAAATGAATTGAGGGTTAGAACAAAAAACCAATTAAAATAAAATTTAACGAAAATTACATGAATATTTTTTTCATAAACAGCGGATAAGATATATCACAGTAAGTAAATAACTTATAAAGGAACTTGGAATATAATAAATGAGATGATAAATAAAACTAATGCCGACTCTTATGAGCTAAACAATTTACTAATAAAAATAATTAAAAATATTATTTCCGATACGATCTAGCTATTTGATTTGAAAATTATAACGTCAGATGTGATGATGATTATAGTTGTTTAACTCTCACTCGTCTTTACTTTTACTGATCAAAATAGTTTTTACGAAACCATATATTTTGTATTCTAATGGCTTTATTCTATTCTATCCCAGCACTGATAAGAGACAACTTCTAAACCGCTTAAAAAATTGAAATGTATGATGGAAATTGAAACTTCTCTGATTCTACAATAGGAAAATCGACAGCAAGCCTCCAATAGGAAATAAATGCTCCAAACTACCTACGAATTAAATCTGCTTTTAGCAACAATTCTGCAAGAATTATCCAGTTGCTTTTATTATCATCCTTTCCGCTATAGCCATCACTTACAATATTTATTATTAATATTTCTTGTTCGTGCTCTGAAAAATTTCCGATTGTCTATGTCTTTTTCGCAGGTATGGCATTGGTGTTTACCAAATGGTCAGAAGTTCAGCTTCCTTTGTCCCAATGGTACAGTTTTCAACCAGTTTGCTAGAGTTTGCGATTGGTGGTTCAACGTGGACTGTGCCGCAACCCCCAACTTTTACGGAATTAACGAAGATCTTTACAGGATACCCTACACGAATAAACAGAACCAAGAATAACAGTGAATACCTCAGACAAATTTTCAATTTATGAATTATGTACAGAAGTGTAATATACTTATTTATATTTTTTTAAATACATATTTTTCAACGATAAGTGATTTTTTATCGAAGGGGGAATGCGGGTGATGCATTTGAGCAATTACTCTATATTCATTTTCCTATGGGGTATCTCAAGGTTCAGTACTTGGCCCTTTGTTTCTTTTATTATACATAAATGACATGACCAATTTGAATAATCAGGTAGATCAACTTTATTTGACGATTATACTACCATTATGGAATGACAACAATGAGGCTACCCTTTTTCAAACCATTTCTAGAGACATTCACCTCATTAAAGAATGATTTGATTCAAATTTACCATTACTGAATGTCTTATAAACAAATATACTATGCCTTCACTGTGATCTACCTGTACTGCTTCTAGGCAATGATACTATAGAGAGTAAGGAATCTACGAAATTTCTAGGAGTTTACATTGATACCACATGAAATTCAATGCACATACCAATATTAAAACTTATTAAGAAGTTGGCTTCGGGATACTACACAATTCGAAGTATTTTCAACAATTTGGGATATACTGCTTCTACATCAGTTACCATGCTCTCATAGAATCACATCTAAGCTATGGCATTGCTTTCTAGAGAGTCTGCAGTAAAACACTTTTTAAAATTATATTCAGTCTACAGAAAAGAGCCGTTAGATATCTATGCAAAGCCAAATTCAAGGAATCGGTTACTTAAGTACATAAAAATAAAGAAAAATTTGAATTTTTTTCTTTAGAGCATATTTCTCGGAAGTGAAATCAGGTGAGATTACCTTTACCAACTACTGCCTTAGTCAAAGACTCAGTTATATAATATATAATGGATTGGAGATGTAAGTATAAAGGATATAACAGACCAGAAAAAAATCAGGAAGAGTCTAAAACAGTTATTTGTTGAGAAAGTTTTTAATGAATAAGAACCAGAAAATTAATAAAATCGAAGTATTTTGAGTTTAAATTCGTGTTCAAGATACTAAATACGCACATGAACCCAATTTTTTTTGAAAAGTTCAATCTGTTCGTTTCAATATTGATATCATCGACCTTCAAAAGCAAGTATTCGAAACTTTTCGACAAAACTATGAGTGTACAGGTGGTAATTACCACCCCTTATAATTTCATATTATACCTCATCTATTTCAAGATGAACATATCTACATAGAGCAATCATCAAGTAATCTCAAAGTACATGTCAGAGTTTGACAATTTGTCTGACAGTTTTACAAGAATATTATTTTGATATATGGACATTTTTACATTTGCTAGTTCCTAAACGCGATGGACCTTTTTGTGACCCCAAATGACAAATTTCGATGCATTTGCATGGCTTGAAACTGTAAGTATCGAAACATACTTCAACTCAAACACCGTAACGTTATTCCTTGTAGCTTGATAGCGTTGATCATCATATTAGGAAACGCAATCTGCCCAGCTAGTTTAGTTCGTAGTTCTACTCAATATTATTTCAACGAAGTGGCCGATTTTGATGATATAATCGAAGAAAGTAAAGACAATGTTGCTAACTTCAAAGAATCCCCTAGAAATCAGGAGCAAGACAAAAGTCTAGAACAAAGGTCTGATCTGTTCGAAAATGCACGTTTGATATCTTCTTCGAGAATAAAAACTGATGTTCGAGGTGTGGAAAATAGTCTTACGAATCGTCAGAGTATAGACCAGATATCCCCAGGTGGAGAATTACAGCAGAATGTTCCTTTTCGATCTCAGCCCCAAAATCAACCTGAAGTAATATTCGAAACGCCTGTTCTCTACGAAATTGGCGACCGTTCCCAAAGACAAGGATATTTTATGGTTAAACAAAAGAAACCTGATGGGGCAGCTCATATTAGTGAAAACTCTAGTCCTCAAAACATTCAGGAAAGTGGAAGAATTGAAACAGCAGATTTGAAATCCAATCTTGGTAATGGTAATGATGCTGATGAATCGAAAAAAGAGCCCCCTCAAAATTTAAACAATGTTTGTGATGACACCCTCGAATGCCAGGGCTTTCATAATGCACAACATAATCATAAATCGATGCAAGGTGAGTTTATGACGACAAAGTTTCCAAATATACTTTTCAGTGGTAGCACATTCAACTGTAATTGATAATTCCTCAGTTTCGTGTATTCCTATGAATTTTCATTAGTAAGGACGCATAAAAGTGTCATGATCATGTTTTACTTTATTTTACAGATAATTACGACTTCCTAAGACATAATTACGAGATAAGTTGTGAATGTCAAATTCGACTAATGTTCGATCTTTATAATATTTTTCAACAATTTTATTTTCAATGACGGCATAAACGTTTGGGTAAAAACTGTTGGAATAAAATAAATTTTATACGATTTCTAGAAAAACGAAAGTGTACGGTGAACATGAAATAACCATTTTTCACTCGTAGATATAAAATTTTGTAGTGGGAAATAAATGTGTCATTTCATGCTCTTCGTACTATGTTATCAGGTGGTGTCAGATTTTGTTCATCGTCACTATGCACAATCTTTACTCATTTCGATAATGTCCTGAAAACTTTATATTTCAACATTAGTTTTATAAAAACTACGGAATGTCAAAAAACTGTAAACAGACAGATATTTACACATGATCTCATATTATTTTTTATCGTCATAAAATTCGTTATGACAGTCTAGTAGCTTTATGGACGTCATAGAAGATGTGAAGTTGATTTTGACCAAGGATTAACGAAGTAACCACAATTTTTTGCGATTTCAACGAAATTATTGCCTTTTCTGCTTAATTCTTCATCCAATGCAATTTTTAATGACATATTCGGAATCAGTTAGACAATTTTTTTTTTTAATATATAGTGGTAATTTCAAGTGAAACTAATGATGATTTTTAGGGACTTTTTTCGGGTAATAATTAATTTTTCATCGATCGACTTAAAAAACACCAAGTATACTAATTTCGTGATTATGAATCGATTGGCGTTCGCAGAATTGCTATATATCCAACCGTTCTTGATATGAAAAGTTCATCTGGAGTTGAGACGTGCTGATTTTCAATTATGCATCAAAAGTAGATTTTGGCCAAGAATTAACGAAGTAACCATCATTTTTTGCGATTTCGACGAAACTGTTTTTTTGCTCAATCCTTCATCTAAAGCAATTTTTGATGACATATTCGGGATCAGCTCGACAAAATACATTTGAGACGACTATACGATTTTTCAAATATTGGAAAATGAAAATTTTCGAAAATTTGATGCTACGAGAGATTTTTTTGACGTTTTATCGCTATTTTATGGTACACCTTGTATCTGTAAATATCCAAATCATATATTTTCGGAATCAACACAAAATTTTGAGTATATAGTGCTAATTTCAAGTGAATCTAATGGTTATGTAATTTTCATGATTTTTAGGGGTTAACTTGGACTTTTATCGAGTAATAATTCTTTTTTCGTCGATCGACTTGAAAAACACAGAGTATACTAATTTCGTGATTCTGAATCGATTGGCGTTCGCAGAATTGCTCTATCTCCAACCGTTCTCGATATGAAAAGTTCATCTGGAGTTGAGAGCAGTTATTTCCCGCCAAAAAATTTTTGTAATATTTTTCTCCTCATATTTTTAAAATTCAATCATTTTTCAATATGCTCACCGAATCTGAAATCGATTCGGAGTCAAATAGAGATTTGGTAGGCTTTTTACCGAACCTCTGCAATTTCAAGTTGAACCTTTTTTTTGAAAACTTTTAGGATTCATTTTTCGAAAAACCGTAAACCGCCCTCTAACGTATTTCGACGAGCTGATTCCGAATTATGGATGAAAAGTTGATTTTTGTTAAGGATTAACGAAGTAACCACATTTTTTTGGGATTTTGACGAAACTATTGTTCTTTTTTGCTCAATCCTTCATCTTATGCAATTTTTGATGACATATTCGTAATCAGCTCGAGAAAATACGTTTGAGGGGACTTTACGATTTTTTGAAAACTGGAAAATGAAAATTTTTGAAAATTTGATGCTGCGAGAATTTTTTTTGACGTTTTATCGCTATTTAATGGTACACCTTGTATCTGTACATATCCAAATCATATATTTTCGGAATCAACACAAAATTTCGAGTATATAGTGGTAATTTGAAGTGATTCTAATAATTGTGTAATTTTCATGATTTTTAAGGGTATACCCCTTGGACTTTTTTCGGGTAATAATTCTATTTTCATCGATCGACCTGAAAAACACAGAGTATACTAATTTGGTTATTGTGAATCGATTGGCGTTCGCAGTATTGCTCTATCTCCAACCGTTTTCGATTTGAAAAGTTCATCTGGAGTTGAGAGCAGTTATTTCCCGCCTAAAACATTTTGTAATATTTATTTTCTCATATTAGTAAAATTCAATCATTTTTCAATATGCTCTCCAAATTTGAAATCGATTCCGAGTCAAATAGAAATTTGGTAGGCTGTTTACCGAACCTTTTCAATTTCGAGTTGAACATTTTTTCGAAAATTTTAATTTTTCATAAATATTCAGAACCATTGGATTTTTATTGAATTTCAAAGTCACTGTTGATCAATGGAAGTTCTGTTATTTTCATTAAATATAGTATACCTCCTGAGTATTGTCGATCTCTATTGCCCAATATTTTCAAAACTTTTCCTACCTCCGTTTCTTTCAAAATATCCATTCAATTTAAAAATTTTCACAGCAGAAGTACCACTTGATATGTGAATTCTGTAATTGCTGACAAACTGCACTGTCGTACTGTCACTTATGAAGATAACTGTGTAATGAACTGTGTTTGCACAGCCTACCTGATAGTCGACCGCGTTTATCTATAAGGGTCGGACTGCCTGAGCATTTTTGAGATATTTGAAGCTCCATGCTTCTGCAGCACACTTCATATATTTTCACACGAAAAATAATTCTCTTCCAGAACCTGGTGATGCAAAAGCTGCGGATTTTGATAAAACTTGTCATCAGCTCTTCGAATTCTTCCACCAAATTCCTGTCGTAGAACAAATGATAAAAGAAGCGACGAGAAATAACAATCCGCAAGCAATGAACAACAGCTGGAAATCTATAAAATGTATAATTCGTGAACAACATCCGAATATGGCGAAAAACAACATTCTTGAGAGGCCCGAAAGTAAAAACTGCTTCCGAAGATTCGTGAGAAGGCGCAGAAGGAAACGTCACAGTACGTACATCAATTTGAGAAATCCTCGCAAAAAGATAAATAACAATTTAGCCAAAAGAAACGCCGAAAACGATCTCCGGTTTAAAAGTATCATCGATTTCATCATCAAGAACAAGGAATTTCTGGATAAGTATACCTACGTGCCGGTAGTTTTTGCAACCGTTAAGGACTCTTCCACTAAAGAGAATGAAGCAACGACTCAAACGGTTACAAACTTTGCAGAAGAGCTGAAAATAACGCAAAACTTCGAAAACCACTGTACTCCTCCTACAACGTTTTCATCGAGTCAACCAAGCCCTCTGCTGATACCTCCATCAAGTCAACCAAGCCCTCTGCTGATACCTCCATCAAGTCAACCGAGCCCTCTGCTGATACCTCCATCAAGTCAGCCAAGCACTCTGCCGACACCTCCGCTGAGTTCAACAAACTCCGTGCCGATGCTTCCCCCAAGTCAGTCAATGCAGACGAGCAACTCCTTGGAAAATACTGGGGTCCATGTTGACACTACTACGAGTGCGGTTAATAGCCAAGCTGTACCACAAATTGGACCTCCTACAGCGAACAGCCCGGTAAATCCTTTGCTCTCTCAGCAAGCTCGGAACTTGACGAACGAACTCAACTTTCGAATACCGCAGCTGAGGAGAAGTTTCCAAGATATCATGGAGATCATGAACAGTCAGGCTGGTTTGAGCAGAATGAAGAAAGAGGTCAACGCCACACAGCCGAGTCTTGTTCAGAGTTCTATACTAGTTATCTCACAGACCACCTCCACATATCCTAACGATCGTATTGTTGGTTTTCCGGACAATCACATCGGTCAGCAATCAGAGAGGATCGATTCACCCGAATTCCAGAAAGCACTGAACGTCTCCTCCATTATACTCCCTCCTCCACAAGTTACCGATAACTCTAGCGAATCCAAAACGTTCAACGAGAAAGATATGATTCCGGGAGTTTTGATTTATCCGATTACCGAAAAGAATAACAAGAGCAAAAGAAACGTTTTCGATTTGTTGGATAAGGATGATACCATTGAACGAGTCACCTTTGGCAACGAGATAATGGATGAACAAGAAACAGTCGACAGTTTGGATTTTGTTGCTAACCCGAAGGTAAGAAGACGGTAAAAACTGATAAGATTACTTCAAAAATAGTCAGTCCAATGAAGGCCTCATAAAAAAATTACCAAACTATCTTGAACCTGAGTAGCTTTACAATGCTTATTTGCACTGCCCGGTGTAGCTACTTTACAAGCCCCATCCAGTACCATCCTGTTATATAGACACTCCAAACTCAAAATTCTACCCCTGCACGTAGCCCTCTCAGTTTGGTCTCTTTGTGCACCCATTGGATTCACTTGGAGACACCAGGAACTTTGATTTTCCCTGACAGTTCTGATGCCCAGTGTATTCAGTTGTGGAGTTGAATATCTTCACCTTATTCCCGTTTCCTCCTCTTTCCATTCCGATATCAAGCGTGTATTCTTCCACTACTCTTAAGGACTGATGAAAACAATTTTATCCCGAAGAATATTGTTTGAGGTTGCTGGGGTTGCTGCAGTTGTTTCCAAATGTGTTCCAGAGTCCAAAGGAATAGGAATATGCAGAAGAGAAGAGGATTGAGAGAGTCTCTCTGAAACTCGCCTCTTCTAAAGATTACTTGCTATGTGAGGACTGGGACTTGACCAGATCTTGATGGTAAAGCTAGTCTTCCAGACTGTCATCAGTTGTTCAATACATCTCACTATTTGGTCGGGTATCGCAAGGCATATTGAGCTCATGCGATGTTGTATTAAACGCCTTGCGGCTAACTGATCCAGGTCATCAAAAGATTACAGTTCTGCGTAATATATCAGCAGGCTCTCCTTGCAGCCAGCGACCTTTCGTTCAAATAGGAGAGCCTCGACAAATAAAAATAATAGCCGTACTCTACCAGTACGGGTTATACCTTTGGATATACTCTAAAAATGTTTATGAGGGAATATCATTATTATTAATACGCCCAGACGAAGCCTTATGCTTCGAATCGCACCATGTATCTACGTCGAGTGGTTGTGGATACTCTTAGATGTTTTCCAGGTTCCCACCCCATCCGCGGCTAGCGGATTATCCACAACACGTGGAGACACTTGGAATGGGCCGTTTTATGCGATTCTTCTCGCTCACTAGTATTTTTTTTGCATTTTTTGCAGCTACCAGCGTTCGTGTCATATCAACACTGTACTATTTGATTCTAATTTCGTAATTCCTTATGTATGACCACCATGCTGTACAACCAATGCAGAATATGTGGTTCAAGCCCCCATTTTTTTTTCAAAAGAACGTCTGGCCTTCACTAGTGATGTCATTGATATTTTGGTTGTTTTTTTCAGATGCTGGTCAAGGATAACTCCAAGATAATTGACTTTCCCCTTTATCTGTATATCTTCCTCTCGTAGTCGTATGGGTTCCAGGTCTTCGGGTGAATGCTACTACGGTTGCCTTGTTAAGATTGTCATTCAGCCCTTCCAAGTCCGTCCATCTCGTAACCAGGTTAAGAGTCTAACAGTTGTGTTACGTCTAACAGTTGTGTTACATTTTCCTTGTGCTATGACCACTATATCGTCAGCATAGCCAAGGGTTCGAAGACCTGCATCGTTCAGAGTTTCCAGCAGTGAGTTCGCGATCAGATTCCACAGAAGCGGGGATAGTAATTCATCCTGTAGGCATCCTCTGGTCGCTCTAGCTACTACGGTCTCATCTAATACAGTGATGTATATTAGCCGATTCCTTAACATTGAGTCTATCCAGGCCATACATTGTTTCTCGATGTCTTTGTGTCTAAGAGCTCTGGTGAATGAGTTTAGAGGTGTTATCGAAAGCCTCTTCTATGTCTATGTTCTATTGTTCGCGGTGCAATGGTCTTTTCACCAGCACACCGCCCTTAATAAGTCTGTCCTCTAGCTTCTCTGAAGTCTTTAGTACAAATAATATAAGACTTATTGGTCTCAGGGACTTTGTTGAAGCCCGTCCTGCTTTTCTAAGGTTCGGTATGAAAGTGCCCCCGTCCTTTCTGCAGTATTGCAGGATGGATTCCGTCTGATCCCGGTCATTTGAATGGTTCCAAAGTTGGCTATCCCCCATTGATTGTCATAGGTCACGACCTCCTTTGCCATATCTCAGCTCAACCTGGAACCTTTTATAACAGTCTATAGTTCCTCCAGGTTTCCCATAGCATGTCTATCTATCTATCTGGGCTCCAGAAAGTGAACTCTCAGTAGTTCTTCGATTGTATCTTCTCCTGTGTGTGCTTCTCTTGTTCATTTTTCAAGGAGTATATTGCTTGTTGTGTTTACTTCAGAGTATTTTCTGAAGTATGCACACTCTAGAGCCTTCTATTTCCTCACAGTGCCTCCTCCAGGAGTATCTTTCAAATAGCCAATGCGGTTTTGTATTCATTCCACCTTCCATTATTTTGGCTGTGTTGAATTCTTTTTTGACTTGCTTCCTCGGCTCTGCTGTCTCAATTTTGCGGCAATTTGTCAGACGTGAAAGCCCTATTGGCCACTATGTAGTCCACAAACGAAACGCTGACTGAGATAGACATTTCCATATCATGACAATTAAATTATTTTAACTTCAACTGTAGAAACAATTCTAATGCAACATATTTTTTTCAGTTCATTGATATCGTTCCCCAGCCTAAACTGAAAAAAGAGGCCAACGACTGTCAAAATGAGACAGAGGAGATGCTGAACATACTCAAAAGCTTGAACATGAAGATGCCCGAAGACGCAGATAATTCCAAGAAGGATAATTTCGGTTCTCTTCCAATTTTATCGAGTATCTCGACGGAATTCACAGATCAGCCGATAGGTACCACAGAAAGTACTATGGAATCCGAGCAAGCAAATGTCCCAGACTTCAACTCGCTGTCCAGCATGAATATGACGAAATTGTTGGGAATGAATCCGGAGGAATTCGGAAAGGCATACGGAAATACCTCTCCCAAAAGTGCCAAGATAGATTCGGACCTGAATATGAAGAACTTTTCAATCTCCTCTAAGAATATTGAAGAATGGTGTGCAACGTCTTTAGGAACAGAGGCTCAAAGTAATTCGAATAACAACACAATTTCTACAGTTAAAGTTCCTCAACTGGTTTCCCAAAATAACACGCTGAAGGGTGGTGTTACTACGAGTGAAACAGTGTCTGAATCATCTGGTACCCAAACTGCTACTACATTAGTGAATAATACCACGAAAGATTCTACAACTGCTGGTAATGTATCAACAGTTAGTCAGGCTACAGAAGCTAGTATATCGGCGAGTAATAGCAGCGTGGGAAAGTCGATAGGGGACACTTCAGTGAATCCAGCAAAGCTGAAAGATATGACTTCTAAGTTGAAGCGACTGCAGAAAGACCTGAAGCTTGTCAACGAAGTACAGAATATCTTAAACGGAATAAGCGATCTGGAACATAGGCAAGAAAAACGGGACTTACCTTCCCAAGAACTTGACACTTCCAGCTCTGAAAGATCTTTATTTGAGCTCAACTTCAAAGTCGTTTCAGACCTACCCGACAAAGAGAAAGAAGTCAGCGGTCTCGGGAAAATTTTAGAGTGGAAAGCGAAGAGCGACAAAAAAGGTTCCGGCGAAATATGTAGAAAGAAACGTCGATCGAAAAAGCGAAAAAGGAAACGGAAAAAGAATCACAGGCATCATTCTAGAAATCGTCGTTTTTTAGGCCAACGCCCGCAAAATTTATTGTGAAACTTTCGCCGAAGGAGGGGGGGAATTATATGATCTCTAAAGGTTCAGCGCGACGAGGTGCTGTAGATTATTCGAGAAACGTTCGAGGAGTGTTTCATAACTCTAGAGACCCGCAGGAACTGAGTGGGGAGGCAAGAATGTTGCCCAAGAGGTCGTTCACCACTACAAAAACGTTTGGTTTTTCTTGGCCCGGTAGTAGACCGAAAAAGAAACCACCGGGAAAGAAGCTCACCACCCCGTCAGCCGAGGAAACCAGTAATCCAATTACGACAGTACACGAATTCTCATGGCCACAAAGAAAATACAAGAAAAAGAACAAAGTGACAAACCACCCAGTCAATTCAGAGGACGTTCAATCCATTACTAATACAAACAAGAAAACTACTTCGGGAGAGATTGTATCAGCTACCGCTGTTGAGGATTATAGTGGTGTTAGTTGGAAGAAGTTCAACTGGTATTCTGAACATACAAGCATACATCCTCTGGAGGAAAAGCATACCACACAATATGGAACAAGTAAGTGTTAAACTAAAATCTATCAAGCGCTCAATACAATTATCGATTGGTCACTACAATATGACTGTGTAATCACATGTTATTATATTTTTTCCACAGCTGGCATGTTATAGAGTCATAATGTCTTCGTTCACAGACGTCATAAGATGTCAATGACACACTGGTGTATAATGATCATAAAACACAGTATATTATGATTCTGCATTTCATCAAGTCACTCATTTTTTATCATAACCTTTTCGGCAACCTTAATAGAAATCGAATAAGCCCTCAATTTAGAAAAAGTCTTCGTCTTCGCCAATCTAAACTTCATCTATTTCACTACTCGATTTATTCCAGGAAAGACGTCTTCAACGCATGAACCTACAAGTGAAATAGATGTGGATCAAGGGTCTCCAGACTATGAACTCACACAAAGCGAAGTGGACTACCAAAGTGAAGAGATAGCTAGTACGGAGTATGCGGATTACTATTCCAGCGAAGCCGATCTAGAACTGAATGAGAATCCAACAGCAACTGAGCCTCCTGAGTCATACTACAGTAGCCAAGCAGATATGATGAACATCGAACCAACAAACCGGCAAAGCGAAGAAGCTACGAGTTCCGAATCATTTGATAATACTTTCAGTAAAGGTGAAGTTTTGCCTGGCGAAGAAGACATTGGTGGAAATGCGTATAGTATAGGCGAAGCTATTCTGACTCTTGGAAACAACGAGCAACCATTCGAAACAACCCAGGGAATGAGCGGAGAAGAAATTAACGAAGATGTAGTCACTGCAAGTGATGATTACATCGAAAACCCAGTGGAGCAAAAGCCAAAGAGTGAGCTTACTGGACTTGACTCTCAGCAAAAGAAGAAACTCTTCGAGCTAGCTGATGAACTGCTCAAGGATTTTAATACGTCTACGGTGACTGAAGAAAAGTTCACTGCAGTATACGACCATGTAACCCATGAACTCGTAGTAAAGACTAGCATAGCGGAATACGAAAAAGTTTCGCCACTATCTGCAGAAAACGATTATGATCATTCTCAAAATCCCTATGAAGGTTCAAGTATGCGACCTGAAGAAACAGAAGAAATATCAAACGGGGGTACGAGCATATCAAGCGATATATCCGAAGTTACTGTTGAGACCACTGAAATTATGGAAAAACTGACCCAATATATGAACGAGATTAATCCTGAGACTGTAAGTGAAGTATGGCAATACAATGGGGCTGAAGATTTCAATGCTACTGAAGGAAATGGAATAGCGGCTCCTTCAGAACTCACCATAGTTACAGCTATGGAAACTCCCGAATCACCATTGAAAGCACAAGAAGAGGAAGAACAAACAGAACTGCTCGAAGCCAATACTGAGTTGGAAGAAATCAGTTTCACTTCAAGAGATTTGATGGCTACCGAAAATGAAAACGAAGAATCCCCATCTGTAACTCAGGAGGGCGAGGAAATAGAGTTCGGAAGGTTGGAAAAAAGTACAGTAATCTATGACGAAAACGAGGAAGAGTTGTCATCGCCAAAAGTTGGAGATGAGTTTGATATTTCAGGGGAGCTTGAGACTGAATTACCTGAAACTGAACTGACTGTCAAGAATACAGGTATAATTTATTGAAATGAATCTTCTGATATCATTTCGCGTTCACAACTTTTCAAAGTTTATATCATTAAAAGATTCTCCAGTCCCCAAAATTCGTAATTTATAATTTCAATATTGTAAATCCCACATGTCTCAAATGTATATAGAATCTGGAATAGTTTTGAAATTTTGTTTTTTTATTCTACTCAGTTCCATTATGAAAATGATGAGATAATTTCATACATAGAGTTTCACATAGAACGAATTCAAGGCCACGTCTCATAGTAATGTATTCGAATGTTTTTCCAAAATTATGGATGACTTAAAAATTTCTTTATTATAACTCAACATTACTATTCAGTTTATTCTGACTAATGCATAAATACACTATGAACTAAAAATTATTAAGGCGTTTTCAGTATGTTAGCAGAAAAAACTGTCACAACAAAATCATCATCGTCACAAAAGTCTATGGCGGAAGAAGAGAATAATACAAGAGAAATGAACGGTGAGTGGAACCTTTTAATTCAACTGCACTTTGAACCACTTAAATTTTTTATTGCAAAAGAACATTATAGCTTATTTCTTGATTTTACGTATCAACCATGAAACCTTTTAAAATGAAGGCACTCTAAAATAGTTGTAGGAAGGGATTTTCATCATTATAATTAATGATGTCAAAACTATAGGTCAGTGATCATCAAACATGAAACTCATGTTTACTTTCAATGTTGTTCTCAACTCTAAACTGATTACAGCTGAAACATCATCAAAAGGAATTTCATCATTGAAACCATCTTTGGCAAAATATTCGAAGACTATGACAACAGAAATCTTGGAATCAGAAGATCTTGGGTCAAAAAAAGGAATGTACCCAAAAACACATAAAATGAAGGAACACACGAAAGAACCAAATCTTTCAACAATATCCGAAGCAGATGCAGCTGAGTTCCCCCATGACACTGAAGAAGAATCAGTAACATCAGGAAAAACCACCAGTACAATAAGCAAGTCGGGAGAACTTTCTTCTCAATCGAAGGTTCTTAATTACGGAGAGGTTACCGATTACGATGAGAATGATACTGAGTTTGCAAGGATCTCAGCTTTGCCAGATTATCAGAAGTACGAGCCAAAAATGGGTATTTCCAATAGAACTTCAACCGTAAAACACGGGAAGCCATCTACCATCGTTGAAGAAATTTCCGAAGAAACGGAAATTTCTGTTGAAAGAAGCACCAAAATGAAAGAAGTTGATGAAGAAGCCACTGAAGGATTGGCGTCTGAATTGATAACCCTTGGAAATATAATCACACTTTTTTCAGAAAGCTCAACATTTTCTGAAACTGAGAAAACAAAAACAACAGAGCCATCTAAACAACCGTCCTCTCGAACTACTGAATATCAAAAATCCACAAAGGAAACCAACGAAGAATCGTCATTCACAGAATTCCAACCCCAAAAAACAAAATCTATTCTTTTGGAAAAAACGACAGAAATTTCTGAGACTCTCACGCAACCAGAAATAGAAATAACTCCTGAGTATATAGGGCCTTCAACTCATGGAACACCAGAACGCACCGAAACAGAAAAGTTTTCCACAGAAGTTGAGATAACATCTGAAGAAAGGGCTAGCGTTTCGCAGACAACAGAAGAACATTATTCGTTAACAGAATATGAGTCACCAACAACATCACTTTCTTCAACTGAAATTACTATTTCAACGACTGTACCACTGAGAACTGAAGGTCAGGTATTAACAGAGATGCAGTCGTCGATAACTATTTCCGAAGTCAAAGGTAGTGAACCAATCGAAGAGTTTTCAGAATCATCGACTTCATTATCCATTTCAACAAAAGCTACTGAAACATCCACACAGGTTCCATCAAATGAAACACTTTCATATGCTGTGCAATTAGAGGATACTGAATTTTCATCAACGGTAGAATCCAAAGAACCAATAGAAGTCACAGAAAGTGAAACAAAAGCTCATGACGTGGGAAATGAAGTTGAAGAGTCTACGTCAAAAACAGCTACTATTGAAGCAACCATAGAAATACCAAAAATGTCACCCTTTCCAGAAACAACCGAAACTCTTTCAAGCGAAACAAATTTTCCTGAGATCGTATCTATCGAAGTTAACACAACCATAGAAGCAACAAAAATGCCATTCTTTCCAGAAACAACTGAAACTCTATCAAGCGAACCAACTTCATCTCCTGAGATCGTAGGTACTTCTACAGAATCATCTGAAGAAATCACTTCTAACATACAAGTGCCTATCGAAGTTAAAGCAAATGAAACATACAATCCACCACTTGAAATTTCATCATTCTATGCATCATCGGTAACTCCCGCAGGATCAGAATCTGTTGAAAATAGAATAGAAGTGACAACAAGTGAACCATCATCAGCAGGGACACTATTCCATAAGGGAGTCACATCAGAAGTGTCAAGAACTCTGATAACAGAAGAGCTTGTAACAAAAACAGAGATCACGCACGTTTTACCACATGAAATGTTATCTACTCTTATGTTAACTGAAACAGAATCAATTTCAACGACAGAAGAAGAATCTATGAAATACACAGAGGGTGGGAAAGTACAAATTGCCACTACTCAGGAGACATCGTCAAGGGCACCTTTCAATATTTCATCTGAAGACATTTTGGGGACATCTGGAGAAATTTCATCGATTTCACAAGTAGAGCATTTATCAACAGTAACTCTTGAGGAAGTGGAGATAACCGAACAATCAATAAACATCACAGAAAGCGGAACACCACCAACAGAAACCTCAACTCTTGTAACGACAGAATCAGAATTGATCTCATCAACGGAAGTCGAAGAACTTTTGATAAACATAACAGATAATAAAGTAACAGAAAATATTAATCTTCAAGATGCATTGTCACTGATAACATCTACTATTCCGATGGAATTATCCGAAGAATTCACTTCAAATACATCGGTATCATCATCATCAATTATTTCGGAAGAAACGAAATCTGCTGAAGAATCAGCAGGAAACACTGAAAGCAAAACACCACCAGTAGAAACGTTATCTCATGAGGCAACATCTCTTGCATCCATATCAAGTACTCTGGTACCAGAAAAACTTGAAACATCTATAACGCACAGTTTTGCAGATGAAATATCATCTAGTTTTATATCAACTGAAATGGAATCGATTTCATCAACTGAAGCCACAGAAGAATTTATGAAAGTCACGGAAAGCGAACCGACAAAATATGAGGCATCCTCATCAATACCATTCACTATTTCAACAGAACTCACTGAAGAAGTATCTTTAAGGACACCAAAAGTTGTTAAAATGCCTACTGTTGTCAGAGCCACCGCAACTGGAAGATATATGCCACCACATGAAATATCGTCAGTTCGTGAATCGACAGTAACTCCGGAAGAGACAGTATTCACTGAAGAATCAACAAAAGTCATCAAAGGCGAAACACAACCAACAGAAACCTTCACTCTTGAGACATCTTCGACATCACGTATCCTTGAACCAGAAGAGTTAGAATCAACTATGGGGATAACGCATGTTCAACCACATGAAATAACCTCAATTTTTTCGGCAAGTGAAACTGAATTGATTTCATCAACAGAAGCAGAAGAAGAATTAACGAAAGTCGCGGACATTGAGGAAACAATAAACAACACTACTCAAGGCGTTTCAACATTGATGTATTATACTACTTTAACAGAGCTACATGAAGAAAACACTTCAAATACACCAATAAATGTTCCAATGCCTACCGTTATTGAAGCCACCGCAAGTGAAAAGTATATTCCACCACATGAAAGGTCATCATCAGTTACACCAGAGGGGACAAAATTTGTTGAAGAATCATCATCAACAGAGGCTTTAGCTCATGAGACAAAATCTCTGAAATCCACATCAGAAGTATCAAGTACTCTGGTACTGGAAGGGCTTGAAACAACCGTGGAGGGAACACACGTTCTACCAACTGGAATTTCATCTATTTTCTCATCAACTGAAATAGAATCGGTTCCTTCAACAGTAGCTGAGGAGGAATTGGTGAAAGTCGCAAAGAATGAGACCACTGAACACACTGTCAAAGCCAACACAAGTGAAACATATTTTCCTACACAAGAAGTATCATTATTCAACGCATCATCTGAAGAAAATACAGAATTTACTAAAGGATCGATCACAGACAGTAGAACGCCACAAACAGAATCTTCAACTTTGACACCAGAAGAACTTGAAACGACAATGGAAGAATCCTACGTTCCACCGCATGAAACATCATCAACAGAGTCGATATCTTCAACGGAAGCCAAAGAAGAATTGGTGAAAGTCATACAGGTCGGGACAATACAAAATAGAACTACGTATATATCTTCGATCTCGACTGTCATTTCGACAGAACCGTCTGAAGAAATCCCTCTAAATACACCAAAAGTTTTTCGAATGCCTACTGTTTTCAAAGTTAGTGCGAGTGAAATATACATTCCTCCTCATGAAATGTCGTCAACACCAACTCTCAACCATGCTGAATCTACCCAACAATCGATAGAAGCAGTGAATGAAGCAGTATTAACACAAACAACTGAATTGTCATCTATTACCACATCTGAAACAGAATCGATTCTATCAACATCGACAAAAGAGGAAAATATCACCGAGGGCGAGACGACAAAAAATCCTACTTTCCAAGAGGAAGCGTCTGTTTCATCACAAAAACCTGAAAAAGTACGAACAACGATTACAGAAATATCTACTGGTATTGAAATGACCACTCAGATATTCCCAGAACACAGCAAAATTGTAGAAGTATCAACTGGGACTTCAGAAGACGAAGTACTCCAACATATTTACACTTTGGAAACCGAGATAAATGGAATGGATGAGAAATTTTCGATAAATGCAGCGTTATTTTCTGCAAACACAAGCACATCAGAAGTAACGAATTTTCCAACAATTGAAATATTTTCATTTCCTGTAACGGCCTCAACAAAGTCCGAGGAAATATTGCGTATTGTGTCAGGACCGTCTTCGACAGAGTCATCGGCGTTAAGTTCATCAGAAGCGACTAAAAGTCAAATTTCAACAACGATAACAAAGCCGGAAACACAAGTAACATTTAAAAGGCCTATGGAAATAACGGAAATAACAGCCAATGAATACCCTGAAAATATTTCTCAAAGAACATCTTCGTTGCCAACTTCTAGTTTCTCTCACTTATCTTCAGAAAATGGTTATCAGAAGCCCACTGAAGAAGAAACATTTTCAAAAATAACCTTTGAGCCATACGAAGTGTCCTCATCTGAGTCAGAAGAAGCTGAAACAACTCCGTTATTTCAATTCACTGTGCATAATGAAACTAATTTACTATCGACTGGTATGGAATCATTAACAACACCTCCTCTATCGATAGAATCGTCCCCAAATACGGAAATATCATCGGCTTCCACTAGAGAAATATCAGCACTGGAAGAAAACAAGAAACCTGATGTGACGTCTGGTAACGAAGTAGAATCTTTGACTGTATCCACTACCATTCTAGAAATTTCAGCGGTAACAGGAAGTCGACTATCTACGACCAAAGAAATGGAAACACAATTGCCTGTAGGAGTGTCATCAGCTGAGGAATCATCAATAATACCTTCTATTTCGATAGAATCGTCCACAAATACGGAAATATCATCGGCGTCCACTAGAGAAATATCATCAGTGGAAGAATATAACAAAACTGAAGTGACACTAGGTAAGGAAGAAGAATCTTTGACTATATCTACCACCTTACCAGGAATTTCAGCGGAAACTGAAAGTCGATCATCTACGACCACAGAAATGGAAACACAATTGCCTGTAGGGGTGTCATCAGCTGAGGAATCATCAATAACACCTTCTATTTCGATAGAATCATCCACAAATACGGAAATATCATCGGCGTCCACTAGAGCTATATCATCACTGGAAGAATATAACAAAACTGAAGTGACACTAGGTAAGGAAGAAGAATCTTTGACTATATCCACCACCTTACCAGGAGTTTCAGCGGAAACTGAAAGTCGATCATCTACGACCACAGAAATGGAAACACAATTGCCTGTAGGAGTGTCATCAGCTGAGGAATCATCAATAACACCTTCTATTTCGATAGAATCGTCCACAAATACGGAAATATCATCGGCGTCCACTAGAGAAATATCATCACTGGAAGAATATAACAAAACTGAAGTGACACTAGGTAAGGAAGAAGAATCTTTGACTATATCCACCACCTTACCAGGAGTTTCAGCGGAAACTGAAAGTCGATCATCTACGACCACAGAAATGGAAACACAATTGCCTGTAGGAGTGTCATCAGCTGAGGAATCATCAATAACACCTTCTATTTCGATAGAATCGTCCACAAATACGGAAATATCATCGGCGTCCACTAGAGCTATATCATCACTGGAAGAATATAACAAAACTGAAATGACACTAGGTAAGGAAGAAGAATCTTTGACTATATCCACCTTACCAGGAATTTCAGCGGGAAATGGAAGTCGATTGCCTAAGACCACAGAAATGGAAACGCAATTACCTGTAGGTGCCCAAACTACCTTAACTGCTAATGAAGCATGGACAGTGTCTGAGAGTCTACCAGCTTCGATTATAGAAGTGAAAACCACTACGAAGGTTACGTCAACTGGTACATCAGCATTTAATTCATTAATCGAAACTCCAGAAATAGAAACGACGTTGCCGTTCCAATCCAATAAATATGAAGAGACTGAAGTGGTATCACATACTGAAACTCAGTCAACGTCATCTGTCGGGGAAGTTGAAACAACCTCTGTAATGACGCATATTGCTCCACTTGAATTGTCGTCACTTTCTGCATCGGAGACAACTGAAACATCTTTATCATTTCAACCCAAAGAAACTGAAACTGGGATAACATCACCTCACGAAGTATTGACGCAGACTTCTGAACTAACTGAAGTTTCAGTGACTACTGGAAGTCAATTGCCATTGATTGATGGAATGGGTAATCAAATATCTGAGGAAACTACAGCAACAACAGAAACGAAGTATGTTATTTCACATACAGGTTTGGCATCAACACGAGCTTCAGAGGAAACTGAAACTATATTGCTCTCTCAATTATCTTCGACCACAGAAATAAATATCTACCCATCTGAGGAAGTAGAAGTGACCTCTAAAACACTTCCTGCAATAGGAAAACCGATGCCCAAAGAATTCAAAGAAACACCAAAAATTCCCTATATTCCATTTCATGAAAGGCCCTCTTCAGTGACAGTAGCAGTTACAGCGGAGACAGAAACACTTTTGGCAGTATCCGAAAAGGAAAGCTTTTTCGCTAATATTTCAACAGGAGGTTTATGGGGAAATGTCAATAAACTAGGTTTGAAAACAGAAGAGATTTTCACAGAACTTAACGTTGTTTCTTCTGTGCCAACAGAAGTGGCAGAAGTGACTGAAATAATAAATGCGATAAATGAAAGTCAAACAATGTCGCTGGTGCCTACAGAAGTCAAAATAACTACAGAATCGACATACATTCCCCCTTATGAAATATCAAAATATACATCGATTTCGACTGATCACGAAAAAGCAACAGGGCCGTTTGAGGCTACTCTCAGTGGAATATCAACTTCAGAGACGGTACAAATTTCTAAAGGAATTGGTACAGCAAGCACGGAATCGGAAGCAAAAAAACACGAAGAATATGAACAACCTACCGAGATTTCTCAACATGAAATCGCAACATACGAAAATCCAATGTTCCAATTTAATTTTCCTTCATCGGGCATATACACTCTATCTACATCAGAAGCTCCAGGAGTTATCAATCAAGGAATAATGAATACATCGGAAACAAATATTACTCATATGGTCACCCAAGAATTAATGGCTTCTTCGGCTACTGAATCATTTTCTCCTTCTACACCAAGCGAACCTACAAGTTCATCACAAGAAACTGAAGAACTGCTTAAGCCCCTGGGAGAGACCTTCACCTCGAAAAAAATACACGAAACAACTTCAACAGGTATCAGTCCATCTGTACAGGCCTCAGAAATTGACAGAACTTCAGAGACCACAGCAACATCAGCCCTTCTGGGAAAGAAACCCACCTCATTTGGCCCAACTCCACTACAAGGTATGTATGAAACATTACCACATAAAGATTTAAGTTTCTAGGACTTTGTGTGACTTTGTTGCATCACTCAGTACTCTGGAAGAGTTTTCAATTGGTTTAGTTTCTTTTACCCTTTTCAGAAAAAGATAACAATCAGTCCGTGACCGAAGAGCCCAGAGAAGAAGAATTGGAGGCATTTGCCTTCACTAAGATCTTGGAGAAATCAACATTGTGTGAAACTTGTTCAGAAGAAACGACTACGGAAGAATTGAAACCAAAAAATAACACGCCTGGAACGACTGAACTAGGTAGGTATGTATTAAAGTTTTTGTAATCGACTGAATTATTGATAATTAGCTAATAGAGTAAACACAGAAATTTACACCTGTTAAAATTAACAACTTGTGGTACTATGCATTATTTTACATTTTTTTTATAAATATATTACCGTAACATTCTTTATTTTATGTTGTTATATCAGAAGAAGCAGCGACAACAATTTCCCAGGATGAAGAGACGGAACAAAACATTATCGAAAATACCACCATCAACCAAAAGGAAACCACGGAGTCTGAGTCCAAAACAGAGGAGACCGATGTTTTGAGGCACACAAAAAACAAAAGTGTATCACTCAAACCCCCGGAACCAACTAGTCAAACACCAACAGCAGAAAAGAACACCGAATCTGGATTCAAGACAGAAAAAGTTCTCCAAGCCTCAGAAACCCCGGAATATACCGAAGAATCAGAAAAATTGCATGAAAAAGGTACTGAAATGGAAGGGACTACTGAAATGTCAAATGAGAAGAGTGAAACACTCCAAACTTCACCTTCACAGATAGCAGAAACGGAATCAGAATCAACTAGTACAGATGAAACAATAGAAGTGACTGAAACTTCTAGATCTGTTACAGTAGCAGAATTTAACGAGAAAACTGGTATTTCCGAGCAAGGAGAGTCCTCTACTGAATCATCAACTGAAAAAGTAACTTCTCCTGGGATACCTGAAGAAACAACCGAACTACTTTCATCGCCAGAATACCCTGAAACACAAGGACCAAGAGTAACCAGTGAAGAAAATAGTGTAACGACAGAGACTGAAGTGGAATCAACTGTTGAATCTGAGGCAAACATCAAAGGAACTTCTGTACCAACGAACGAAGAAACTGTTCAGGCTCAGATTGGACTATCTGAACTGAGTACCTTTTCCGAGGAAACAACCATGCCAAAAATAAAAACCACTATTGAACTTGGCTCTAGTATTTCTGGAACACCTCTATCTCCGGAAGCAGAAGATGCTGGAACTCAGTCCATTCCGCATTCAGAAGGTCTTGAGGAAACATCTCAGTTCGGCTCTTCTGAAAAAAATGCTAAAAAAGTTACAAAAGCATCTGAATACACATTTGGAAAAGGTGTCAGAACTGAAAACCTTTCTAAAACACCTGAACTAGAATCGGGGTCCACTGCTGAACATGAAGGAGAAGTTACCAAAGCATTTGAAGCAAGAAAAGGAGAGATTGAAGGAACTGAAACCTCTTCGTACTCAGGAGAAATAGCCAAGCTGAGCCATTCTCCTGAGAGTACTGAAAATCTAGAGCTAGAAGTAGAGTCTACTGTCGAACATGAAGAAGTTACCGAAGCATCTGAGTCGACAATCGGAGGAAGTACAGGTACGGAAACCACTTCACATTTGGAAAAGTCAGAAAGAACATCTGAGTTAGGGCATTCTCAAGAAGAAGGTGCTGAAACTGGTAAGCTAGATATTGAAGCTACTGTCAAACATGAAGAAGAGTATACTGAGGTATCTGAATCAGTAATCAGAACTGGAACAACTTCACATTCTGAAGAAACATTTGAATTGGGCCATTCCTCCGAAGGAAGCTTTGAAACTTCAGAACTGGAAAAAGAACCTACTATCAGACATGGAGAAGAAGTTACCGAAGAGTCGGAATTGAGAATCGAAGGAAGTAATGAAACTTCTGAGACGAAAGAAGAACATGAAAATAGAGTCACTGAAGCATCTGCATCAGGAAAGCCACAAGAAATATCACAGCATAGTCCTTCCATTAAAGAAAATTCAAAAGCTTCTGATCTAGACGAAAAAACTACTATAAAACATGAAAATAATGTTACCGAAGTATCTGAGACTGTAATCGAAGAAAATACTGAGGTTGAATCTACTCCATCTTCTGAAGAATCCGAAGAAACTTCCGTTGAGGGAACTGCTGAAACTATTGAGCTAAAAGTACAGTCTACTGTCACGCATGAAAAAGAAGTTATTGAGATATCTGAATCGATCCTCGGCAAAAGTGCTGGAACTGAAACAACTTCACATTCTGAAGGAACAGTTGAGATGGGCCATCCTCCCGAAGGAAGTTCTGAAGCTTCAAAATCTGAAATGGAATCTACTATCAGACATGAAGGGGAAGTTACCGAAGCAACTGAATCACCAATCGAAGAAAGTAGTGAAACTTCTGAGATAGAAGTAGAACAAGAAGGTAAAGTTACAGAAGCCTCTGCATCAGAGAAGCCACCAGAAATATCGGAGCTGAGTCCTTTCATTGAAGAAGGTACCAGAGCTTCTGATCTAGAAGAAGCAACTACTAGTAAACGTGAAAACATTGTCACCAAAGTATCTCAGACTGCAATCGAAGAAAGTGCTGAAAATGAATCCATTCCATCTTCTGAAGAATCTACAGAAACTTTCGTTGAAGAAGGTGCTACAACTGTTGAACTAGAAATAAAATCTACTGTTCACAAAGGAGAAATACTCGAGACTTCTGAATCACCAGTCCAAGAAAATACTGAAACTTCTGAGATAGAAGTAGAGTCCACTATTGAACATGAAGAAAGAGTCACCGAAACATCTGTTTCTCAGCTAGAAACTACTATCACACATGAAAAGAAAACTATGGAAACATCTGTAACTCTAACTGAAAAAAATACTGAAATTGAACTTTCTCCATCTTCAGAAAAACTACAAGAAACTTCTGTTGAAGAAGGTGTTGGAACTCCTCCTGGGTTAGAAAAAGAGTATACTCTCAAACACAAAGAAGGCGTTACTGAGGCATCTGAATCAACAATCGGAGAAAATGCTGGAAATGAAGCACCTTCAGAAGAAATATCAGAGTTGGGCCATTTCTCCAAAGAAATCACTGGAACTTCAGAAAAAGAAGTGGAATCGACTATCAAACATGAAGAAGAAGTTAGCAAAGCAACTGAATTATATATCGAAGAGAGTATTGAAACTTCTGAAGCAGAAGTAAAGTCCACCGTTACACATGAAGCAGAGGTTGCCGAAATATCTGCCACAGAAAAAGAGCAAGAAAATACCAGAGTTTCCGGGTTAGAAGTAAAAACTACTATTGAACATGAAGAAGAAGCTACAGAAGCATCTGAAAGTCTGGTCGTGAAAAATACTGAAATCGGATCCACGTCACCATCAAAAATATCAAAAGAAACGTCTGTTGAAGAAGGTGCTGAAACTTCTGAGTTGGAAACAAAGGCTACTGCCAATCATGAAGAGAGAATTTCTGAGATATTAGAATCACATTCCAAAAAACCATCGGAATTGAGTCATTCTCCCGAAGAAATTCCTGAAACTTCACCAATGGGGTCTACTGTCAAACATGAAGGAGAATATACTGAAACATCTGGATTACCCATTGAAGAAAATACTGAAATCGAAGGTGCAGAAACTTCCGAGTTGGACATAGAGACTACTGTCAAACATGTAGTAGTTTCCAAGATAACTGAATCGAGAACTGAAGAAAGTGCAAAAACTGAAACCCAATCAACTTCAGAAGAGACATCCGACTTGGGCCATCCCCCCGAAAAAACTTCAGGTTCAGGAGTGGAGTCTACCATCACATATGAAGAAAGTGAAACTTCTGAGATAAAACTGGAGACAAGCGTCAAGCATGAAGGAAAAGTTATGGATGTTACAAAAACATCTGGAATCAACATTTCCGAATCGCATATCGAAGGAGGTGCTGAAACTGAGACAGAGAAGCTAGAAGTCACTGGAACCCCAATAACGATAGTTTCTGGAAGTCTTGTAAAGAGCACATCTACATCAGTTGAAACTAAGTACACAGAGTATGTTGAGAAAGAGGACGAATCGCAACTTTTCCATTTTTCTAGAACAGAAAAAAGTGGTACTCTATGTGAAGAATGCTCAGGTGTTGAAATATCCACAGAAGGTGCAGAAGGAGGTAGCACTCACGATTTTACACGCGAAGGAGAAGTTACTGAAGCATCTGAATCGACATTGCATGTCGAGAAATCAGAAGAAACATCTGGAATCAACATTTCCGAATCGCATATCGAAGGCGGTGCAGAAACTGAAGTTAATATAACAGAGAAGCTAGAAGTTACCAGAACCCCAATAATGTCAGTTTCTGGAAGTCTTGCAAAGAGCACCTCCACATCAGTTGAAAATAAGTATACACAGTTAGCTGAGGAAGAGGACAAATCGCAACTTTTCCATTTTTCTAGAACAGATAAAAGTGGTACTCTATGTGAAGAATGCTCAAGTGCTAAAATATCCACAGAAGGTACGAAAGGAGGTGGAAATTACGATTATACTCGCGAAGGACAAGTTACTGAAGCTGAATCGACATTACATGTCGGATTCAAGAAATCAAAAGAAACCTCCAAGTCAGACCTTTCTGTTCAAGGGTCTCAAACATCTCAATCTACTATGGAACATACTACAGCACCAATATCGGCAACTGAAGGTGTGGAAACGTCTGAGTTAGAAATAGAGTCTACCGTTACCTACAGAGAAGAAGTAACCAAAGTATCTGAATTTTCAAACAAAGAAATTTCTGAAACAGCAGAAGATTCAGAAGAAACATCCGAATCAGGTCATAAGTTAAAAGTGGAGACCATTGCTGAACAAGAAGTTACTGAAATATCTGAGACGTCAACTGAAGAAGGTCATGAAATTAGTAAAACTCCACACGCAGAAACAACTGTGTCAGGCCATTCAGTCGAAAAATATACAGAAACTTCTGAGCTGAATACACAATTCACCACTGAAGAGGAAGAATCTGAATCTCAGCTAGGTCATTCTATTGAAGAAGCATTTACAAGTTCAGAACTAGAAGTAGAGTCTACTGTTGAATCTAAAGAAATTACAGAAGCGTCAGTGTTGCCAACAGAAGAAGGTGCTGAGCTAGAGGAAGAATCCGCCACTGGAAACAAAGAAGTAATTGAAGAAGGTGCTGAAACTGAAAAGCCAGAGAAAGAATCAGATCATTATATTGAAAAGGGTGCTGAAAGTTCTGAGATTGAAAAAGAATTCACCACTGAGCAGAATGAAGTTACCGAAGAATCTGAATCACGAGTCAATGAAGGTACTAAATCTGAAGCCACTACTCGTTCAGAAAAATTCGAAGAAACATCTGAGTCAGGCCACTCTGTTGAAGAGGAGTCTGAAACTTCGAAAATAGGAGTGGTGTCTATTTCTGAAACTTCTGAACTGGAAAATGAAACCGTTGTAGAAAACAAAGAAGAAACTGCCAAAGTATCTGAATTTTCAATCGAAACAGTGGCTGAAACTGAAGTAACTTCACTTTCACAAAATACAGAAGAAACATATGAGTCAAAGGTAGAGACCATTACTGAACAAGAAGTTACTGAAATGTCTGAGTCGTCTATTGAGGAAGGTCCTCAAATTAAAGAAACTGCACATTCAGAAACATCAGAAGGAACATCTGTGTCAGGCCAATCTCTTGAAGAAATTACTGAAACTCCTGAAGTAAATTTAGAATTTGCCACTGAAGAGGAAGAATCAATATCCGAAGGAGGCATTGGATCTAAAGCCACTTCTCATTCAGAAATGCCTGAAGAAAAATCTAAGCCAGGTCATTCTATTGAAGGGACGTTTGCAACGTCAGAACTAGAAGTAGAGTCTACTGCTGAATTTAAGGAAGTCGCCATAGCATCGGTATCAGCAACCAAAGAAGGTGCTGAAACTGAAATGACAGAAAAAACATCTATATCAGGTCCTTCTGTTGAAGGTATTGAAACATCTGAGAAAGAAATAGAATCTACCTCTGAACAGAATGAAATTTACACAGAATCTAAATCACCATTCAATGAAAGTACTGAATATGAAGCAAGTCCTCGTTCAGAAAGCATTGAAGAAACATCAGAGTCAGGACACTCTGTTGAAGAAGAAACTGAGACGTCAGAAATAGAAGTAGAGTCTGAAGGTGCTGAATCATCTGAGCTAGAAAATGAAACCGTAGTTGAACACAAAGGAGAATTTACCACAGTATCTGAATCTTCAACGGAAATAGTTGCTGAAACTGAAGTGACACAAAATTCAGAAGAAACATATGAATCTGGTCATTCTGTTGAAGGTGCGAAAACTTCTGAGGTAACAGTGAAGTCCACTATTCGACATGAAGAAGAAGTTACTGATACATCAATATCTGCAAGTGAAAAAGCTGAAACGGAAGCAACCTCATTTGCAGAAAAATCCGAGTCAGCTATTTCAAAACCCGCTGAAATGTCAGAACTTATCTCTCATCCTTCTGGAACAGTAGAAACTGTTGAAACAAAAACACATCCTCCAGAAAATTCGGAAGAAACACAATTAGTCTCGAGTACTATTGGTGCTGGAAATATCACTTCAGAATATACCGAAGAAGTAAATACTGCTGAGACACGAGGTTCAACAGTTGAAATTAGTGGGTCAAAATTAACTGCAGAGGAATCCAGTATGAAAGTTCATTCAGAAACAATATCCGAATTGGAGGAAACAGCAAAAGGCAGAGTATCATCTCATACTACCTTGGAAACCTCCGAGACTACCGAAGAAATGGGTATCGAAAAAGACGAAGCAACTTCCATTTCTCTTATGTCTTCAGTTGAAAATGTCACTCTAGAAGGAGGAAATATAATTTCGTTACATACTTCTGTTGGGGAGGAAATTGTACAAAATATCACTCTGAAAAATATCACACTGTCTAGTAAACCAGCCCATCCAGTAACACCAGAAGAAGAAAATGAAAAAACAGAGCATTCTGGAATAACGTCATCCCAAACTGTCAAATTTGGTTTTAAAAATGTGTCACATTCTACAACATATATGAGTTCCAAAATAACGGAACCTACAGAAGTAGTAGCTGAAGGGCAGCTATTCCACTTTTCCCAGACTCATGAAGGTAGTACTTTATGCCAAGAGTGCTCGAATGTGACTGAAAAATCAACAGTGATCCATGAAGGAGGTACAACTCACGAAGTTAGTTCCAAACATTCTACTAATGAAAAAGAGGAAGGAAGTACCCGTAAGATTGCATCTTTGTCCGAGACAGAAACAGAGACTTCAGTTGAAATAACAATAAAAGTAACGACACAAACGGAATCTACCGAATCGGAAACCGAAGAAACTGTTGAAACAACAGAAGAGTCTCTGGAGCATACGAAACGAACTGAAGC
Organism: Chrysolina americana; assembly: GCA_958502065.1. Taxonomy (NCBI): domain Eukaryota; kingdom Metazoa; phylum Arthropoda; class Insecta; order Coleoptera; family Chrysomelidae; genus Chrysolina; species Chrysolina americana. The sequence goes on from OY293411.1 coordinate 99,175,929, forward strand.
TGTACCTCTTTCATCTAGTTCCAAAGAAGAAACTACAACCAATGTGTTCGTTAACAAAGGTACAACATTCTCACCTACTATTGCGGGAGAAGGAATTGAAACAAAGGCATCTGTCAGCAAAGAACATGTTGAAGGTTCAACTGTAAATATCGGTGAAAGAACTCATTCTACAAAAAAAGTCCATGCCGGTGAAGGTCATACTACACAACCAATCTTAGAACACACAAAAAAGATCTCTACACATATTTCTGAGAATCCCAGGCACACTACCGAAGCACATCCTGCTGATCGCCACAAAACAGGAATCACGGCAAAAACAAAACCCGAAGATTTCTTACAAACTCTCACAGAAATGTCAGGAGTTCACATCACGAGTACTACCGAGGAATATTCTCCAGCTGACTTTTCAGAAGATGTGGAAGTACTCACCGAACTTGGTGTTCAAGATGAGAAGTTTGTACTGAAAACAGCTATCGAAAATGTTACGAAAGAAAGTCATCCCACGACAAGTTCCAAGACAGTCATCCATGGTGCTTCAACTCACAAACCTCATCCCGGCTCTAGTCCAGCCAAAACGGTAGTGGTTATTGTCAACAACTCTGGTAAAAAAATCGAAAAGATCAACGAAACCGCTCTGCAGAAGCTGTTGAATAGATCCATTTCAGAGGTGAATTTGGAATACATCGATCTCTACAATATATCAAAAGAATCTGAAGGTAATACCAACAAATCTGAGGGACCTGAGATGGCAGAATCTCTGATGTTGAAAGGGGATGGCAAAGTTTGTCAAAGGAGCGAATTCGAGTCCAACCACGCATGCGTATGTGATGTGGATACCTACTTGAAGAGCATAGAACACAAACTAGGAGACAACCTGAAAGTGGATATAAGACACTTCAACTGTACTCATCTGGTGAGTTTCCACGACGGGCTTGTCATCAGCAACGCAACGAAACCTGTCGAACGCCGTAAGAGGAGCTTAATGTACTTAAGCAACAAGGACAGATCGAGTAATGTTATCGAAAACAATGATATCGAAGATGTTTTCAATGCAGACTATGATCTACAAACATCAGGTAGTGTGTTATTTGTAGGTGGCCGTGGTTAGCTTGATTTTTGTTTCAGATTCAAATATACTGGCACTTCCTGGAACCAGGGCGCTTCTATACTGTCAAAATAAGGCGGATGCTCTTTTGAGAAATGAAGGAGTCACGTATTCTTGGGAATTCAACGGTGATGCTTCAAAAAGTGGTGATTACTTCTGTGAATAAATATATATTTATTCATTTCCCAAGAAACATACAGTTTATAAGAGGGAAAACAAACTAAATATATCTCATCACAAATAAAGAACTAAATAGCACCATTGCAAGTTTGTAAGAGTAAAACTGATCAATCTTAGTAAAGGGCTGAACCGGATCGAGATATTAAAACATTTAGAAATCTCGCCAAAAAAGTACAAAATAAAATAAACGTAACTAATGAAGGCAAAAATATTTTTAATTCTTTGTTTTTCTGAACAAAATATTATGTTTTCCTTTTCAATTCAATACATACCTTACACATAGAAGTGTTAAAAAAAATCTGTATGTTCAGTTATGTTGGTCTTAGGATTTAAGTAATTTTTTATCCCTTCTATAAAATGTTATGTTTCTTAGGGAAATAAAGTTGATTCATTGTATATTTAATATCACATAAATCATGTGCAAACCCACTGAATATATCTGTATAATGGTCATGGTCATGAACGTTTCATTCACGTGATCTAAACATCTTAGGAAAATTAGAATCCCTTTCAAGTTGATTGAATGATTGAACTAATGAAGATGAGTATGATATTGAAAAATATTCTCAGGCGCTAGCCTTTCGGGATGGAGTCGAATTCCGAACGCGAAAACAGCTAGTGGCAGCTTGACAGAAATAAAATTGTGCCATTCTGTTTCGAATCTTCCAGGTTTCCAAAAAGAGGAAACCCCTCAGAAGCTCCTAGGAGCTTGTGCGAGCAAGGAAGAGATCCGGGACCGATGGCCGTAATGAGCATTGAACCCATGCACGACCTTTTTTTATTATTAATTGTCTTTGAGTACTTGCTGCCTTCATCAATTTTAAATGCGTTGTAAAATATGAAGAGAACGTTAGATTTTTATTCAGAATTGATGATGCCACTGCCACAAGATATATTGACTGATTGTCATGTAATACCAACGCCTGGCAAAGTTTTTCTACAAGGACGTACTTTGCAATACTTCCTATAACAACCACCAAATGAATGGTAATTGAAAACAGGTGACTATTTGCATATTAGTTTCACGGTTTACCCGATCATCAGTGCAGACCCGGTCACAACATACAATCAATTTCCTTTTAGTGATGAATATTCCCTAAATTGACCCCAAATGAAACAGAACCAATAAGATTCCCTCTGCATTATTTTAGTCACATCGACATTGTTAATAATTATTGCAAATTCTTCTTTCAGGTGGAATACTGCCTACCAATGAAAACCCTCTCATCATCCATAACGTGGAAATAAAAAATGAAGGAAACTACACTTGCAGCAAAACAGAAGAAGGCGGAAAAAAGGAAAAATACTACCACGAACTGGAAGTTGTGACTCTTCCGATATACAAAATTCAAACGACTATATTTTATTCAGTTAACGACACTTGCTCGCTAAGTGATGGGGACCTTTTGTATTCTTATCTACCGAAAATTATGGGTCCGATACTGTGCGGTGGATCTGGGAAATTATGTACAGTCGATGTGCCACGACCACGATGTTTCACGAAGGTGAGTCGAAAAATACTAGTAGAATAGTAACAAATCACTAAAATTCAGTTTTTTCTTTGGTAAATAATCTTTTTGAGATTGTCGATAACTCTCTCTGTTAATTTTTATAATCGGTGGCAATGGTTTGGACCTCCTCCCCATTTATTTGTCAGATTTTAATCCACTGAAAATGAATAGTCTGCAATGTTCTGTTAGTAGTTTGTGAACCGGAGTTTTGCTCTGTTTTTTTCTGTGAATTAGACCAAGAAGTATCGCTGATGCGAATCAGACAAAGAAGTGTCGTCAGCAATAGCAATACACGTATTAAATAGGTTAGATAAGATAGGGTCGTTGATACAGATGGTGTGGACCCAAAACTGAACCCTGTCATACACAATGTTCAACATCAGTTCTTTTTATAGCTGTTGCTTCATATCAGACAAATAAGAATGTACAATAATAATTATGAATGGTGCTATTCTAACACCATGAGGTTTCGAGTTTGATTCAGGGCAGCTGATAAGAAGCACATTCAGAAATTAAATGAAATGTGGTTTCGAAACCATTTTCCACTAATAATTTTTCAAGTTACTCGAGAGGAATTCCATTTATCAGTGTGTTAGAGATCTCACGATATGCAGTCGTATTTTAACAAAAACAATAGTTTTCAAAATTCTAATTGTTCGACCAATTTTCAGAACGACGACAATTTTTTCAACGTAACTGTCACAGCCACGATGAATGACGCTGGCAGCATTTTTACTGGCCTAGCCGATTCAAAATGTAGCAGCACAAACTGTAAATTGAAAGCTTACACCAACATGGTTGGACTAGTCAATAAAAATGCAGAAATTGTAAAAAAACTACCAGGTAATTTACCGAAATAATGCTGAGAGTGATTCGAGTTATAACTGTCTGTTTTTTCAGTTTCCTCGAAAATCAACCCACATTTAGAATTTCTGACGAACGTCTCTTTTTCCGGAGGCAAAGCTGAGACATCCAAACCACCTAAAATCATCACTACCTGTGCGGGTGGCTATGGAATTGAAAAATTCAAACAAAGGATATGCGGTAAGTCTCTCTTCATTTCATACCTAGAATTATATTATTATTGTACGGCATGTACTCGTATGACACGCACCGCATATTATTTTCCTAGATGTATACCAGAAGTCTCTCTTATTAATTATATTTTTGTTCTCTTTACTGAAGAATTGTTTTTTTTGTTTGTACTGATACGAAAAACAAGTGAGGCAAATTTTCTAATCAAAGTTTATGCATGTTTTATAACCAAGCTGAGCAATTATTTTTAAAAATATTCACCTACCTATTAAAATGACTTGCTGAAGTAATCATTCGAACATACAAAAACGAACTTTTGTTTTGAGACTGATTTCATTTAAAAAACATTAATAACTTCAAGTTATCGTTTTCTTTTGCAGTTGCGTGTCCTAAGCATACATACAGTGGAGATGATGAAGCGTTCTGCAAAATCTGCCCAGCAGGCCAGTACCAGCCTCATGCAGGGTCGAAAGCTTGCTTATCTTGTTCATCTCCTGTAGACGATTCCATGTGCCTCCGTATGCTGGTAAGTCCCATACTTATCATCAAATATATAATGACGGTGAAACTCTCATCTCCAAAACAACAATGGAGAATATACAACTTGTCATCCAGGATGACATGAAAGTGTCTGACAGACCTTATTAATAGTTATCTGTCATTAGGTGTACCTAACTGATGAAAATATCACGATAATAAAACTTTCTTGACTTTTTTGGTTCGTGGGCGATACGGCTATCTATGTCCAATCGTAATAATGCAGCTTTTAATAGACCCCCCCCCTGTTAACTTCTGAACGGGTTGGCGTAGTAACATAAAAAAAAACGTTTGGAGGGTTTTACCGATACTGCTAATTGAAATAAAACACATTTTGATTGCACGATAGATGGCGCGGGGGCACATCAACTTAAAATTTTTAAATGCATGGGGGGTCATGTCACATCGTTGAAAAGATAATTTAATTCTCTTTTCAGCCATCTGAATTTTTTAGATTTTTATTATTACGTTTTTTCACAATATGCATTTGAAATGTCAGAATAAGTGCAGATCTGGCGGGTCTGATTCCCTTTTCTTGCGTGACCACGATAACTTTTGAAGGGTTTGATGTGAAATAACGGGACAGAAAATGTTATGAAAGGGACGAAATTCTAAAAATTTTTAGATGGTTGTAAAGAGAATTGAATTATCTTTTCATCGATGTGACACATGACCTTCCATGCCATTTAAAATTTTTTAGTTGATGTGCCCCCCGCGCCATCTATCGAGCAATCGCAATATGTTTTATTTCAAAAAGCAGTAACGGTAAAACCCTCCAAACGGTTTCTTTTGTTTCTACGTCAAACCGTTTAAGAGTTAACACGAGGGGGGACTATTAAAAGCCGCACAGTACAAGATATTAGTACAGGATTTTTTCGTAACAAAAATACTAGTAGGAAATCGACTGTGCTATCACATGAAAGACAGTCCGTAGTTATATTCTGTTATGTTTTGTACTCGTAACTGTCATTTATTAATTTGTTATAAACATTTGAAAACAAAAAAACCGTTTGTGTCATGAACAAAAAGTCGTTGAAGAAATAAAATCTATGAAATTGAGTGATAATTCAATTACAGGCGATACAAAGATTTCTTCAGACCACCTCATTAATTATTAGGTGGGAATAGCAGAAAAATTCAATAAAAAATTATTCAGTCTAAAAAACACTCATATTTGTACCACCTAGAATATTAGAAACATTTTATCTAGAAGACCACAGGGGACAGCTTTTGGGCCACCACTTTTATTTACTATTCACTATTATAGGTGCAATTAATAGTCTTACAGATGATACAGTAAATATTATATGGAGAAAAAACTGGTGGTCGAGTAGTAGTATAGAGACCGGGAGAAAAGGGATAAGTATCGTATTATCCCGTAACCAGTTCATTAGAAGAGTTCTCATTGGAATAAAATTCAGAAAATTTAGAAATTCACATAAACAATTGATTTGAATTGTCGTCAGTGGCGTAGCACGTCCGGTTAAACCGGAATTGGACACAAACTTCCTTATTTTAAATTTTATTACATTTTTGTAATCTACGTACTATTTTGATATAATTATTTGTATGAAAAGTTCCTATATGAATTCTTGACCGTAGTATAAATAAATTATACAGAGCGGTCAAAAATGTCTTGTCATTCCGAGGTTTTTGAAAATCCTGAAAGAATTCTTTTCCAATTTCGAGTTGGGAGAGTTTGTATTGATTTCTAATCAGAACAGGTAGTAACTAAGTGTTATTTCCGTATATCGGTAAATATTTTAGCAATGAAAACAAGATATGTTTTGATAACATACCAGAGCTGATATAACTGTAATAACTAAGTTTCGTGTTACAGAACACTTACTAATTACCTCTTCTTTTCTTTGTTATTTTCAATTTGATATCGAATTATAGCCGATATTCCTTCTTATGAGGAAAGTATCAAACACCAGTCTGAAAAATTCTTCAGATTCTTCATATTTTGAAATCAGCCAAAAAAAAATACTGTTAGCTGCTAGCAATTTCATAACAAAGAATGAGTATCACAGTTAACTCGATTATAAAATTTAGAAACAAACTTTGTTTTTTTTTCTGTTTTTATGAACACTTTTTTTAGGCTAATAGAGGTGATTGATGGATAATTTATTTTCGTCATATACACAAGTGTATGGTGAAGAAGAAAATAACTGATTTGGTTTAACCAATTGACACCAGATGCGTCCTAACATACTTTTTTTTAGTATACCGACACAAAGCTCTTCAAAATCTATGTCGGCGTTGCTTTTGGATTGGTCCTTTTGATGATTTTCATCATAATATTCTGGAACAGTAGTACTAAACGATACCCAAAGAGGCAATTTGAAGGATCCCTCAAACACCATCGAGCGATGAGGAGAAGGAACGTTGCCGATATCGAAAAACAAGACCTCGAGCCTCTTTTGAAAAAAGACGACGAAAACAGACGGAATTCACCGCCCGAAGTACCTCCTCCTGATTTCTAGTGTAATATTTATTTTGTAAGAACTACAATGATTTTTTATTTTTAGTCTTTTGAATAAATATACAAACTATATTTGTGGTATCAAATAATTGAAATCACACTACTGAACACAAAGTCTTATAAGATCCTTTGTGTGTTACCAACTCTAGTTACTCATGACAGGAAAAAGAGTTTTGCAGTAAAATCTTAATATATATAAAAACTTTATTTTTACATAAAACCTAATAATACCTAATAATCAATTAGATAAAAAAAACATATTCTCCTACAAGCTTTATGAAAATAAATTAATCATTTTGGTAAAATATATATATGAATGAGGACTTAACAAGAAGCATTTATATCAAATCAGCAACATTCATAGGCATTTCATCAATTTGCGTCGAATAATATTGCTCGATATCTCTCAAAATCCTGATATCATCTGACTTGACGAAGTTGATTGCCACACCCTTACGTCCAAAACGACCTGATCTACCGATACGATGAATGTACAACTCACGATTATTGGGCAAATCGTAGTTTATGACCAAACTGACTTGCTGAACATCTATTCCTCTGGCCCAAACGTCAGTGGTGATAAGAACTCTGCTCTGGCCTGACCGGAACTCCTTCATGATGTTGTCTCTCTCCTTCTGGGGCATGTCCCCGTGCATGGCACTCACAGTGAAGTTGTTTTCTCTCATTTTTTCAGTCAACCAGTCTACCTTCCTTTTAGTGTTACAGAAGATTACAGCTTGTGTGATAGTCAGAGTATCATAGAGGTCACACAGAGTGTCAAATTTCCATTCTTCTCGTTCCACAGCTACAAAAAACTGTTTGATACCTTCCAGGGTCAGTTCATCACTGAAAAAAATTAAATAGTCAAGTAATGCATTATTCCAGTTGATAACCCAAGAAAATATCCATTAATCATCAACAAGTCAACTCTTTTCAGTCAACTCATTTATTAAAACTTACCGTTTCACCAAAATACGAATTGGATCAGTCATAAATTTAGAGGTAATTTCCAAAATTTCGTGAGGTAAAGTGGCAGAAATCAGTACAACCTGTGTTGACGGTGGAAGGAATCTATACACATCATAAATTTGTTCTTTGAATCCTTTGTTTAACATCTCATCGGCTTCATCAAGCACCAACATCCTCACTGACCTAGTACGAAGAGCTCTTCTACGTATCATATCTGAAAATAATGTTATTGAGTACTTGTTACTTCATCCTGTTAATTAGGTATAATTACCATATACTCTTCCTGGAGTCCCACTGACAACATGTTGTCCATAATCTAATTTCCTTATATCTTCGCCCAAGTTTGTGCCACCTATGCAGGCATGACATTGTACGTTCATAAAGTCTCCCAATGCTAGAATAACCTTTTGAATTTGGACAGCCAATTCTCTGGTCGGGGACAAACATAACACTTGAGTTTCCCTCATTGTCAGGTCCACAGACTGTAGGATAGAGATTGAGAAGGTGGCCGTTTTACCAGTACCAGATTGAGCCTGTGCAATCACATCTCGTCCTTTCATAATAGGTTTTATAGCCCTTTGTTGGATAGCAGATGGTTTATCGAATCCTTGGAAAGAAAAATTGGGGTTAGTAAAAGGAATGACCTGGATAATTTACATGACTGATTAGAAAATGTTCTTACCATATGCGAATATTCCTCTGAGGAGTTCCTCCTTGAGGTTCATATTCTTGAACTTTTCGATAACCTCGACATCCTCGCTTGTCTCGAATTCCACGTTCGAGAGATCTTCAAAAACTGAAGCTGCCCTTTTCGTTCCGCTAGCCATTTTGGTGTCTAAAAAAAATTCACTTATATTACTTTCTGTATTACAGAATAATAAGGTGCATTTGAATTTGAACCGTTCTCTCTCAAGTTTTTACAGATAAAACTAACAGATTCTCACCACTACCAAATAAAAGATGGACAAAATGACAAAAAGCACTATCTAAAACCAGTGTTGCGATTGACAAGTGACAGATACACAGACATTCACATTTCTTCTCTTTTTTAAAGTTTTGTGTGGCGCGGTTTTCAAGACCACTAGGCAAGATCAACAATTTACTTTCCTACGTTTGTTTGCTCTATTCTGGATAAATCATTGCATTTCAGAATTATATATACATAGTGTAATGAACCAGAATACTTGTAACTACTGCATATGAATTTGCAAATAGAAAACAATTGCCAATGTAGGAGAAATTTTGAAAAAACAATTTTATTACTAATTTACTTGTTAACATTTTCAAGACTCGACACAAGAGTATTACGTTGAATTCCTATTGCATGTCATTGTAAAATGAATTGAATTACTTACCTTTCATGTCGTATTACACTAAACTTACTCCAACAACGACAGCAACCGATTAAGTAGTAGCATTCTATATAGTCGTGAACTGCAAATCTATTCTAACCAGAATCACTGAACTGACTGAACCACTGAACTGAACTTAAACTTGCATACTTGGAAGTTCTTATTCATTTCAGTGTTCAGTGTTGCCAACGCCGCTAGCATACTTTCAAGTTCTTAGTCATTTCAGTGTTCAGTGTTGCCAACGCAGAAAGCAAAACTTATCCGAATGTTGAAACCGAATGTGGGATTTTGCCTTTATTTTTTCTATACAAAATATCTGAGTTTTGCACATTAGGGGATAATGGAAAAAACGTAAGCAGTGAGTAAATTTTTTTTCTATTATTAGCTGCTATATAGTGGTAGTGGTCAGAGATGTCCAGCTACGCACAAATATCAAATCTAACCACAGAACGACAGCACTGTATATAACATTATAACTGAAACAGGGATGAGCTCTCGAGGGAAATTGTGAATAACAAGGAACATTTTAAAATTGCAATCGTAGATACGTGTTTCGATCTTAGGGATCTCATCAGTACGGTGAAAGCAAGTGTAAGGATGTACAACACTTGATTGCAGGTGAAACAACAATCGAAACACGTGTCTTCGATTGCAATTTTACCAGAGGGCTTAGTCCAATAAAATGTTCCTTGTTATTCACAATTTCCCTCGAGAGCTCATCCCTGTTTCATTTATATTCTTGGACTCGGATGTCACGCAGGTAGCTATAGCTGCTTCCGTGGCAACGTCGTTTCTTGCCTTGTAAACACAAGGTACGTGTTTCGATTGAAGCCACAAATGTGCGGTTGGCTTCCTGTTTGTTGACTCCGTTCGTTTGTTGTTTCACCTGCAATCAAGTGTTGCACATCCTTACACTTGCTTTCACCGTACTGATGAGATCCCTACGGTCGAAACACGTGTCTACGGTTGCAATTTTACCAGAGGGCTTAGTCCAATAAAATGTTCCTTGTTATTAACATTATAACCATAGAATCATCCTTAAGAAATAATCCGCCATCCATTGTTAGGGAAACTAAGCTTGAGAAGGTAAAATTCAAATAAAATGCAAAACAAGATAATAATATCATGAAATTATGCAATAGTTTTCAGCTAACTTTTTCAGTTAACTCAACACAAAAACAAAGAGCAAAAAATTATAGAATCTATATAAAAAATGTTTTTAAATTCACCTCGTTTTCAAAAGGACTGAAAATAATGAAATTATTATATCACTGCGGGTTCTACAAATATTTATAAATCCCCTGCAGATTACTATAACTCCATTCGAATTGTTGCGAAATTTGTAATTGTGAATTTTTATCAATACCCTTTAAGAAAATACAAACGTGTGCGGGGCTCATTCATTAGATATAAATAGTTGAGAAAATGTACACAATAAAGTCAAAGTCAATAAATACATTATTGTCGAAAGTTATAAAAAAAACTAAAAAACTTATAGACAAAGCTTAATTTAAGTTTTTAAATTTCATTTGCATCAATCTTCTAGGCAGTTTGATCAAACCAAATCAAACTATTTGACCACGAACCTATAATCGAATTTAGGCGGATAACCACAATTCTTTAGTATTTACCGCAGATATACCTTGGTCTTTCATGATAAATGACAGACGTGACGCCAACGTTTGCTTTCGCCTAAACCTTTTGGTTTAAACTCTGGTTCCTGGTTATTAAAATTCAAAAGTGTAGACAAAAACATTTGTTTTATTTCTGCCTTCTTCATGTTATTCCTTTGTTTTAATCTTAATTATTCTGGTGTTTCGTATTTTTGTATACACTAACTGTTGAAAGTATTATACTTATTATAAATGGAGAACTTTAATAGTGTGAAAATAAAACTGAGTTTTGTGTGCTTATTAGCGTCCGAGTTTTTATTCGATGAAAGTGTAGTATTGCTTTTACATTATTTTATTATGTGAAATATGAAATATTTACTTAAAAGACCAATTAAAAACACGGTCAGAATGAGATTAGTTTTCTTTTCGATAATAACCATAACCGAATATGACAAAACAACTTGGAGTTGGGTAATTACCACAAAATTTTGGTGACAACTATGACATTAAACAGCTGATTTGTGACGTCATTAGATGGAAACCTATCCATTAACCAAAAACACCTAAACTTTTTGGTAAAAACCAATTTAAATTGGTAATAAATACCGAAACATTTTGGTCATCCGCCTAAATTCGATTCATATGGGCTTAAAGAAACTCAGTAACAATCTCTAACCTGTTGAGAATGTTGAGATGATGGTTCTCGCGCGTGCTAGATCCAGTCTTAAATCATTAAGTTAGACTAAAGTGGATGTTTTGTTATTTAAATAGTGACAGAATTTGACAGTAAACAGAAAATGACGTAAACGGATGTGTTTTTCAACTATCAACATTTTATTCAACGCTAAAAAGCACCACAAAACAAATAACCTACTTACTTGGCGGGAAATTCAAAAACATATTTTTCTATTAATTTTAATTGATTCTTTAGAAAAAAATACGTAATTATAATGTTTTGCTTCGATAATTTGGCTACCGAACTTTCATTCACCAAGATACCGATTTAGAATTTGTGGTGGGAGGCAAATTACACGCGTTCAAAAATCATCGAATGGAAATGTGAATGAACTTTTTACGAAACCAAACCGACTGAGCCACCGTCAACATCATCAAAAATTGACCACGGGACGGATAAGTGCGTGAAGCTGGGTTCTTTTAAATTTCACCAAGTCAGTTTATATTAGAACAGTGTTTGATTGACGATGACGACCACGTTTAAAAGATGTAATCGTCTTTTTTGAAGACTCGTGAAAATTATCCGCTATGGAGTAGTGTAGTGGATGTTGATAACCGCGGCGGTCGAAGAAGTGTCAGCAGGTGGATCGGAGGAAATTAATATAAGGAGGAATTCGAAGATGATATCGTGCAGGGGATGGGCTACATATCGTGATAATACGTTATGAAATGCATATATCAGAGTTTCAGCTTTCCTCTAACACCATCTTGACAAAATGTTCCAAAATGACAGAAGAAGGGCACAGAGTACATGGAATGAATGGGAATGCTGACAGAAACATTAAGGAGGAGTGCCACAAAACTAATTATGGACAAGGAGGACGTCTCAAATTCTTCAAAGGTCAGTATTAATGAATTTTTTATGTTGGGTAAAAATTGAACCCAGACGGCCGGGGCGACTCCTTGCATATTTTTCCCAAATCTCATATATGTTGAGATGTTTTCATCAGTATTTTGTAAGGCCTAGCCTACTAGCCAGGTAGCCCCAGGAAATTCAATTGATCATGTAATACTATCTAAACAGTACAATCATCTCATTCGAAACTACTCCTTACATTCCCATTGGCTTTTTCGATGTTATAGTAGTCGAATAACTATAAGTTGACATGTAGTTCTTGAATGTACTCTATGGCAAGTGAAATTATGGACATATTCACATTCCAGTCAAATAAATAAGGGTAGTAGATAAGCGCAACACTTCTACCTTACCAAAACACAGAAACTGCACCTGTGTTTTGTCAACAAAATCCAGATTCATTATAATTTCAATACCTTCTCATTTAGTTGTCTAATGAATGAACTCTTTAATGTGGTACTCAGTGATCATGGTGAAGAAATCTGAACCACAAACAGACCAAAATCAACTAGAATTTCTACTTGGTTTGCGATTTGAAAATGATATATTTGAACCTGTGCATAGATTCCTTTGATAACCTTTGAATACTTTAGTATCAAGTACATTTGCATGTGATACATCTATGAAATTTTTAATTATGAAAAAATTTCTTCTATTGTTGGATTTAAATGTCAGTCAGGATATCCGAATGATTTCCAAATGAACCAATCAGAATAGGGTGTTCTTTAGTCAAATCTGAATGAATAGTCTATTTGGTTTTGAATCAGTTGACTTTAAATTATTAGTAAAGTGTATGGTCTAGGCAAATCCAAATAAATGTTGATTTTTTGAGTCTTTTATTCATTTTACAGGGATACACCCCCAATATTTAGTAAAATATAATATTTATGTGAATATTCACAGAAAAAGTTCTAAATTCAGAGTTAAAAAACCACTTAATAGGTAGCAAGAAAACTACTACAGGAAATAAAATTTCACACTGAAAATATACATACATTCAAAATATTGATAATGGATATTTAGAAAAAATATATAAAAAGTATGTACCTAATAATCCTACAAACAACCACTTAAATGTCTAGATGAGATATTTTCGGACAATGATTTCTTAACAATGTTGAAAAATAGGTTGAAAAAGTCCCCATTTGGTTTATTTGCATTCCTCATTACACATGTCAAAAGGCTTTTCAGGCCATTTTTCCTTCGATGGAATTGTAAATGGAAGGTAGAAGTTAATCTTGTATCAAATGACTTCAATGTCAGACCAATATTGTGCAAAGGACCCCGCACATTTAGTACCTAAAAACGAATCACTCCTTGCAGTTAGGAACCGTAGTTAGGAAACACCCTGTGTATAGAAAGTAAGTGTACTGTCTAATAGAATTCCAAGATCTTTTATGTCATCCAGCTTTGATATGGAATATAAATATCTGAAGCCATTGTGGGATCTTCTAAAGTGAATAGAAAAACGCTTGTTTAGGTTGAGTACCATACCATTCAGGTTGCACCATCGTACAATATCATTAAGTTTATTTTGTACCATAATGCAATCTTAATTTTGTTCATGATTTTGTATATTTTCAAATCATCAGCGAAGATAAAGAAGTGTAAATCACAAATACTTTCACCAGTATCATTTACAAATAGATTGAATAGCAAGGGACCACAGTGACTTCCTTGTGGTACTCCAGGGTGGACTTCAATTATGTTTTTTATTTTCAGCCATTGAAATCTCTCTGTCAAAAAACTTCTTATCCAATCCAGTAATCTGTTATACCTAATGATAACTCATGATAAACACTATCAAAAACCTTTAAGAAGTCAGTGTAAATTGACTATACTCAATAACCAATTTCAGAGGATTTTAATATATCAATAATTACAGTTTCTATGGAGCCTATTGCTTGAAGACTTGTATTACTTAAAAGCAACAATTCCAAGATTCTTTAAAAAGTATGAACTGCCTTTGTTTGTCTCAGATATTAGGGCTTCCTGTTACAATACAAATTTCATATTAGGTATGCATTTTAATTGACTCAAAACCATTATTCTTCAGACTCATCTGATAATTGAATTGTTTTCTTCTGGTCCTCTTTATAACATTCCAGTTTCTTCTTATCTAATTGCAATATCTAAACCAATAACAAATGTATGCAAACAATATACTCACTTATTTCATGGGTCTTTATTTATAATTTTCATTTTCTTACAGATGGCAAGTTTATTCTTGAATTGGAAAGGGCTCGCGAGGGAGAAAGGGTTTCCTGGGTGTCGGTTCCACGTAAAACGTTTTGGCCCCCACAGGGCACTGCATCCTCAACTCCTGCTTATCGACAAGAAAGCAGTACTTCCCTCAGTGGTAAGTGATCTGCTTTATGCACTCTTATTGTAGTGAAGTTTTTTTTGTGAGTAAGTAATGAGCCTGTTTTCATTTTTTATACAAATTCCATGGTGTTATATAAAAAAGAGTCTTCAACTGGTAACCATTGTTTACTTAGATCAAGACAACATTATCCTATTATGTATTTTTTACAATCTACACATTTTATTTGGATGTAACAAGAGAAAAAACGTTTAACAATAAAGTGTGGTTGAAGATTACTCTGTATCAAATGATGAGTGATTCACAATTTTCATATAGCATAATTTGAATAATTTATAATCATTCATTCATTCATAGACTAATAAACTGAATTCAGTTGCATTTTTCTACATGGACATTCCAGCATAATGATTTATTGATATTCATTCCAAGATATCTAACATAGGTTGGCATTGTAAGCAATTCTAAAGTTAATTCTTTAATCTTAATCACTCATGGACTGATATTCATTGCATATTTGTTTGTTCTCTATGAAAGGTAATGGCACTTTTTATCGCAATAAATTATGATATTCTGCAAAAGACACCACAGCAACATCAAGAGAGGTTTTGAGAATGGTTTGAATTGAATGTTTAGAGATTTAAGGAACAAAAATAATACGCCCAATTTTCTTCAATGGGTGTTTGAATTGTGAACAATATATTTTCTTTTTCAAAATTATATATGGAAAGCAATCGAAAATCTCCCTCTAGAAGAAACCACAAATATGTTTTTTCTACAAGAATGCGGTATCTCTACAGTAAAAATATCATTTGAGTATTTCTAGATGAAAAAATTTTCGGGGCCTCAGGTCCAACTATAAGGCCCCCTCGATCACCTGATCTGACCCCTCTCGATTTTTTGTTCTTCAGCTACATACACAATCTTTGCATTTCCACTACATTTGTGAACTTTGAAGGCAGGATTAGGCAAACCATCAGGAAAAATTGAATCGAAAAAAGTGATACAAGTATACGGTAGAACCAGAAAGATTGTATTTTAGGAACCAAGGAGGAACATTTTGAACACATAGGACATTAATATTCATTTTTTGAAGTACTTTTCCACCGATGGCTATAGTCAGTTTTAGTTATTTTGATTTTTTGATAGGTTTCAGTAGTTTTTGTAATTGAAATGTCTAATTGATTGTTAGAATGACTTATCATTATTATTATTTGAAAAACAACTTCAAAATGAGTTGACAGAGGATTCCGCAATTGATTTTTTATTTTTCTTTATTCTATAATTAATTCTAATTCGATTATGAGTAATTACGTACAGGTCACAGCCTGCTAGGTTGAAAAATCAACTTGAAATCTTCGGAAATTCAATCCAAAATCACATCTGACATCATGTACTTTTTCTTCTACAATATCAATATGTAAAAATATACCGTATTCTGATGTCAATAAGCATTTGCTAATCTTTTTAGAGCAAATCAAAGATCTAAGTTGACTCTCCTCTCAGCTTTTATCACCATATCACAATTTTAGTGCAAAAAGCCATGAAAACGCCTGGTTTCATCAAGAGAACAACATATGATTTCGATGGTATAACTGCAATAAAAACCTTCTAGTGTGCCTCAGTTATGACTCATTTTAATTACTTTTTGACAGTCTGGTCTCCATAATATGTAACATTTATAAAGAAAGGATTCAAAACAACTTTCTATTGTACGGTACATATCCCTCAAGTTTATTGTGAATATGTAGTAATAGAAAATAATCTAAATATTACCACCCTTCAGGTCTGCGTAAAACAGAGATCTTATAATATTGTGTAATATCATAAATGGCAGATATGAACACTTGCATCAGCAAATTCCCTCAACAATCTCTCATTATTTAATATGAAATGTTTTCTTTGAATGTGCGCACATATTTTTGAGTACCCTGTATATTAAGTTTAGATGTAACTGTCATGACCTGATTATTAAGTCGTTCTTACTTCCACTGATCCATTACCAATGTACAAATAAGCAAGACTTTCCTGTTTCCAAAGAAAAAAACAGATCGCTGATGCAATTTCCCTTTTGGGCAATTAACAAACTCTTTGCTCTGATAATTTTGAAACAATAGATGATTTAAATAAACTCGTTTTTCTGTAAATGTTGTGTTTATTTTCACCAAATTGAGATGAAGTAATAACCAGCATTTTTTGCTTCAATCAGTAGTTTTGGTGAAAATAATGTGGATATTTGGGATTTATACAAATTTTGAATATTTTTCATAACTCAACCAATCTATAATCCACGAATAGAACCCTTAAAAGCTTCAGTTCACTTATATTACTTAAGTTTTGAAAAGTAACGATTTTTGGAGTACTGGGCATAAATGAAAACGCAGTTTTTTTGGAATGTAATACTTCTTAGGGTAAGGCAATTATAATGAGACGGATACCATAAGGTTTTTGGATGTTATTATTCATATTGTGGAACAAGACGACTACATTTTCGTCTGAACTATCCTTGCACTGATGAGAGGAAAAAACCTCGAAACATGCATGTATGCAATTGGTCATTTCCAACAAAATGAAGGATAATATTCAATGGCTTTATAACAATTAGCACTTGCAATTATGTGTCCGTGAGGAACGTTGCACAAATGGACGACTCAAAGTCTGTAGGGGGAAGTAGTTGTTTTCTGTCAGATATTTGCCTTAATTTTCACTTTGTGGAATTGTGTGGAGAGACAGGAATTTTTTCTCTTGAAGACTATATCTCGTTGACAAGTATTATTTAGTGAAAATGGATACCGAATTCCTCATATTTAATTTTAGTGATAACCTTTTCAGTCTATAAATATGCAGAGATAAGAAGAGTACCACTTCTATAGATGGTCCGAAGTGACGTTACATTAAGTAGCTACTTCATTTGCTATTTTATCAGACGGGAAATCCCATGAAAACCCACAGAACCACTCAATTGCCTGTGATGTAATAATGTTAGCACACACACACACACACCACATACCTCTTATTGAAATAAATTGAAAAAATTGGTTTTGTTGGTTTCAATGCTGATAATATGAAACAAAATATATATTTTTTCATATTTGTATAAATATCCTCGAAAACCAAGGAAGCCATGAATAAGTTTCATAGTAAGAACCTGTATTGAAAAAAAAGATCCGTATACAGGCCGTTTCTTTTATCATGTGGTAACATTGCTATATTCTAAACCGTAATAGATACAAAGACGATTAAATGGGAAAAAATGTAACTATTGTGGTGAGCAGTACATTGGTCAGAGAAAATCGGCGACTCTCGCCCTTCCCTACTTATACAGGGAAAACTAAAAATGCTGTTTTCGGGTTTTTACGAATAGAAAGAATGGTTATTTCAGAAAATATAAAAAAATTAAAGAGGAAAGTTTTATTGTATTCAAAATGTACTAGAACTACGTAATGATAAATTTTTAATTAAACGTTTCGTGTCAACACGGCCACCATCAACTATTTTTTTCAAATACGGACCTGTCTATTTCATCACAAATATTGATAAAGCGATTAAATCACAATTCAGTAATATATCACACTTGACATTTTTATAGCGTTTCATATAAAATAACTGGCATCATCAGTGACAACAATTTTTAATTACGGTCCTGTCATTAGTTCTTTTATAAATTGTTTTGATTTCTTCAAAATTCATTTAACTATTAGGATACTTCAGTCATTACCCAATACTTTCGATAGGACACAACGAACATTCGTATTTTTCCTTTTTGGGGATTTTTGTATTACAGTAATCCTTGATTCAAGGCTGATTTCTCCTGTATCAATTTTTACACGGATTATTTTCATAATTCTCAATCCTGGAAGTAATGAAAATATCAGTTTTTGGTCAAAATACAAGTGTTGTCTAATTTGGTACAATTAAATAGCATCTCACTTCTTTTACCATATTTAAACACGTAGGCTTTGCTTGATTTCTATGGCAGGAAAATAAATGAGTTGATATCTGTTAAGAACTGTCAGACATTTAAGCACTCGGTTACATATTAAAGATGTATTCGAATGACGAAAGGACTGATATGCTATTTACTTATGCAAAATCAAAAAATAAAAATCTTCTTTTGGCAAGAAATATGTATGGTGAGCTATACCCGAATCGTCGCATTCCAAACATTCAAATGTTTAGACGATTAGAAAGAAATTTGAGACTGTGGTGCATTTGACAGAAATAAAACTAGAAAATGTGTTGTTACTGGAAGTATAAGGAACCAAATAAATGTTTTGGGTAAGCAAATATTACCTTTTTTTTAAAATCTAGGATTGGTCTGTTACAAAAATATTTCTAATCAAGATTGTTCTTTACGAGAAATTGCCCACGAACTTGGGATATCTGTAAAATCTACCAGAAATATTTTGAAAAAGAACAAATACAAATGCTACAGGATACGCAAAGTTTATCACCTTAATGAAAGGGATTACGGAAGGAGAGTACGATTTGCGAAATGGTTAAGACGTAGAAATAGGGAGGTTCGAAATATTTGTAAAAAAATAATATGGACGGACGAATCAAAATTCACCAACAATGGTTGGTTTAACAGAAACATCTGTTATAGGTGGAATAATACGAATGAACATTTACATAGAGAAACCAATTTCCAGGAGAGGTTCGGAATAAATGTTTGGTTGGGAATTTTGGGAACAAACATACTAGTTCCTTTCTTTTACGATGAGCATTTGAATAGTATTTAAATTTTTTATCCAATGAGTTTGATGGCTACTTAGATGAATTGCCATTAAGCACCCGCCGTGAAATACAATATTTTCAACAAGACGGTGCCCCTCCCCATAATGCAGCAATAGTAAGGGAACATTTAGATGCAATATTCCCAACAAAGTGAATTGGAAACAATGGACCAATTGCCTGGCCAGCTCGATCCCCACACCTTACTCCTTTGGATTTTTTTGTCTGGGGATACATAAAGGATACAGTTTTTTCGACACCTAGTACCGATATCGACCATCTCAAACAGAAAATAAGAGATGCATGTAATAGCATTACAACCATCATACTAGAAAATTGTCACAGAAATTGTATGGACAGACAACCTATGTGCATTCAACAAAGAGGTCGTCAATTCGAGCATTTAATGTAGAATTATTTTTCTGTATTGGTTTTATTTTCTTCCACAAATTCATTATGAAATAAATTGTTTTTCTGTTTGTTTGATTTTTTCTCTTCTTAAGCAAGTTTATTTCTGGGGTAAATTGTTATCGTTTGTCTCTGAAACTGCAGAAATCTTTTATGAATTTTTATAGTATAAATACAATTTTCAAAGATACATTCATTCAAAACGTCACTGATAATTTTTATATCGAAGAGTTAGATTCTGTGGAATTCATAAACAAACTAACGACAGGACCGTAATTAAAAATTGTAGTCACTGATGATGCCAGTTATTTTATATGAAACGCTATAAAAATGTAAAGTGTGATATACCACTGAATTGTGATTTCATCGCTTTATCAATAGGTATTTGTGATGAAATAGACAGGTCCGTATTTGAAAAAAATTGTTGATGATGGCGGTGTTGACACGAAACGTTTGATTAAAAATTTATCGTTACGTAGTTCTATTACATTTTGAATACAATAAAACTTTCCCTTTTAATTTTTTTATATTTTCTGAAATAACAATTCTATTCGTAAAAAACCGAAAACAGCATTTTCAGTTTTTCCTGTATAAGTTGGGAAGGGCGATAATCCCCGAAAATTTTCTATGACCAATTTACTGCTCACCACAATAGTGACCTTTTTTCCCATTTAATCGTCTTTGTATCTATTACGGTTTAGAATATAGCAATGTTACCACATGATAAAAGAAACGGCGCCTGTATACCCAAAATTTCGTGCTGTTACCGAAAATATATGATTTGGATATGCTGAGAAACAAGGTGTGCCATAAAAATGCGATGAAACGTCAAAAACGACTAATGATATACTAAATGAGAGTGATTTTTTCGCTGATATCGCAAAAATTGTCATTATTCCGCTAATCCTTTATCGAATTCAGTTTTTTATGCATTATGTGAAATCAGCTCAAACGCCATATTTACGCGGGCTGACGTCACTTGTATTGTACTATGAGTGCTTTGTACAAGGATGATTTGTTTCCAATTTGAATCACAGGCTACACTGGAAATTAAGGAGACTGACGTCACTAGTATTTGTCTAATGAAATACCGGTAATATTAGGTGCGAACTTTAGCTAGTGTTTGAATTAATCTCTAATCCTTTTGTTTTCTGGATCAAACATACTCGAAAAAAAATTTGATAAACCGTTTTCTACCCAGTTTGACTTGTATGAGCACCTTTGAAAAAAATATTAAAAACTACCAGTGTAATTCCCCATTGTTATTATTTTTGTGAGTATTCACAGGCCTAGAAAAAAAATGTTGGTGACTTTTAAACTTTTGATTAATCAGTAATTTGAACAATATAAAATATTTTTCAAATCAATAAAAAATCACTGCTGCTTCAAGATAATAAGTAAATAGTTATTTTCAGACGTACAGTGAACATTTACAAGTTCTATTCAGTCTGATTTATCAGATGACTATTGATAATTTCGTTTGAGGAATTTGGCAAAAAAGCCATATCAAAACATTTGTTAACACTTAACATCAGTATTCATAAAATTTTCCTGGTATTTGAAGTTCCTCATTACGGAATTGGATCTATAGATTAATCTCTGTGACCTTCCCGTCATAACTTTTTTTTATCAGTTTTTTATCATCAATTACTGGTACTTACTTCACTTCTGACTATCGAATACTTCACTCAATCATTGGCAATACCACAATAAACCTTTTTTTGGCTGCAGTGCCTCTGGAAACATAATGTTAGACTTACCCTGTGGGACATTGAACTGCATTCATTTGTGTTACAATTTCAAAAAATATTCAATGAGGTGTTCTATAGGGAACAAGGGTAAATGTACAATGTTTCCTGATGGTACAATATAATAGATTCACCAATTTGATGATGAAACTGCCATTTAAAGAATTTTGATTATTTTTTTCTTTTTTCATGAAGCTGTTAAAAAATTCACTTCAATTTTATTTTTCAAATTCCGATTTCGTATCTCGTGATTCCGACTTCTTCAGAATGGCATCCGTGTTCTGGGTAGGTACAGAACTAACCTTGAAATCTTTTATCCCTTGTTGAACCTCAACAGTTTCTGTGGTGTGCAAACTATCAATTTACTTTCAAAACTGATTATTTTCCTCATTCTGTCTTTTTCAGCCTTGATTCCATCTTTGATTTGATCTACTCCCGTTTCCATTTCATTCCTGATTTTATCCATTTCTTTCTCGATGGTTCCCATTCTTCCTTCTAACTGGTTTGCAATACCACTAAATATTTTGATTTTGAGGATTTCTTATTTAAGTTTCTTGTGTTTTTTAGAAGCGTATCCTCCAGACTCTTCAACATTTTCAGAATTTTCATCGAGTTGGTTCTGTATTGAACTCATATCACCTTCAGAATTTCCGAATAAATAAGTTTCAGGGCCTTCCCCTTCCTGTAACAATCTTTCCGATGGTCTTTTTTGGAGTACATACATTTATTGGTGGTTTCAAGTTTCCTCTCT
The DNA here is from genome assembly GCA_958502065.1 of Chrysolina americana. Lineage (NCBI taxonomy): Eukaryota > Metazoa > Arthropoda > Insecta > Coleoptera > Chrysomelidae > Chrysolina > Chrysolina americana. The sequence goes on from OY293411.1 coordinate 99,198,271, forward strand.
TTCATATCATGCATCAAATCGATGACTTTCAAGTCCACAAGCCGCATTTTCCTCGAGAACATTTTTTTATTTTACTGTATCTAAACAATTAACAGTTACCTATTTGTTTCACGAGATATCTGTATATTCTACGAAAAAAGTTTGAATTTATTTTATTGAATTTCGAAAAATATTAACCTCGCGAAAACTTTTGTTTCACAGAACACAATTGTATATTGTGCGAAATGCGTTGTCGGTTTATATTTTTCTACAATACGGGGACTGTCCACTTCGCGACACTTGTGTATTTTAAAAAGCACACTTCCGACACCAGTTGCAATGAAAAGACATCTAACTTGTTTAACTAATATGGTTCTAATGTTGAATTATAACTAATTCATTTCCACAAACTCATTTATCTCGCACCGATACTCTTGTATATTTAACTCTATATTCAACTCTGCTAACTCGTCTTTTGTACCCAGTAAAGTCTTTCCGGTGAGTCGTGATTCCTCGAGACCGACGAGAGAGGTCGCTCTTGTAGTTACTTTGCATATCGTCTAGAGGGGGGTTATCTCGAATCTACTAGGTGAGCTGAAACGGAGTTCAGAAGTGGGATTTTCGGATATGGGTTATTTCTAGGAAATTGTTTATGGTTACAAGGAGATTTGCAACATTTGGTGTCGGAAATAGTCGTATATCATTAGATAAAGGCTTTTTTCAAGTGATTCTTGGAAGGATACAGGATATTTGCGACAACTGGTGTCGGAAGTAGTTAAATCGTTACATACAAGTGGTTTCCCAGGAATTTTTGAGAAGACTCAGGTAGGTTTGTCACAATTGGTGTCGGAGGTGACATTATCAAGGAATTTTGGAAAAGAATCAGCAGTTACAAGACAACAGACAGAAATAAAAAGCATTTGCAGCGTTTATGCGGATTTTCTGAAGGTAATGGTAACAAGAAAAACAATAAAAATAGACCACAACTATTATTTTCTGTGTTTAAAGGCGTCGTTAACATTTTGGTTGATTTTTTTCCTCCGTTATTCTTTTCAATAAATTGTTGAAATCTTTATTATTCATTTAGTTGTTAAATATTTTTATTGATAACATCGATTCACTTCTGTTAAATTTGCCGACCTGGCAACGGAGTTGGCGTTGGAAAATTCAAGCTTTTACGTCATAAGCAAGAGTAGGGGTATTGCGGCAGAGTATTGGTTTGAAAGACACTGTAATATTTGTAACTTTGTGTAAAAGAATCCATACATTAAAACGGGTCATTCAGTACAATATTCAAATGTTGAACTTGGCCTGTTGAATTTGGACATATTCACAATATTCCTCTTGTGTGTTGCAATCAGTTTCAGATGACAACAGTTCCATCCAGTCATCCCCGTGGCAGAGGGACCATTCCTGGAAGCAAACGAGCCCCAGCCGTAACATATCAAAGGAAATGATGTTCTATTTTTGGAAACCTCGTAGCAAAAGATCTAAAAAACGAAGCAGGAAAAGGAGAAAACCCCACTCTCCCGCTCCAGAATCTCAGTATGATAATGTGACATGTAGTGAAAGAACTTTCGTGAAAATCAAGAAGGAAAAGAAGGAAATCTGTAGACGTTCCCTACTTACGATTGTTCAGTGTCTCATAGACAAAGGTTTCAGGACAAGGTGAGATTTTGTCGAATTTTTTTCGGCTTATACCGGAAAGGTGATACGGAATGCGATTGTTGTTAGTATTCTAGCAAACACTACTATTTACATCACTGTTATGTAGAAATGTCGGCAACAAAAGTAAGGTCAGATGTATATAAATCTTTGTCTTGGTGTCAGTCAGTGAAGTAGTTGTTTTCTGTCAGATATTTGCCTCATATCCCACTTGTGGCAACTGAGTATGGTATTTCGATCCTGTTAAGTTTATTGGTTTCAATCGTTAAGATATTGTTTCGATTTGCTAAATAATAGGCCGAGCACACTACTAAACTGTTTATTTCTAACTTCACCAAAAACATACAACTACTTCACTGACTAATTAAACACTTAGATCTATACAACAATACAACTAGCTAAATATTCCAAACACTTATATATTTCTTCAAAAACTGCTTATCACTTCTTCATAAACTTCTTAATCTTCATCCCAATGAAATCTCGCTTTATATAGTCCATTTGTGCAACCAGATGCTTCGCGAGTCCGCTCTAGATTACTCACGACAGAATTCCACCTAAATAATAATCTCTTCTTGGAAATAATTATCGACGATACGCTTGTGAGACCCAGCGGCGTAGCTAGGGGATTTTTATCATTCTCGTAACAATATTTTCAATTTGTTCAAAGAATTACTGTCTAAAAGATTTTTTGTTTTCGCGTTACATATTAATGAATAAGGGATTTTTTCCATTTAGTACTCCGCCCAGAGCGGAAACGGTGGTCTCGCCAAGAAAACGTTTCCTGCGTGAAATGGAGAAAGATAAAGCCCAAGGCGAGGACACCTCCCAGAAGAGGAGTCGTAACAAGCCCCATTCCAACCAAATGGTTCCCACTACTTCGCCGACAGCATCAATAATGACCGGTAGCGCCGTTGTCACGAACGGCATCGACGAAACCAGACCTCTCCGTAACTCCAGTTACAGCATTACTTCTTTGCTGGCGGAAGACCGTAATGTGAAGAGGTCGCCCAGCAATTCACCTAGTCACTTTTCTCCAGTAGCGCATCCGCAGTACTGCAACCCTGCCGAGGAACGATGGTATTCAGAGAGTGTGGATAGGTTGCGATCCATAGAGCTGTCTGTGAGTATTTTACTGTAGTATTTATAAATATTTTCACTGTGTTATTCAAGATATATATATATATATATATATATATATATATATATTTATATATATATATATATATATACCAATTTGACAAATACAAATAAGTAAATGACCAATTTTTCTCAACGAAGAAGCATTAGGTAAAAGAAAAAGGCTTTGGGTGAGTTGCTTACAGCCTTCTAAATATATATAATGTTATTGAGTCGGAATTCTGACTCAACATCTCGGAATTAGCTAATTCTGAAATAGTAAGTCAGAATTCTGAGTTATAAACTCGGAATTCTGACTTTACATCTCGGAATAAGCTAATTGTGACATACTAAGTCGGAATTCTGACTTAAAATCTCAGAATTAGCTAATTCTGAGATACTAGGTCGGAATTCTGAGTTACTAGGTTGGAATTCTGAGTTAATAGGTCGGAATTCTGAGTTACTAGGTCGGAATTCTGATTAACTGAGACGGAATTCTGACTTGGTATCTCGAAAATAGCTAATTCTGAGATACCAAGTCGGAATTCTGACTGAATTAGCTAATACTTAGAAACTACGTCGGAATTCTGAGTTACTGAGTCGGAATTCTGACTTAGTTTCTCGGAATTAGCTAATTCTGAGATACCAGGTCTGAATTCTGAGTTACTAGGTCGGAATTCTGATTAACTGAGACGGAATTCTGACTTGGTATCTCGAAAATAGCTAATTCTGAGATACCAAGTCGGAATTCTGACTGAATTAGCTAATAATTAGATACTACGTCGGAATTCTGAGTTACTGAGTCGGAATTCTGACTTAGTTTCTCGGAATTAGCTAATTCCGAGATACCAGGTCTGAATTCTAAGTTACTAAGTCATAATTCTGAGTTACTAAGTCGTAATTCTGACTCATCATCTCGTAAATAGCTTATTCTAAGATACCAAGTCGGAATTCTCAGTTCCTAAGTCGAAATTCTCGGAATTAGCTAATTCTGGAATATTAAGTCGGAACTCTGAGATCTCGGAACTAGTCAATTCTGAGATACTATGTCGGAATTCTGACTCATCAGTATCTCGGAATTATCAAAATACAAATTTTAATAATAGGAGTCCTTCTATTCCTTCGTATGATCCTAATTATCAAAAAATCCACATTATCCAAGCATTTTTATGTATAAAAATCCATGTTCTTCCGCAAAGGACAGCAGTTATGAGCAGATTAAGGATTGGAATTCCTCTGTATAGATTCCTTAGGCTCGCAGATATACCTATATTAAAAAAAAAACTTGAATATGTATTTAAAATAATTGAATGGGTATGTAGGTATCTGTGTCTACTTTTAAGATCAATATTTTATCACAAGACTTTCTGTTATTATCTCGTTTAGGTACAAAGGAATGTTAAATACGTAATATGACATTGATTACAAAAAATCAAAAACCCGAAATAACAATAGTTTTTCCAAAGGTTAGCAAACTTGGTCGTAATGAATAAGATTTGAACCTACTTCTTTTAGCATAACGTACATCGAGTATTTATAGTACTCTTCAGTGATTTGGCATACTGCAGTCACAAATTATTGAAGCCAAAGGTTCTAAAATCCCCAATTTAATATGTGAAATTGATAGAAATTCTTTCAAAAGCCTAAAATTAGAGTGAAAACAATAATTAGATAACAGATACTATGATTAGAGAAGCAGAAATACTAAATTATGATTATGTAAACAGAATACTGATTATGATGACCCACTGAATAAAAAAATGTAGAAAAATTAAAGTTTGCGCTTTGATAAAGAAAGTTAAAGCTGAACATGTGGAAAATTTCGATCTTTTTCAAGTGATAACAATAATATGGGATTTGATGAACATCTAAAGAAAAAACATAGTGAAATAACAATCGAATCAAAAACGTTATTCAGGCTTATCTGGAAGCAATCACTGGCCAGCTTTTAGTGTTGAAACTAGAGAAATACATATCGCTAAATCCTAAGGTATGACCAATAAATTATGTTTTCACAATGCTCTTTTCCGTTGATGAGAATGAATTCTTGAATATAAATACAGAGTTACTCAAATGTATGAACCCGCCGATTTTTCTCAGTTAATATGAGAGTTATTGAAAAAGCATATTAAGAAAATAAGATTATAAACAGTGTGGAGAAAACTACAAAATGTATGAATTTATCGGAATTGTCAAAAATATAATATCAAGTATAATATATAGAAACCAGTATTGATGAAACCTGTAAAATGGTGTAAATATAACAATGGGACAAACATCTATTTGAAATTTGTATACTTAAACTCTTCTACGTTATAATAGTCTTTATTACACATAAATATTGATATCCTATTCCTAACTGCTGACATGCTACTGCTCATGTGTCGATAAAAATTTGTAAACATTGTTTTGACTGAAATGAAACAGATTAAAATATACCAAGCCGTTTGATAATTTCATATATCTATATATACAGAGAGGGCTATTGAAAATGAAACAGCGGCCTTGAAGGTCGGCAGAACCGAATTATATAAAAACGCTCAGACACGTCAACTACATTTTCGAGGGGACATCGTTCGCGATGAAATTCACCCGAAATACTTTCAATACATCGGAGCTGTGACCGCCATCCATAAATTTTTAAATGGCAACATATGGCAAGTGATACCTCATTTGAAAGGTATTTTCCTTCTTAATATCAAACAACAAAAATAAGTTATTAATTCTACGATTCGTTTTCGAGATAATTTTCATTGTCAAGAAATTGAATGATAACTGTTTACATAACATGCAAATCAATTTAAAAATTTTATTTCATTCTCATTTACTTTATCGAAAAAATTTTAAGTTTCTTAAGAATCGATGAAAAGACGTTTTCTCAAATTCGACTCAAATGCGAGTACAACAAAAACGTGTATGAGATTTTTTTTTCGTCAAATCGCAATTGTGGACGTCTATCAGTTTCAAACTGATCTTTGATTGTACGACATTAGAGTGAATTACTTGACTAAAGCTGCTGAATATCTTTCCTCAATGATGGTGTATACGATCGCGGAAAGAATTGAAGTAATAATTTTTTTTTAAGAATGATGAGTGCGGTAACCGTACAGCTAATTTGTTCGATGAAACGCATCCAGATAAACTTGTTGCTAGTAAATACGTTCTAGAATTAGTGCAAAAATTTCTTCAAACTGGATCAGTACCCAACCAATATAAGAGCCCACCATAACAGGCCAAAGAAGCTCTGTGGGCGAATTTACCAGGCATTGGATATTTTCCAAGAAAACCCAGAGGAAATGTGACCTATTCTAGCCACTAATCATCCAAAATAATGTCCAAACCCGGTTTTTTCTGTTGCTTTTCCGGGAGCTCATTGAAAACTCGAGAATTTAATGCCACTCAGCCTGATGTCTTACAACTAAGAATGAAAACGACGCCCTGTATAACTTGGAGGAGGCAGGGAAGCCTAAAGAACGGCGACTTAATACCCACAGCGTATAGAAACCTGCAAACATCGCAGGGTCTGTTCTGGGCAACTAGAACAGATCGTGGGCTGGTTTGCCAGCCCTCCGGAAATCCCGGACGGGCAGGATTAAACCAAAACACCTCCGCAGTGCTACCTTCTGCTTTACCCCTACCCTGTGGTAAAATCATGGTTTTAGTGTGGATTTTATATATTTATATGATGTGAGGGTTATACATTTTTATTGTAAATCTAATCCAATTTATATTTTTGAATTTTGAATTTTGAAGTAGCCAACAAGAAACGAGACCCAGAACGTGAATTTTCGTTGACAAATGCACCTGTTGAAGTTGCAGTTTTAGGACAAGTTCATGCAGACCCAACATTGAGCACAAGGAAATTGGCTGGTGTTACCAATATCAGTAGAACCAGTATCCGCCGAATCCTCAATCATCATAAATTCCACCCCTACAAAATACATTTGGTACACCAATTGAATGAAGATAATTTTGATAGTTGACCGGAATTTTGTGAAATTATGACTACGAGAATAGATGCTGATGAGAATTTCCTTTTTGATATCTGCTTTTCTGATTAGCCTACATTCTTTTTTAATTCGACTGTGAATTGTCATAATTGTCATTAATAGTCATATGTCAATCCACATGTTAATCCACATGTTTTCCACAAAGTCCATAGTCAAACTCCCCAAAAACTGAATGGGCCGGCATTTTTGGATTGGAGCAGTATTTCTCGACGGTAACCTGACACGAGAAACTAATTTGGAATTATTGAATAAATTTGTTTATCCACAATTAGTAGATATCATTGAAAATGACGATCGTTACCATGAAGACCACTTGATATTTGAACAAGACATGGCACCCCCACATTATGCACAGCCTGTTAGGGCGTTTTTGGAAAGAATATTTACTGGAAGTTGGATTGGAAGAAGTGGCTCTATAGAATGGCCAGCTAGATCTCCAGATTTAAACCCACTCGACTTTTTTGTGGGGTCACTTGATAAATAAAATATATGCAACTGGACCAGAATCTCTGGAAGATTTACGGAGTAGAATTATTGAAGAATGCCGTCGAATAACGCCGGAAATGCTACGAAATGTGAGGTCTCATTTTGAATAGAACTTCTACCATTGTATGGAAATGGGTGGTTGACAGTTTCAATATTTAGTCCATTGACAATAATAATTATTGCGACAGTTGCTTTATCAGATATTGTTTTTAATGATTGAGTGAATAAAAAAGTGATATCCCAAATTTAAGTTACTATATCTCGAATTAATTTATTTTTGTTGTTTGATATTAAGAAGGAAAATATGTTGCCATTTAAAAATTTGGGGGTGGCGGTCACAGCTCCGAGGGATGGAATGTATTTCGGGTGAAAATGTAGTTGATGTGTCCGAGCGTTTTTATATTTTTATATGATTTGGTTCTGCCGACCTATAGAGCCGCTGTTTCGTCTTCAATGGCCCACTCTGTATATTTCCTCAATAAGTATTCTGTATTTTCTTCAGATTTCCTATTCGTTGATAACTTTTTGAATTTATCAAAGTCTTTGAATAATGAAGACTCGTAAAATAAAATTTTATTTTCGCTCTTGTTTCATACATTTGTATTGTTTTGTTTTTCAGCAAGTGGAGAAGTGCGGAGGTTATCCGCCTTACTCGCAGCAACCCTACATGGGTCCACCCTACATGTATCCGTTTCCTCCGGTACCACCTTACTACCGCACAGGCGTCTACGGAAGGGGGTACGTAGTGCCTTCCATGTACCATACGTCGCCACTGCATATGCCCATCAGGCACGAAACTCCTACTTGCTCTTGGGCTGTCGAACCCGGTAGAAGTGGGGAACATGGTGAAGAGCATATTACAGGTATGTAACTTTTTAGGTATTAATAATGTTTTCCGTCGACCGTTTATTTACGATGTATTTTAACGCACTCAAAATCGTTGATTAATGACCCCTGTTAATGAATGATTTTCTATTAATCAACGATTCACTTATATGCAACCCAACGTACATTGCTCCAATACATGTTATATTTATATAGTGACCTGCACTGGGACTCTGATGATTGGAAATGTTTCATAGCATCGAAATGTGTCGAGAATGTGACGTCATATTCGAACGTTAGAAATGGGAAGCATAGTACCGATATTTCGAATATGACGTCACATTTCGATTCTATAAAACATTTCTAATCATCGGAGTCCGGAGGCTGTGGCGTATGCAACCAGACATATTTATACTTACCTGCTAAAACATTTATTTTGAAGTCACGCGTTAAAATATCTCAATTGTTAATCGCCCTCATTAATACACATGTTCGTTAAATAACCATTATTTATCCATAATTTTTTTTTACAAGAACTGTACATTAAAAATACACAAGCTCAGAAGATTGAAGGCTTGTGCAAGATATATAAATGAATTCATATGATAAATAATTATATTAACATTGAATAAACATAGGAATTACTAAATCTGGTTAAAATAAATGAAATAAATGTTGAGCATGTTTTCGACAAAAATCTATCTAGCTGTAATTATGCTGTGAATAAGTAATGTGAATTACACATAAAAAAAAAATTCGCTGCCGAATTTTCCAGTGTCACTATTTTCACTCGGATTTGAAAGCTGTCCTTTTTTGGAATTTCTGCCTGACGTTTTGCTAGCGCGAATGGCTAGCTTCTCCAGAGGCTTAAATATCGTGGATAATATCCGATGAATGAAGATTCCGTCTGCGGAGATTGTATTTTTGAAGGTCACTCTGCAAGAAACTAGCTTCAGACTGTTATGCAGTGAGAACCGTAGCTAATGAGCTGAGCATCGCAAATGCCAGACTAGTATATTATTCATTAATAGAGTCACACCTTCGTTATGGCACTTGTTTCTGGGGTACGTGTTCAAAAAAATTGGTTAAACATGGTTTTCTTACTGCAGAAACGGGCAATAAGATATATAAGCGAAGCCAAGTACCGGGACTCCAGCCGTCCACTATTTTTAAAACAAAAAAAATAACTCTGGCATGTATTTTTATATTGGAAACGGTATGCGTTTTGAATAAAAAATACAAGAACGTACTGAATTACTCCCCTACATATAGTACCCGTCGCCCTAATCAAATCTCTTTTCAAAGCTTCATCTGATCTTACCCAAAAATCTCTCATTTACCAAAGTAGAAAAATTTACAACCACCTGCCATTAAGAGTAAGAGAGAATCGTAATAACGCTGCAAGAAGGAAGTACATAAGCTTTTGGTTGTGAAAGCCTATTATACACTAGAAGAATTCTACTTAGACTCATGAATGTTATTTTACATTATCTTTTTAACTTAACCTTTAATGCAATATATCGCTCCTTTGATAGAAAAGTGACACAACTCCAAATTCGACAAAATTCAGTTAACCCTTCAAACTGCAAGTTAAACGCAGTATTTCTATGTAGAAAAGTGGCACATGTATCTGCCACTATACACCATACTCACTTTTCCACAGAAATACTGGGATTAAATTGCAGTTTGAAGGGTTAACTGAATTTTGTCGAATTTGGAATTGTTTCACTTTTCTATCAAAGAGATGTATATGTGTGTTTGTGTGCATAAGTATTTATAAAGTGCGGCTTTAATAGCCCCTCCCCTTGTTACCTTTTGAACGGTTTAACGTACAAACATGAGAAGAAAATCGATTGAAGGGTATGACCGGTACTACTTTCTGAAAAAAAAAAGGAAAAGATAATTCAATTCTCGTTTAAACCATCAGCATTTTTTCGAATTCCTTGACACTTTAACCCCCATGATTTTTTTAAATTTTTAAGTTGATGTTCCCCCCCCCCCGCGCCATCTATGAAGCAATTACAATGTGTTCTATTTCAAAACGTAGTATCGGATATATCCTCGAAAGGTTTTTTTTTTTAAGTTTGTAGGTCAGAAGTGAGTTTGTACATTTATAATTGTGTGTTTTATGTTATGTGACAATTTTAATTCACATTTAATTTTAAATATATTACTGCTAACATATAATTATTGCTTTGTCCTTGAGATTTTTTGTTTCTTCTGACAAAAAAGTACTTTGATTGATTGACGCAGGTACTTCTGTGCGCTAATTACCATATCTAAATTAGGTATATTATCAATAACATTCTGACTCTAGTACTTCTGTGCGCTAATTACCCTGGATTAGGTACATTTTCAATAACATTGTTGACCCCTTTCTACCAATTGTCTTAATGTCATAGTTTTCCACTGTTATTTCAGAATTTATAACGAATGGAATTTTCAATGACTTTGAAATCTTTCTTCTTTATTCTACTTTATTTTTTAAACTGTTCAGACTGATGAAAATTTACGTTGTCATCTGCAAAACTGAGAACCAAACTTTTCGTGTACATATCTTGCAGGCTATTTATGTATAATGTGAATAATAGTGGCCCAAACACTGTACCTTGTGCCATATGTAACATGTCTAATTTCATATTGTAGACTTGCTTTCATTTGTTCAAGAGGCAACTTTGTAATAAAACAAATCTAAAACCAAAAAGCTTTGTCTATAAGTTTTTTATAACTTCCGACAATAAAGTATATTTTGACTTTGACTATTATCTTCCATTCCATAAAATCGCAGTTTTTGCAATAGAATATGATGACATACCGTGTATAGAGCTTTAAAAAACTTATGTTAATTCGTTTATTCCATCTTCTGTTGACCGTCTCTCTCTAAATCCACAGTGATTATTGGAAATAACATTAAGCTTATTTCGGAATTTTACCATCCTATTTTTCAAAAATGTTTCCATAATTCTTGCTTTATTTCATATTTCCCTAATGAGTGTTATTAGTAGGTTTTGATAAGGGCGTTATCATTTAAGGCTTCCCCTCTCATATAAATACAATACTAAAATACTGTTGTATGTGGAGTTCCTCAAGGATCAATCTTGGGACCAATCCTTTTTCTTATTTACTTAAATTCCCTAGCTGATCTGAATTTATCTGGAAACTTAATTTTTTTGCAAGTGACACCATAATAATATAATATAAGGATAAAAAGTCTACAGAGTATAAAAAATTACGGAAACTGACCTAGAAAATTTTATTCTGGCTTATTTGCCATAAACTGACATTGAATTACGAAGTCTTCTTCGTGTATGTTCATCAAAAAACAATCCTCATGCATTGATTTGAAAGATCCAATCAAATTCAATAATGAAAGTATAAAATACCTACTATTCATCACTGAAATTCTTAAGTCTATTTATTGATGAAAATTGATCGTGGATAGACATATTGAGAGCTTGACGAGAAACATTTTACCACTTGTTGAAATTTTATTCAAAATTAGGAATTTGCTTCCTCTCATATATCTCAAATTCTTAAAATTCTTGTAGATAATACATATTTGGTTTCCTTGCTCACTGAATATCCTAGAAATAGAAAGATGATGATGATGATGAAGAGATTTATAGTGACTCAGGTTTATGTATATACTTTACAGAGTTCACCCATTTATTTATTTCTTATATTTTTCTTTTGTTTCAGATATGCCACTGAACTTATCGAAGCATTCTGGTTGAATGGATGTGTGCCTTCCAAATTCTGATGAAAGAATGAATTTTCTTTCCACAAGTGGCGAGAATAATTATCTTCCTTTCAGAGAGATGATTTTATCTATAAATTCCAATGTTTTACAGAAAGAACGCTGAAATAGTTTCCTGAAAGCTTCAGGCGAACCTTTCGGTAACATTCGGTCGTTGTAGTGCTTATGAAGCCTGATGCAACAAACGAATAAAAAACAAATCTAGCTTTAAAGCATGAAATTGTGCAATTGACAACTCTACAAGCAAACAACTGTAGATAATACTAGATGTACATACAATATCAGATATTTTGTATAAATCAAGTTTTGTATTATTTTTATATTTTTCAAAAATACTTAAAAAAAGAACCGCTACAAATACTTCGTGAACAAATCACTTGAGTATGTATATAAGGGTTTCCAATCGTGTATATATTATGTCAAACATATCATTTCACTATTTATTTGAAAACAATTCAGTATAGGTAAGAAATCCAGTGTTTTATTAGAAAGTGTCTTTGGCATTCGACGGTCAAGTGCTTCCTCTACCTTTTTTTATTCAACTAGTTTCCGTTTCCAATCTGAATGCAGGCGCACTGGAGAAGTTTGAAAAAGTAATGTTTGAAGTTCGCCATTCAAGGGTACTTTTTGTTCCTGGGCAACTGTGAGGTGAAATATTCGTTTAGTGGCAATATATTAGGATTATGGCTACCAGAATCAAACTTTTCATAGTTGAGGTGAATATTTTCGACAAATTCATTGCTCATTGTCAAAATGCAAAATAAACAGTCCTCCTTCCCCTTTTCTGATTTTATTATCATCGTTCTTGACAATGGACTTAATGTACACAACACCTTGTATATCCGTGCTTTGAGCTGCGAGTGATATTGCAGTAAATAAATGTGATATTGAGTTGTGGAATGTTTATGACCAGTTGACATTTTCGGGAAATAATTTCATCAAATATAACTGGAATAAGATTTTTTTTTTGAAAATTTAGCTCTTATATTTGGATATTTCTGGAAGGAATAATACCCCAGAGCCGAAGCTCTTGTGTTCTATTCAGACATAAAATTCCGAAAGTTGTTGAATTTTCAAACAAAACTGTTTTAGTAGAAATTGTTATAAAAAATTTAATCGCTCCTAAACAAGGTCTTGTTATATTATTGTTGGTAAGTTTTGAAAATGTTCGGTAAATTCGGCATCAAAATGAAATAAAAATATTTCTACGTACCGAAAGTAAAAAATGCAGGGGTTTTCAATGTGTTTCTCGTCCTGGATGCAATTCTCGAAAAAAAAACCGAAAAATATCGAAAATTCTTGAAAAGTTTGCGAAGAATGAGTATAAAAAAATTCTGTGCCCTGGAGAAAGGAAAGAATCTGAATTGCCATTGAAACTTTTTATTTCTCTTTACTCCTCACTTTACGGATCAAAGGATAGAATTTTCGAACCCGAGGATGACAACTTCTAGATGTTGATTAATTTTAAATAATTAACGGAGGGGAAAGTTGTAACAGAAGGGCGAAAGGTAAAACTAATAAACGAGCAATAATGAGTGGGGGAGGATTAACGTGGTAAAAATACGGAAAATTAATAAATTAATATTTTTTTTAATAATTATATTGAATATATGTAATGAAAACATAGCCTTAAAATATTCCGATGAGGAAAAATTCCTATAGTGAGGGATGAATAATCCTTTTATCTTCGAGGTTCGCGCCAGATTTTGAATCTGAACAAATTCAGACAAGTCGTGGTAAGTTTCATCCTGGTAACTAGTAACCTAATAATTCTTGTGCTAACCTACCTTGCTGAAGTTTGTTTTGGAACAATGCAAAGAGAATAAAAAATATTTTTTTCAAATTATAAAGTACTTTTGGTTTAAGTGTGGGTTAGTTTTGGATGGTATAATTTCTGTGATAAGCAATAAAAATTTGAATTCAATATGCAATTTATGTGAAATTTTGTATTTATTTTAATATTACATCAATAATATCGGAAGCTTATTTTTCCACTGGGTATACCAGTGAAACAATAATATAATACATTTTTGATCATAAACATATCTCCCACTTCCAAATGTTCTAAACATTTTTCTTCCCTTCAGGTAAAAGGGATGAAATGTCTTCTCTGAAAAATTGATACTATTTCTAACAGTGTTGTGAAATACAGCAATTTTGTCATGTTCCCTAACCAATGAATGTTCTTGGGTATATTTGAGTATACTACCAAAAAATGGAAGTCCAGTTTTTCACTACAATTTGCTCAGAACTAAGCCAAAGTTTGTTGAACTATGTTACCACTGAATTTGCAAATTTTTTTCATTTATATAAAGAAAAAACATCAAATATGACCCAAAGTATTCATTTTCTAGTGAAAAAATAAAGATTTATTTTATATATCAAAATAAATTGATGGCAATTAAAAAAATCCTTCCTCGGTAATTTTTTATTTTACTTTCATTGCCAACTTCACTTTCACTATCAGAATCAAAAACTCCATGCTACATTTCCACTGAATGGAACAGGATTCCAATTTTCAGTATAAAACTAACAAAATATTTATATATTTATACCTAAAATATGTCTTGGTTGCCAATAATTCAACTGATACCTTGAAAAAAAATTGAAATTTCGGCTTATCTACATAAATTTAAAGGTTGAACTAGGAAAATAGTTCATTTTGCATCATATTGATTAGGCTGACTGGTTAAAAATAATAGTGGTGATGAAATTTTTCAGAGTTGATTATATTTTACCTTTTTTATTTGAACAGATGCTATTTAAAAAAAAAGTTATTCCTGTTTCATGTTGAAACAACAATACCAATCACAAAAAATATACGAGTTAAGTAGTGGAGACTTTCTCTTTGTGAAGAACTTCATTTTAAACAAATATTTTTTCAAGTGTGTGTGAAAAAATTTTGCTTTATCTTTAACCATCCTTTAGGTGCATCTAATAAACATCAAAACGTAATTTTTCACCGCCTATAAAAAATAATTCGTATCAATTAGATTCCATTTCGAGTGACTAGAAGTGTATTTTTTCAAATTGTAAATGCAAATGACCCCCGCAATTCTTAGTATGTTACTTTCATCTTACCGAAGCTGTAAATATTTTTCAGACATTTTACCACTAAGATATAAAACATTGTATAGAACAACTATATTTTCATATAACGAATTGTAAAAAAAAGATTCGAGTAAATCTTTAAAAGACAATAGATAAGCGTTAGTGTATCATATTTTTTGGAGGACTCTATTATTGTCTGAATATTTATAGTTATTTTATTTAATTTTGTAATTAGTTTTTTACAATGTATTTTTACTACTTTTGTGCCATTTGCTATAAATAATGAAATAATACTGTCCAATAGGAGTTCAGAAAAAGTTTTACAATTAGCAAACCTCCAAATTTCGCTTGGATAACGGTCACTTCAATTGTGGAGACGTTTATATTGGCACTTTATTGTGATATGAGTGAATATTAACTTTGTAACTGGAGTCCAATCTTTGTACTGAATATTTATACCTGGATTTTCTAATTAGGCTTTTAAATTGTAATGTACAGTAAAATATAAACGTTTGATAACAGTTTTTGTTTCATTATTCCTAGATACATTGCATGCAGAATAAAAATGAATTATGAAGAAACCATTTACGGGATACGAAGGCGTAGAAGGGCCAACTACAAAATATTTTTGAAAATAGTTGGAATTGCCACTTTGAAGTGACAATTGCCACTTTTATCTGACAATTGTCACTTCTATCTGGCAATTGTCACTTTAAACTCCATGCAAAAATATTGTTTTTCTGTCAAATTAAAAGTGGCAATTGCCAGTTCGAAGTGACAATTGTCAGATCAAAGTGACAATTTTCAGATCGAAGAGACAATTGCCAGTTCAAAGTGACAATTGCCAGTTCAAAGTGACAATTGTCAGATCAAATTGGGAATTGTCACTTCAAAGTGGCAATTCCAACTATTTTTAAAAATATTTTGTTGGCCCTTCTACGCCTTTGTAACGGGAAAATATTGATGAACATTTCAGTTTTTGACAAAATCAGCAGTTCAAACTCTTCAACATGGGTTTGCAGAACCAAAACAATTTCAAGATAAACCATAGGTACAATAAATTCACTCTTCTGCTATAAGGAAGTTCTGAAAACCTACCGCATCACCTTGGGTGGTCGATTCTCATTCTCCGCAAACATCAGACTTCAGAATTTGCAAAAAGTCAGCCTACATTACACCTTTGATATACCTTGTGACACAGACTCATGGTACTTCCCTCCTTTTCTCCTTTTTGACATATTTGGGGAAAAAATTCAACTTCCAGTTTTTTCCATCAACTTTCGCTTTTCAAATGGAACACCCTGTATATATTTCATTTGTCAGGAGCCATAAACTCCCTGAAATTATTCCAAATAATCTTGCAATTTTGACTAAAATAGTATTATGGTTTAAAATACGTACCAAAAAAGTAAATCATTCTAAAGTACCATCGTTGGGGTATCCATCCATAATAACTCTTTTGCGTATAACCAATAACAACACAGTAATATAGTTAAACAAGTGACATCCCTCCACATGTGTTTCACCAACAAAGTTATCATCATCAGATGATTATTTAATTTTGAGATAGCGATTAAAAAACAATACACCTGTGAACTAATTTATTTGACATCATCTCAATAGAATTGATACAGTTTCACCTAAGTAGCACACTGTAAAAAATAAAAAACCTTATAATTAATAAATAATTTGTACAAAGAATAGATGCTCTAAAATTTGAATTCCTTATATTTCTTCGTCTGTTTAGTATCCTGTTGTTGCCTTTTCCGTTTACTCTGTAAAATAAAAATCACAATAAACATTGGTAATAAACATTATTTGAGAGAAAACACTTTTAATCTGCACTTAAAACTCTTTGTTCTTACCTTCTGTTTGGCAACATGTTCAGCTAACATATCGCTGAGATCCTCTTTTTGCAACTGAGACTGATTTTCTCTCATCTGTTGTTCATATCTTACAGCCATCGCATCGCTGTCCATATCCAACTCGGATGGATCCAGGGCCAACTCCACCATCCCCTCACGATCCGTTCGTCTGGGAATAACTTGAGGAGCTCCTCCAGAGGCAGCAATCTGGCTCATATCATATACGTGACTGCTGGCCATCATGGCGTTACCGATTCTTTCATTGCGTTTTTCGGGGATTATGTGGTACAAGACAGGAGTTTCCGTTCTGTGGAATCAAAAATTAATTAGCCACCGAGTGATTGAAAACGAATTGAATGTTATGAATAAATAATTTGCTCATTAATTGGTGTCAGGTGTGGAATAAGTATCATCAGGTATGGGATTAATACAAAATTCCAAACTTGAAATTCATATATTTATATATGCAATTTATGAAAGGAAACAAATTATAAAAGTATATTTACCCCTCCATCTCGTTTTCAATTTTCTTCTTCCTAAGTTCGATGGCTTCTGGTGTTTCCATTCCAGCAGGTATACTTGAGATGCCACTTGGAGTAACAAGGCCTTCTGCTGGGGTGACTAAGCCCGACTCGTCTGGTATGCTTTGGGCTTCCTTTTCTTCTTCCTCCTCCTCCTCCTCACTTTCTTCTTCTGACTCTGATTCCAATTCTCCCCACAAGGTTCTATCAACATTTGGATCCTCTCCAATGTCCTGCAAGCAACAAAGCGCAAGTTAAATAAATTTCATATTTATTTCCCAGTGAACTTACGTCGATATTAGTAGTACTGGTTCCAAAAACGTCACCATACAAGGGCTTTCCGTTTTCATCGACGGGGGGCTTACCCCAACCTCCGGCGTGATATCCGAAAGCACAGCCTTCTGGTATGGGAGCGTTGAGCCCCGGTATTTTCAGATTAGGGTAACTAGGGGGCGGCCCATAACGTTGCATGGCAATCAGCCATGGAGGAGGTACTTTGTTGGCGTTGGGTCCAACCGGCATTCCAAGGGCTGTTCGGAGCTCTTCCGACAAATCACCAGGTTTCTTTTCTTTCAACCTAGTCTCAAACTCTTTACCTTCGTAGTAGAGATCGCCGTGGATAGTCATCTTAGGTTTTGTCTGCCACCTAAAGAAGTAAAGGATTAGTTAATTTTATGTTTGTGTAAGTGGTAATTTGCCCAGAAAACTTTATGAAAAAGAAATTACTGAGTCATGTAATCATCCCTGTGATCACTTGGCAAATTATTAAGTTTCAAGTATCTGTAAGTAGATTATGCTTTTAATCAAATTTGAATGTATTTTTATCTCGTTCTGCTGTGAATAAATTAAAAAACATAAAATATTAAAAAACTAATTACTTGAAAAATGCGTCGTGCAGTTTTTGATAATCAATATCAATCTTCCCGAGCTTGGGCCTGGCCCTTTCTCTCATTTTGGCCTTCAGTGTTTTAGCTTCATCCTTATCTTGCAGTGAAGCTCTCATCTCCATAATACCAGTTTTCTTTATAAAATCTGGTAAGTTGAACGGTGGTTTCTCAATACCTCTTTTTCCCTGTAAGTACTTTCGCTTGAAACACCAATGCCTAGGAACCTGGACAGTATTTCTGTGTGCTTTCAGTTGTACAAGCAACTTGGGGTCTCTGGCAGTAACATCGTGCATTTCTACCACATCTGGTCTGTTCACCAATTGTTTCAGTTCTGCCACGCTCAGCCTTGTCAATTTTTTCATCTTTCTCTTAGACAGCTTAGTTTTATCCTCAAACTTTTTCTGGAATAAGGAGAAAGCAAATCAGTAACATGCCATAAATATTTTAACAAATGGAAATCAGATCTACTAAATATGGAGGAAATTGAAATCAGAATCAGTGGTAAAGCATTTTTAGAGATTGAATCAGAAATTAATTACTTGTATTTATTTCTGATAAGGAACATTCCCCAAATAACCAATCTGAATACCATAATCAAAAGTATAGGGATATAGTATAGTTCCACTGGAATATTTTCAATATGATTACTATTGTGAAGCCTAATTAAAAATAACCATTTATAAACTGAGACTGATTGATACTTACTTCTTCACTGTCATCATCATCATCCATATCTTCATCTGGATTGATGGCTTTAGTAGAAAGAGATGTTACTGTGGCTAATACAGGTGGGGCAATGTCAGCTTTTAGATCTGACACTTTAAAGGACTCAAATATACTATAAAACTGTCGATATTGTGGGGCCAGTTCATGCAGACCAATAGTTTCTGGAACATATCTAGAACAAAAAGAATATCAGTTTCTACAGATAAATCTTTTTGATATTATCATCAAGTGAATGAAGCTTTGTCAAGATGTTCTTATAACTTCCGAAATCAAAGTATATTTTGACTCAGACCTTAGTATACTCGAAGCTTTTTTTATTATTGTTTTGTCATGGCTTAAATTAATGAGTTAAACCTACTCAACTACCACATCTTCCTCTACATCTTCTTCTTCAGGTTGTTTAACTATAGTTTCTTTTGGTTTGTCTTCATTCTCTCTATTCTTCTTATTCTTTCTCCTCTGCTTTTTCTTCTTATTTTTGCTGATTTTATCTTTTATCTCCTTCTCTTTTTGTTGTTTTGGAGGTTCAGGTTCTGCTTCTACAACTGACTCCTACAGAAAAAACAATATGAAATACCTATTTCATTATACAATTTTTCAAATAAATGTGATCAAAGGAAAGATTATAATGGAGACATCAGATAAAGTAGGTTAATATAGAAACAAATTAGGTCACTGTCCTTATAGTTTCAAATATGCTTTCTCTCCCTCATGAATATACAATTTTTATTAGACTTATATCTCAGTGAAGAGTAGAAAAAAAATTGACATTTTTGAATAAATACATAATTTTTTTGTTTCAGAAATATATTCTACTAGAGGTGAATTGATACCTACTCATCTATCATGAAACTTTCAGCATATTACTTAAACATTTACTCACAGTGTTATCGTCTTTTTCCCAAAGTGGTTCCCTCTCAGGTTCTTTTTGACCCTGGCCTTCACTACCCCCATGGATTTCAGTACCAAGTTCTAATGCCCTTTGATTTTTCAAAGCTAGCACCTCTTCCAGAGCTTGAGGAAGGACAACTTCAGGGGATGATTCTAACAGTTCCTCTGGTGGATCAACTTTCAAAGAGAGAAGAGATGGCAGTTGTTTCTCATTCACAGGAGGAGGTTGCATTATTGACGGTGGAGGACCCAGAGTAGCTGAAAAAACAAAACAACCCTTAATGAATGTTTTCTGAAAATCGATAACTTGGTAGGTATTTAAATCTCTTGCTAAAAAATAATGTATCAAGTTGTTTTGAATAGGATTAATACTGCTAATGTCCTAATCTTTGGGCTAAACCCAACACAAGAAATCCAATATAACCATAGTTTGAAACTTGATGGAACTTACAGAAATCTTCAGTTGCCCATCCCTGTGTCCCAGGAGGGCCAAAAGCTGGTGGAGGGCCCATGGAAGGTGGGGGACCCATAGGTGGCGGAGGTCCCATAGACGGTGGAGGGCCCATAGACGGCGGAGGACCCATAGAAGGTGGTGGCCCCATAGTAGGTGGGGGACCTAGGGACGGAGGAGGACCTAGGGATGGTGGTGCACCCAGAGATGGTGGTGGACCTAGAGAAGGTGGAGGGCCCATCATATTATCCGGTGGTGGTCCTGCTAGCATCGTCATATTATCAGGAGGAGGCATTTGCATCATATCTGAGTTCATGATGATTTGTGGTGGTGGACCAGGGGGCATCTGAAATTAGAAAGGATTATTTATGTTATTCATAATATGGAATCACTCACATTTGCAGGCTCGCTCATGTTCAAATAGGTTTTATATTTTTAATTAAAAAAATAATGAGGCATACAACTATCTCAACCTACAAATTTTCCAAACACTGACTATTTGACATTTGACAATTTCCTTACTTCAGCGTTGCCACATCGCCAAATACCCAGTTTAGGTAAAATGAAGTCTGGTGTTGTTACAGCTTATCAGAAATAAGTGTTATCAGTAGTCAGTAAAAATGTGAAAAAAACGCACCTCTTACAAACTTTCCTATTGCTGACACAGTGCCATCTCACTGTAGGGCTATATTGGTGAATACAGATTATACCATATACTCTTTCAAATATACAAGAATCACCTGATTAATAATCTAATGTCCTCATGACAAAAATTAGGTACTCTATGACAGTGCGACCACCTGTCAAGTATGGAATAAATCTCACAGAACGAGTAGTTACTTGTTTTGTGGCACGAAATCGCAGATAACCTGGTTTGTTTATGAGATTAGTAAAATGATCGTTTTCTGTTCAGTTTGAGATTAAAATATGACCAAAAGAAAACAAACAACTGTACTGTAAAAAGTCTAGTTCATACCCTCGCGAACTTCGCAATTTTTTTTTGAATAAAATGGCTGTCGACATGATTCTGCACCAACGATTGGTCCAGAATGATTGGAAGCCATTTTATTCGCAGAAAAATCGCGAAGTTCGCGAGGGTATGAACTAGACCTTATGTCGTCATTTTTCCAGAGATAGTGGCGGCATCGTCGGTGGATTAAACGCATCTAAAATCGATAAACACAGAAAAGGCGCGAAATTTTTGACAAGTTAAAATAGTGGTTATGTTATGTCTAATTCTGTGACTCTGTGTTATGTTATTCAAATAAAATCAACCATTTATGTTTTAGCTCTACGAAAGTGGTATGTTATATGAGCTTAAAGAAATAATAAGATAAGACTGGATTCGTTAGCATTTTTGCTGTAGGACCTAATTGTTGAAAATGGCATTTAATTTTAAAAATACTGGTAAATATAGAGCAGAAAGAGCTGAAAAATCTGAAGCAACAAGTGGAAATTTTCCTGTTAATAGGTAAATAATATTCACCATCATTTAAAATTCGTGAAAATTTGGTGGTTTGTTCAAAAACATGTCGTTGAGTTATTAGTACTCTATTTTTCCTTTTAATATTACAGAGAGGAAAGTTCTGAGTTCCGACTGAGACAGGTGATCGAAAATGAAAATATAGATCTTAAGTATGGTTTTGAACGTGTCAAGGACCACCAAGAAAGAACTGGGTTTCTGCTGAACATGCATTCGGTATTATATTAAATAATTATAATTTTTTGTTCATTGTTCCGAACTCTGATAATTTTTTACAGACTGAAATTGTTGATGAAGATAAAAAATTATGTGCTGCTGTGGATTATTATTTCATGGAAGAAGATGGTACTCGGTTCAAAGTAGCTTACCCATTCATGCCTTATTTTTATGTTCTGACCAAGAGAGAGTTGTTGCAAGAAGTTATGCAGTTCCTTTCAAAGAAATATGCAGGTGTCATAGCCAAAATGGAAATAATCACAAAAGAGGATTTAGATTTGGTATAATATTTTAAATTGTCAGTAACATTGGTATTTTTATCTCTGACTAAAATTTTCAGCCCAATCATTTGATAGGTTTGAAACAGAAATACATAAAACTATATTTCTTCAACCAAACAGACTTGATAAAAGTAAGAAAGGAAATCCTGAAAGTTGTTAGAAAAAATAGACTGAAACAGAATGGCAATTCCTATTATACAGAGATGTTGACGAGTACTTTAGCTAACCCTATTGATGATGTCAGCTACTTCAATAAAGGAAATACAGATCAGATGGAAAATATAATGGACATCAGGTATTTGTTGAACCAAATTCTGATGTAAAAAATGTAACTCCCTTTGAATATTTCAGAGAATATGATGTGCCTTACCATGTGAGAGTGGCAATAGACCTGAAGGTATTTTGTGGCTCTTGGTACACAGTGAGGTGTAGAGGAAGAGATGATCCACCAACAATTATGCTGAGGAGTGATATTATAGAACGTCCTGAACCTATCGTTCTAGCTTTTGACATTGAAACCACAAAACTACCATTGAAATTTCCTGATTCAGCTTCTGATCAAGTCATGATGATTTCCTATATGATAGATGGTCAAGGTATGTTTGAGGTTTTATAAGGAACAATAAAAATATGTTGTTCATCATTTGTCAAGAATTTCTGATAACTACTATTGGGTATTGCTGTATAACGTTTTTTTTTTATATTTGAATTTTTAGGATACCTAATTACAAACCGAGAAATAATTTCTGCTGACATTGAGGACTTTGAGTTCACTCCAAAACCCGAATTTGAGGGTAAATTCACCATTTTCAATGAACCAAACGAAATGGCCTTGCTACAGAAATTTTTTGACCATATTTTGGATATTCGTCCTCACGTTTTCGTAACTTATAACGGAGACTTCTTCGATTGGCCTTTCATTGAAGCAAGAGCTGCATCCTATGATTTGGATATGAAGCAAGAAATTGGGTTTTCCAAAAATAGAGAGGGTGTGTATTGTTGCAGGCCAGCAATGCACATGGACTGTCTCTGCTGGGTGAAGAGAGATTCTTATTTGCCAGTTGGATCACAGAATCTGAAAGCTGTAGCAAAAGCGAAGTTGAGGTATGCCAGAAAATTCTCATAAGAAAAATAAAAAATGCTTTGCTAGAAAATGGTCAATATTGAAACTATTTACAGAGGATTCAAATTAATCAGTCAACTTCTTTACCTCAAAACACTACATGTTTGTAGTAGGGATAAAAAACCTTAAATCTACTACAAGTTCATACAAACAAAATTATTTGTAAAAATGGTGCATCAATACTTGACATTAATGTATTGATACTGTTTATGTTCAGAATTTTCTCAGATTTCAAAAATGTGCAAATATACAATGAAAACTTGAAACAAGGATCATTTTCAGTGACACTAAAATATGCAACAGAATTTGTCAAAAAACCACATGTTCATTCTTTATACTACCCAAAATTTTTGTGCTATATAAAATACCACCACTTACCGAAAATTAAATGAGGTACTGGTCTGTCACATGCGAAAGCATTTGTAAAATTTTAAAGCTATCCGCGATGATTTAAACATTTTTTTACATGAGAACCTCCATGGAAACTATAATGAAGTATGAAATTGTATAAACAGCCCATGCTTTTGCACACATACGCTCCTGCAGTATTGTCTCATGTTACAATCGCCGAGTGCAGAATAGAAAAGAATCAATAATGGTCGTTGTACAGATTTTTTAATTGCCTTGGTTGTACAACCATTACACAGCGAATATTGTGATATGATTGTAGATGCAGTGATATGTTCTGAACAAGTCATTTATTTTTACAACTTCCTGTTGAAAGTCTGACGCATAATTCCCCCTCCACGATGCAGCTGACGATGTTTTTTCAACTCACCATGATGTTAATTGTTCTTAATGAGTTCAGCCGGCGTACTATCATTTTAAATTTTAACACTTTTTACTAAACTGGGATGGATTTCAGTTAGTCTCCATAATTTCAAGAACCAACTAAGTTAAGAAAATACTACTGTATCTATCAAAAAACTAGTTGACTATTTCGTCAATATTCATTCATTAAAATATTGCAAAAGTGTCCTTTAATTTCGTTCATTGTGAATTCTTCAATAGTCAGTCAGTCTTTCAGACTGACATAGCAAGATGTATTCTGCATTGTTCTGATTAGATTCGTAGTTGTCCCTGACGACGCGGTCTTACTGATTCGAAATTAAAGGGATATGTACTATCAGGCCGTATTTTTTTATGCCGTACGACTATTGGCATCTTGAAAACGGTTATTGATACGAAGTTGGTTAAATTAGACAAAAGTTTC
This sequence comes from Chrysolina americana, assembly GCA_958502065.1. Lineage (NCBI taxonomy): Eukaryota > Metazoa > Arthropoda > Insecta > Coleoptera > Chrysomelidae > Chrysolina > Chrysolina americana. Next base: position 99,222,820 of record OY293411.1, read on the forward strand.
CTATTTTAGTGAACGATGAAACGATGTTTCCAAATCGGAAGTATCTCGAACCGTTTTCAAAATATACGGGAAAACGAAATTAACCGTTTTCTTTGCGCTGGGGATTCTATTTTTAGGGATATAGAAATGTATTCAAGAAATGTTCTTCTCTGTTTTAAATTTCTATACTTCGATTTTCAGTACAACACTTCGTTCTTTGGGGGCCACTCTCAACTCTATTTTTTCGAATACGGACTTGTATTTTTTATTTTTTGTGAATATATGCTGTCCTTGTTTTACCGAGTTCAGATATGTATCTTACCTGGTATTTGTTTCAACATTTCTGCTCAACGAAAAAACTACTAAAATTCTTTTAAAAAATACAGGTCCGTATTCGAAAAAATATAGTGAAATTTTGTGGCCGAGTCTGTACTGATGAGCGAGTTGAATCGCGAAACTAGTCTGCAGATGTCACATGTTTTCGATTATCAGTTGGTGGTTGTTACAGGAAGTATTGCACAGTATATTCTTGTAGAAAAACTTTGCCTGGTGTTGGGTAGACCCTCCTATCAAGTAACACAACCTAGATGAGTAATGCTCAAATAGAACTGAAGGTAACATCTTTTCATAATGTTATCCCTCAAATCATGACATTATTGCCATGTCGCAATTTTTAAGGATACAATAAGCACGTCAGCAAGATTTTGATATCTGTCGGGTATATTTATGACAACGAAAACCCAAGAATACTGTCTTGGATGAAATATATAGCAATAAAGAAGGTAATTGAAACGTATATTGCAGCTTGTTGGGAGTATGTAAAAACGATAATATTTCCACCGCCGAACGTGGATTCTTCGTTGTCGATATAGTCTGGTCAGTACGGCAACGCAGCCATATTTGACAGAACAACAACGAAACATTTCTGTTTGTTTTCGTCTTTGGCTTATTGGAGTGTTTTTTAGTGAATGAAGGGTAAATTCTGAGTTGATTTGTGTTAACTATCGTTAGTTTTTATTATTAAGCAATGGTGAAGCATTGTGAAATGTGTAAAAGACCGGAAATCAAAATTTGTCATTTCATAGGTAAGCTACCAGCTATCGAGAAAGGGAAATCAAATTGGAAAAGAGAAAAATGAGTAAATTATGAAAAAACATGTCAATTAGAGCATCGGCTGTTCTCAAAATCCTGTGGAGATTATTCCTTCATAATTTCAAGTTTCCATTCCATATTGGGTTTCCATTATTTCTATTTTATTGAACCCCAATATTTCTGTTAACAACGCACTTTACTCATCTAAATTGTGTTATTTGATCGTGATTCGGCGGTCACATGGGGCTGTTGAATTATTTCTGTTCGACGTTTGCCGACAATCTTATAGTTTAGGAAAATATGAGAAAGGCTGGATTATTTAATAATCAAATTTCATTTTGGAATTCGAGAAGTTTGCCAACAGCAACAAATAAATTTGAGAATATATTCAAAGGGTATTTCGATAGTGTCAACATTTCTTGTTCAGTGCTACGCGCCCAAGGGAGAAGAAAAGGAACACCAATGAAGAGCAACTCCAAGGCACTGTCTATCTGCCATGCATAGGTGTCACCAACAGAATTGGGAAAATTCTGAAGGAGAAAATTAACACCGTCTTCAAACCAACGAAGAAGATATCGGAATATGTAAGATCAGCAGAGATCCACTCAAATCAGCGGGAATCTACAGAATTCCATGTAACTGTGGGAAGGTCTATATCGGACAAACGAAAAGGAGCATTTGTACCCGCCTAGTCGAGCACAAGCGGAGTTGTCGTTTGGGACAAACCGAGAAGTCCGCAGTCGCTGAGCATACATTGTCTGACGGATAACAAGATCCTTTTCGAAAATACCGAGAGACTAGCAACGTCGAATCATTATTCAACAAGAATGTATTTAGAAGCCATAGAAATACACAAACACCAAGAGAACTTCAACAGAAAAAAAGGAGAACCAAAGATCTGGCTCACAGCATTGAAAGGCTAAAACGAAGCCATGTCATCCAAATCGCGCGGAAAGTGCGCGCGAACCCGCTATTGCAGAAAGTGCGCGAAGAAAACATCACTATAAATAACATGGCAAACTCGAAAGCTTCAGTTTCAGTTAATACGCCTAAAAGAGTACTTCGACCACGCTACTGAAGATGACTGCCGCAGTTGCAGTCGAAACGTTTGGAGATTTAAACCAAAGAAGACCACGGCAAAACCCGGAAACCAACCAAAACATTTCTTGTTCATTTGAATAGATTGAGATTTCAATAGCAGCACTTTCATACTCCTTTAATTTCATAATCAGTTTCGAGAATGTTGCCATTGTGTGACTTATTTTTCTAGATATGACCCTGTTGAGTTGGACCCCGAAGAGATGTGTCCTTTGGCAGCTTCCGATCCTCAAGTACTGTCCAACTACTCCGTATCAGACGCAGTAGCTACATACTACTTGTATATGCAATACGTGCATCCCTTCATCTTTGCGCTCTGTACTATCATCCCTTGCGAACCTGACGAAGTTTTACGCAAAGGATCAGGTGAGCTCTGCTTCCAAACTGATTTTCTTTCGTATTTTTCAATTTCCTTATCTTTCCAAGGCACTTTATGCGAATCGTTGCTCATGGTGGAAGCCTTCCACGGCAACATTATTTTCCCGAACAAGGAAGAAACGGAACTAAACAAACTGACCCTCGACGGACATGTTCTAATGCAGGAAACTTATGTTGGCGGGCACGTAGAGGCTTTGGAGTCTGGGGTGTTCAGAGCTGATATTCCATGTCGATTTAGGATAGTTCCAGAGGCTATTAACAGCCTCATAGGTCAGATTTTGAAAACGTTGGAGCATGCGATCGTTGTAGAGGAGGGAATACCTATGGAGTGTGTTACGAATTTGGAAGAAGTTGCCGAGGAAATCAAAGTTAAATTGACGGCTCTCAAGGTAAGGCACTTCATAAAAATTACTTTCATTTGGATTTATTCATCCATGACGAACAAGGAGGTTAACATTCAGTTGACAAAACTTTGGAATTCGTGCAATACAAAAATATTGTTACTTACGAGATTGAAAAAAATCCCTAGCTACTACGCCGCTTTTGAATGCCGACCATAAAACGTAACTCATTTGCATAACAAATAAATCGGCGCCGATCGCAGTAAACATTTCCTCATTCTTGGAATTATTGCTGTCCTGATAAATCTAGATAACGGAAGAATCCCGAAAAATCTACTCTGCTCGAATTGAGTATATAAGGCGACACATTTCACTCGAGAGAAGTTTTGAAGAAGTTTTTTTAAGTGTTTGGAATATTTAGCTAGTTGATGTCAATTGGCAGTTTAAAAGATCCAATAAAAAAACAGAATTGTTGAGTTGGTGGGAATTCGTTTTGGATGTTAAAAAAACAAATTTCAAATTGTTTCGAAACTATATTGTTTCATCTTCAGGTTTTACGAGTTCAAATGGATTGGAAGTGAATAAAATCGACATAAAATATAAATATAGATTTTATTCATTTTATAAATGAAATTTCTCACAGAATCGTCACTATCACTATTTATTGTTGGAAACAGAAGCACTGGCGGATCTGAGGGGGGGGGGGCATGGGGGACATGTCCCCCAAGAGTTCTGAACAAGTAGTTGATATTTGTTCAACAACCAGTCTGGATATGCAACTAAACCTCAACAAGAAGAAAACACACGTTATATAAATCAAAATTATTCGTATTGAATGTTTCCTCAAACATCCCAAATAAAAACGTTTTTGAACTTCATACGAGTCATTCATCATCCAATATAATTATAAAACAGAAATGTTTTTCTAAGCAGTGCGAGTATGTGAGAATAACACAGGCTGTCAAATCAAAGCGCGGCAAAACAGATTACGATAGAGGAAAAATAATTATTTTCGGAGACTAACTCATGCCCCCCCTGAAAAACTCCCTAGATCCGCCAGTGAACAGTCGTGATAATGAGAGGTACTGTTGTACTTTAAGCATATATTCTTTTGTTTTGATGCCGGCTTTTCGCCAAGGAAACGTAGGTCTAAAACGATTACCGAACCGGGCTTTACTACTGACGAAAAAACATTTTTCAAAAACTTCAGCGTTCATATCTTGATGATAGTCGCCAGTCTTCCTAAATTGAAAAACATTAAGACCATTTTTTTCAAAAATCCAGAGTTACACAGGTAGTAACTGAATCATAATCAGTCGACGGCCCTTATCGTAAGAATATTTTAGACCTGTCGATAACCCGTCAAAAAATGCATGCCGTGAACTCGTTACATTTAAGTCCTGAGGTATTTTTGAACGGATTTGCCATCCTTTACATTTAAGTCCTGAGGTATTTTTGAACGGATTTGCCATCCTTTCTTGTAAATATTTTCTTCGCCACAACACAATATCATTTTTTATTTCGATTAAAAAGCTTCTGCGATTTTGCTTTAAATATCGGAAGTTTAAATCGCGTAATGTTCGTTTCAAAACTCCAAGGGATATTTTGGAAGGAATTAACTATCAGCGTCTACTTCATCCTTGATTTGATTTAGGGTTGGCATTTTATAAAAAAAACTGCACTTTCCGGCGAAATACATATTCTACGTCATCATCTAGAATATTTTTCGTTCTACCTCTTGTTTTCTTTTTTTGCTTCTTGTTATCAACTTTAAGTGATCCGAAAACCGTAAGCGAACACAATTTTTGTTAAACTTCCGCACAATTCTGCTGTGTTCTACGCACACAAATCGGGATTTCGAGCGCGAATTCCTTCAGACACAGTTTTTACCATTGCATGTTCGCCCACAGTTGAATATTTCTTCACTTTTTTAGCAGAAGGGCCAAGATTTTTCGAAGCTTTTCCCTTTTCCATTATATTACAAATTAATATTTGAAATACAAAAACTCAACAAACTGTAATTCTTTGGCTTATTTCATGACCAAAAATGCATAAAAAACATAGGTCCGCAAATGCTTTGTAAGCGATATAAAGGGTGTTGAATTGTCAAGGATTTTTTAGTTTTTTCTTCACAACTTCTGCACTTTTCGAAATATTTACCCCAAATTTGAAATACTGGTTAAGCTGTAGAGATTACAACATTGGTCATACCAAATGGTTGTGAGAATCTATTGGGAGATAATTTTTCAGAGGTCATGTCCTTTTTTTCTCCTCCAGAAGTTTCTTGTAGTGCTCCGCTAGATTCTGAATTACAAAATGAGTTTTGTATTCTGTTTATAATATTTTTGTTATCTTGTAGTTTTTTCGTATTTTTAAAACGAAGTTATTCTTTTTTCACATACAAACTTTTTCTTGACTCAAAAACCATAATAATATATATTATATTATATAGAAATAAATGTACTTAATTTTTCATATATTGTCAATTGATGATGTCAGGACCAACCGATGAGATTGGAAAGACCGTTGATATATCACTTGGACGTGGGGGCCATGTATCCCAACATCATTCTCACGAACAGGTTGCAACCTTGTGCAATGGTTGAGGAAACCACGTGTGCCGCTTGTGATTATAATAGACCTGGTGCAATTTGCCAACGTAGCATGGCATGGATGATGAGGGAAGAATACAGTATGTTTCATTTATAGTATAAACAAAAATTGGATACTGAGATTAAATAGTTTCTAATCAGAATACGTACAAGTCTAATTTCTCTTGTTTCATCTATCAGTGCCGGCATCGCGAAACGAGTACCACAGAATCCAACAGCAACTTGAGACCGAAAAATTTCCACCACAATATCCGGGAGGAGCCCCAAGGGCGTTTCATCAACTACAAAGACTGGATCAAGCTGAATGGGAGAAGAAACGGTTGTCCATATACTGCAGAAAAGTGTACAAGAAGTTGAAGTGTACTAGAATTGAGGAGAGAAAAACAACGATTTGCCAGAGAGAAAACTCTTTCTATGTGGATACCGTTAGAGCTTTTAGGGACAGGAGGTAGATAACATATTTTTCTTGCTTTCTACTAAAAATATAAAAGTTGATTTCACGTTACAATCATACAGAGCAAATAATGAACTACCATTGCTTCCGAAAATTAAACGGGGTTCTGGCCTATCATGTGCAGAAGCACTTGTAAAATTCAAGAGCTATCCATGATGATTTAAACAATTTTTTCGTACAACAACCTCTACAGAAACGCCATTGAGCATTTGTCTTGGTTGCACACCCATATTGCACAACGAATCCCCACTGCGTGTGTAGATGCAAAAGAAAACAATTTGACATAAATATAACCATAAATATGCTTACCTCTCGCGAATATTGTGCTATGATTGTAAACGATTCAAAAACAACAGACGAAAAATTACTTCAAATTCATCGTGAACCGTAATGTTCGAAAAAAGTCATTTAGTTTTGGAAATATCTGTTGTAAGTCATGCTAAAATTCCGTTTCAAACCACTTTCTTCAGTCCCACAATTTATAAAGAAAGGGAGGAAGGAATTCTGACAAACCACTTGTTTAAATCCAAGGGTGAGGAGTTCTTACAGTAATAATTTTTTGGTCCAAATGTCCAAATTTCTTAAAGTTTTCCACTTCTTTCGGTGAGGAAGGACCACTATATAATTTTCGGTAGTCGTAGTTCAGCCTGCATATGCCTCGGAGAACCACACTTCATTAAATCAAATTCTTTAAAATGTTTTTTAAAGACGTATTTGTAGCACCACATATATTTATTTCATATTACTTTTTCAGGTATGAATATAAAGGACTATTGAAGAAAGCCAAGCAAGCGGTTGTTGATGCTGTCAAAGGGGGAGACGCGTCAGAAATAAAATCGGCAAAAAACAGAGAAGTCCTATATGACTCATTACAGCTGGCCCACAAGTGTATCCTGAACTCGTTTTATGGATATGTTATGAGAAGAGGGTAACGTCTTGAATTTACGAAACTTTTACCTGAAGAACTTGAGGAGTCCAAGAATGGACCCCGGAGGTTTGCCGTGTGCGGCACGATGATAATAATGATTCTATTTCTAGGGCGCGTTGGCACAGTATGGAAATGGCGGGGATAGTTTGTTTCACGGGTGCCAACATTATCATGAAAGCGCGCGAGATAATAGAACAAGTGGGTCGCCCTCTAGAACTGGACACCGACGGTATTTGGTGTATTTTACCGGCATCGTTTCCCGAGAACTTCACGATACTCACCAATCACGAAAAGAAGAAAAAGTTCAACATTTCCTACCCCAATACCGTATTGAACGCCATGGTTAAAGAACATTTCACCAACGATCAGTACCATGAGTTGGTCGATCCCGTCAAACTGGAATACCAGGTAAAGAGCGAAAATTCAATTTTTTTCGAAGTTGACGGGCCTTACAAAGCCATGGTCCTACCCGCTAGCAAAGAAGAGGGCAAAAAACTGAAGAAGAGATATGCCGTGTTCAATTTTGATGGCTCTTTGGCCGAGTTGAAAGGGTATTATTGGACATGCATAATAGTTTACTCGATATTATCACTACTTCTTCAATAGGTTCGAGGTTAAGCGACGAGGAGAACTGCAGCTCATAAAAAATTTCCAGTCTTCAGTTTTCGAAGCCTTCTTGAAGGGAGACACTTTGGAAACGTGTTATGCAGCTGTAGCTCAGGTTGCAGACTACTGGTTAGATGTACTGTATTCGCATGGTCGAAATATGGCTGATTCAGAGCTTTTTGACTTGATTTCTGAGAATCGATCCATGTCCAAGAAACTAGAAGAGTATGGGGCTCAAAAAAGTACCTCCATCAGTACTGCTAAGCGCTTGGCAGAGTTCCTGGGAGACCAGATGGTGAAAGATGCCGGATTGGCTTGTAAATATGTTATTTCGAAGAAGCCAGATGGCGCTCCCGTCACTGAAAGGCGAGTATACTAACGAAATAATGAAATAAATGCATGGGTGTTTGAATACTATTGGAAAAATTATTGTTTTTTTATATATTTCAGGGCCATTCCGTTAGCAATTTTTCAGGCAGAAGAAGCTATTCAGAAACATTACCTTCGGAAATGGTTGAAAAACTCTTCCTTGAACGAAGTGGAAATCAGGGATATCTTGGATTGGGGTTACTATATAGAGCGTTTGGGAGGGGCTATACAAAAAATCATAACCATACCTGCTGCCATGCAGGGAGTAAGTAGCAGAAATCAGTCTTATATTTAACAAGTGTTTCAAATAGTGAACCGAAAATTTAGCTAATAATAATAATTTTTCAAGGTACCAAATCCAGTTCCTAGAGTGAGACATCCAGATTGGTTGCATAAAAAAATTCTAGAAAAGAGCGACACATTCAAACAAAGAAGAATAAGCGACATGTTCTCCGTTCTCCCCAAAAAACTAAATTCTACTGAAAATAATTTGGTCATATCTGAGGACGAACCCAGTACCAGTAATTTGGACAAATCAGATGATATTCGTGATATTGAAGATATAACTAGTAGGAACGATACGTTCAAGGCACCTATTGCTGTTGTCACCAAAAGGAAAAGGGGATCTGATAAGGAGAATGAATTCTCTGAGGAGGACTTGAATAAAACTTGGAGGGAAGTACTTGGGAAACCTCCGCCGTTTGGCAGTACAAATGTAAGAGAATATTTAAAAAAGCTTGGAACACAAAAGATAGTGCAACTCATAGTTTCGATTGTTTTTCAGGACGAAACAACTGCTTGGATGGCTTTTCATAAAAGAAAATGGCGATTCCAACAGCAGCAGAAACTTTGCGTTAATAAAAGTAAAAAGAAGAAAACAAACAGTGACATATCTGTATTGCGATCTGCTGCCGCCCCGGGAACTCTCGGGGGCTTCATTCAAAGAGCACAAAGAACTTTACTGACGACTCCTTGGCAGGTGATTCAGATTGCATCGACGAATACTCCAGGGGAGTTTAGATTGTGGGCTTTGGTAAGTGTCGTAGATATGCTGAGGACAAAAGGAGTTTCGACGATATATGATCAAACTTATTGTTAATTACTACATCTAGAGTTTCCGAAGACGTTTGGATCTCATGAATAAAACGTTTTTGACCATAGCCATTATGCAGATCAATAGTGGGTCTGCATATCATTTTTGTAATATTGAAAAGTTAGTAAGCATAGCCATTATGAAAATATATAGTGGACCTGCACGTGGTTTCTGTGATAAGAATTAAAAAGTTGGTGACCATAGCCATCATATAGATATATAGTGGGTCTGCATATGATTTCTGTAATATTAAAAAGTTAGTGACTATTGCCATTATACAGACATTTAGTGGATCCCCACATGATTTCTATGATAAGTATTGAAAAGTTAGTGACCACAGCCATTAAACAGATATATGGTGGTCTGCACATGATTTCTGTAATATTGAAAAGTTACTGACTATAGCCATTATACCGATATATAGTGGATCCTCACATGATTTCAGTATAAAAAAGTTAGTGACTATATCCATTATACAGATATATAGTGGATCTGCACATTAGTGCTGTGATATTTAATATGTAAATTAGAGATTTGGAGAATTCGATTACAGAATAACCTCAAAAAAAATCAAGCTTTGTATAATTGATGAGCTTAAAGTTCTCGTGACTTCTCTTTGCTCGACGTCATCGGTCCAAAGTTTTGAGAACCGGTTCTTATTTCTAATCCAGCTTTCTATCTAGCAGACGAGGATAAAATTCAATAGTGATGATGAATTATTTATCACACAAATATGAGCCTATGATGGTCTTTCAGTTTTTGTTTTATTCGATGACTTGTCACCTGAAATCTGAAAACTATGTTTTTTAAAGGCACACTTTCAATTCCAGGTTATGTCCGAATTGCATTTGATTAAGCTGGTTGTTCCAAGAACATTTTATGCTAACTTACGTACACCTAAAGTGGCTGAAGAAGGTGCTCTTTTCAAGAAATGTAATAGAACGTTACCCAGATCCAGACCGGTATTTAATTTGTACTTATACACAGTTCCTGAAGAAGTTTTCCAAGAACACGGAAAGTAGGATCGTTGACTTTATCTCAGCATACGTCATCACTAATCTTTTTTTTAGGAAGGTCTTTCTAGACCAAACCGATCCCAATGTAGAGGGAGTGTACGAAACTCAAGTGACACCGCTGTTCAGAGCTTTGCTCCAGATCGGCTGTGTCTGTAAAGTCTTACCTGGAACGGCTAATTCTGATAACTTCAGCCTGGAACAATTAGATATGGTCAGCGTAGCACGTCAGCCATATTTAGTGAAAGAGTCGATTCGCCATCTATATTTCTATCACCACAAACATCTGACCAAGCCACAGCATATGTTTGCCCTATTCCTCACACCAGTGAAGAAAGCTGTGATTTTGGTTGTGGATACCGTGAAGACGAATTTGATGCCCAACATGATGAATTTGTATCAAGCAGAGAGATTGGCGAAGTATGTTATTTTTTGAAAGACGTATCGATACAGGAATGATAATTTGCAATGTTATAGGTTAGAAAAGAATCCCGATGACGACCTTCTTCCTCCTGAAGAAATATCCATTGAGGTTCGGATTGAATCTAGTCTAACTCAGGTATATAAAATATTGCAAAAAACTTTACAAGCTTACAAGGATGAGAAGAAAGGACCCACATTATTAGCTGTACAATCGTCCATGGATATGCAGGACTTGCAACATAATATTCCACCCTTCGTGGATTATCCTCTAGTACAGATACACGTACAGGTAAGATGAAAAGTTTCCAAGTACGCCGATAATTATGATATACAAGTCACCGGATTTTATCATTGTATGGTTGTTTTATTACAGGATATCGATGATCTATACAATGCACTAGACTGGCAGAAAATAGGCGCACGAGCTATCGTCCGGCATTATTTGAACAGCGGGCGGGTACTGGACCTGATGGCAGAGCAGTGTCGATATTTTCATTTGCCCATTGGAAACATGCCTTCGGATCCAGCTGTTTTCGGATCCGACTTGTTTTTTGCCCGTCACCTCGTTAAGCATAATCACGTGCTCTGGTGTTCTTCCACCGATCGGCCAGATCTCGGAGGGAGTCAAGAAAATGACGCAAGGTATGTTTTCCCTCTAGTATATACTATTCCAGATCAACCAAATTTGTTTGATTCTTAGTTTCGTCTATTTTCATTGAAAAATAATGCTACTCGTATGACTTGTTACCAGGCTTTTAGCAGAGAATCAGGAATCATCTTCAGAAGTGTGCAACGAACCTGGCTGGTACTCCATGGTATGCGTCGAACTGGATATTGACAGCTTGGCCATCAACACACTTCTCCAGTCCCACCATGTTACAGATATAGAGGGGATGAGTAATAGCACCGCTTTTGACGCTTCAGCGGTTACTTCCTTGGATGATATGATGTCCGGCAACCAAGCATTAACCACCTACGATGAATCGGCAAGGTGTGCCGAAGCGTTCAAGATTCTGAGAACTATGGCCGCTGCCTGGATGAGAGACATATCTTTGTACAGGAACGTGTTTGCTGATTTTCAGGTTATCCACTTTTATAGGTAAGTTAGTTTCGTTGCTTCATTTGAAAGATAATCGGCCTAAAATAATCAACCAACACCTATTTTTTTCCATGTTTCCTAACGATATTCTCGGAACATTACAGGATTGTCTGTTGAGTCGGAATCTAAAAATTACTGTGGCTATGGACTTCTCGTAGTTGCAATGTAACTTGTAGGAGTTTTTTTGATAGATATTAATTTCATCCTAGTCATGCCAGGTTATAGATCATGATCATTTTACAGGCGGATGCAATGGTTGTGCAACTAATAATGGCAAGTAATGGCATTTGTTACTTTTGCATTTTGTATTATTCTTGCTAGTTCTTTTAAGTTTTCACTGAACTCATCTCGTTTATTTGTTTGCACGTTCAGATGAAATCTTGCAAGTGAATATGAAAGCACTCCTAGTGGGTTAAATCTCGCAGGTGTCATAATTTCGGTGACAATACACTATGAAAGTATTGTGAGAAAAAAAAAATCTTAACATTTACTTCATTGGTTCCGAGAAATATTTTCACATCGCTTGAATAATGATAGTACATATAAAATAATGAAGAGAGTGATGAGAATAATAATAATACTACTCCCTTATAAACACTTATAGAGTGTAGCCAAAGGCATAACCTGTACGGGTAGAGGACGGCTATTATGATTATTTGCCGTGGCGCTCCGGGGCGACTTACTGATTTTTTTTTATGACGTATTCACTTTTCAGCTGTAGGACAGTGAAGTATATTTCTCTCTATCCCTAAACATGATGGTTTCTGATTTAAAATATAGGAACCGTTGATGATCAAATTAAAACTAAAAAATTTACACTACTTTGTCTTTCTTTGGCATGTTTTCAGTTTTTTAAATCACTGAATATAGGCTGGCAGGTTGGAGATTTCGGAAATTCATTATATTAGTACAGCTGAAAACAAAATTTTCAGGTGGCTGCGATCTCCAAAATCCCTTCTATATGACCCAGCCCTGTTGAGAATCTTACAAAACTTGATGAAAAAACTATTTTTACAACTGGTAGCCGAATTCAAACGTCTAGGGTGTATGATAATTTACGCGAATTTCAACAAAATTGTCATTTGTTCGAAGAGAAAAAACGTGGAAGACGCATTGGGCAATGTTGAATTTGTGGTCACTTCAATACGCAATAAAGAACTTTTCCATTCTTTGGAAATCACGTACAGGTAACATAACGTAATTTAGTTTCTGATTGGGTATGCATTAATAATGTCCGCCTTATATTCAGTCAGTGTTGGGAGCATCTAGTTTGGTTGGATTTGGCGAATTTCGGAGGAATAAAAGGGAAATTACCAGACGACGTTCAAGGCGAATCGCAGGAAGATTCCCAAAATGAAGATGAAGAAAATGAAAGGAGTAATGAGGTATATTCACAGGAAATTATCGATTGGGAAGGAATTGAATTATTTAAGGATGAATAATTTATTTTTCTATACAAAACAGGGAATACATTTCTAAATTCATTTGATATTTAGATTCTACATTTAATAAAAAATAAATAAGTTGGGTACTCCGGAATATTACTAGAAATCATTAATATTTCAAGTAAAACTGAAACACTTTTTACATCACATCAAATTGACTATAGCATACCTTTTATATTGGGCGAATAGTTGCCACAGGACTTGCAATTTATTGAATGTTTGTGTACTGGAATTTTCCATCTATTGTTTGTCTAGCCAAAAGTTGTGATGAACTGGAACATCGCCGAACTCCTTCCCGAGCAAGGGAGATGCCGAGTTAGTTTCAATGCCGCGATAGCAGGTTACATCAACGCCATTTACGTGCGTCTGAAACAAAACGAGAACACCACCATATCGACAGCCGTACTGAGTCAGCCATCTTTCGGTATCGCACAATATGAGGATGTTGTGGAATTTGCCAAAAACTTGTTAGCTGGCGAGTTGAGTCAAACGTTATTTCAGTAAGTGTAAGTTTGAATTTCAACGTTGCAATTCGCCTCAAGTGTTTGCTTTATAGGTTGACTGAAAAAATCAACAATCGTCTACAGCCCCTCCCTGATGGTACTAGTGCAGCACTAGAATTCGTGAAAGCTGTGTGTCATATTCTGAGTCTTGATTCGGCTGTGAAAGATTCTGTAGATGAACTGAAGAGTAATTTGCTCCGGCTTATCGGTAAGTGAGAGTATTTTTCAGTATGAAAAAATCAAATCGTAACATGACAGGAGGTGAGTATTGTTGTTGTAAATGTCAATGTATATTGTTACGAGATTGAAAGATTGATTGAAAGAAATTAAGGAATTTGTCACAATATATCTTATGAAAAGACTGGTCTATAAGGTAAGTCAATAAACAAACCAGGTGCTTCATTTGTTGTTATTATTATTATAATAACTACATGGGTAAAATGGAATAAAATTCAAAACGAGATAATAAAAAATAAATATGAAATTCTTAAATGGACAGTGGTTTGTAAGATGCAGACCGGAAAAGAAAAATTTCGGACCTGGGGGGGGGGGCTTTACGTTATGGGTCCCCTCTTTTACCTCCACTAGTTTAAGAAAAAAAATTAATTGCGAATATAAAAAAGAAGGAAAATATACATGGAATACAAAATAAAACAAATGTCTTGTGTTTTTAATGAGCTGCAATTTAAAAAAGTGCTGTTCCTGCTTTTACAAATCCACTTTGTTATATTTATTTCACTTGTTTCATCCTGAGAGTAGTTACTTGGAAAATAGTTGACAAAATTTGAAAATCTTCATCCATTTGAGAAAATTTTCACAAGGAAAAATAGTAGATTATATCTTTGATGTCTGAAAACCGATTATATACTTATTTATCATTCTAAAAAATCGAATAAAAATTACGAATGCTCGTATAATATTCATAATTCTCACCAAAATAATTTTAGAAGTTTAACCTCCGTAAAAAAGTGCTTTTGTTGAGCCAAGAAATAGCTTAAATTGACAATCCAGACAAATAGTATGATACATAGATATAGACTGAAAACGTGTGTAACAAAAATTTTGAATACTTATTGTAAGGGTTGAAGAATTTTTTAAGATCTTGTGACTTTATGAAATGAAGATTAGGTCCTTCCAGGCATCTTCAGGAGCTCAAGATTTGTATGCAAAACCGGCATTGATTGAAATTTACGTAGTTTTGGTGTTTTAGTAATTTTTATTTCATAAAGATGATATAAAATTAATATGAAACTCTTAAAATATCTCAACATTAGGAACAAAAACATCGACCACATTTGTTTAGTGTAAATCAAATAATATTTTTTATATAAATAATTTTTAGGCCTATTTTATTTTGTAGTCTCAGCGCTCATAAAAAATGCGTTTTTGAGATATGCCGCTTTAAGCGACAAATCTGAAGGAGCGGCAAATTCTGATAATGGAATTTAAATACCTATAAATAATCACTAGTTTTTTTAACTTGCCAGAGCTTAGAAACATTCGCATTTGAGGTTTGCCGCTTCAAGCGGCAAATCTCAAGGAGCGGCTAATTCTGATTATGAAATTAAAATACCCTACAATCCCCACTAGCATTTTTTTCTTCGCTAGCGTTTAAAGAAGAAGACGCTTTTGAGGTTTGCCGCTTTGAGCGGTGAATCTCAGAGAGCCGGTAATTCTAATTATAGAATCAAATTCCTACAATCCCCATCAGATTTTTTCCTTCTGCGCCAGCACTTATAGATAAATGCGCTTTGGAGGTTTGCCGCTTCAAGTGGAAAATCTCATTGAGCGGCAAATTTTGATTATAGAATTCATATACCCTACAAATCCCCACTAGAATTTTTTTTCCTACGCCAGCACTTATAGAACACGGCGCTTTCGAGGTTTGCCGCTTTAGGCAGTAAAACTCAGGGAGCGGCAAATTCTGATTGAGGAATTGAAATACCCTACAGTTTCCACAAATTTTTTTCCTCCGCTTATAGAAAAAGACGCTTTTGAGGTTTGCCGCCGCCTTAAGCGGCAAATCTCAGAGAGCGGCAAATTCTGATTATGGAATCAAATACCTACAATCCCAATACATTTTTTCCCTGCGCTAATTGCTTCGAATAAAATCACATATCCCCCGTTTTTTATTTGTTTATCCACGTTCATTAATTTTACTTCAGAATATGATGAATTTATTAATTTTTACAGGTGTTGGAGAATTTTCCGAGAAGGCAGTATGGAAAGATCCCACTGTCTCGTACATCATACCTCAGATTATCTGTAAAGCCTGCAATCACTGCCGTGATATCGATTTGGGTAGAGATCAGTATCGATCAGAATCTGCATGGCTTTGTCCCTTATGCAAGACCTCTTATGACAGTTCTGAAATCGAATGCACGCTGTTGAGTATTGTAAGCAGCAAATTTCTGGCTTTCAATTTACAAGATTTGCAGTGCAAGAAATGTTCGCAGGTAAATGAAAAAGTGTTTAGTACTAAGTACGTATTTTTTGAAGTTCCCTTACATCTAGTACCTACTACTTGAAGTACAGTACTGCCTACATTTCAACTGATGAATAAACAATTATAAGTCCAAATGTTATCTTTGTCTTTTTATTTCTAAGAAGTTATGAAATTTACTTCTTTTTTTGTTTCAGATCAAGCAAGAGAATCTGATGAAACATTGTCAGTGTTCATCAGACTTTAAATGTTTACTGTCAAGAAGTGATTTAATAAAACTTTTGCAGACTTTTTTGTCTTTGGCAAATAAATTTGATATGCCAGCTTTAAGTGAAACAGTAGAACAAACTTTGAAATTGGTGTAGCAAACTGACTCTGTTGTATATTATAGTTTTATTTATTGGTTTTTTATTAAATTGTAATTTTTTTATAATTGAGTTTTATTTATTTCCTACATTGTAGAATAAAGCAGTGCACTTCTAACAGCTATTTATTCATATTAACAAAAATTACAAAGTTATTTTTCTAGATTGATGGGGTCGATCACTGGTTCTGGGAATTTGAAAGTAGGGAATTTTGTCATATCGGCTCCAGGTCCACCTCCATATTGCTTTGCTACTTTTTCCAATTCGGTTTTCAGTTCCTTTTCAAGATCGGCTGTTGGTTCCACCAAGTTTTTACCACTAAAAGAAGAATAGTTAAGAAACATGAGAACATTTGAGTTCCAATGCTGCATCAGTGGACTTGTCTTTAATAGACTAGGTATACTTTCCAGTGATTGGGGCTTACTTGTTGCTTTTCTGCTTGTATTCACGGATTTTGTCCACAAAAAGCTGTTGAATGGGATCTGAAGCTTTTTGCAAACAAGGTGCAAGGATTCCAATATTCCGACTGCATACTCCAGTTTTGACACCGTTTTTGATACCGTTCAAAAGTTGTGAGGAGAGCATCTATAAAAGTTATGTAATAGATAATTTATATAAAAATGTTTATTCATATTGATTTTGAAATGAAGAGTTTCAATAACGTATTCCATGTATTAAAATGAGGTTTTACAAACAATTTCATACAAAGTAAATCAGTTTTTTTATATCTTACCTTTCCACTTGAAGAATTATCAAATATTCTCAATTTTTGCGATCGGAAAACCTTCGCTTCTACTGTCACTGTTAGTTCGAGTTTTGACAGCAAGCGCACAGATCACAAAAAGTGTAAAAATTAAAAACCCTAGAGCCGCTTTATAATGGCCGGGGGTAGTAGCACCCAGTTGAGCTTGTTACCCCTGAACTGGACCTGAAGTGAACCGCACCTGACTTTATAAAAGGTGTTTAATTGGAACATGATTTATCGTGATCTGTCAGATCACTTCAGGAGCTACACGGAGTTACTTGGAGCTAATCCCTGTGGAAATTTGAAAGCGGCTTAGGTAACAGCGTTCACATTCACATGGCACATGAGAGTTTTTCACGTGTATGAACCAATGAACCTTTCACGCGGGTCGAACACCGTATACAGTAACACCGGCTTCACAGAACTTCGACTGCCGCGTGCGGCATTTCTGTGATTAGTTAATTATGTACTCCCCTCACTCCCACTACAATACCACGATGCTGCTGCTTGAAGTTGATATAATTTCAACTTCATACGTTTGCAGCGTCTTAAAAAGATGAAAAGAGATTTTTTTCAGTACCCCATCTGAAAAATTACTCTCCATAATCTCATATCTACAATTTATCAAATATACAACAAATATCAATCTGTCCAACGGTAGTCCAACCTTCACTTTGCAGCGCGCCGCAAAATATTTCCTTCTGTTTCAAAATCATCACTATGGTGGGGATGTGCCGCATATACTTCAATCGAAGTTCCGTGAAGCCGGTAACACCTCATTACGATCTTTTTGAAGTTCGGATCGTGAATTGGCGCTTCCTTTGTCCAATGTTCGCACCGCAAAGTTTGACAGTTGACAACTCATGATTGTCTTTTTTCATTTCTCTTGATTTTGACACCATAAATACGGTGGTTTTGAGAAGAGATGAGCAGGGAAAAACGTATAAATAATCCCTGGGATCAAACAAATTTTTTGAGTCTTGTCCGTGTACCATAGAATTTTACTTCTCATCTATAGTCTATAGTCGATAGTAATGTCTCTGTCTCTCCCATGAATTCAATCATTTCATTTCATGATCAAAAGTGGAAACATGCTCGTTGAGATTATTGAGTGTATATAATCGTTGGGGTATCACTACTATCACTACACTGGTCACAAGCAAACCAAAAATCTTCACTATGAGCTCAAGGATAAGTTATGTATTTAAGTTTTGCGAAACAATACGTTCGACACTTCAAACAATTTACTATTTGATTGTGAGCCACTGGCTTTGTGGCTTTCTTCATATAAACGTCAAATGAATTGGCGTTGGCATCCTTGAATCTTACACGTCATTTTTGTTTTGTGGAAATTGTGGTTAGAATTCTGAATCTTAATATTTTTACGTGTTTTTTAAGTTTAATTTAAGCCTACTAAAATGGTTTCGATATTAAATTCAATCGACACAGGCCATGAAGATATGATACACGACGCCGAAGTGGATTACTACGGTTTACGTTTAGCAACTTGTTCATCAGATAATAGTGTGAAAGTATACGACATAAAAAATGGGGCTTCAACCCTTCTGGATGATTTGAAAGGCCACTTTGGGCCTGTCTGGCAAATAGCGTGGAGTCATCCAAAGTTTGGCAACCTCTTGGCATCTTGCTCCTACGATAGAAAAGTGATAATATGGAAAGAGCAGCAAAGAAAGTGGTTAAAATACTATGAGTATGCGAATCATGATTCTAGTGTTAACTCTGTTCAGTTTGCTCCTTCAGAGTTGGGTCTAATTCTAGCATGTGGCAGCAGTGATGGTTCTATATCCATTTTAACTTATAACGCAGGTAGTAATAATTGGGATGCCAAAAAGATCCAGAATGCACATGCCATTGGATGTAACGCAGTAAGTTGGGCACCAGCTATAACACCAGTTTTTGGCAATGCTGAAACTGATCAACAAGCTCAGCCGGTCAAGAGACTGGTTTCTGGTGGGTGTGATAACCTAATTAAAATCTGGAGAGAAGATGGAGATAGGTAGGCTGAAAAGAAATACGTGGTAATAGTTCTTGAAATATAATTTCTTCTCCTAGGTGGGTGGAAGAATCCAAACTAGAAGTACATTCTGACTGGGTGAGGGATGTTGCTTGGGCTCCATCAGTAGGTCTACACAGGTTCATCATTGCAAGTTGTTCCCAGGACCGAAGAGTAGTCATTTGGACTAGCAACGATTGCATCAATTGGAACTCCACAGTTCTTCATACGTTTGATGATGTTGTATGGAACGTGAGCTGGTCTCTAAATGGAAATATACTTGCAGTATCAGGTGGAGACAATAAAATCACCCTGTGGGATCAGAACACTGAGGGAGTTTGGCAGTGTATAAGTGACGTAGCTAAGGGCCAAGGACAGATCAATAATCAGTGATTACAAGAAAAATGTGCTTATTAATTTCTGGATTAAGCTATACCTACTGAAATCCTGTGAGAAAAGGCAGTATTTTATCATGTACAGTTGTCAGTCTAGAAAGTAGTTACCACATTTGAACGGGACCTCTATTGTCCTGTTATGAAATCAAATTGTTTTTGATACTAATTTAAAACAGTCCTATCGTAATATCTCATTCAGTCTAAATTGTTATTGAGGATCTAAATTTGATGTCTTCAGATTTTCAGTTCATTGTAAAAAAGTGAAAGATTATTCAGCTTCAAACAGTTTTTATCTAGGTTGAATAATGAAAGTTATTTCTGATAAAATTCATAAAAAAGATGCAAGACTGCAGTTTTACTAATTTTAAAGACCCTGTCCTGTAGTATGAATATTATTAAGTTATGATTCTATACATATGGTTAGTTTTGATTTTTTGGATTGTTGTACATCATTGCCAAAGTTTGTTTTTATTCGCATACAACAGAGTGTGGTTGAACTAGTTGTATTGTGAAGGATGCCTTCTGTGAATTAAGTTCTACAAGGTGATTATATCATATGGTATGGTAAGGAATAGTGTTTTGCTCCTCCTCATTACAAAATCTTAATATAAGACTAGTCTGTATATGTCTATAAGGTGCAGTAACTGGTTTGGGCTTGAGGTAATTCCTGCCAAGATTTAGGATTTTAGAGGTAAACATTTTGAATGAAGATTGTAACACCTGCTTCCTATGCCGTGGTTTATGCATGGTTCCATTACAACCAATGCTTGACTCAAGTAGTCACATTAAATATAGGTTGATTGAACAATTTATTGATCTGTGACCTTGGGAAAAACTCTTCACTAAAGCCATTTGTTATCAAATGTCTTCAATAAATAAATCTCAAAAAAAAATTGTTTCAACTAAACATATATTTACTTTTTGATAAGGGAACATCAGGTTTGAGGAAATAATGAAGTATTTTAGTCTCTTTCATAGCTGTATTTATTTGAACTATTTTTATTTTGGAAGTAAAATATACTATACAAACGCCATCTGTTGGACCATTACCGATGAGCTATATGGTTTTGAAAGGGCTGAAAATTGAATATCCATAGTATTTTACATCCAAATACTATTTTTTTTACTGAAAAATGTCAAAAATAATTTGTCATCAGTTTGAATCTCATTTAAAAATGAAGTGGTTTGCTATACCTTTTTTACAACAGAAAAAAATTAAAGGTAACTCCGAGTTTGAAATAACTTTGTTACTCAAGCTTTATCTATCAGATAGAAAATGTTTGATAAATCTTTCATAAAAAACATTCTTTAATCATCCAATGACAGGTCAGATTATTAACAAGAGAAATATTTCTGATGAGAAGATCATTGGGTACAAAAACAAGTCAAAAAAATTGATAGAGATCTTTCTTCTCTAAATAATTTGTATGTAATACTGTCTTCTATTCTATAATTGTAAAACTAATAACACACTCCACCAGCCACTTGGACGATTTGTGCTTAATTTCAGCCATTTGATATCTCAGATCAGGTGGGTTATTTTCATCAAATATTATATAATTGCAGCACTTTGGTGCTGAATTTCTGGCATGATAGGGAAAATTTACGATTTCTTCACACGTCCTGAGAGCAGGGGCTCTATGTAGGAGTTTACCACCCCCTGAAGTAATCAACAATGCAATGTGCTCTTTGGTGAATTTCACCCCGTGAATCTTAACAAAACTCTTGTGACCGGAAATGAAGAAGTTAATTCTGTTGAACAGTTTCGGAAGTTTCAGCATGTGATTCATCATGGCTTTTTGTATACCTTCATTCAAATTGACATTATCAATAAAGGTGTATGTCGGGACTGGAATGAAGAAGTCATTGTTTAAAAAGCTGTCTATCCACTCTTGAGGTGCTATGGTACAGCCATCTAGCATGGCCAGCAGAATTTTGAGCGAGATTTTGTGGGTTTTCCTTATCAGAAAGTGGGTAACTTTTTTTGAGTCATACTCTTCCAAAATTTTTACTTTTCTCTTCTTCAGCTTTTCTTTGTATTGTTTTTCTATGTAATAACAATGAGCAACCATTTTTTTGCTGCAGCATAACATTTCAACCCTTTCAACTGGTTCAATAATATTGAAAATGGTCTGAATTATTTCATTCCTTGTGTATTCAATGGGTTTCTTTCCAAATATGTCCATCCCTTCCTTATTTGCACCACATTCCAAGAGAAGTCGGACTATTTTGGGTTTCTGTGACACTGATGCTTTATGTAGAGGTGTGGTGTACTCTTCTCCTGGTATGTCTGCGAGTGCTCCATGATTGAGTAGAATTTCTACAATGTCTTCGCTCCCACTCTCCACTGCTTCATGCTGTAAATTACCATATAATTCAATTTTCGCAACCATAAACACAATAATATTTATCTCCAATACTTACCAAAGGGGCCCAACCAGCAAAATCCTGTACATTTATATCAACACCTTTATTCAAAAGTTCACTCACTTCTCGGAATTTTTTTTTCTTACAAGCAATATGAAGTGGGGTTTCACCTTTAGCATTGACTTTATTGTTATGTTCCTCAACAAAGCTGATACGATATCGTTTATTGTTATATTTTATTGTTCCTGGTTCCTCACTGGTTTTTCCAGTATTTGTCAGATTCATCAGACATTCTTCAAGTTCACATAGTAAATTCTTCGTATCTCTCGCTATATTACGATAGTCAACATCTCGTTCTCCATAACAAATTTTACATTTTGGACAGGAGTAGATATTTTTGTTCTTATATTTCAAACATTCCTCACAAAAATAATGTCCGCATACTCTTACTTTGACAGGGTTGTTACAGTTTTTATGACAAAACTGGCATTTTGGTTCACCTCGTAATTCTTTTAACGCTATCAACATTGAACTCCCATCTAGAAACTCCATTTTTCAATACAAAATACAAATATTACATATTTCAAATACAACTAATACAATTACACTGGTCACTGGTACACTCACAATGATTATAATTATAAATTTTTGGCGGGAAATATGACGGCTGACTATTCTTATTCTTCTTTCTTCCCAGTGGGTGCGACATTTATAATTATTTGGCTGAACTGATTTAAAGTTTATCAGGTCTATCTTGCTATAAGCGGTACTAGCGGTAGTGTATTTTAACTGTACTCATATCATTGATACATTTTTGGACAAATTATACGAAAAATTTACTATTTCATTGAGAAATGAAGTAGTTCACAAACTTCATGAACTACAAAAGCATCTTGGTGTCATGCTCGCTTTTCTTTTTTTGAAAACTCATTGTAATGAATTATAATGACTTTTTTCTCACTATAATGACTTTCTCATTTTAATAAATTTTTTCTCATAATCTTCAATCTCTTTTTCATCGTTGCTAAACTTATGCACTGGGGTTGCTATTTTCAAATCGTTCGGTTTCAATTTGTATGCGAATAAGGGAGACAAACGTACATAATTCGTGTGTATTAGTATGAGACAGTTGATTGAATTCGCATACGAATCGATTTGAAAATAGCACCTCTTCGTGGAATAGATTCAAAAAATTCATAACTTATATATAATAATATAATAATAAATTATTTTGGAGTTAAACATATTTATTTTCTGTGCCGTCTCGTTGTAAAAATGGGTGAACTTTTATCTTCTACAATGATAACAAAGCCGAGGGGCAGTAGCACCCAGTGGAGCTTGTTAACTCTGAACTGAACCTGAAATAAAGTGCACCTGACTTTATAAATGGGGTTCGATTGGAACAGAATTCATCGGGATGTGTCAGATCTCTTCAAGAGCTACCTGGAGTAATTCGGAGCTACTTCCCTGTGGCAATTAGAAAGCGACAAGCGGCTCTGGGTGGTATTCCGTGTAACATAGAATTCTATAGTCAACAGTTTTGTCTCTTTCTCTCCCATGAATTCAACTATAACGTCACCTCACTTGTGTCGACTATAGAATTCTATGATACACGGAATACCACCCCAGTAATGTGCTAACAATTCTTGTTGTGTACCTATTTATTTTAATAAGTTAGGTTAAGAAATTATGAATATAATTTATTTATAATTAACAAGAAAACACTGAAAATAGGTAAATATTTCATTAATTTCGTCAGTGGATGATGCATGAACAGAGATTTATTTCAGGAAAAGACACCAGAATCATATAAAATGAGGATTTTCAGTAGCTTACTTGTGGCTAGAGGCAACCCCAAGGAACCTGTTCCTTTCAAATCGATATTGCCCTTGAAATTGAAACCAGGTGTATCTGGAAAAGGCAATGCAGTTTCGGATGTTTGTTGCGTTTACGAAATGTCTATTATGTTCTCATGTTTCAAAGAAAATGAATTCAATCAGTTGGCATGCCCGAAGGAAATTGAAGCTTTCCAAAAATGCTATAAGACTAATTTAGAAACTAAGAAAATAAAACATGAGAAGGAAGCCAAAGGTGTCCTTACTCCAGGTGAAAAGTCCCTGTCAGATAAGCAAATTAACGTGTTATTGAAGAAATTTCCCAATGTGAAGTAGTATAAATATGTTGGTAGGTAGTCAGTATAATTATTTATACCTCAATTGTAAAATAAATTTTATGTTTCCTGTTTTTTCAATTTACTCTGTTGCTAGTAATAGTGCCATCTCAAAGCCAATTGGATTGTTTTTCATAAAAAATAGAGCCCCTTGAGCTTGTACAGTATGAATTCTATAGGAATGCAGAACAATTTTTCTAATTCAGTATATGCATTTTTCTACTTTTTATGTTTTATGGAGATTTCTAATAGTTTATTAAGGGGTATAAACACTATCATATTCTGAAAATCTGGGTCTGCTAATTCAATTACCTATTGACGAAACAAATCGCCAGACAAACCATGTTGTCATATTTCGAAAACTGCATAAATTTAAAATCTGATATTTGGTGACATACGTAATGAGGCGTCGCTGAATTTATTGCGAAAGAAATATGGTATTCCATTTGAAAAAATTGAGTTACCCTGAATATCTGGAAAACTGTTGATTTGGCAACATTGTCGATATCACCATTGAGTGGGCATCATCAAAAACCACCCTGTTACATTTTCGTAATTTTTTTCAGGGTCGTTTCTGAAATATGAGACAGTTTCGATACTTTGAAAGACTGTATAGTAAACTGGAGTTCTTTTGTAGCTCCGATCAAATAACATAACCTAGATGAGTAACTCGCCGCACACGCATTGAGATTTGTGTGTAAGGGACATCTTCCCCCCAAACGTCAGTGTCGTGCGGAAATATTGAGGTTCAATAAAATAGAAATAATGGAAATCCAATATGGAATGGAAACCTGAAATTATGATGAAATAATCTCCACAGGATTTTGAGAACAGCCGATGTTCTAACTGACATGTTTTTCCATAATTCATTCATTTTTCTCTTTTCCAATTTGGTTTCTCATTCTCGATAGTTACGACACTGGTAGCTTCAAATGATGGTTCTGTCAAATATCAAATGCAGCGTTGTCGTACTGACAAGACTATATCGACAACGAAGAATCTCCGAATGAACGTTTCAATTACCTTCTTCTTTGTATATATTTCATCCAAGACATTATTTTTGGGTTCTCGTTGGCATGAATCTATCAGACAGATATCAAAATCTAGCTGACGTGCTTATTGTATCCTTAAAAAATTGCGACATGGCAATAATGTCAAGATTTGAGGGATAACATTATGAAAAGATGTTACCTTCCGTTCTATTTGAGTATTACTCATCTAGGTTGTGTTACTTGATCGGAGTTTTGTGGTGTTTCATTTATTGACAATGGAAGCGATTTTGAAATGTTTTGAACTTATTTTGAAATATTTCAAAAATCTTGCTACTTACCTCAATGTTTTTATTATTCTCAGTTGAAGTTATTTCAAAAATGTATGTAAATATGAAATGTTTCTGAATATATTAAAAAAAAAACTCTAATGGAATGTTTCGATGATTTTTAAAATATTTCAGAAATGTTTCTATATAAACTGTTTCGGTTGCTCACAACTACAGAGTACTTTTGTAATGTGAATCGTAAACGTTTCATGTTCACTGGGTTGTATTACATACGAAAACTAAGACAAGTGAACATTGCAAATATTTTATTAAAAAACAGAATAGAGGAGATTTAAATAAATTACATATAGTCGTAGTTTTTTTTAATCGTATATTTAACGTGGCACAGACGGAGTTATCATAATCAGTGCCGATGCATCAAAGTGCTTCCGAATATCTCAGTTCGTTGCGTATTTCATTGAAACAGAATATAGCAGAATTATATACATTCCATATAGTCATATATTTTGTCCTGAATTTAACGCTGCATTGCCGCTGTTATCATAACAGTCACTTTCAGAAGCTGGGATACAACAGCGCGCTACCGTATCCCAGTGCTTCCCATTATCGCATGTTCGAAGTGCAGGTCGATAAAATGTGATGAATAAAAATCTGTACTTCACACACACATAGAACTGGTTACACGCTTGCGCGGGCCATTCCCCTTCAGCTTTGCAAAGTGGTGGACCTGATGGTCTGGGCACTGAAAAATTTTAAACGATTAATTTCTTTTCTTTACTTGAAATTCAAATCTCGAATCGTTCATGCAATAACTTCATTCAAATTCAAAAATATCAGCTTATCTTACCGGTAATTTTTCTACTAGTAGGATATTACGGAAATGGTTAAAAGGTGTTGAAAATAAAAGCGAGGACAAAAACGTTTTTAAACGACTTAAAAAAAATAACGTATAATAATTTTTTGTGAAAAGCTTTGATTCGTTAACTAGTGAACTAAAACGAAATAATTTTTCAACAAGAGATGAAAATACTGTTTGTCTACGAGCGAAGCAGTTTAAAACTGATAATTTTCATTCACATGAGTAGAAAAAATATATTTTTACATTCTATTTTCGTACAAAAATGTCATCTTTCAAAAAATGCTAGCACACGCATCCTTTGTATTTTCTTATCATTCAGTAAATATTCTACAGATGACCATAAAATATCGGAAGCAAGCCTAGATTAATATAAATCGGAGTTGAATTTTCAACATATAGATGTTTTTTTTCTCTCTGAATCGTACATAAATTGAATGATTTTGAAAATTATCTTTTTCCTAGACCATAATCTGTCTGGACTTTATATATGAATATCCATAAGATATAACTATCTGAAGTAGATTTAAAAAGAATACTGAGTACAAGATTAAATTTCAGTTTTAATATTTGAACAAAATTCTCCTTATGTTCATGATTCGTTTCCTTTGAGATTGTCATTCTCTAAGTGATATATGTTATGTCTATATTCCGAAAGAAGTTCGAAAATTTGTGCCGTGGGAAAAAGAGGTGAGCATCAGTCAGAAAACAACTACTTCCCTGGCTAATGCCACAACGGAAATTTAGCAGCACACGATGATTTTCAGTATTTTTACGGAGTTTTCTGATTTTATTTTCTCGAGTTTTCGCAACTTCTTTGAAAATTGAATGAATGAATTACTAGGCGTTTTTTATTTAGCCTTCGCAGTTGTACAGATACAGCAATTTACAACTCACCAGGTACTTTCGTTGTCGTCGGTATAGTCGTTGTACTCGTGGTAGTGGTATCGGTGACTGCACTTTGATCTTGAAAAGACAAAAGGTTAGTTTCAAACTACGTATTAATAAATTATTCATTTCGAGATGAGAACTTCTAATCAATGTATATCCTGAAATGCATCCCTTATATGAGAGATTTTTAAGAAGAATAAATGAATGTTCGGAAGTTTGGGGCAACCAGTTTGAATATTTACTATAGTTTGTTCAATTTCTTGTTTGTTCCTGTGTGTATTTTACAATTGTGGATGATACACGCATTTCGTCATCATTCCACAGTCACCATGTTTTTTGTATCCATGTCAGTATGACTGATGAATAGTCATCAACAAAAATATAATTTGTACTGAAAAACTCACCAGGTTTTTTAGTCGGGCTGGTCGTAGTTGGTATTGCAGTTGGGCTGGCCGTAGTTGGTATTGCAGTTGGGCTGGCCGTAGTTGGTAATGAAGTTGGGCTGGCCGTAGTTGGTACTGCAGTTGGGCTAGCCGTAGTTGGTATTGAAGTTGGGCTGGCCGTAGTTGGTACCGCAGTAGGGCTGGCCGTAGTTGGCACTGCAGTTGAGCTGGCCGTAGTTGGTATTGCAGTCGGGCTGGCCGTAGTTGGTATTGTAGTCGGGCTAGCCGTAGTTGGTATTGCAGTTGGACTGGCAGTAGTTGGTATTGTAGTTGTGCTGGCCGTAGTAGGTATTGCAGTTGGGCTGGCCGTAGGTATTGTAGTTGGACTGGCCGCAGTTGGGCTAGCCGTAATTGGTATTGCAGTTGAGCTGGCCGTAGTTGGTATTGCAGTTGAACTGAACGTAGTTTCTCCATCTAGACAATAAAAATTATTAGTTTGTTCGTTGCTATATAGTTTCAAATGGTAATATGAATAGAATTTGTTGCTTAATAATTTCAACAAGATTACGAGACCTCCCAAATATGATAATCTAAGCATAATACGGACCTTTATAACAGGGTTGTGATGTAATTAGAAAAAGTACTTCAATACGGTCTCTCATTACGCCTTCCTTAATATGCCACGGTTATTATGAATATTCATTTGTATTTGTATCCCACACCTAATGACTGAATAGTTAAGAAGGGAAAAAGTAATTTACACTGAAGAACTCACCAGGTCTTGTAGTTGGGCTAGCTGTAGTTGGTATTGCAGTTGGAGTGAACGTAGTTTCTACAGCTAGATAATTAAAATAATTTTTGTAATTAGGGTTGTAATTAGAGGATGTATTTCATAATGGTCTCTCATTACGCCACAGTTATTCTGAATATTTTTCTGTATTCATATACCACTCCTATTCAAAAGAAACTTAAGAACTCACCAGGTGTTGTAGTCGGACTGACCGTAGTTGGTATTGCAGTTGGGCTGGCCGTAGTTGGTGTTGCAGTTGGGCTAGCCGTAGTTGGTATTGTAGTCGGGCTGGCCGTAGTTGGTGTTGCCGTTGGGTTTGCCGTAGTTGGTGTGGCAGTTGGGCTGACCGTAGTTGGTACTGCAGTTGGGCTTGCCGTAGTTGGTTCTGCAGTTGGGCTGGCCGTGGTTGGTATTGCAGTCGGGCTGTCCGTAGTTGGAATGGCAGTTGGGCTGGCCGTAGTTGGTGTTGCAGTTGGGTTTGCTGTAGTTGGTGTTACAATTGTGCTGGCCGTAGTTGGTATTGCAGTTGGGCTGGCCGTAGTTGTTATTGCTGTCGGGCTAGCCGTAGTTGGTATTGCAGTTGGGCTTGCCGTAGTTGGTACTGCAGTTGGGCTGGCCGTTGTTGGTACTGCAGTTGGGCTAGCCGTAGTTGGTATTGCAGTTGAGCTGGTCGTAGTTGGTATTGCAGTTGGGCTGACAGTAGTTGGTATTGCAGTCGGGCTGGTCGTTGTTGGAATGGCAGTTGGGCTGGCCGTAGTTGGTGTTGCAGTTGGGCTTGCCGCAGTTGGTACTGCAGTTGGGCTGGCCGTAGTTGGTATTGCAGTCGGGCTGGCCGTAGTTGGAATGGCAGTTGGGCTGGCCGTAGTTGGTGTTGCAGTTGGGTTTGCCGTAGTTGGTGTTACTATTGTGCTGCCCGTAGTTGGTATTGCAGTTGGGCTGGCCGTAGTTGGTATTGCAGTTGGGCTGGCCGTAGTTGTTATTGCAGTTGGGCTGGCCGTAGTTGGAATTGCAGTTGGGCTAGCCGTAGTTGGTATTGCAGTTGGGCTAGCCGTATTTGGTATTGCAGTTGGACTAGCCGTAGTTGGTATTGCAGTTGGGCTGGCCGTAGTTGGTATTTCAGTTGGGCTGGTCGTAGTTGGTGTTGCAGTTGGGTTTGCCGTAGTTGGTGTTGCAGTTGAGCTAGCCGTAGTTGGTATTGCAGTTGGGCTGCCCGTAGTTGGTATTGCAGTTGGGCTGGCCGTAGTTGGTGTTGCAGTTGGGTTTGCCGTAGTTGGTGTTGCAGGTGGGCTAGCCGTAGTTGGTATTGCAGTTGGACTGGCCGTAGTTGGTATTGCAGTTGGGCTGGCCGTAATTGGTATTGTAGTTGGGCTGCCCGTGGTTGGTACTGCAGTTGGGCTGATCGTAGTTTCTTCATCTAGTCAATCAAAATGTGGAATATTAAAAAAAAGTTTTTGCCATATATTTCCAAATGATAATATGAATTGAATTACGAGACCTCTTTACTAAAGAAGTCAAATTATATTATCAACTTTCACAACAGTGGTATAATGAGAGGGCACAATTCATAACGCTCTCATATTTCGTCCTCACTATGCCACGGTCAATATGAATTTTTTCATGTTGTGTTTCCAAGCCGGTATGACTAATGAATAGTCATGAAGGAAAATATTATTTATACTGAAAAACTCACCAGGATTTGAAGTAGGGTTAGCCGTGGTTGGTATTGCAGTTGGGCTGACCGTAGTTGTTATTGGAGTTGGACTGCTCGTAGTTTCTCCATCTAGACAATAAAAATGTGGAACATTAAAAAAAGTAATTCTTTTCTATATATTTTCAAATGATGATATGAATTGATTTACGAGACCTCTTTACTAAAGAAGTCAAATTATATTTTCGACTTTCACCACAGTGGTATAATGAGAGGGCACAATTCATCACGCTCCCCTATTACGTCATCCTCGGGAATAATGAGAGGGGGTAGTTCATAACGCTCTCATATTTGGTCCTCATTATGCCACGGCTAATATGAATAGTCATGAAGGAAAATAGAATGTATACTGAAGAACTCACCAGGATTTGAAGTAGGGCTATCCGTAGTTGGTATTGCAGTTGGGCTGGCCGTAGTTGGTATTGCAGTTGGGCTGCTCGTAGTTTCACCATCTAGACAATGAAAATGAGGAACATTAAAAAAAAGTAGTTTGTTGTTATATATTTCCAAATGATAATATGAATTAAATAACTAGACCTCTTTACTAAAGAAGTCGAAGTATAATACCGAACTTCACACCTTGGTATAATGAAAGGGCGTAATTCATTACGCATACCCATTACGCCATTCTCGGGTGTAATGAGAGGTGGTGGTTCATGACACTCTCATATTTCATCCTCATCCACGGTTATTATAATTTTTTTTTAAATACCTTGTCAATGGTACTATTACCATTACCTCTAAATATATCCCAAATGAGTACAAAGGCCGAAGTGGAGCATTATTTTGAAAATCATGTAATAGTAGATGAAGGGGGGGCGTGACGCAAGTGGTATGGCGTCTGAGTTCGGGGCTGAAGATCCCGGGTTCAAGCCAGTCAGAGATGGGATTTTTTCGATTTAATTTAACCGATTGAATTGTTAAAATCTCGTGGCTTGACTGGGGTGAGTCCTGCACAATTCACTGTGGCGTTCAAATCAACATTGCTGCTCGTAAGGTGGCGTATGGAGTTAGTAACACAGCCTACCTAGAACACATAGTGGCTAATGGTCTTAGTAATCGTTGCCACTAGAAACACCTAGAAGAAAAAGAAAATAGATAAAATCATACATACCTGTTTCATTTTTCGGTGAATTGTCTAATACACACCTGTAAGAAAATTTTAAGTTAACAAGAGTTATACCTCAAAATATACCGGGTACATCTAACACATTGCTCAGACCCTTTGATTTCTTTTGATTCAGAAATGTAGAAATGTATCTCTTGTAATGCAAATAACAGAACAAACAGTTTGCTGAGTGAAGCACACTGCCTACTGGGATAGTTTTCGCGTATTTTTCCAAGTATTTTCTTGGGAAAGTGTAGGGACTATTAATATACCAATAGCTTTTTGATAACTGGTGGTGAAATAAGTATGCTTTTCACATAGCTGTACGTTGCCATAACTAAAAGAAGATACCCAAGGTTCTTTCTTGAGGAACTCGTAGTTGAATATTCTCTAATTCTGAAGTGAAGGTAATCGTATCCAAAATGGTAGGTTGTCACAAGGTGTCAGATTGTAGAGGTTATTCATGAGTTGATCATGAGCGGGTCATAAATTTTTGCGAATGGGAAAGTTGAGTAGTTGTTGATAAATGACAACTTAAATTGCTCTTAGGAACTGTTACGAGAAAACTTTTCAATTTACATTTGACACAAAAAAAAATATTCGTAATTTTACGCAGATGGATTTAATACTTACGGAGTTGAAGTTGTATCATTACAAATGTAGCCATCAGGGCAATTGATCGTGCTATTGAGGAGTACGGTGAAAAATCCTTGGCTAGCACACGTTGTAAAAGATGTATCGCTTATACACTGTATGGAGGACTCCTTGCAGTTCAAATTTCCCAGGGCAAAAATCTGGAAAGCTTGGGTGTTGGCAATGAAAATTGCCAAAATCTGGAAATAGGGAAACGAACATTGACAGAGGCCATTCCACAGTTGCGTTAAGGTTATTCAGTAGACTCGTCAAATGATGAAGTCAAAGTATTGTAAGAATATAGGCGAAGTCCAACCAGCACATGGAACTATTGCATCGTCTTTGATAGGCGTTGATAATATTAGAAATGTGGTAGCAGATGAAGAAGAATGCAGTAGTACGAATGTGATTATCAACACAGTGGGAGAAAAAATGACAGCATCATCAGCAAAATTATCGGAAATGATTTAACACATTCTATACCTAATTTATTTATTTTTATTTCTACGGTAAAGTATTTGGTTAATTTTTTTTATTTCCACGGTGAAATATTTGGTTAATTTATTTTCACAGGTGACTAATAACACTACAGGATATTATGCAACTCAGTTTACATCAATTGAATTTTCTACTCTGTATTGTCTGTTAACTAACTGTATTGACTCAGACTGCCATTTCTGGCCGAAGGCTCTATTTATATCTACAGTGACTTCTTTTGGAATATTCCAGATACTTCTAGAGACGACGAGAGTGGTTCCTTATTACGAATGGTCGATGACTCACGTCTACTTTGTATCTCGAAGCGCCAAGAACGGTGACGTAATCATCTATAACTCTCGGTGCATTGAAACATCGCGGTAACCCACTTCACTCTGTCGAGAAAAGACAAGAAAGCGACAAGTGGTCAGGTTCTGCTCTACGATTGTTACACTATGATATTTCGAAAGCATTTCAAAGTGGTTCTTGTAGAAAATTTGGACAAGTATCAAACAAGAATTCAAGGGTCGTAGAGGGCAGTAGTTGTTTTCTGTTGGATACTTTCCGACGAAAATACCCATTTATGTGGGAAATTTAATTAGCCAATTAATTTTTTATCATAATTGAAAATGAAACAAAAATGCTAATTGAAAAATAGTCTAATAACCGTAAAATATCAATTAATTTTTTGGAGGACTTAATGAATCCAATCTTATATTACGCAACGATTGTAGTATGGTTATATATTTCTCATATTAATTGCATTTTGACTGGAAAAAATGTAAATGCTTTAAAACATTTTCAATCAGTATCAATCACGGAACAAAATGTTACGATATCGTTAAATATTCTTCATATCCACTTTTTGTACAATTTAGTGCCATAAAAAAGCAAAATTTCATGCGGGCGAGATTCATTTCACGAGGTCCATGAGGACGGAGTTTATTTAGAGAAAAATACTTATTGTTTTCAAATTAGAATTTTTGTTCATAAAAATGCAAATATGTTCACTTCAACTAACATCACCAATCAACAACAACAATGAATAGAAAACAAAATTTTCCGATTTCAGCATTACGGAACTCCTTTATTAATTACTTTATTATAAACCAGCTTTGTCGCTATATCTGCTCCCATAGATAAATCTGCCAAAGCTGAAAGTCTTTGCTGACCCATCCTACTTCTTAAATAATTTTCAATTACAGTTAATTTAAAAAAAATCTTTTCACCGGAAAAAATAAACTGGTACTGTTGTTATTCTCTGTTACGTATTGGAGTAGCTGTTCTAGATCTTTGATGAAGTTTGGTCAGTTTGAGATCATGGTAATTCTTCATATAATAATTCATACGATTGGAAGTAACTGTTCTTACCCTTTCGCAGGACTAAGAGTAAAACTTAAAAAAAAACTGTTTTGCGTTGGCTTTTGGGAAACTGTATATATTCATCGCTGCTCTTACAATCGAACATATTTTATTTTCGGGAGTAACTGCTTTCCTCATAAATTGAAGAACGTCAGACAAGCATTGCTCAAATCCAGTTCGTTGATATTCTTTTATCCTCTCACAACATGTACGCAAATATTTGAGAGTATTTATACTCGAAAGTAGATTTCTCAACAATTAGAGACACAACGTGAGAGGATCCCCCCTTACCCCCTTCTTAAAGACCTTTCGTCCCGAAAATGTCATCCTTGGAATGTGTTGATACCTGCATCAAGATTCTCCATATCTGCACCAATCCCACAGGGCAATTCTGGGATTGCCAGGATCAGATTCTGGTCCAGCATCGCATTTCGTAATCTGATAAGGCTCTGCCAGACATCTTAGTAGGACGGTTTATCTCGACATTGTCTCTTGGTGATCAGGTAGAAGATGTTTCTCTAGACCCTTTTTAAACTGTAGCACCTCTCCAACTTCTGGGTTCGATTCCCATAGTTTCTGGAGTCGACCGAACTTCTTGGAGCGATGCCTCTGGTTGGGCAGGTCATAGGATTCGGCCCACTTGCTGAAGTAATCCATTGCCACAAGGAAGCACTCATTTCCTATTGCTGACAGCGCATACAGCACACTTTCTGCACCTGTCCTTGACGTCAGCTTGGCAATTGGCCCAGTGAAACCATTGGCTCAATTTCTGGAGGGGCTTCGTCACTCCTAGATGTCCTCAGGTGACCCTATCATGGAGATCTCAAAGCACATACTGTCTTCTGCTCCTGGGTAACTCAAGAAGAGCCACGAGACCTTCTGAAGGTACCTGCCGATTACGCACTAGCACTAAAAGCATCGCGGTGGTATTTTCCAACAAGTTCGGTCGACTTCAGGAACTAAGGGAACAGAATCCAGAAGTTGAAAGGGTGCTACAGTTGAAGAAGGGCCAATGAAACATATAGCTGGTCACCAAGAAGCAATCTCAAGATAAACCGTACTATGAAGACACCTGGAAAAGTCTTACCAGGTAAAGAGCTACCATGCTGGACCAGAATTTGTTTTTTCTTCGATGTGATGATGTCATGTATCGTGAGGTCAAGCTCTATTATTCAAACAAGCGGTCAGGTGTACTATACAGATCCGGCTCCAGCACGATACAATTAATTTTGAGCTGAGATAATATTTTTCATGAATTGAAGAGTATAAGAATGCTGCATTAAGCGGTAGCTCAGGTCGCCTTGAGCCGCTTCTGAAGAGAATTGAAATGAATAAACAGTTAGTCTCAAAAACTACTTCTTGCTTTCCAGCTAGCATCGGTTAGTTCCAGTCGCAGTGCCAGACTTGACTCACACAGGCTGGGCCTCTGGGTATATTCATACGAGTGTTTATGAAGGAGTATTATAACTATTAAACTAATTATTACAATGAATCATTTTCCCATATTTCTTTCAATATGTAACATGAATAAAGTCAGAACTATATACAGGTTTGGTACTGCAGCAAAACTCTATATGAGGTAATATTTAGAGAAGTAGTTCATGTATTACCTCTTCTGATAATCTGAAATAAAAAGTTTATATAGAGCGTTATGAAATAGCCAAAGGATTGATATTTTTTATGATGCGCCCTTGATAGAATTCTAATTATATATACTGTACAGTCAACAGGACCAATAAAATGCTCTGAAAACCAGATACCTAATCAACATTGTGTCCAATTTGTCATTTCGGATGGATAATGTTAAACTTAAAATGTCTCACTCCATTCAGGTCCCAGAGTTTGATCACTTTCCTCAGAACATTCTCCAACCAATCACTTTGACAGTTGGAAAGAGAATTCCAAACATTCGAAGAAAACGTTAGAATTTATCTTACCATTTAATTATGTTATCCCTGTTTCAAATGAGAACTTTTTTCTCTTCACTATCCGATAAATAACCTGAACAGATGAACACAGTTTTACCTGCTTTACATACCTTCAAAATGACACCAAGTTGCACCATTTTGTTTCAATAATGGAACTACCCAAACCAATGGTGAATAGAGGTGGAAATGCATTTCATTTATATGGGCTTTTCTCTCAATTCAGGGTTGTAATTTATAAGTTTATCATTTGACATGTTCGATAACACATCATTTTGATAGCGACATAATAAAAACTAAGAATTTTGATACAGAGTTTAATCCAATAAAATAATAGAGAAGTGAATAAAAATATACCTACATATTTTTTTATGGAAACAGAAGTTAAGAACGGTGTATATCGAGATATCTTTTGACGATGATGTGGTATCTATAAATTTTGAATCGATTTATTGGTGTTTACGGCGAATCGGATCTTTTCAATAGATTAATTGCCATTTTATTGTTCCTCTTAGTCATCATGCACGAATTAGAAACTATTTATTGCGACGCGAATATTTGAATATATGACAAGGCGTTATTCGGGTTTTTGTTGAAATTCGTTTTCCATACTGTAACCTGTACGAATTGCTCCCATATAAGTTATTGAGTCTCCAAGATCGTTGTCTTTCGAAAAAAATACTTAATTTCGTCAGTAACCTATCATATTCTGAATCTGCCTTTGAAATATCTAAATAATACTATTTTTCAATAAACGATATAGGGGACTATATTTTTCTCCGTTATCTAAACTTGTAGAAAACTCTCTTTGAATCAACTTTGTCGGTCGATACGATGTTTTTCTGAAGGAAGTCAAATGAAATCTGCCAAATATTTCTTTGATATATAATATGGTCTTCAGTATCAGTTTATCACCATTCTGTTATTCCTTTCTTCTTCCGTGAGAAGAGGTGCGATCCATGTAGACCGAGTTTGTTGAAAAGAAGCTGTTCAATTAAATAATAGAGGAAGTTTTTTCAAGATCCTTCTATCTTGGTTTTCTGCTTTCATTAACACTTTTATTTCGAACATTCCGTCATATGATCGGATATTTCTATGTTGATGGTCTATGTAACTTCCACCACATAAACGTGATATTGTTGTAAGACAAATTGATTTTTTGGGTTGGATTATTTTCCATTGACTTTTGCTCTGAACGTTCTGTTATCGAGGAAATTCATAACCAACGCGAGACAATGACCTTGGATGTTCCATGCTTCTTATAGTATTCCGATTATATTAAGTCGCCAAGCAGTGTCGAGTGTTTTTCGAAGCGCAAGAAAAATAAAGTATATAGTTGAATAAAATGGTCACCCTCTCAAAACATGAAAGATTGCTCTACAGTTAAACATATATCTTTCTAAAAAAACAACAACCCTTTTAAAACATTCCCGATAATGATAACCAATAGACATGTTTTTAAATTACCTCACTACTATTATAATTACAACAAAAACTAAGGCCAAATTTAAACTATTATTATTATTATTCTCTCGTATTCGCCCTCATAACTACCCTCAATTTAAAATGACAAAACACCCAATTTTAGTTAGCAATTATTAACTATTACTATACTTTAAACGAAACTATATAATTATTATTATTGTGAAACATGGAAAAATGTGAAATACCTATATAGTGAAGCTATACGAACTTATTTGATGTACACTTTTACACACACATCGACCCCTTCGCAAATTAAAACAATTTTAAGCCCTCATCGTAGAGAGTGACATCCGACCACCCTCGACTTTTCACTAGGACCGTTCGACACCGAATCCCTTTATTCAGTCTTAACATTTTGTTTTTAGGCACGATGTCCCAGACTACACCCTATCTAAGGTCATAAGCCATAAATTTATCAACCCAGAGCGATCTTTCTGTATGTAGAAACAATTTTTCCCCGGTTCAAGCGTAGGTATAAATTCTTATCTCACACTCACACTGAATCCAGACACGCACATATGATTCCTTAAATTTCAAAAGACCGATTTATACAGGGCACACCATTAATAAACATAACAGTGCTCACTGTTACATCCACAATTCTTCCTCCTAGACATCCTTTTCGAATCTTCGTGACATCCTAATGAAGGTTATTATGTCCGCACATTAGAGGTTGGGTTCCTCTTGTTGGAGTTTCTCAAGTCCAACTATTTCAACTCTCAGCCTCCCGTACGCCTCGCACTTGCTGAGGAAGTGAGATGAAGTTTCTCCGTCTTCTTCGCATTTACTGCAAGTGGGGTTGCCTTCTATACCTATCTGTGATAGGTGTCTGCTCAACTTGTTATGACCTGTTAGTATTCCTATAAGGAGGCGTAGTGCTTGGCGGTTGCTGCCTAAGAGACTTGCCGTCCTTGACTTTCTGGAGCCGACCAAAAAGTCTTTTGACTGTCTGCAGCCGGTATCGTCCCTCCAAAGTTTGTTCAGGTCTTCTTCCGTCCAATCGCTAAGGGCTGAAGAGGTTTGGCTCATTGCTCAGGCTCCGGCCCATAGAACGGCGTCGCGGAACCGAATTTAGCAAGTTCGTTTGCCACCTCTTTTCCGCGCACCCCTCTGTGACCCGGAACCAATACCAGCTGGACTTCCTTAGTTTCAGATAGTTTCTCGAAAGCATCTCCACATTCCTGGACAAGTGCTGAGCTTGGTTTGGGATGACATATGGATCTGATCTGCTCGGACCATGGTTGGTTTGAAGCTGACGGGCCAGATGCAGGTTTTACCCGTAAGGGTGTCCCTTAACACTGAGACCTGCTGAGTTCTATTATAATATTCTGTCATCAGTGGTTCCTAGTTAAATATGTCTGTGTCTTTTACCAGGTTTGATAGTTTATCCACTAGGTGTTTCGGATTCATGCATATTTCTAGGTTGGTCTGTCCGAATATTCTGTAGCGCCTGTTGTGATGATGTGAGAGACTTTTTTCTCTTCGTCACCACAAAGTTCCAGGGTTTCTCTGTTTATTCCCATGGGGTGCAGTTGTTTGCTAATGCCGCAATGTCCAGTTAGTAAGCCGGTAATTGTGTGTATCTTAGATCTGTTTAGGTTTAGAGTGTCAGCCGTCAGTGTTTGGCCTAAGTGCCTCACCCAGCATGGCTGCGCTGTGTCGTTCCCCTATGATTTGGTTCCAATATGTTTGGTGTTTTGTTTTCTTCCACTCATTTATTGAGTTTCCGCATCGGGTTTTGCTAATTCGCTAGAAATGCTAGAAAACGGTTGTGTATCCACCTAACGCGTAGATTTCTCGTACGTCTGTTCCTTCCAAGTAGATGAAAGCAAACCGTCCATGGGCCGTGGTGGCATGGGGGTTGAGTGCTCGCTTCTTAATCCAATCACCCGTTGGTACATGGGTTTGAATCAGCACGATCATCGGTCTCGTGCATGGCATCACACGTTTTAAAAGGCGAGGGTTACATCTTACCTAGCTCTCACAAGTCCCTTAGGGACTTCTGAGGGTTGTGCTCGTAAGGGTGCTGCCGGTTGATGGATATAACAATTTTGAAAACAACAGCAACAAAATATTAGGCTTCGTGTGCGAAACTCCACTGTGTTTCCTGCACAGAATCTTGAGAGCAAAATCTCTGTTCCATCGCAGTCTATCTTGTGCGCTTTTCACTCTGAAGTCGAAAATAGGAATCTCCTGCTTCGCCCACTTCGCGATTTCCGCTTGGCTTAGCGTCGCTCTTTCGCTTATCCAGACTCCCAAGTCCCTCATCCTCAAGTGAGCTGCCATTGCCTTCTTCTTGATCCAGACCGGAAGCGTCGGCAGCCTCAACAGTACCTCCAACACTGCGGTTGGAGTCGTTCTCATTGCACCCATTATTACAAAAACAGGCCAACCTCTGGTTCATTGAGCTGTTCTGTGCACCTCGCCACCACACGGTTGACCCATATTGGATCTTTGGTCTTACGACTGCCGTGTACAGCAAGCGCATAATCTCCGGGATAGTAAATTCTCCTCAGTTGCCATAGGGTTGCTACCGACTTTTGTATCCTATCTATATGCAGCGTCCATGAAACTTAGAAGTCTAGGACCATCCCCAGGTATTTGACCTGCTGGACTAGCTCCAGCTCTTTTCCCAACATGGTAGGTGACCTGAACCCTTCGTTTGGTGAATAGGATCATCTCTGTTTTGTGGGATTTACTGAGAGCTCTGCTTCACCGCACCATCTTTCAATTATTCTGCAGGCTATTTGCATACGGTCGCAGACGACTCTGATTAATCGTCCGCTGACTTTGATTTGAACAAAGGATGCTTGGTTTAGTTTTCCTTCTTCATGATATTTTTTTTTATCTCATTCAGGGTATCCGAAAAACCTTTGTCTTTTGAAAATGTATGATTCACCTTAAGTAGAACTCAATTATATTTCAATTTATGGACAAATTAAGGTCATATTAATCGCTAATTAACGTGAAGTGTGACCATTTACACGCATACAGTCGTGGATCGAAGTCATTACATAGTTGGTTATTGCACTCTGAACCTCTTCTGGCTGAATTTCTTCTGAAGCACGTATTATCTATACTCTGTTCCGTCATGCTTGCCTCGTTCAAACTGGCAGCTTACTTACCTTGATTTCGCCTGTTAACATGAAACGTATCGCCTCGTGTAAATTGTTGAGCTGAAACAGCGACTTAGCGAGACATTTTCACGAAGTTTGGCACAGTGCAACCCAGTATAAAAAGCTTCATAGTCTTTTCCTACGAATAAAGCCGCGACTTACAATAAGTCGGTCGCAGCGTCATCCGCGATGAAAACAAAACAGCACACCTTAGTAGCATATACTCCGGGAAGAGTGGATGCAATAGATAAATCAAACAAAGTTCGAGAAGTTTTTCCACGGAGAGTATCAAATAAATGAGAACAATAGTAAACATTTTTTTGTTTTCATTTATTTGATAGATACTCTTCGTGGAAACACTTCTGTTTCCGATTTATGTATTACAAGCTAGGTATACTGTTTAAGTTCATCCAAGTTAAATTAATCAACGGAGGAGTAATATCGAACAAACTTTATTATTACAATGAAACATAATATAATACTTGTTTAGTGTGGAATATTTTGTTTATTGGTTATTTTATTCAAGAGCAGTCGCTCTGAAAAGCTGGTACACACTTGAGCGACGCCCTATCAAAATTATTCCCCTCGTCGCAAGCTAGAAGATCTAATCGATAACCCCAGGAGAAGAATCCCGTCTTTTTGGTGCATTCATAATACTGGTTACATTGAGGCCCTGGGAAAAGTCCTACAGCCGTACACTCTGGGGGGCTTGATGTTGTGGTCACTGAAAGTAAAAATATTGGAATATCAAGATCCAAAATAATAACAGTATTGTATTTGTGCATTATATATTTCTTGTTATAATTTGAATAATGTGAAAGTGGGCACTGATGCATCAAAAGTCTGTAAATGACGGTCCTTGTGAAAATTGTTGTACATCTAGGTTTTATTTTATGAAAGATTATTGCGTTCAGAAACATTTAAAATATTGTCTGTGGTGAATAGTAATCGAATGACATCTCTTTCCTTTAAAAATTCAATATCGAATGAATCAACAACTTTTGACAACATGATAACTTGATACTGACCGATTATTTCATTCAGCCAAGATTTAACAAAGCTACCAAAAGAAATCCTTGCTTTATACCGATACATTGTATCGATTTGTACACTATAATCTACATAACGCTCAAGGAACGGTTTGTCTTGAGTTTCGTTTGAAAAGTTGTCAGTGAATCAACCCCGCCCAACGCATGGCAAAGTTTTTCCACGAGAAGATACTTTGCAATACTTCCTGAAACAAATACCAAACGATAATCGAAAACATGCAGGTGTGCCTATCTATCTGCATACTAGTTCCACGGTTCACCCGATCATCATTGTAGACCGGGACACAACTGTAACTATTAAAGGTTGTATCGCGAAGTATATTTTTCCTGTTTGACAGGTCCGTCGTTCGATAAATCGTTACGTGTATTGGGGGCCTAAGAGCTATTTTCAAAACTCACCATATTCTATCGTCGTCGCTC
The DNA here is from genome assembly GCA_958502065.1 of Chrysolina americana. NCBI lineage: Eukaryota > Metazoa > Arthropoda > Insecta > Coleoptera > Chrysomelidae > Chrysolina > Chrysolina americana. The sequence goes on from OY293411.1 coordinate 99,264,234, forward strand.
TGGTGACAGGGTTTTCACCTAGAAAAAAGTTTTATGGTTATTTCCATGACATGAAAATATTTCAAAAATTTACGGATGCACCTACGCATACTTTCAATAGAAAGAAGTCCATGATCGAAATAATCGAAATAAAAATAGCACCATATATGTTTTCTTTAGTTCCATTCAGTTATAAATAATATTCATTCCTTCTGATTTTGAGACAATCATGACAGATTAGACTTGTAATTTTTCTTGATGAAATAAAGTATCGAGTATTATATGGAGTTATTATTCATTACAGCTATATCGAATGCTAGTTTCATTATTTCCAACGGACGATATTAGATATATTGCTAACATTATTATTATTTCTGTTGACACCTCTTCGATGACTCCCGTTTACTTTCAAATGTGGATTCTTCTCCCTAGTTGAGCTTATGTCCTTTTTTCTTAGCCCTTTTCTCTTCTGCATCTCCTTAATGCCATTGCCCGTAACACTGAAAAAAAGTGGATACAACTGCGTCACCCCCAGGAACCGGAGGTAAACTATATTTCTCAGGGGACAATAGTTTACATCAATCCTTAAGGTGGTGGAAAAGTACAAGCGTGCTATTGGCATGGAGTTGGCGATCGACAAGTGCCAAGGCTCATCTCAAAATAGGACGATGCGAGAAATACTGAGAGGACGTTCAGCTCGTAATCGTAAGCAACCAACATCATCTTGATGCTGGAGGGACGTATACTTACCTGAGGGTGGAACAACGCCTTTCACAAAAGGTAACCACAATTAATAACTCTCTCCATGGCAAGTATCAGCATAAATTCTGACAGATCTGGCCAACAGGACTGTTGTGGAAGAACAAAGTTGCTGCATCTAATATACCCATTATCCGCATTGAAAGCGAGGACGAGGATGACGACATTTTTCAGGCTACGGACCCAAACTACGACCAGGCCACAGACAACTACGACCAGAACACCGACAATATCCAACCCCGACCATCGAAACGTACCAAAATGTATAATATAAATAAAACTCAACCAAAATGAAGTTTCCGCATTTTTTTTTCAAATAATACAACTTCACGGAGCTGTAACATATGTGTGCTACAAAAAAATTGTCTTCTTCAACTTTGTATAGAACGTCTTTTGTCGTGAAAGCCACCGTTTTTGAGTTATTATCAAAAAACTAAATTTTTGTACCTAAAATCCAAGATGGCGGCTCGAGCGCATGCGCCTCGAGGTCGAAAACTTGGATTTTTCATTAGGGCCCCAAGCCTAACAACATAAAAAATCGCTACTACCCCATCTTTTGCATTGAAAAAACCCCCACGTACTGGACTATATGATTGCCGTTCCGATTCTACTTTACTCCTTAGGGGTGGTGAAATGGAAATAGTGAGGGAGCTGCGACAGCTCCAAGTAAAAACTTCTAAATTTTACATCTCCACAGGAGTTCATATGAAATGATCAACTCCTACAGAGTGCAATTTATTCATATCCAAGATGAACATAGATTGATGTCAGTTGCTATTTTGCGGTTAACATAGTTATTCAGTTCATATCCTCGCGCTGCTACCAAAATGAGTATAGCAACTAAATCGAAATGTTAAACGTACATATTATGATATCACATATTCAGTTCACTTAATGAAACGTTTTTGTTAATCCTTTCATATATTTTCCCTACTAAATAGCTACTGACATCGATCTAATAATCCTTTATTATATCATTTTGTAAACGACGTCATTCAGATAAGCAAAATGTGAGTCATCCCAGTTCTGAAATTGTCTGATGAATTCAAAATAATTCAAATGTTGAGTTTTATCCATTGACGTAGAAATTCGGGGCTGAAGAAGGTGTGCTCATCACTGTACTGATCTTTGATCTTCTGGATCAACTTGGCAAATGCCAATATTTCCCATGTTAGATCCAGCCTCTGGTACATCAAACAGAGATTGACTGATAAGACATATAGAAATATGTCTTCACAGTTGTTGAGAATGGCCATTTTGAATTTATAAGGATGCCATTCGGACTGAGGAACGCGCCAGCAACTTACCAAACAATAATGGATAACATACTATTCGGAATTCAGGTTTGATAGTAATCTCCCGGTGATTACGAGAACTTTTCAGCCAGTGATAGTACATCCCAAATCGTATTAGCCACCTCACATTTTTTTGAGTCCCCAATCAACTCCAACACAGGGGCTCAAAGGTACCTAGCTCTACAGCATACCACGAAGATCCGAAGATATTATAAGAATATGGTCGGGAACACCAAGGTAGATGCTGCAGCCAATGTGAGTAGCGACCCGTGGGCAACAGCTTACCGTACACCGACGCCAAAAACACACATGTTTCCCCGACACCTAACACATTCCCACTCACACATTACAGAGGGATGCGAAAAATGGAAAATCTGCATTCAGTGGATCTCCGATTGGTTGCTGCGGGACTGGTTGCCAGCCCTGCCAGGGTTTTCACGAGGAGGCAGATCGAAATCCTGGTTTTCGGTAGAAGTCAAGGTAGGGCCTCGGATCAGGTTCTGCGGGACTTATTTAGCGAGAGCGAAGACTGGAAAACTAGTCTCCAATGAGAGCCGAGAAGGGGCCTTGAATCGGTGTGGGTCTGGCAGCCGGTGATAGAATCACCTGCGGTCGCCGCCCAACAGGACTTAGAACCTGCCTTACCAGGGCTTGAGGAAGAGGATTGAAGGAACTCGCTCCCTTGACAAACACCTACACACTACACAGCCATAGACTTTGTAAGTAGGCAGAACAACATTCATGAGGAGAGCAGGAGATAGCAAAAAAGGGGTCATAGGGGCCTTCTTGCTTGGCGGTAGTAACAGCCTCCCCATAAATAGTATAACTACTACATTTGGTGGGGAAATGTTATGGTTTCAATGGGGTGTTGAGACAGTGTGTACGATAAACAGTGGAAAGTAAAAAGTTCAACAGAAAGATAGTAAAAGATATTGATACTAAAATTTTCCATAAAGAACAATAATAAACGAACATTACAAACAAATATATCTTTGTCTCGGATCAAAAATTAAGATTAGGCGTTAGTTTGACTAATAACGAGTACCGTAAAGTGGGGTTACTTTGCCAGACGGGGAAACTTTGCCTGACCACGAGTTTGCAAACAAAACAAAAAATATTTTTAGATATGACAACGTCGCTTTAATGCAGATGGCGGCAAAACGCTCCCCGATCAACACCTTACCAGTCAGTACCAGTCTGGAGCTTGGCGGAGCGGCGTGTTCTTTGAGGCAGTCACGTAAGTAAAACTGCTATTTTGATGTTCCGAAATCATGTTGCTATGCTAAGAAGCGCGTCATAAAAAGTATTGCAATTTGAATTCTGGTTTTAATATCCATTACATATAATTGTATGTGAGTTCTATTTATGCTATTAGCATATTTCTACATGGAAAATTTCATGTAGTTTTAGTGGTTGGCAAAGTTACCCCATATATTTATTAGCTCTTTTTTTTTAAGAATATGGTTCGAAAATATAAGAGGCGTGTGGGTGCGCGCCGTTATAAAGATTATACCGAGCAGCAGTTAGAGAGGGCTGTACTTCTAATTAAGTCTAAGCGAATGGGATATACGGAGGCATCGAAAACCTTCAATATTCCTAGAAGGACCTTAGTGAATAAGGTTAACAAGAAACATGAAGGTGCTGTTGGAGCACCTCGGCTAATCTCTCCAGAAATTGAAAGATTGATTGATATTATAATAGCCAGTTCAGAGTATGGCTGTCCCATAACTATGATGGAATTGAGAATCGTGCTGAAGAGTCATTTGGACATAGAAGGTGTCCGCCTTAGGAAATTAAAGACAACTTACCTGGTGTAGATTGGTGCAGAAATTTTATTGCAAGACACAAACACCTACTATCTAACAGGCAGTGTCAAAACATTAAAAAAGCAAGAGCCGAAAAAACCGATGACGAAATGAACAATTACTTTGACAACTTAGAAAATAATGTGGTAGGAATTCCACCTGGTTTAATTCTAAACTACGACGAAACGAACCTGACGGACGACTCGGGATCGTCAAAATGCATTTTTAGAAGAGGTATTAAATACCCGGAAAGAGTTATGAACTCGACCAAGTCCTCAATATCCGTAATGTTTGCTGCCACTGCCGATGGAACTTTACTCGCGCCATACGTTGTATACAAGGCCGAAAGACCATACGATGCATGGTGTATAGGGGGACCTGAAGGGACTCGTTATAATAGAACGAAATCCGGGTGGTTTGACCAATGCGTATTTGAGGACTGGTTTACAAAAATTTTCTTACCGTGGGCTAAGAAAATTGATGGGCCCAAAGCGTTAATTGGGGATAACCTTTCGAGTCATTTGAATATAACCATCATTATAGAGAGTGCCAAAGAAACAATATTAGATTCATCTTCCTGCCGTCGAATTCAACTCATTTGACTCAGCCGTTAGATGTAAGTTTTTTCAAGCGCTTGAAAGTAGTTTGGCGACGCATAATAACTACATACAAAACAAAAAATCCACGAGACAGTTCAGTAAACAAAATAGCCTTCCCCCACTTATTAAAAAAACTAATTGAAGAGATAAAATTTAAAGGTTCACAAATCATACAAAATGGATTCAGAGCAACTGGAATATATCCTTGTAACAGAGAAGAAGTCCTTAGGAGAATGCCGAATAAAAGATTTCAGGAAACGAACACTGATATAAGTGACACTTTATTGGATTTCCTTAAGGAAAGTAGAACACCTTCAAAATCCAGCGCTCCGAAGAGAAAGAAGATGCTGAAAATAGAACCTGGAAAATCAGTTGCAACTGAGGATTTTACGACGAATACTCCGCAAGAAAAGAAACTCAATAAAACTGACAGAAATGAAGAAAATGACTGGGCCGAAACGGAAAGTGAATCTGAAGACGAAGTAGAATTAGATGAATAACCTTGCCAAAAGACTGATAACAGAAGTGATGAACCCCAGGCTCATTGCTCCCGTGATATAGTAACCCACAAGACTGAAAATAAATCGAAATTTGATGGAGTAGAAGAATCAGATTTCATAGTTGTAGCACTTTTAGGAAAAAAACAATACAAGCATTTCGTTGCGCAAGTCATCGAAAAAGAAAATGACTGTTGTCATGTAAAGTTTTTAAGGCCAACACCACAAAATAAATTTTATTTTCCTAACATTGATGATACAGGTATTATTGTTGAACAGGATATTGTGACTATTTTAGAATCGCCAAAACTTACGTCAACATCAAGAAAAAATTTTTTTCTTTGAAAATGTTGATTTTACCAAATTTAACTTGGTTTAGTTCCTTTTTACCTATGTAAAAGTTTTAAAGACTGTTTTTATTTTTTTAATTTCATCTGCGTTTACCTTAGAGTTAAGAAGTTGTTTTTATTTTGTGTTATTTATGAATCAGTATTATTTCCAGAAAAACCTTCTGTGTTGCTCAATGTTCTTGAATATATTATATATTAGTGTTAAAAAAGTATTTTTAGCCCTTATTAAAATTTTCTTTTTTTAAAATACATTAAAGTAGGGCAAAGTAACCTTTACAGAGGCTTAACATTGCATGTACGCTTCAGAAACACGCAATTAAGGTAGTTGGCAAAGTAACCCCAAAACCGAGGTAACTTTGCCAACTTTTTGAAGTTTTAAAAAAAGCGGTTGTTATAAATGTTATGCCTTCTTAAAACAACACTAAGTAGCCAAAGGGTGAAAATTTCATATATATATATATATATATATATATATATATATATATATATATATATATATATATATATATATATATATATATATGAAACAGGGATATGCTCTCGAGGGAAATTGTGAATAACAAGAAGGAACATTTTATTGGACTAAGCCCTCTAGTAAAAATGCAACCGTAGACACGTGTTTCGATCTTAGGGATCTCATCAGTACGGTGAAAGCAAGTGTAAGGATGTGCAACACTTGATTGCAGGTGAAACAACAAATGAACGGAGTCAACAAACAGGAAGCCAACCGCACATTTGTGGCTTCAGTCGTAACACCTCGTGTTTACAAGGCAAGAAACGACGTCGCCACGGAGGCAGCTATAGCTACCTGCGTGACATCCGAGTCCAGGAATATAAATGAAACAGGGATATGCTCTCGAGGTAGCTATAGCTGCCTCCGTGGCGACGTCGTTTCTTGCCTTGTAAACACGAGGTGTTACGACTGAAGCCACAAATGTGCGGTTGGCTTCCTGTTTGTTGACTCCGTTCATTTGTTGTTTCACCTGCAATCAAGTGTTGCACATCCTTACACTTGCTTTCACCGTACTGATGAGATCCCTAAGATCGAAACACGTGTCTACGGTTGCATTTTTACTAGAGGGCTTAGTCCAATAAAATGTTCCTTCTTGTTATTCACAATTTCCCTCGAGAGCATATCCCTGTTTCATTTATATTCCTGGACTCGGATGTCACGCAGGTAGCTATAGCTGCCTCCGTGGCGACGTCGTTTCTTGCCTTGTAAACACGAGGTGTTACGACTGATGCCACAAATGTGCGGTTGGCTTCCTGTTTGTTGACTCCGTTCATTTGTTGTTTCACCTGCAATCAAGTGTTGCACATCCTTACACTTGCTTTCACCGTACTGATGAGATCCCTAAGATCGAAACACGTGTCTACGGTTGCATTTTTACTAGAGGGCTTAGTCCAATAAAATGTTCCTTCTTTTTTTATATATATATATATATATATATATATATATATATATATATATATATATATATATATATATATATATATATATATATATATATATATTCCCAATAAAATCAGAGATATTTTAAAAAAATCAGACATTTTGTGCAAAGTAACCCCACTTTACGGTATGTAGTAAAAATATACAGAAACAAAAATGACATTATACTCTTTACTCTACAGTAGAGAACAAATTACATGAAAGATATACTTACAGGAAGCTAAATATACTGTCAACCTCAAGTTAGTCCAATATATTAATCACGATCAACGTATAACGATAACAATAAGTAAGCTAGAGAGAAAGAGCGATAGACTACAATACAAAAATGTGTGTATGTTATAAATAATATGATAAAAACTCACCAGGTTGTATAGTAGTTGTGACGTCTACTCCATCTAAATAATATAAGTGCAAGATAATTCAATTCTGTGGATTTCAAACTACAAAGCATTAGCAAATGAGTGAATCTATTATAATATTAATTTGCTTTTATTTCAATACAAAAGATGTTAGTGAAAAGCAAAGTGGCGAACGAATTAACCAACTTGAAGAAAACTACCAGGTTATCTATTAAATATGAATATTTAATCGTGTTCATGTAAGATCAGGATGATTTTTTGCTTCAATGTTTCATCCGAACAAAAAAAGTGAATAAAAGATCTTTCTATTTTTGAAATTGAATATTAACGTACTAAAGTACTACCAATTCAAGTTTGAAACGCATTGAACCACAAAAAAATCCTTCTAGGAAACAATCTAACTGATTACAAAATTAGACTGTGTGAGTACTCAACTACTGAACAGTAAGAAGTGATTTTCTGAACGTGAGAATACTTCGAATTATTAGTCAGTATAGGTACCATCAGTATAGGTACCATTATTTGGTGACGAAGAACTCTGAAACATCAATTAATAGGATCATAAACTATAGTACGTTAAATATGGCACCGACTTTGAAAATTTGAAGTGTTGTCACGCCCCCAGGTCATGGGGCTTTCAGATTGGGGTTCTGGTAACCAATTACCAACTACCCTATATATTGAGGTTTCACTCAAAATTACGTTCTTTGGCTTTATGATGAATATTGAAACAGTTGGATAAATTCAGTACATCTAATTAAATGATAACGAAATGTGAGGATAATGGTACTTACAAAATTATTACAATCATTTTAGGTACGGGTAGTGTGTCACACCTTGAGGAGACCCAGCTACCAACTAACTTTCTTCAAAACCCTTCTTTTTCCAATCGAAGGTGATAAATCCTTCATCAGCGTATTCCAATTTCCCTCGTAAAAAGCCAATAATCGCCATTATGCTGAAACAGCGGTCTCGGCATTTATTGTCAATATTACTTAATACGACGTGAATTGGATACGTCCTGATATGCTTCGGGTTCGAGAGACATACACGTTTTATTGAAAGTGAAATTGAATTTAGTAAATAAAAGTATATACGAGGTTTATTGATTTTCCCCAATAATGTGACAGTATATCTAAAGACAACATATCATTTTGCAAAGTCTTGAACAAACTGTTGAAAAACTATCAATTCAAATTCAATACACATACCTTTTGTATTTGGACGTAATTCGGATGATATACACCTGGAACGAGGTAAAAGTAGTAAAACATAAAATTCAATTCACCCTAAATTATCGTAGGGAATTTGTAAATAAATATTGATGATAAGATTTATATATAAAGAAATAAGCTTAAAGGCAGTTCAGAGAGTGAAAACTTTCACTTCAAATTCAAAAACTTTTCCAAAAATTTAGACCTACTAGATAGAATAAAAAATTATTTTCTATCTGTAGCACCAAAAAATATGAAACAAAATTAAGATTCACAATAGTTTTATAGGAGTAAGCGAAAAACTTATGCCGGAGAGATTAATGAATTTCTTCGACGTCGAATTATCCTTTTCTCGGCACATTTCAACGAAGTCGAAAATATGAGGTTACTACATGACATAAATACCACGACGTACACCAAACCGAATCAAATTCAACTATATAATTAATTTGCCGAACTCAAAAACCAGAGAGAGTTGAAATCCTTACTCATTTTGGCTAGACATTATAGGTGTTTATAAACTCTACTCATGAAAGCTATGCATTTATCTATTCATTTATTCCTTTAGCAATGCTGATAATTACAAAAAATACAAAAAAAAAATTATGTTTTGGGGACATTTTGATGGATTTTCCACTACACAATTTCAATTTTGCTTTGATTCGACCATCTCTGGTAACTTTACCGTTTCCAAGATCCCGATGCATAGATATCCAAATTCGACTGATCCCGTATATCAATATTATTACTTGTTTGCATAGGATTGAGCATAGTATGTAATGTTTGATATTGCAGAGTCTTTGTAGTTCTAGTCTCAGATAATCTTTACTTATCTGAATTCGTACTCGAATTAGAATTGTTTTTTTACTATTAGTCATCTCAAATATAAATAATAAAGATATTTGACATTCCCTTTATACGCAGTTCAGATAATCCTATTTTGTTACATGTAAATAATAAAGGCCATAATATTTTTTAATGAGATATGTATGTATGATCTTCAAGATTTTCCGATTTTAAATTTCAATGTTCTAGGTTATTCTTGAAGAGGTTAGAATGTTGAGTTTCAATTTATGCTGTTTTGTTTATTCGTTATAAGGTGTAAGCAAAGTCAGTTTATTATTGCTTCATTTACAATACTTATTTGCCTATAAGATTTCAGCCAATTATGGTAAATTTTTTAAATTTTACAAGAAAGCATTTGTGGCTATCTCCCAGATTCTAGCGAGAACGCTGCACATATATCTGTCAGATTTAATTCAACGTCCGTCGTGGTATTAGCCAGGAAAATAGTTGTTTTCTGTCAGATATCTGCCTAAAATTGAGGAGAGAATAAGGGGTTTCTTTGTTGAAGTTCTATCTCTCTCCTGAAGACATCAGACTTTGTCTGATTTTTCAGATAAAAGTTATTGTAAAGACTGTGGAAATGCGTATAGTAGATTTCTTCATCCAATAATTCAAATATAAAATTAAAACAAGAACTAAGAACAATTTTGTATTTATTTGTATTATTTTATTGAATATCTCTAAATGGATCAAAAAAATGTGATTGAAAACATATGGCTAAGATAACTTGCATAAAGTTGACTCAAAATTGCTCAAACAGTTTATGTCTGAATAATGTTTGCAGCGGAGATATCTTTTATAACGGTTAGGAAGGAAAATGTCTAGATTCAGCTTACGTATCTGATGTACCTCGCTAAATGATCGATTATTCACATATTATTCATAATCTGTGTTGAATTAAAATCTTTAAAAATGTTACTGACAAAAATATGATACCGTAGAAAAAGTACGGTATGTAACGCGTGTATAAACTCGTTTATTCAATACTCGTTACTAAAAGGACATTTATAACACTTGTTTCATAATATACTATTAAGTACCTAATTGTTTATTGTTTATTTTACTGAGTGCAAAAAGGTAAGGAATACTCACGCAGTTGTGGTTGAATCGTCACAAATGTAACCGTCAGGACATGTCATTCGAGAATTAAGAAGTATTGTGAATGATCCTACAGTGGCACAAGTTGTATAAGATGTATTGGTAATACACTGTATGTGGGAACTTTGGCAGTTCAGATTGCTTTCAGCAAACATTCGGAATGCTTGGCTGCTGGTAATAAAGAATGCCAGAACCTGGAAAAGAACAATTTCAAAGACTTGTAAATACAGACACATTAAAAAGCCATCACGGTTTTGTCAAAAGTAGGGGGCAAGTTCAACGTCTTCAAAAAGTATTTTGTGTTCTTCCTGGCTGAGAAAATGGTTTTTATATATACAACTTTCACTTGTACAAGGTATGCGATACACTTCGTTAGCTGATAAAAGATCCCTCCAATCTTTGGCCGATATAAATTTTGTTGAATCTTCTTTGTTGGCTTCAAAACTGTTTTAATTGGATGGATTTGTTTGAGTTATTGTATTGATCAACATGTATCCAAAATTTGTGGAGAATTGTGAATTCGATATGAATTAATGGTGAGGGTTTGTTTCGTTGGTCAAAGTTTAGTGTTATGTCCACCAATGAGGAAGAGAACAATTTCAAAATCCTGAACAAGAAGTAAAGCTATCAAGGCTGGAAGATTTCCTCTCATTGATCTCAAAGCTAAGTGCTCAACCTCAACCAATTTATCATAGATTCTCCATAACTTCTTTGTTTTGTTACTTTGTCAAATGGACTGACATCAAAGTCTAAAAGATCAAATAGTGGCTGTCATAGCAGTAAAATAAAAAAAACTAGTTCAAGTTTTCGATTTCCTTTTCCAGAACTAAGTGAAGAACCTTCTGCAAGCTGCAGTAAATCGGATAACACATCTGCAGAAGTACCTAGATCAATCGATAAAACAAAAAGAGAAAAATAGCAAACAGTGGTTTCTAAAAATGAAATATTTGAATTCATTTGTAAAAAACTGAGTTCAAGAAAAGTCAAAAAGCGTACTAGCTGACGTAATTAATCGCAAAAGAAAATATTTGGAAAAATATAGTGTTGAATATAACATTAATCCGTAGGAACTTTTTGGATGAATCGGGAACTGACACCACTGCTAAAACTGCAAAAATATTTCTGTGTATACTTGCATCTTCCGCAGAATAGAATCAGTTTTAGTGACACTATCATAAAATTTGCCTTACTTACATTCAAAAACAAAACTATTCGCACCATCTTGTCACAATCACAAATATGCCCAAAGTAATATAAAATAGAGGTACATACGAATCAAATATATAGCGTCTCCCTCACTCTTGTGTTTTATGAAGTCATTGTGAAATGTTCAATTGTAATTTGGATAACGCTTCAAAGTTTTATGGTGTTAACTACAGTAAAAATATATATTGTACAAATAAGATAATCCATCGTTTTTCTGAACAAAACAAAAGTGAAATCAAATCCACTTTGAAAAGTAGTTAAAAGGGATTATACGATAGTGTGAGATGTTTTGATAATACGTTATTCATCAAATGATTTTATTGGCGTTTTCGGGTCTTCAGATCTTTTTAGAGAAATTATTTGCATTTTTGAATTCAAATAAACTAAACCAACAAGTGTTTACATAAAGCCAGCAAAAGGTAATTGTAATACAGTCGATTCATTTCACATTTTGATACACAATTCAATCATCAGTTTTGCTCAATGACACTACAGAAATTGTTATTCTCGTATATTGGGAATCCTCCTAAAGTTTTTTGTTGAAGATTGGTTGATTTTTATATTTTGGTAAGCAGGGAGCTACCACATTTCTTATTCGAAAAAGTTGTCGATTTACGAATACGATATAGGTCTACAACTGGTAAACACAATCACGGACCAATCTAAAATGATCCTTGATAAATCCCACATACATTGGTTCGACCAATTTTTCCTACAGCTGATAATTGAATATGCACTAATAAACATCATTAAGTGGCCCTGGAGCGACATGGCTAATGATAATAATAGGAATATACTAGTCGGACCCTGTTTTTGAAGCTCAGGTACATCCGGAGTGTTCGCTGGTGCCTTCTGCATTCGTCCGGCTAAGATTTCTGCCGCATTACGGCAAGCCGGTATAATTTTGCGATTTGAGAGCAGTTTGTCCCACATTCCATCAAGTACCCCTATTTTCAGAACCACCATTTTGACAGAATGGTTTGAGTAAAGCCTGCGGAGTTCGAAGAGCAGATCTCGATATTGAATCCGTTTTTCCTACTCTTTTCGGACGATGTTCGTTTCGCCGGGAGCCGACAATTCTATGAAGAAAATCGTCCTACTTTGATGGCCAAGAGGACTACATCAGGTTTTTATTGGCTTGTATTTGCCTGAGGGTGGGGAATAAGTAGTTCTAATAGATTCGGAACTTCTCATTTTCCACAACGGACTCAATATCCCCCGGAGCATTAGGCAACACCGGTGTCTCGTCAATACCGTACGAGTGTCGTAGGTGGTAGTACAACACTCGTAGTGCCGCGTTATGCCTGTGGATATGTGTTCGAGCCCGATGTAGGCACAAGAGAATTTTTCTCAACTACTTTATATCGTATCTATAGGCGACCGCATGCCTAGTTGAAAAGCAAGTGTATATTGAGTTGTCTAGATGCCAATCCCGTCTAGTGCTAGCTTGGAGTGCACACCGACCACATGAGGTGGTGCTGTAGATTTTCCGGGTTTTCCTAAAGCTGAAAAGTGAATACGCCACCAAAGCACCACGGCAAATAATAATAATAGCCGTCCTCTACCTGCACAGGCTATGCCTTTGGGTACACTCAACAAGTGTTTATGAGGGAGTATTATCATTATTATTAATTGCAGCAACTTTATTCTTCCTCGACAGTTCTGATGACCAGATCTGTCGGAGTTTGTGCTGATACTTGCCGCGGAAAGAGTTTTCAACCAACTGTATTATTTGTAAGTACTTATTTTTATTAGTATTTTTCAACCGAAATACCTATAAACTGTCTTGTAATTGGGATTTATCCTGTTTAGGCAATAAAATGTGTTTTATTTTTTTATATATGGCGGCAATCTATCGAAAATTATGGTGAAACTCTGGCCCTTGCTTTCAATAATTTCAGGACATTTCATCACGTTTGACATCAGCGACTTCTTATCAAACTTCATTCTTATGGTATGCCATTTTTTCTAGCTTTCACTCATTTATGGGGTTGTATATCTAAGTACCGATTCCGAAAATATTGTGAACCTATCTCGTGTCCTGATATATAATGTTTTGGAAATGTTGGTAATTCTATTGCTGCTAGCGAAGTGCCAAATATGACCTGACTTGGGCATCGTCTATATTCTGGCATATTTTTCTGCACATATCAGAATACTACCTCAATGAGAACTAGGACAAAACTGAACTTTCGGTAATTTTCGGGTTTGTTGTTCGTGATCTCGAGACCATTCTTCTTGGCGTTTAGTCTACATCTGCGTTAGACATTTTCAAAGGCGGTGTAGTAACGGACAAAGCGTTCGTTTAAGCCTGATTCGGTGTCTTTACCGACTCCTTTTATTGTGATAATAAGGGGCGTGACTTCATTTAGCCTTGATTCCGATACCTGTTTTTGTTTTGGGTTTTGATTATCATTGCTTGTACCGGGAAAGGTTTTATTTTGATTAATCTACTTGCCTCCACGTTCTGCTCAGATTTAGGTCTTCTCAACTTCATAATTTTCTCCGATCAAGTAACATAAACCTATATGAGTAACACTCAAATAGATCTGAAGGTATCATCTTTCCATATTGTTATCCCTCAAATCATGACATTATTGCCATGTCGCAATTTTTTAAGGATACAATAAGCACTTCAGCTAGGTTTTGATATTTGTCGGGTAGATTCTTGGATGAAATATATAACAATAAGAAGGCAATTGGAACCTTCATTGCAGCTTGGTGGGAGCATGTGAAAACGTATTTTCATCGCCGAAGATTCTTCGTTGTCGATATAGTCTTGTCAGTACGACAACGCTGCATATTATATTTGACAGAACAATCATTTGAAGCTACTAAGGTCGTAACTAACGAGAAAGGGAAACCAAATTGGAAAAGAGAAAAATTAATGAATTATGAGAAGTCATGTCAATTAAAGCATCGGCTCTTCTCAACATCCTGTGGAGATTTCAGGTTTCCATTATTTCTATTTTATTGAACCTTAATATTTTTGTTAACAACGCACGACACTGCCGTTGGGGGAAGATGTCCCTTACACACGAATCTTAATGCGTGTGCGGCGAGTTACTCATCTAGGTTATTTTATTTGATCGGTGATAATTTTTTACAAACTTTGGGGTCATGTTGATACAATCACTAAAATAACTCTTTCAGTAGATAATTGTTTATTAAAGTAATATACTTTTGTACAATATCTTTACTTAGTAGAAAATGTGTACGAAAAACTAAACAACCATCGTACTGTCTCATAACATTAGGTGGTCGAAAATGCTTGGATAAAACAGGTTTCTGTAAACATGAATATTATGAAAGAAAGTGATTTTTCACATAAATACTATTGAGTTTTAGTAAAGGCACATATTTATTCATAACCAGTTACCAATTTTCCAAAATTATCACACGATTTCCACAAATCAATATACTCATTTATCAAACGAAACAAATAACTTTTTGATAACTAGTTTTGAATACTCTGCACGAAAAATAATTATGTCCAATTTTCTTTATTAAAATTCATCAAAATCAGACAAGACAATAACAAATTCCATTCAGCATCCTTACAAAAAAAAAATCAAACTTACGACGGAAAACAATAAATAAAGCAGGACCAGACAAGGCTGCTCAATCCAGAAAAAATCTCCCAGCATATAAAAATAACTTCTCGTATGGACTCTTAATCTACTTTGTTTTCAGGAATTGCAGAACTTCTCATGTCTGACTCGAATGGAACAATCTCCAAGTCAATTACAGTAGTATTACTCTAAAAACTATAGACTAAATGTACATATACAACGTGGTCAAAAAAATCACTGAAACTTCTTTTTCAGGCACAGTAGTTAAATACTCGATAAACAAAAAGTATACTCTTCAATATACTGTCTAACACATGCCACTCTAGCAAAAAACATTAAGGGACGAGAAGGAAAGTTCCCCACAACCATGACCACCAACATAGGATAAAGAAACTGAATCAGGTGTAATGATTTCGGCGTGATATTTTATATCTTCAAAGTGAAATAGAGAACATTCTTCAAACTCTATTGATCTTGTGGAATGCCACTTCAGTTTTGCTAGGTAACATAAGAACTATCCCAAAAAAATGCACGAAAACTGTAGGAAATAAAACACTTGAATGGAAACAAATATTTTGCTTATTTGAAATGGTAAAACGAAAAAAACACAAAGCCTCTCTGAGGTTTGAAGCGAAAAAATTATATGCATCTATATCGAACTATATCAAACACAAAACTTTAGATCGAAAATTATGAAAAAATATTTCGTTCCGCCGTATCTTATTTCAGCAAGTCGACAGAATCCATCACCTTCCAAAGGACATACGTTAAACAGAAACTTTCCGAGGCATAGTATTCCAACAAACATTGCATTCGCTTTTTTATGGTCATTCAAAACTATAGTTCCGTTATTTCATTTCGTTGCATGAACTCTGGTTTATATACAGGGTGAACTACGACCAATTACGGAATATAGAATGTTGCGGGAAAATACCCGTGACATTTCAGAGCAATCCGTGATGACTTACACAAATTTTTTGTTCGCCAACCTCCGAAGACGCGCCACCAAAGCAAACACACCCTTTCCTGTGCCTACGATCTCAGTGTGCAAAAAGTTCTTTAAATTCATTTTTGCTGGGGTCAGCATAATGTATAATTTTCCGTAATACGTCGTAGTTCATCTAGTAGATGATAATAACTGTTACTCTGGAGACAATTCTGTCTCATGTAAAACTGGTTGAACAGAGAGTTTAGGTATCTCCCTGTGAAGACCGTGAGGAGTTCCTGCTCCGTTACCAGAAGTGATTCTCCAGATTCAAAACAAAGATAAGCCTTGAACCCGTTTGCTTCATACTTGAACGATGGGCGAGTGAAATTAAATGCTCGGCGAGAGCCAACGCGGAAAATACTTGTTTTTCGATCTACGTCTTTCTACCTACCACTAGCCACCAATTTTTATTATATATTCAATCATAATAGTGCTGAGTTTTTGTTCTCCAATGTCTGCTGATACACGGGCAAAATTATTCTTTATATTGTGAGTCATGTGCCTCCAGTATTTTGAAAAAGTAAGTATAGCATCAGCTATACTGATTCGGTGGTGTGTGATAATGAAAGTGTTGTAAAACTTTTAAAAATTAATATTATTCATACTAGGCTGACAATTTTTTCATGATATATTCCACAGAGTACAAAAATAATCGTCAGCCACTCCGGCAGGGATGAGAAAAGCGTCAGCTGGAAAATTCGAAAAACAAAAGTATGGCGTCTACTTTTTTTTTGAGATAGGATAAATAACTATTCCTTCAATTACCTATTCCCCTACTTTTATTATACGTATGTATTTTTTTTTTATTTCTGTTATCACTTCTTTCTTTCTACCCACTTCTTTTTCATCTTTCATTATATCACTTTTAGGCATTTCATCATCAGCTTTCTCTTTTCCCATCACTGCCGGAGTGGCTGTCGGTTATTTTTGTCACGTGGCGCAAATTATTTCCATTTATTTTTTTTGATATTCAACTCTAAATTATCTTTTAGCAGGATATTTGTTGTTCATGTCTTGCTAAAGTGTAAATACCATTTTTAAATGTCTATGAATATGGAAGAATTTTATTTTGAAATGTCTTTTTGTACCCAAGAAGGCAATCAACTGAACTTGCTCACTTTAAATTCGTGTTCGGAAGATAAAAATAGACAAATAACGTCAATTTCGAAAAAGCCGGAAATGTTACATACCAAAAAATAATCTGGGAATAATCCCAGACGATTCACCAAAAAAATTATGAGTTCCATCTTCTGCGAATGGAGCAAAAATATGAGAAATGAATTTCAACCAACAAACGGGAAAATTCACCCAAAACGCCCGCAAAACGCTTTCTTGACATTAATATACATTTGATATTTACAACCTATCTAGCTATTCCTGATTTCCAAAACATTTTCTATCACCGCCTTACTCTAAGTTGAGAACATACGAAAACCGCCGCAGAATCGGTAATTTTTTGAACCACAGTCTAAACAGTAATAGGTGGAAATTTAATTTAAAGTAAGTGACTAACTGCAAACAAAGCACAGACGGGTCCATTCCGGAGATTGTACTTTACACGTCGTCTTCGTCGTCAATATATACACAATCACTTATCAACATCCACTTTTATCCTTTCACGTAGTCTCTTGGCTGGCGGTTCGTCTATCTCTTCCTCCATGCCTGGCAGTTGGATTTTTGTTTCGGACGCTTCGGAGGGCTGTAAATTTCAAAAGTTCAGAAGAGGTTTCGGATAGTTGGACTGGGTGCAGGCCCATGAAAAATATCAACATAGAAATGCACCATTAAAATCAAATTAGTGACACTTTCGTATTATATTAGTTAGATAATTTCTGTACAAAATATATTTGAATATATTTTTAAACTGCATTATTGGCGTGTGTAATTACTTCCTAAATCACTCTTAAATCTATTAATACTTCATACACGATGGCTCAGCGGACTAGTGCCGGCTGCAGAACTTTCAGCTAACAGCTGATGCTAGTTCGAGATCATGCAGGAGAATTTTTCTCCTCAAATGGATAGGTATCAATAGTATCATTATTATTACTAGTACTAGTGGTCCCATTACAGATGGCCTCCACCACTTTTCATTTCCACCATCTGATGCCAAACCTTTTTGAGAAAACACTGTAATTAGAAAATACATACGCTAATATCATTTGGGATTTTTATCTATTTTTTCTGACCGCCAGTTTCTCTATAATTTGAAAAAAAAACTGGTTTTGTGACGTCACGTTCATCAAAATTAAACTTGGCAACGTTGTATAAGTACACCATAGAATCTCAAATTGTCATTACATCTGGATTGTGTTCTATGATAGTTGTCATTTGATACCAGATGGGGGGTGTGTTCGTCTGATTCACAGAGCAGATCAATGACAATTGTTTTTCTCTGCTTAACTCATTTGTTCATCTTATGTGATACAAGATAGATGCTAGTAGATCAAATCTATAATCTGGAAACTAACAGACTCTTGAATATATTATTTTCTGAGGTTAATGGCAACAGCAACAACAACCTCAAATCCTCAATATAACCACAAAACGAATGTATGTGTTCTGTGGTAATAACAACGTTTGTTCCATAAGAACTGTTATTATAATTTGCGGTGTTGCCAACAATAGTTTTTCATCAAAAGGCAGCTTCGTTCATATAAAAAATTGCTTTTACGTACATTTTTTTTGATGTGTTGATGGCTTATAATCAGCCAGTATATATTTTATGGGAGAACGATATTCCTTATTGCGGAACGTGGATTATGGTGGGGGATGTTTCCGATGAACGTGACGTCAGAGCCACAATTTGAAATGTGATATTTATTTTAAATAAAAAAAGTGGAGTGGCACTAAAGTGTTAAATAGACATTTTAGACTATTAACAATCGATTGAAACGAGTTTTGCAGTTAATTTTCTGTAAATGTAAAGGTCCATTGCTGTCTTGATGATGATGTAGCATTCTAAATAACCCCTCACTCTTTTATTCCTCACACTCAATGCTAATTGTTGTGTTGGCTGAGACAACTCCAACAATTTTTATTGTAAAGGACGGTGTACTTCTTACCTTGAAGTAACTCAATAATTTTTCGGGGGTAATACCACGAGCGCTCGCAATACTATCGACAGTAATTCTGTCAGAAATCAACAAGATCAAATAACTTGGTAACGCCACAAGTCCGCTAGGACGAGTGGTGTTACCTCAAAGCAATTTGATCGAGTTTAGATTTCTGACAGAATTAACGATAGTATTGTGAGCACTAGTTGTATTTATTGAGATAATTTCAAGAGCCAACAAAGTTAGGAAAACGTATATTCTTGTTCATTTTAGTTCAATGAATAAAAGCTGTCAGACTGACATTTATAATGCAATGAAAGAGTTGTATTTTGTGTAAAATTTTACACCAGATACAACTCTTTCATTGCATTGAATAGTTACGTGTACACAGCTTCAAGAACTTCACCTGACATTTATAATGTCATCCTTGCTAGCAAGATATATCCTTCATTGTTGTCTGCATGCGTGGTTGCCCATGACGACGTGGTATTACCGGCTCAAAAGGAAGGAACTGTGTACTATCAGTGAAGCTCCGTTTTTATTGGTTTTCATATCACAGGAGATGCGAGTTTCATATAGCGAGTGAAATTATCGATTAAGTAACGTTCCGTATTCGAATAAATGACTCATAGTAAAGGAGTTTTGCATCTGTACTTCAATGTGAAGGGAATACTATTAGGATCACAATGGAGAAGGAAGTAAACAAATCACCAAAAGACGACTGCGGATTGAAGCAGTTGAAACGTTATGATTATATAAAATTATAAGACGATGGAAGTCCGAACTGAATGTACTCAAATTACATCATCTTCTACAACTTTCAAACAAATGAAGGGAATAAGTTTGCAGCTAATCAGACCGATTAATGAAAACGAATTTTAATACGTTCTCGACATCCAGTGACGTGCGCTACCTCTACGCCACTGATCCTCGAAATAGAAAACTGTCGGCTACATTTCCAATCCATTCTGAGACCACATATTGCCCTGCAAACACTTCAATACTCCCATCAAAGTATAAAGTTGTTACAAGAAGCACTTGAAACTTGGAAAACGTTGTATAAATAGATGTCGTTAAATGTTTGGCGAGGTATTAGCCACGGAGGAAGTTGTTTTCTCACAGATATTTGACGCCTATCCTATCTTGCAGGATTACTGAAGAGAAAATGATTTCGACCTGACACGAAATATTTATTTCTCACATATGTACTATTGATAATGTATAAACTCCTGTAACTCCAAATATTAACCATAAACGTAAAGTTAGTAGTTTCTTCCGTTCTTATCATGTAAATGCTAGTTTGTAGTGTGAAGTATGATGTAACAGCAATATTGACAAACGACCCTTTAGTAATCTACAAGTTTTCAGGATTGATTAATAGTGTGTGCCAACAAAATTCAGATGATTTTTTTTCAGTTACTTGGTGCCAATTTGATAACAACAGGACATGAACCAAAAAATTACTATAATTTCCACAAATAAAGCAATAAAGTTAATGTTTCACATTTATTCATATCTGGGGACACACTGTATATATTTCAAGTATTTATAGAATTCTCAAAAGATTTGAAGGTAGTAATGGGTTCATAGCGGAATTCACTATGTATGTCGGTTTTGAAGATGGTCAACTCTAGAATAAAGGGAATAGAAGAGAAGAATAAGAACAACATGACTGATGATTTGTCAAGGCGAATGTATATTTTCGTGAGACAATATATCCCAACAACGTATTCATTATATATTTCAATTCACAACATTTAGGTCAAATGAAACATACCTGAGCATCTATCCCACCATGAAAGTGCGCAAGCTATGTGCAAAAACATGAATTTGATTTAGAAAATAAACTCTCGAAATTGAGGGACCCTGCGGGTAAACAATGTCTATATGCCTTCAATTCAGAAAGTACCAAGCTGATCTGATATAGTGGTTTTATACAGTATGTCCCAAGATTGTGCCCCAAAGAAATTTCCATAAAAGAAATTGAGGAATTAATAAAAAATGGTAATTTTTTGGTTAGGTATTGGTCAGGTATGTTATGAAATGTGGAACAATAATAATACAGTGATATGCAATGAATAATGAAGTGAAAGTGATTCTCCAAAGAATGTGAACATGCGGATCAAGTAGAGTAACTCAGTGTGAAAATGAACATAAGCATGCATAACTGGAAGAGAAAATCAGAGGCTGTTGCCTACACCGAAAAAAATTAGTGACTGCGTTTTTAGGGGTATCAAGGCGGAGCAAAAAAGTCAAGGTTATGCGAAAATTACACCAAATATGCAACAAAAACAAAGAATTATTGAGTTGAAACAAAACAATTATTTCGCTTACCTACTTCCAAATAAATCAATATGATTATTTTTTCATCTGAAATTTATTAGTTAATCTTATTCTAGACAAACTCCAAATAATAAGGATTGGAAAATCTTTTCCTTTTGGACACAATTTAGGGATACTGCCACCAAAAGACAAATCATTGAATGCTTTTCACCCAGTAGATCAGAATTTTCCAATATAAACTATCCTGTATCACTATGAATGGTAGTTTGAAGATTGCAATGTTTAACACACAGGCAATCATACAACTATTTTTATGGCTAATAGAAATGATCAGTTTTTTACAAGGCGGTGTGATTTTATTACCAACATTCCAAGTCCAGTCTCCCAAATATCATATATGTAGATAGGTCACTGTCACATTAAAAAAAATTCGAATATTTTTCCAAAAAAGTTTGGGAATGCCAAAAAAACTCCTTATGTCGGAATTTCAATCGGAAGCAGCCACCGATGGCATTTAATGCAATTTGAAAGATCTCCACTTGCTAGTGTTTTCAAAAAAGACCATTTCATTTTGAGATATAGTAAAAAATACTGCTGCTGTAGTTTTAACCAAATTTTTCTTAACACGCTTGAGAGATGGAAAGTAATAATTGCCGATATTGATTGAAAGTTTGACACGGTGGGGGAAATTTGTTTCTCAACATGATTTTTTGGATTTTTAATCTTTAAAACACCCAAAAACCATGTCAAGTCATAACTGCCCTTTCTCAATTGCTGATAAAGCAATTCCCTAGACATGGTTGGAATATTAGATGCTACCACCTTTTGATTTTCGAACTCCATCCAATCCAACATATCTAGACTCCAAAAGCATTCAAAAAAACACGAATTTCAATCATTATTAATTGCAAAATAACTTTTAGTTTGGACATGGCTTCTGTCAAGGATGATCCACCGCCACAAACTTGGAAGTCAAAATTTACTGCAGATTGACTCTATATACATAGACTTTTTTCTAATATGTTGATTGTGGAAGGTCAGTATCTGGTTCATTCAAAGTGCCTTTAGGAGTACTACAGGAATCTCATATGGGACCTATATTATTCAACCAGTTTGCCCAATGATCTTCTCAATGTTATCATTAATAGTTCTTTCGTTTTCGATATTTGCTAATGATTCCAAGATATTATTTAGAACAGTTCAAATCATTTTTGATGCTGATTACTTGTAGTTGGGTCTGGATAACTTTTCTAGGTGGTGCGATATTAATCTATTGAAATTCAACTTGAAGAGGTGTTGAAAAATAACTTTCTAACGAAATAGTGATAACCATTGATTTTTCATACATAATAAATGATACAAATTTACCAGTGATTAACAGAATCTGAGATTTGTGTTGTATATTTCGACTCAGAAATGACCCACAAACAGCATATAATAAAAACCTTTTCCTGAGCCTTTTTAAATGTTAGGATTCTCCCTCTGTTCTGCTAGAAAATGAATATGGGCATTATTAAGATCTTATACTGTGCACAATTCATTCTGGCATTTTTGAAGAAAATCGACAGTCCCATTTCTATGAGAATACTGTGACGAACTTATGTGCTTCAACCTATCCGTGTGTAAATTTTTACCACATAACCCCAATTTCAAAGATTCTTCAACTACACCAACTAACCTGCACATCTGTTCCGAGTGGCCCGCATCCTTCTGCTTTCTTAGGTTTCGTCTTCCTCTGTTTTTCATTGTTGAGCATGTTAATCGTTATTCCGGATTTCGAATTGGGTTGGTACTGCAGCTCCGGCGGCAGGAACACTCTGGTATTGACGAAGTCGGGTTGGGGACAGAAATACATTGTGGGAATGCGCGCTTCGCTCGGGAAGTCTTTCAGATCGTAGTTCGATGATTTCGTCAGCAGCAATCCTGAGGCGAGATCGCACAACGCCCAAATTTTCTTTGAAGAAAAAACAAAAAATATTTAATAAGATGAGGCTTAAGCGAAAACCCTTCTTTTAATTTCGGAATTTGTCTGAATCTGAGGCAGTGCTTTAGAATTGGGCTACAAGGTTTCCAGATCTGACGCCTCTTGACTTATCTGTGAAAAATTGTAAAACAAGTCTACGGAACTACCTTAGATTTGAAAGATGAACTTGAAAGTTGACAGACAGTCATTTGAGGAGCTGGATTCAACTGAAATAAGGAAGGAGGCAACATACTTTGTTGTCCCGTATTTTGGATTGTTCTGAATAATTAAATACTTATTAATATGAAGTCTGAAAAAAACAACCAGTGTCTTCTTCAACCTTCCCTACTAATACTCAATTTTCAGGAGTTATCCTTGGATATATTTCGATGTTTTCTGGAATCAGTTAATTTTCGTAAGAAGAACTGGACCAAATTGCGGAATAAGACCAAGAGACGTACGATAGTGTCATTTGTTTTTCGCCAAGATACCTAGATGTTGAAAAATTAGTGTATTTGCTAGTAATTTGAAATTCTATACTTTAATGAATTAATGACGTGATATTTCGGAATTGAAAAATTTCAGTGCATTTTCATTATTATTAGCAGCGCATTGTTTGTTTCAAGGTATAAGTAGCCCTATATCCCTAAAAACTTTAGGCCTTTACTGGGACACGTAAATACAACCAGAGGTATTAGCCGAACAGTGACAAAATTGATAGATTCATCAAATTTTCTTTGCCAGAAAATATGGAAGAAATTCAAGGATTTTTAGCTCTTGTTATTCGAAAATTGATTGAAAACTTTGCTCATTCGAAGAAACCGTTCACGAAATTTTTGAGAAAAAATTGAACAAACAATTTAAATGATTCGGAAACCTTCACAATATTTTGATATCTACTAAGAAAATATATGTAAGGCATACCACGATTTGAGGGAAGAATTTTAATTAACGACCGACGCTTATAATATAGCTATTGGGGCCGTATTTTCATAAAACGGTAGACATATCTATTTTTACTCCTGAACACTTGATACAGATGTAAAAAATTTCGCGACGATCGAAAAAGGGTTACTTGCCATCGTTGATTCCTGGAATTTATTCTGAAGTTAGATAATTACGTAGAAAAAACGTGATCATGATTTATTAAACGTACACACTACCAGAACATTCAGAAAACGAAGCCAATTAAAGAAATTTATGATTCAACATATTCATTGGTGCCTACAACTAAAGTTTCAGAACACTTCTTTGTTTTTCATGAGAGTTACATAGGTCTCTGTACTTGGGTGATCCTGTAGATACAATATAACATGTATTCAGGTTTGGCTATTACCATTACCTACTCTTGTTCCAAATTTTCAACATACTCATATATCATTACAGCTGAATAATTACACACGAAAATTACTTACATAGTTTATGGTATTATCATCCGGCCTAACCGCGTCCTTATGGTTTTTCATCCTCTCGATCAAGTTCTTGTAAAACCCATAACTAAAGTAATCACTTTTCACCACCAACGGTTCCAGAATGAACCACAGGCACTGTTTGGCCTTCGTCAACTCCTCAACGTCGTCCCATTTGGTCAGGAAAGGATCGTGAGCCAAAACCGGTACGGCAAACACCAACATGTAATCGGGTAAAATGTGCGGCAGCTGACTGACTGCCTTGTCCGCTTGGCCTGCACCCATTGTCAAAGTTTTGACGTAGTCTCTCCTTCTGTTGATGTCGGCGATCATGTAGTTTCGAACTGTCGTCCTCAGACGGTTTTCCGGTTCTCTACCAGCCAGCGCATAGTAGCCCATGAAGTCCAGTGGCAGGCATCGGTTTGGCAATCCCTTGTTCAGACCTTGAAGGAAACAAATACAAACACTAACACAATTAACACATTGGCAGTTTGAGGACAATTTTTTTTGTAATCATCGCAACTCAAGAGTTCTGCTTGCTCAAAACTAAATATCAAACAGATATTTCTGGGTGAATTTCGTTACCTTTATGTAGCTTGGCAGCAAATATTTCCCTGACTTGCTTCACCTCGTCCACCATCAGCTGAGACAGGTTGTAAAACTGCTCCGCGGTATACTGATCACCGACACCTTTTTGTTCGCATACTTTCAACATGGCGCACCCGGCGGCTAGCCTCAACCAAGACATCTCCGCCTTAGACAGCCTGCCGGACTGCAGCAAATCGCCTTTGTGCAGAATGAAGGCGTTCAACATCCTGAATGTTTTCTGTGCCGAGGCTGTGTCTTGTTTCAGTCCTAGCAGCCATCTGGCCATCGCCTTTAGACCTTCTACTTTGCATCTAGTCTCTTCGGGAAGTTGATCTTCTGGACACCAAGGTTCGGAATCGTTCGAGTCCATTTCGGTTTCTCGGACTTCTTTCACCAATAATTCTTTGACGATCTGAAACACAGCAATATTACGAAAAAGGGTACCTCGTCACCTCCCATCTTAAATAGTTTTGCTACAAGGTAGACAAGCAAACTGATTTAGAATCGAACTAACCTTTCTCGACACGATGTTCTTGATCTGGACCTTATACCGGTCGGGAACATTGAAGGCAATATGTCCCAGGGTCACAATGGCGGTCCTATAATGGATTGAAGAAGGCGAAAGGTTATCCTTGAGGGAATCAAGTATACTCGGGAAGAGTGTTTCGTGAAGACTTGGCATATTTTTGAATATACAGTGGATGGCACCTTTGGCCTGTTTCGGGGTTCCGGTTTGGGCAAAGTTTTTGCAAATCGGCGCCAACTGTTCCATCAGCTCGGGAAATTGTTCGGCTGAAATACAGTTGCAATATGGTTTTGATGAATCTGCATTCCAAATGCATCCCAAATGTGACAGAGAATATCGAGAGATTTTTTATTGAAAACGCATGTAGAGAAAAATATACTATTTCCTTTAGGATTGAAACAATAGAAACATTTCTTTTCATCTCTCCCATACGAAAATATTTTCTGTCACGTCAAGTATGAGACACTCGGTAAGTTATTTTTCCGTCGACCTCGTTTTAACATGTCTGTTTAATGTTTTTCAATGTAAACGAAATCGAGTATTGATGATACCTATTAATGTCAGATTTCGTAGCACATCCGTAAAATACGAGTGTACAGATGAACTTTTTCTTTATAGTATATTCAAACTCAGTTGAATATGACTTCATAATTCCCTGTATTAAGAAAACAGTAGACCAGATGAAGTATATTATACGTGTAACCGTTCGTCGCCAGGAATCTAATCAGTAATGCGCTGGCCTGTTGCCTGTTGTTCGGCAGTCTGGCCTTATTTATGAAAAGAAGAACAGTAGCGTACCGTGTATTATATTTGTTACACTTCCTGTTGAAACAAGTGTAGTGAATATAGTAAACCTGTTTTTGTGAATTCTCTAGTGTTTCGTGTATCTTTTTTAATTCAAATATTTGTGTATTTAAATTTTGAATCGTTGTAGACGATACTTGATGAAAATCCATTTTAACGTTTATAGTAAAACTGTAATGTTGATCTTCACACTTTTAGTTTACAAAACCGAGACTTATGTTTCGCCAATACAATGACTTCTTCAAGGAGGAGTATACTGAGTTACTATTACAATGTCACTACAACATGGCATTGAACAATGGGAATTTAAAAACGAAGATCTTCATGTTCAGACCAAAAGACTTTTCTAAATATATATCAAAATCTTAAAAAGGAAATGAACGACAAATGTGACAATAAAATTTTTGGAAGGATATCTCATCTCACCAGTAAAATCGTGTTGTTGAAAATGAAAAGATCAAAAATTAAACAAAGTTGATGAGGCCACAAAATGAAAAATTTCAAAAAGAATATATTATTGATGAACTTTGTAAACGTTCTGGTCATATGCTTCTGAGATTAACTCCATATTATTTTGTTTTTAACCCCATTGAATTGGTTTGGGCATTTATACTAATTGAGAAAATTCAATCAATGTCCAAATCTAAGCGGATAAGTAGAAGAAAACGTTAGGAGAATCTTAAGTGAGGAATATGAAGATCTTTGGACAGAATGCATTTTACACGTGATTTTAAAAGAATTTCATTCAACCAGTATTCATAAACCTGGGTGATTCGGAGGATTATGATGATTGAGTGTTGCCACGACTTTGATGATTATAAGACAGCCGAATCAACAATGATTCCTGATGTTTTCTTATTAAATTTTTTTTAACGATTTGTTTTCGGTGGGCCAAATATCTTGTCAATAAGTTACGAGCAACGTCCCGTACTCATTCATACACACGCAATCCTTGAATTATATTCATTATGAAAACAAGAAACATTATATTCCCAAATGTCTTCGGTGTTCGGTATTAGCTGATCCATGACGGAATATTCATACAGCAATACGCAAAGTTATACCCAAGTAAGAGAAAATATCTCCGCCTATGGTCGGTAAGTACGTTCAAAGAGGCGAACTCATTGAGCGGTGATTTATGTTAATTTATGCAACAGGCGGTCAGCGCATTACTGATTGGTTTCCAGGCGGCGAACGGTTACACGTATAATATACTCAATCTGGTCTTCTGTTTTCTTTATATAGGGAATTATGAAGCCATATTCAAATGAGTTTGGATATACTATACCTTCTTTTAGTTTCTCTAATTCTACCATTAAAAACGTTAAAATGAATGTATTCAAATGATCATTAGATGACAATTAATGTTCAAAAGAGTTTGTATCTACTGTTAATTTCGTTGATTAAATATCTTCTAAACAAGAATTCCTTTATTTCAACTAGAGCGAGGTCGGCGGAAAATATTGGAATCAACTCGTTTATTAAAATGCGATTAATGATCTCGAACACTGATCGTCTTCACACTAGCTGATTAAATAACTATAAATATCGGATTGCGTAATACTTCCGATCATGTAACACAAACAAGTTGAGTAACTTGCCGCTCCCGCCTTAAACTTTGTTTGTAAGGGACATCTTCTAGAAGAAGATGACAATAGAATTTTCCCTCGCCGGCATTGTCGTGCGTTGTTTACAGAAATATTGAGGTTCAATAAAAGAGAAATAATGAAAACGCAATATGGAATGGAAACCTGAAATTATGATAGAAGAATCTCCACATGATTTTGAGAACAGCCCATGAATTGACATGTTTTTTCATAATTCATTCATTTTACTCTTTTCCAATTTGGTTTCTCTTCTCGATAGTTACGACTCTGGTAGCTTACCTATAAAATGATATATTTTGATTCCTGCTTCAAATGGTCTTTTGCACATTTCACAATGCTTCACCATTGCTTAATAATAAAAACTAACGATAGCTTAACACAAATTAGCTCAGAATTTGACCTTTATTCACGAAAAACCACTCCTATAAGCCAAAGACGAAAACAAACAGAAATGTTTTGTTGTTGTTATGCAAATATCAAATGCAGCGTTACCGTACTGACCAGCCATTTGCCTTTTTATTGATATTTCATCCAAAACAGTATTTTTGGTTTTTCTTTTCCATGAATATGCCCGACAGAAATCAAAATCTAGCTGACATGCTTATTGTATCCTTAAAAAATTTCGACATGGCGTTATGAAAAGATGTTACCTTCGGTAATATTCGAGTATTAGTTGTGTTACTTGATCGGAGCATAATACATAGTATCAAATAATCACTCACACAAACATCTGTATTTTCCCAAGAAGGTGAAAATGGACAGCACCAGCGGAGCTACGTTTTCGTCTTCCAAATTCAACAGCCCCATCAGCTGCTCCAAAACGTCTGTATACTGGAAATGGGACGCAAACACCACGCTCAGCATCACCAACAACTTGAGCCCCCGATCCCCGGCAGTGGCGGGATGTAATCCGACCTCCTCGATCGTATTGCCGCCACCCCTGAGGCAGTCCTCCACATAGCCCACAAGGAGCTTGATGGCCTCGTGATCGATCATAACCGAGCTTATACGCTCCAGTAACATTTTAACGGTGTTGTAGTACAAGTTGGTCATGACGGGCAAACCGAGCTTTCTCAAGACCGCGGCCGTCGCCTCAGAACACTCTTTGCAGCTAATGGAAGGTCTAGCGACGTTCTCGAACTGCTCCATCAGCGCCGGATCACGTTTGAGGTGGTTACTGAACTTCGTGAGGTACTCGTGGGCCTTGACGGGTTCTGGCAAGCACCTGGACAACGCCTGCACTTTGATGGCCAGCTCCTTCAGCAACTCCGGAGTTTGATTCACGAGTCGCCGGTGCAGCTCCAGAAATTCCAATACCAGCTTCCTGACACACAGCTGGTTCTTCTGGAGCTCCATGAACGCCCTCGTCGCATGTTCGTCCACGGTGCCGAGCAGGTGATACAGCTTCTTCATCCTCTCGGCTGCGGGAAGCTGATACGGCACGAGGCAAGTATTGAGCAGCCGCTCAACCAGCAGCCTATCCTCCATGCCGGCCATGTAGTAGCCGTGCAGAATCTTGTCTTTGATCCAAGTGACCGCCTTTTTCGTGGCGTTCGGAACGTCCGGATCGCTGAGGTGCTTCTTGTAGATCAGCGCCAGCCCCGACATGGCCTCCTTTCTTATCTTAAACTTCTTGTCCAACGTGCGCTCTTTGACGAACTCCAGCAGGTCCTCGGAGTCGGAAACCACTTGGAAATCGTTCTTGGCCGTCGTGACGATCGCCATGACCACCTGGTAGCGGACGTTCTCTTCGGAATCGTGCTGTCTCAGCTTCAAAGTGTCGGTTATGTCTTTTCGCAGGTCCGGGTGGTTCAGCAGGAAGTGCATCGAATACTGCACGCACTTGGTCCTGATGGTTATGGATATGTCGTTGAATCTTCCAAGGAAAGCCCTCCACAGCACCGTGTGACGCCTGGCCAACTCGGAGTCTTTCTCGCTGAACATTTTGGCTAGGAGCGCGACCGCCGCCAGTCGATCGCTTTCCAGCGGACTCTTCAGCTTGCACTCCAGCTGTGGCAGCACGGCAATCAACACCTGCGGCCTTATGTGGTTCAGTTCGTAGATCAAATCGTATACCTTACCGCAAATCTGGAGATTTTTGTCTTCCTTGCCCAGGATCAGAACCTGGTTGAAGAACGCCTGGATGTAGGGCTCCAGAGTCTCCGACGTTTTGACGATCAGCTCCTTGGCCAGATAGTAGGCGTTTTTGTGCTGGGACTTATGGGGCTCGACGATGTTTATCAGTATGATGTCTAGTAGGTCGTTGCTAACCATGTCGCTTTCTGATATCAGCGGACACAGTACGTCCAACATGAAACTCTTCACTCTACCGGAGTGTTCGTCGTTAACAATTTTGAACATGAGATGGAAGAGGGCGCAAAATATCTCTTGGCAGTCCTGCAGCTCGAAGCACATATTGAAAGATTTGACGTACGCCAAATTCTCTAGTAGGTAAAAGTATCTCTTGAATGCCGCGTCCTTGGGGTCCTTCAGCCCCGACAGCTGGGTAATGAGGAACAGGAAAATGGTTTTGACTTGTTTGGGGTCTTTGTAGGGGGCTTCGGGGGCGTACACCCTCAAAACGTCGGCGATGCAGCAAGCTATGAGCAGCTGTACGTCTCGAGAGGTGTGAGATAGAAACTGTTCTTCGACGAGGTGCAGCGACAGCGGGATGTACTGCCGGTAAGCGCCATCGTCCTGTCCCATGGCCTGCAACGTGTGAGCGAGGGTTTTCAAGCGACGAATCAGCTCGTCGGTGTTTAGATCGTCGCTGATTGGACGACATCCTGAGGGATACACGATGTCTGACATTTTTTTACCTAGAATAAACAAAATTGATTGTCGTGGGAATAATAAATAATTAAATATTATTTTTCAAATGAAAAGGTACACGGGGGATGGCACCTGCTATAAATAATTGACAGAGTTAGTGTAGCTTTTTATTGATCTATAATTATTTTACAAACGACAAAATTTAAAAATCATAACAAAAAGGGGATGATACAAAAATTACGGAGTGGACGTTCAGCTCGTGGACGCAAGCATCTTGATCTCGAATACTTACAGAGGTGGAACAACGCCGTTCCCACAGTTAAAAACTCTCTCTGCGACAAATATTAGTGTAAACTCCGACGAATCTGGTCATCAGAAATATCGGTGAAGTACAAAGTTACTGCAACTAATATGCTTGCTATTCCGAGTTTAGTCTACTCCTTTGGAATGGTGAAATGGAGGAGAAGAAACACTCCTGCAGCTACACAAGGATGAGCCAATGCACGGAGTATTCTTCAATAACATCGAAGACCTCGACTTATCAAAAAGTTTTACCTTTCCTCAGGTCAAGTGGGCTGAGGTATCGGATATTTAAATAAATATGCCTGAGAATGTATCTGAGATTTCGTAATTTTTTTTATTGATAAACAAAAATATATTCCAGGTTGTTCTACAGTTTGAAGGACGTGGATATTTGCTAATAGTTGCCTCTCTTCCCTATGAAAACGAGAGGTTCTTCCTGTAGGCGGGGTTTGTGGACATAAAAAAGAGCTTCGTTCTGATTGACTGGAGAAAAACAAGCCAACAAGCCTGACAGTCCTACTAGATCATCAAAGTAACACGATTTTCGTCAAGAGTTTTCTGCTGCTGACAAAACGAACATCGTCCGAAAAGAAGAGGATAAACGGATTAAATATCAGATTTCAGTCTTTGAACTCCGCCGGCGTCATCCAAACCAATGGTGGACGTATTCGTAAGTGTACTTGGTGGAATTGAAAATTATGCCGGCTTGCCATAATATGGCAGAAATCTCAGTCGGACGAATGCAGAAGGCTATCATCCTTGGTTAACTTCGTTTACTCAGGGCACATGATTCTCGGATCCAGTAATCATTCACCCCATGGACGTGGGTAGAGAAAATTCACTCTGGGAACAAAAACAATTCAGTGATAAATATTCCCTGAGAGATTTTTATGATCGAGATATCATTTGATTCCTTAATTTCTCTGGTCCACAATATAATGAGAATTTTGTTGAGACCAAGCATGAGAATTGTAACGGTTGAAGATGTCGGCACTCTTAGTCTGTCCAAATAAAATTTAACGAAAAATCAAGAATTTCATTACAGTTTTCCAGGAATCACTAGCAAAAATCCATGCGGATTTCAAAATATCTTGGTATGAGTTAATGCACTCTTGGTCATGTATGGCTTGAATTTGTTAGTTCTTAGAAGGCCTCTTGAAAATTTTAAACTTCGCATTGACGTTGTGGTATTATTCTCAGCAACTCTTAAAACAAATATTTCTTTCAACTTCCTATGATTTCATACATAATTTTGGCCTTTTCATTTCAAATTGACTACCATCAATATGGTTGTGTCGCAATCTTGCGAAAATGTCTCTTGAAGGTTGTGTTCTTTGTGGATACCTCTTGTGGTACCAAGTGCTGCTTAGCATTTTCTCTGGTTGGTATAAAACAGTCATGATATCCCATTTTTCATAATTCTCATACTTCATTGCAATGTGTTTGAAAATCGAACAAAAACCACGAATTAAGCAGCGTCTTAATGGCTTAAATCAAAATTTGACAGCTACCAGTAAACATTTGCATTCTGTTTCATCGCCATGTCATCCAAAGCCTACTGAGAGGTTGATCAAAGAGTGCATTTCAAAATCTACATGAAAAAACCCAAAAGTTCTGCATTTCAAAGATGACTAGCAAAACATTAAGTGTCTTACATTTTTGGAAAGGTGATTCCAAGATGTACTAAAAGCTACACCAGCATTTATGGCACACTCCAAAAAAACTATTATACAATTTTGTACACATTTATTACAAATTTGCGTCCCATCCAAAAAAATATTTACACTACCCGTTTTCTGGGAAAAGGGCGTGGGCTAACTCTAAACTAAAACTGCACCACGCACTTAGTATTTTTTTAAAATACGCAATTATTGTTGATCGAGAGGCTGCTGAAATTTCTTACACATTAACTACAAATCATTGACGTGTTGAAAGTTCCAATATTTTAATCCCCAAAGGGTTAAATAACCCTTAATTATAAATAAATCCCCAATAAATATGGACCCAATGAGGCCAGTGCCAGCATTTTTCACAACATTGTTTAAAATTGTCCTTCAAACTATCGAAGAGTTGAGAATTACAAAATGAAGAACCTCCAAGGTGTATACAGTGTGTCCATTCAAGTTGGCGACATACGGAAAACATTTTTATTATTCACTTTCGGAAAAAATTCAATTCCCTTCAAATGTTCTGAAAATTCTAGTACTTGATTTTGAACGATCAAATCGTGAAACTTGTCAGCTGTATCACGATATGACGGGAAATTCTACTTGAACTGCATTTCATCGAGTATTAGAATTATTTACAGTATCCCACAAGCTTCTATTAATTGTCCTTTGGTGTGTATGGACTATATCAACCAAAAAATTAATGTGTAAGAAATTTCAACAATAATTGCGTAGTTTAAAAAAGTACTAAGTGCATGGTGCAGTATTAGTTTAAAGTTAGCCCACGCCCATTTCCCAGAAAACGGGGAGTGTAAAAAATTTTTTGGATGGGACGCAAATTTGTAATAAATGTGTACAAAATTGTATAATAGTTTTTTTTGGAGTGTGATTCCAAGCTCTATTGAAATATGCAGGAATATATACAGGTTGTCTCATTAAATAAAATTCCTCTATAAATAAAATTTCTCTATAAATAAATTATTCACACCATTGATCTCTGCGTAAAAAGTTCTTTAAAGATGATTTCATAGAAACAAAGAATTTTGGCAGGAAAAAGTTACAGCAACTTTTCGAAAATAACCGTTTTATGAAAATTGCCGTCCAGACACAGCCATCAGATTTCATCCATCTTGTTTGAAAACTGGACTTTAAAAGTGTCTATTTTGGCCCAACCTGTACATTCTTACTACGTCAAAGAATTGTAATGTTACAACTAAATGATACAAACATGGGATTTTTCATTTATAGTAACTAAATAAATAGATCAATCAATATATCATAAAATGAGTGATTTTTAACAAAAATTCTAGTAGGAAACCGACTGTGCTATCACATGAAAAATATTCTGTAGTTATATTGTTATGTTTTCGACTCACAACTGTCATTACTTAATTTGTTATAAACATTCAAATACAAAAAGTCTTTTTTTTAGTGTTTTGCTTATGAAATGAAAATTCATACAGCAATCTGGTTGCTCCAGAATTGTAGAGAATTAAAATACGAACAAAATGAGATTAAAAAAAACAAAAAAAAAATTGCTATTTTTTTTTTTTGAGTAGTAGGAGAGACCGGGACATGAGGGGAATTCTTCTAATAAACGTGTCACATGATAATCCCCCCGTCTATCGGTCTCTCTTACTACTCAACCGCTTTCTCAAAATTGAAGCAAAAAATGAGAAGATTCGTTTTGTGGTAATATTCTTTTTTCAAAATCCGTTTGAGAAATTAAAATCGGACTATCACTAAAGCATCCAGACAAGCTGCAAGATAGTAAAAAAAATAATCAAATTATAATTCTGCCGAAACTAATAATCCGACAGCATCTGCTTTTTGTACACATGATTCAATACTTTCATGAAAAGGGCCAACCCTACGATTTGAAAAATAACGAATTGATAAATTTTTTAAAAAATATCAGAAGTTTTTCTCCGTTACTAATGATCCGATCGGGTCGAAAAAAATCTCATTTTGTTCGTGTATTTCAATTCTTTAAAATTTCTCTCATTAGAGCAACCAGAACTTTGATGGACTCATGAATTTATTTTGAAAATTATTATTTTTGGTGGTGGGGGTAAAAGTCCTGCCCGACAAAATATTTTGAGGAATAGATCATCTAGAGTTCCTATGGTATCATAGATTTATGCAAAAAAATCCCCATATTTATACAGAAAAATCCCCATCCACGAATACTTTATTTGACGAAGTTGTGCGTTTTTTTTTGAAAATTATTATTTTTGTTGGAGGGGCTGAATATCCTTCCCAACAAAATATTTTGACAAATAGGTCTTCTGGAGCATCTTCAGTAGTGTACATTTATGCAAAAAAATCCCCATCCACGAAAACTCTGATGGAAAATTATTAATATTAGTGGTATTTTGGCAAATAGGTTTTGTCAAGAACTTTCGGAAGAATAGAATTATACAAAAAAAATCCTTTTCACGAAAACTGTGAAAAAGTTATCTATATTTTGTTATTTTATCATGTTTATTGGGGGTGAGAGTTAATTCAGGCAAGATACATGTAGTTTTCATTTATAACTTTCAATAATACATGATATTTTAAAATGACTAGTTGATGTAATATTTTTATATAATACCTATCCTACATGTTCAGGTCTTCTGCCAATGTCAAAACACCCTCATTTGTGCGAAATGATATCACCGTGAGAACTTCGTGGCTGCTTTCACACTGATCCTCATAATTAAGTACATGACCTTATGAATTTTTATTTTCACCTGTCAATTCATTATATATGTTCCACATGCCTTTTTTGTTTTCAAGTTTTATTACTTTTTAATAATTTTCTGTAAATGTTTATAGTGTTTACATATATAGGTATACATCAATATACCGGGTGGCTACGGAAGTATTGCCTACGGAATATCTCAGTTATTGTATGAAGTAGGTTTGTGAAATTTGGAGCGTCGATATAATGACATAAGAGCTAAAATTTGAGCATATTGACATGTCGAAGTTAACTTCCGGTCTGACCGGAAGTAACATCAACTTTCTTATTTTAAATGGAAACCCTATTTTTTTTCTTTTCGCTTTATTCAGCATTCAATTCCCTTTCTAATGACATATCACAAGTTGGTATCTAACCAGAAACTAGATCAGAAAAAAATTATTATTGAAATTCACCGAGTAGGCCGTGGAAGCAAAATGAAAGCCAAAAATTGAAAAGTTGGCTATGGAAACCATACGTCACTTGATAACAGTTGCTACTACTGTGATATTTTATTTTCATTCGTCGGCGTTATAAAAAGCCGCCAAAAAAAATATTGGAAAAATTGGGAAAAAAACAATACTCTGTAGGTCCATAACTTAAATAGGAACATACAACTTTTTCTTGCCTGTACTATTCAGCATAACCATTCCTTTCTAATGATATAATAGAAAGTAATTTTTTGAAATGAAATACCAAAAAATCCAATTATTATTCTTCAAATAACAAAACAGATTATTGCCATACGCAAAAATAACATTAAAAATAATGTGGAATGATAAATTATATCCTGTAGGTTCTAGGTTAAATAGGAACATAAACGTACTTGGTCTGTGCCATCGTCCATAGATATTCTAATATCTACCTATGGACGATGTTTGTGCTATTCAGAATAATCATTCCATTGCAATAATCATTCGAACCAAAATATTAACAAGTAGGCCGATTGAGATGTATTTTGGAATGAAACAAAAAAGAAACGAGAGCTCTCACGAACGCTGCTATCCATATTATTTTGACGTTCGAAGTAGTGTTTTTGATTCTGCCATTTTAAAAGGGTTTGGAAATCGAAATCAGTTAGTGGAATATTCAAAAAATGCCCCGTTATTCACGAACCAAACAAATTGACATGCTTCTCATTTATGGTGAATGTTTAAAAAATTCTTATGCCGCTGAACGATTGTATTTAGAGCGATATCCAGGGAGGCAGCAACCGTCAAGAAGGTATTTCCAGTGGCTTGAAGAAAAATTAAGAACTGAGCCTGATGTTCACGAAGACCAAGAAGCATTTGTTATTAATGAGGAAACTGAAATTAATGTATTAGCTTTAGTACAATATGATAGCACAATTTCCTCAAGGCAGATTGGCGCCGAATTAGCTATAAGTAAGGACTCTGCTAGGAAAACTTTTAAAAAACATCGATTTAAATCCTTCAAGTATCAGTTGCATCAACATTTGTATGAAAATGACGGTGAAAGGCGCCTGGAATATTGTAATTGGTTTCTTCGACAAAATGCTGAGAATCACCTATTTAACTATTGTATCTTGTTTACGGACGAGTCAAGATTTACCAACAATGGATTATTTAACAGGAATAATACAAGGTAGGTACTGTACTTTATTTGGATTATTGTCGATAGTCGAAGTGTAAAGTGCTAAAAGTGTGAACGGTCTTTTGTTTCAGGTACTGGGCGATAGAAAACGAGCACCGGTTTCGACAAGGTGGCTTCCAGGAGAGATTTGGTGTGAATGTTTGGGCAGGAATAGTTGGAACTCATATTGTTGGCCCCATTCTTTTTCAAGGCCAACTAACCGGAGAGAGATACTTTAATTTTTTAACGAATGAAATTTCGGAATTCATTAACAACCTACCAGCGGAAATAACTGAGAGAACGTACTTCCAGCAAGATGGCGCCCCTCCGCATAATTCAAGAATAGCGAGAAATTATCTTCAAAATCGCTTTCAAGAGAGACTTATAACAACCCATGGTCCAGTCAGGTGGCTACCAAGGTCACCTGATCTTACTCCGTGCTACTTTTTTCTATGGGGGCATCTTAAAAATAGGGTGTATTCCACACAGCCTACAAGTCTACATGAGCTAGAAGTAAAAATTCGTAGAGCTTTCCAAGATATCACGTCACGTTTTACATGAAAATATCACCAGAGTCAATAAATGTTTTGACGCTGAGGGAATGCATTTCGAACATTTGTTTTGAATTTATTTTATCTTTAATCCTATCAATTTGAATTTTTTTTTTCGATAAATCTGTTTTTTTGTTATTTGAATAATAATAATTGGATTTTTTGGTATTTCATTTCAAAAAATTACTTTCTATTATATCATTAGAAAGGAATGGTTATGCTGAATAGTACAGACAAAAAAAAGTTTTATGTTCCTATTTAAGTTATGGACCTACAGAGTATTGTTTTTTTCCCAATTTTTCCAATATTTTTTTTGGCGGCTTTTTATAACGCCGATGAATGAAAATAAAATATCACAGTAGTAGCAACTGTTATCAAGTGACGTATGGTTTCCATAGCCAACTTTTCAATTTTTGGCTTTCATTTTGCTTCCACGGCCTACTCGGTGAATTTCAATAATAATTTTTTTCTGATCTAGTTTCTGGTTAGAACTTGTGATATGTCATTAGAAAGGGAATTGAATGCTGAGTAAAGCAAAAAAAAAATAGGGTTTCCATTTAAAATAAGAAAGTTGATGTTACTTCCGGTCGCTAGGGCTTGGGTGGCTACTAGCAGCGTCGGCAGGTGACGGATAGCCGGACGGCCTGCGGCGTGCACTGTGCGACCCACAGGCACGTCGTAGGTTACCACCGAATAAAATAAGGTGGCGCTGAGCAACCCTCCAATCCAAGGTGTCACGCGACCCGTGCCCGTGGATGCATGGCGGTGGGAGAGCACCGCCTTGAACGGAGCCTCGTGCATACCAGGCGACCTGCACGAGTACCAGCCTTGCCACGCCGTGCGGGGCTCCGGCGTGGTCGACTCCTAGTTCCCTAGCTATTCGTGGGACCAACATGGATAAAGAAAAAACTAAAAGTGAATCGCGGGAATTCACCGCAACCCAGGATGCTCAAGAGCGTCCTGGCAGCTCCCACTCACCGAAATCACCTCGGGAAGCAGAGGGAGCGAAAAAGAAAAAGGAGGAAAAACCTTCGGAGCAAGCATCCGGCAAAGGTACTTCCCATAAGAAACCTCCCAAGAAAAATCGGAGGAAACAAGATCTGCCACCTCCAGGCAAGCCTGGAGGCATCGATGATCCGCTAAGAAGAGGTCTTAGCGGGGCAGGAGTAAGATGGTACCTTCGCTTCCTTGAACAGGGCCTGACACCTGAGGAAGCAAGAAGGAAAGCCGTCGAGAGGAAAAGGCCTCAGGAGCAACCTCCACAACAGACGGAGAAGAGGGGCCCCAAAACCCAAACACCCCCTCAACGTCCGAATGTTAAGAGGAGGAAGACTGAAGCGGGAAGCAGCACCGCCACTGCTAAGCAAACTGGGCAAGCCACCAGCTATGCTGAAGCAGTGAGCATGATAAAAGTTGCAGTCCTCCCCAAAAACTATCCACGGGAGACGCTGAGTGCTGAGCAACTCACAGCACTTGAAGACGCCATTGTGCAGGAGATGGTGCTGGGTGCAGAGTGTAAACTCCAGTTTGGAGGAATCCACTTTCGCCCAAGCACGCTTGTGGTAGACTGTGTCACCCAAGAGACGGCAGACTGGCTGAGGGCAAATGCCCCCAGTCTGAGCAACTGGAGGGGTACAGAGCTGATGGCGTGCGTGGGAGAGGACATCCCAAGGGCGCACGCCATCACTGTGTTCTTTCCCAGGAGCTCGAACTTTGAAACGGAGAAGTTGCTAGCCCTGGTAAGTACACAAAACATGGGGCTTCACACCCAGTTGTGGAAAGTACTGGGAAGTAAGAAAGAAGGCAACGGCCAGTTACTAAACATTGGCATTGACGACGAGTCCTGCGAGGCCATCAGGAAAATGGGATACACCATTTTCTTCAGGTTCGGGAAAATCCCCGTTCATGGCCTCCGCAAGGACTCAAGCAAGAAGAAGGAGGAAGAAGAGGCGGGCAAGACACCGGACCCTGGGGCTGTAGAAGACCCAGCAGGCGAAACAGAATCGACTGGGAGCGTGGACCAGGACACCACGGTGACTCCCAGCGAAGAAGAGCAAATGCTGCTGGATGATGAGGAGGCAAGCACTCCAACTCACGTGTAGCAATGGCTACCCACGTCAGGGTTGCCCAGGTGAACGCTCATCACGCTAAGGGGGCATCTGCCGCCTTATCGAGGGTGTTCGCCGGGACAAACTTGGGAGTTGTGTTGATCCAAGAACCTTGGGTCAACAGGGGGCAGATCAGAGGACTGCCGAACAAAGAAGGTATGGTGATCTGGGATGTCAGAAGTGACAACCCCAGAGCTTGCATACTGATCAGAAATAATATTAATTATATTTGTCTTTCAGAATTCATGACGAGGGACTTAGTGCCGGTTCGGGCCAAGATCCGCACAAGGCACTCACTCCTCGACATAGTAATAGCCTCAGGATACTTCGCTGGAGATGGGCAAACACCACCAGAAGAAGTACAGAGGCTATCCGACTACTGCAGTAGGAGCAATCTACCCCTCCTGCTGGGCTGCGACGCCAACGCGCACAACACCATCTGGGGCAGCACGGACACCAATCAAAGAGGTGAGCAATTGCTAGAATTCATACTCGCGGCTAACCTAAATGTACTCAATGTGGGATGTGTCCCCACCTTTGTAACTAGGGCTAGGCAAGAAGTATTAGATTTAACGCTCGGCAGCCCGAGCATCAGTAGAATGGTAAGGAACTGGAGGGTCTCAGAAGAACCCTCTCTTTCAGACCATAGAATCATTATGTTCAACGTGGAAGGGCTTGAGACACAAACAACCTTCACCAGAAACCCTAGAAACACAGATTGGGAAAAATACACCACCAATCTAAAATGTAACCTAGAACAGATCAAGTTCAACGGCAACAGTCACGTCGAATTTGAGCAGACCCTAGAGGCGGTAAACGGGGCAATTATGGATGCATACGAATCCAGTTGCCCCATAAAAGAAAAGAAATCCCACAGTGGAACCATTTGGTGGAACGAACACCTGTCAAATCTGAGATCCGAAGTCCGCTGGCTATTTAACAAAGCCAAGCGGGGCGGAGATTGGCAGGGATACACCGAAAGGCTGACAAAATATAATAAAGAGATAAGGAAAGCCAAG
Organism: Chrysolina americana; assembly: GCA_958502065.1. Lineage (NCBI taxonomy): Eukaryota > Metazoa > Arthropoda > Insecta > Coleoptera > Chrysomelidae > Chrysolina > Chrysolina americana. The sequence goes on from OY293411.1 coordinate 99,305,231, forward strand.
AGGAACAGCTTCAGGAGCTTTTGTGAGACAATCACATCAAGCCCTGCAGCATCCAGGTTATACAAAACCATGGCGAGGGGCAGAGAGCAAGGACCTATGTCACTCAGAAGAACAGATGGTAGCTATACAGAGGATGAAGAGCAACGAGCTCTCCTCTTACTGGAGACGCACTTTCCAGGCAGCATACCATTTGAATCCGACAGATCACTGGAAGAACCAGGCAGAGCCAAACGAGAAGACTGGGAAGTAGCAAAGACCATATGCACTCCCCAAAGGGTGAAATGGGCAATTGAATCCTTCCAACCATTCAAGTCACCAGGAGTTGACGGTATATTTCCGGCTCTTCTACAAAAAGGGCAAACGGAACTACTGCCGTACATCATTAAAGCAGCCAGATTTAGTCTGGCACTCGGGTACATACCGAACAACTGGAGAAGAGCACGGGTAACCTTCATTCCCAAAGTGGGAAAGAAGGACCCTACCCTCCCGAAGTCATTCAGACCAATCTGTCTCTCATCCTTCTTACTGAAGACAGTGGAGAAGACGGTAGACAACTACATCAGAACTGAGATACTGGAGAGAGTGCCATTGCACTCCGGGCAGCATGCATATAGGGCGGGCAGATCAACGGAAACCGCTCTGTACGTGCTTACCGAAAGCATCCAGAGATCACTTGAGCACAAAGAAATGGCCATTTGCGCCTTCTTAGACATAGAGGGGGCATTCGACAACACCTCTCATGAAGCAATAAAGAGGGCCCTAATGAACAAGGGAGTGGACAGAACCACATCCAGATGGATGTGCCAAATGCTGGCCACAAGAACAGCTGAAACGAAAGTGGGTGAGAGCAGCTTTCGGATCAGCACAAACAGGGGGTGCCCACAAGGAGGGGTACTATCACCTCTGATGTGGAGTCTCGTAGTAGACGAACTACTCGGAACACTGACCGGGAGCGGAGTCACTTGCCTTGGATATGCGGACGACATAGTCATCATGGCCAAAGGCAAATTCGAAGGAACCCTCTGCGATCTCATAGAAAGAGAGCTAGAGACAACCAGAAGATGGTGCCTCTCTGTGGGGCTGAGAATTAACTCATCAAAAACCACAGTAGTACCATTCACTAGAAGAACAAAGGTTCAGCACCTAAGGACTGTTCGCCTCGACGGAGCAGACTTAGAATGGCAGCAAGAGGTGAAGTATCTAGGACTTACTCTAGACTCAAAACTACTCTGGAACAGACACGTAGAAAAGATCGCTAATAAGGCAAAATCATCACTGATGGTGTGCAGGAACATTGCAGGAAAAACATGGGGATGTAACCCATCAGTACTGCGATGGATGTACACCATGATAGTGAGACCTATGATCACCTACGGGGCAGTAGCATGGCAAGGCAGAACCGAACTCGCCACAACAAAGAAGATCTTGGAAAAAGTGCAAAGACTAGCATGTCTTTGTATAACAGGAGCAATGAGGTCGACTCCAACAGCAGCAATAGAGGTCATTCTGGACCTCACTCCTCTCCACATAATGGTGAAGAGAACTGCTTGGGAGGCAAACCTCAGGTTGGCTAAAGTCGGACTCATAGGGACAGCACACGGCGCGAGGGGCTTAACCCCTACCAACTGTGCACACCTTGCCGACCTCCCAACTGACGAAATTACCAAGAAATTTAGTTTCGAGAAACTTTTTCGAACGGAACTAAACACCAAGCGAGAATGGAACATAGAATCGATTCGAGCACTGGGGAAGAATACCTTAACATGGTATACGGACGGGTCCAAAACTCCCGAAGGAACTGGAGCAGGGGTCTTTGGGCCTTGCACCAAATACTCTGAACCCATGGGCCAGTTCCCCAGCATTTTCCAAGCGGAAATTCACGCCATAGAAAGGTGCATTCAGTTCAACCTCAATAGGAAATACCGGAACCAGGAAATCGTGATCCTCTCCGATAGTCAAGCAGCCATCAAAGCGTTGAGCTCCTGCAACATCAACTCGAAGATGGTTTGGGAATGCCTAGACAAACTTAATGATCTGGGCAGGAACAATAAGGTGACCCTCCTCTGGGTGCCAGGGCACGCCGGAGTAGAGGGCAACGAACAAGCAGATACCCTGGCACGGAAAGGCGCAGCAACGCCACTGATCGGGCCAGAACCATTCTGCGGACTTGGAAAATATTACTTCCGAGAAGAACTCAATAAAGCTGAAGAAGCAATGAGAGCAACATACTGGCTAAGACTTCCAGGGCTGAGGCAGGCCAAAGATCTCCTCGGAAATTTCAACCGAGCAAGATCAAAGACACTGATTAACCTCAGCAAAATTAGTCTAAAGACAATCACGGGATTTCTAACGGGGCATTGCAGACTCAAAGAACACCTGAGGAAGCTAGGCTTAGAGGAGGACAGCACCTGCAGATTATGTGGGGAACACCCAGAAACACCCCACCATATATTGATGGAGTGTTACGCTGTACATCGCAAAAGATTGAATATACTGGGATCACACCAGCTGACCGTGGGAGAAATACCACGAGCAGACCCCCTCAAAATCCTAAAATTCCTGAAGGAATTGGGACTTGAAGGGCTGCTGTAAACAAGAACATCTTGTGACAGCAGAAGAAGATGGGGCACAATAGATCTAATCAGGTCGCAGCGCATCAATCACCATCCATACTCACCAATACCAATACCAATACTTCCGGTCAGACCGGAAGTTAACTTCGACATGTCAATATGCTCAAATTCTAGCTCTTATGTCATTATATCGACGCTCCAAATTTCACAAACCTACTTCATACAATAACTGAGATATTCCGTAGGCAATACTTCCGTAGCCACCCGGTATACCATCTGCAGAAAGATAAATACCAATGTACTTTTGTATTTTGGAAACTATATTGACTGATAGAAATTCTGAATCTATTTTCTTTATGAGTTGTCAATGCTGGGAGTAAACATATTGATCTAATCCTCTCCTCAAGAATAAGACAGGAAAATGATACATTTTTGGCAGTGAGCTTTTGTAATGAATAAGTTTATTGATTAAAAGTTTGATTTTGTGGAGAAAATTCGTTTTGTTGTCTATTTTTTGGGATTGACTGTCAGAGAAAGGTTTTATTATTTCCCAATACAATACAAATAGTTTTCATAACGGAGGCAGATACAATCTACCAATCGTCAATGTATTTGATGAAAGAAAGGATTCTTGGTTATTTTGAACTCATTTCTTACGGTTTAAAAAATTCGGAATATGAGTAGGTACTGACAAAATTGAATCTTTACTCAAGACAAGTCTTGTAAACTCAGTAACTTACTGGGGCAAATTGATTCATCTGTCCTACATTGCTTGTATACATTTTCTTGATTCAACATTTCTTCATAGCCAAACTTAAAGGCAACAATCCAACAAAGAACATGTCAAATAACTTATCTTTTTTGAAGAACTCATTGTGGTTCCACACTTAGCAATTTGTTGGTAAATGGAGGGAAAATGATATATTCTAACCTTAAATTAGCTGAAAAAGACTCGTTTAATGCAAATGATGATAACTTTAACAGCCGTTTGTAAATGTATAAATAAGTAAAGGGCATTGTTAAAAGATTTCAGTTTATTCACAACCAGAAACAAATGATGGATGGAGTATTGGAGTTCCTGCGAATGTACAACGCAACATCTTCACCTATTCGTTTAATACAAATCACAAGACAAAAATGAATTGTACTTTTCACTTGTGATATGACAATGATTATAATGACTAATTTCACGGCAAATTATTTTTTCTCAAGTTAGTCAACAACAACTGTTAGTTATAAGAATGTGTAACAAATAGGAAAAGAACTATTTCTACTACAGGGTTACTATAGGCTAGAAAAGTATCATGCAGAGGATTCAATTCAATGTTAAAAAACTAAAACTCATCAATTTGATATACCTATTATGATAACACAATACTCTAACTTCGATTTTTGTTCAAAATGAATGCATATTGAATAATACACCAAGTGAGAACAATTCAGCCACACCAGAATCAAGGAAATTATGACTGCTGCCTAATCTGAGTACAGATTTCTTCTTCAAAAAATTACCACTTGTACTCTACAACCACCATACTTTTGGATGACTATGGTATACAACTACAAAAGCAACTTGGTGAATCCCTATCTTAAACCAGTTCCTCCTTGTGGAAATATCGCAAAAACAACGAAAATGTAACAACAATGTGAAACAGGGTAAAATATTTACCTGAAAACGGCAAGTAGGTAGTTTATTGGGGTAGATCAGTCACAAGTCTATATTCGTGTAAAATATCGGAAATAAAAACACATTCCCAAAAACCAATTCATTACAACAATAGTTTTGTCGTATTAACAAAACATTGAATGATTTCATGAAATTAATAGCATTTTTCTTGATAACTAAGGACGCTCACTGCACAACACAACAGCACACGAACTTCATGAACCAATATGAAGTTAGCAGCAGCAGAATATCAAATGACATTTGGAGAAAACAGTTTTCTACTGAAAATCCCTAGTTTTCGAAATTTGCTAAGTTTAGTAACTTAGTAAATTTAAGCTGACATTTTTGGTAGGTACATCTTAAATTTGTGGTAACCATTACTTTATGTTGGTCTTTTTATAGCTCTCGTTCTTCATCAGCATATTTTTGTTTTGTTTGAGGTGTTGGCCTTTTATATTTTGAATAAATGCATATCCGGTTGGCAACAGCGTATGTGATGAAATCTAACTGTATGCTACTAGAGGCGTACAATTTTTTTTGCACTGAATTGAAATTATATAAATATGTAATCACACACCATATATATTTACTCTATTGACTCCTAAAGATTAAACAACGTAACATTTTATTTGAAATTTGAATATGTCGCAAGACGGGAAAATCGTCAAAAAGGGAACACATATCCATTCATAAATATTGTAAAATAAATATTTCCTAATAATAAAATTATCTGCAAAATTTCGCATTTGTATAAAAAGTACTAAAAATTTAATAGGTATACTAATATATTTTAATCAAATTTATTTCTTGAATTCAATTTTCTTCCTTAATTTCAAGACTTCTTCTTCTTCAATTTGAACTTGAACACCATTTGACCTTGATGTCGAATAAGAACTTCTCACAAACATTAGCGCTCCTTGTGGTTGTTTCTGGAATATTGAATAATTTTGACTTCCTGTACAAATATTACATAACATTCAAGAGCCCTCAAATGGTGAAGGTTTGAACTGCATGAAGTAACGATACATGAGCTGCTTTCCCTTTGCCACCGGGAGTAGCTCCGGGTACATCTGGGTAGAACCCGAAGTAATTTGACATCATGAAAAATCACGTTCCCCATATGTAAAGTCAGGTGCCGTTCACTTTGTTCAATTTAGGGATAACCTCTATTGGATGCTACTTCCCGTGGAAATATGAAAGCGGTCAGCGTGAAAGGAAAAAACCCGACACTGTATTTAAATAGGAAGCACGCAAATAATATCACTCTTTTCCGTATCTTTCACCCAATTATTACCGCTCTTTGTGGTTATTTTTGGAATATTGAGTAGTTAATTCTTATTTCTCTTCGAACTATTCTCAGTTTTAGAGAAATACTACGTTGCCTTCAAGAGCCCAAGCGATGAAAGTTTGAACTGTGTGAAGTAACGATGTGTACACCATATATCCGCAGAGTTCAATTTCGAGTTATAAAAAATGAAACGAAAAACAAAAAAAAAGATCAGAGTACGCCAATCAGCTTCTCGTGTGGCAAAATTTTCCTGTGTGAATCAAAACATTTCGATGCGGATCGATTGTTCATAATCGCATCATTGGTTCCTATTCATTGAACATGTTTCCAACTACTGAAATAGAAATAAAATCTATTCAATGACTGACTGTAAGTGCGTTTTGATGGTGTAGTTCATGGAAGATTGGATTTGTTTGGTGAGTTTCATATCTACTCGAAATAGTAGCATGAAAAGTTTTCTATGTACGAATTTGCTAAACGTAGATGTCTTTTTCGAAAGAGTGTCAAGTAGCTGCGTTTTATTGGTGCCATTCTGATAACGGTTTTGGAATAAATTGTCATTTATGACATTTTTAGCAGGAGTAGAAGCACCCAGTGGACTTGTTATCCCTGAACTGAACCGCACCTGACTTTATAAATGGGGTTTAACTGGAACATGATTTATCCTTATCTGTCAGATCACTTCAGATGCTACCCGGAGTTACTCCCTGAGGCAATTGGAAAGCGGCTTTCATCATTGTATTCGTATCATATGGGCATGTTTTTATATTCACCAAATTGGTGGATTCCATTCGACCAATAGTAACACAGTAACTGTTTGCAATCCACCACACCAATTTGGTGAATATAAAAGCATGCCCTATGTCAATAGAGATTTCTAATGGCTTTGGACTGATAAAAAGAGACAAAAGTTCTTAATTTATCCGTCCTTGTTGCCAGGGAATGAACTCTGTGATTGGTTACTATAAGGTCAGGGAGTATAAATGTCATTTTCAACTGTCATGTCATCCAAACTAACCGCTATTATGGTAACCAATCACAGAGCGCGCCCCTGGCAACAAGGATGGAAAAGTTAACAACTTTCATCTGTTTTTATTTGGGTTTCCAAATCCATTAGAAATCTTTATTTTCTCCACCAAACTCGTATAGGAATGGGTTCAACTGTTCAACAAAACGCAGCTAGTAGTGTCAGTCTGTCTGCTGTCAGTCAGGAAATGGGTTTTTGGACAAAAACATTGAGAAATGGCTGAGCCTGTCATATGTTTAAGTGTTTTGTTATGATGAACTGTCTTTTGTGCTATTTTGCGTTGTGTTGCTCGAGTAAAACACTTGAAAAGTTATTCGTATCCTAATTCATTTCATTGACAGTATTTTTCTACTACAGTCAAGGTATAGTTTATCTTCAATATACTTAACAACTAGGAGGTCACATCCTTTGTACTCCAGTAATGTCCTATTTTCAGGGAAAGTACATATTATGATTCGACACCTCCTTATTATGTCAGGACTAAGTTCTACTTGCACCAGAGACTGTTCAGGACGAGGGGAATGTTACAATGGCACATGCACCTGCGACATACGCTTTGCAGGAGATCTTTGTGATGGGCCTAATTTTCCATATCATGTTGGTATCGGAGGAGTGTTTTTCTTCATTAGCTTTGTTTGTGCCGTACAACTTATTATATGCATTACATCAGAGTATGTGAGATTGAAAACTCCAAGCTTGGTCAGAGCTTGTAGAGTTACCAACCAGAAGTTAATTTACTTGGTTATCTGCATTGCTAGTATGATACGAGGAGCTTACTTCATATTTCCAGTAAGTAAATGTGTTCAAATTGGAGTCAGTATTATTTGTGAGATGATGATCTGAGTCAAGCTGTTAGTTATACTGTGAATTAATTAGTTCCACATAGAGACATCAATAGTTTCAAATCACTTTGAAAATTACATGCTTGATTGCTATTTCATTTCAAAGAAAACTTGACCTATATATCTGTATTACCATCAGAACAATTGAAGTTAATTGAATGTATGAACTAATATGAATATCCTTCATTTTATTTAAATTAACTCACTTCAGTTGTATAAATGTATTAGGTATATGATTATTAGTTGACAAATAAATGTAATGTTAATGCTTTTGTGTGAAAAAGAGATGCCTGCAATGAAAAAAGTTATATTTTTTATTCAACTGATAAATACCTATTATGATTTGAATTTTAATCACCTGTTCACATTTTCATACCTACTTCATAGAATGTGTTCATTTCGTTTTTTCTTCTTCTGAATTTTTCATTCAAGCAGAATTGATATATAGATCTTAACTTATCAATTGTAAAATACTCTTTTTTATTTTGGAAAATGATAGTTTCACAAACAACTTTCATCAACAACAGTATCCTAATAAAAGAGACCAATATTTCTTTTTCCAGCCATTCTACTTAGTAATACACTACTGGGTGTACACAAGTCAGAAAAGATAAAAATTTCAATAAATATCACCTAAACATTTTGAAGCAATGTTTAACAAAATTACATTGGCATTAATAATAATGAATATATTACCTGACCTTATTTTGGCTGTTTTGTAGAAAAACTCAGAAAAATTAATAATCTCTTAGTTTTATTTCAATAATATAGATATTTCATTATGATAAAAAGTTCAGAAGATTGTGTTGAAATTTTAACTACCATTCCTTGAATTTTTTAGCGAGCATTTGAAGAATGTCCTATTTCTGTAAATAAATAAAATCTAGAGTTGAATAAAATTTTTAATAATTCATACATGAGGTATTCAGTGTAAAAACTATATACTTATCCATCATATAAGTAGTTTTAACTTTTTAATCTTTTTTAGGAATCTCTTGAATATGACTGGTCTAGCAGTTTGCTTTCGTCCTATTACCCATTGCTGATGTCGAGTGCTTCTCTAATTGTCTGCTTTTGGGCAGAGGTAAGTTCAGGAAATGTTCAACATTATATGGTGATAACTCCAAATTAAAATTTGGTATTTATGAATGGATAACACTACGTGATGGGAGACCATTAACTATTACTGAAAAATGGATTATGTAATCCAATTTTCCCCAAAAGAACTATACAATAGGTATTTTCATCGGCAAGTATCTAATAGAAAACAACTACTGCTCCCTAATACCATTGAATTATATCTGTTTGATACTTGGCAAAGTTTTCCACAAGAACTATTGGAATGTAGGTTTTTTCCTATTTGAATCAAAAAATGAATTGAGCAATGATATTTGGGGAACATTACAAAGTAGTTCTTGTAAAAAACTTCTGCAGTAGTTGTTTTGTATTGGATACTTGCTGATTTGTTTTTTGTGGAAAATTGGATTGATAAATCCATTTTTACTTGTTAAAATGTGACAATAATTGGAAATTGATGAACATTCAGGCTACTTGAATTGCAGCAATCAATTTGTCCCATGAATATATAAAATTTCCCGCATGTGAACAAATTATATGTATGCAAACAACTGTGATCCACTAATGTTTGAAGAACTCTAGGCTTTGTTAGATAAATATTGACAATATTTGCTCAATTGTTTTCTTGAAACAGTTTTCTTATCATTGTGATAATATAACTTTTGATTAATATTAGTTTCACTAATCAGGACAAAGGATCGGGAAATTAATCATTGCCGAATTATGTGAAAAACTAACCTGAAAGTGGTTAGCTCTCAATTGAAACCGTTGAGAATTACCACAGTGATTCTCATTTGACATTCCCCTCTGAAGGTACAACATGAATTGGGACTGTTGAGGCAACTCATGCTCCAGATTCAGCAAGAGGTTGTCAGAAACACAGTACCACATGATCTGCGAGTGCGAGATACTTGCTTATAGGAGACATCAAATATTTTCTTGGGGAGAAAAAGATGTTTTAGAAGTCCTACTTACCAATTAAACAGTGTTACGGAAAAAAGGATTAAGAGAAAGTGTATACAAAATTATCAGGAAAAAACCCAATCGTTTTGGCTGTGGTGTCTCTGAAATCACAGTGAAAGACATACCCAGCAACAAAACGAATCTCGGGACACGCTCTGTGAGAGTCAAAAAAATATAGTTAAAAAAACTAAAAAACACGCTTTTATAACACATTGAACTGAAAACTAAAAAAAATTGTCTACATAGGCAGAAAATTAAAATAAATGAAAAATATTGATATCACGCTGAAAAAATCGTGGTGCGGTTTGTTTCATATTTTTGTATATCGAGCACCCAACGCTTTTTTCACAGTGATCCTAATGTTTTTTATTTTTTATTATTTTTTGAATATGAAAACAATTATTTTTCACTTTTTAGTTCTCAATTTATTTTTTTTTTCACGACGCTGGTTTTTTAAATTCTGGCGAAGGCTCTAACACAGAGTATATGAGAGGCAAATTATTTGATTCTGGCGATCCTGATCAGGATAATGAGACAAACTCATCAAATTATTGTATTGTCACCAGTTCTTGATAAGTGTAAAGGAGTCGGTTTCAATCATAATGTAATTTATTATTCACCTTCGGTTTGTAATTAAACAACGCGAGATCGCCTATCTGCTGGGTAACGGATCAACGATGACTCATAATATCGTAGAGGGAACGAGAACTGGCTGAAGAATGTTGTACCCACTATCAAGAACGTACTCGAGAACCATCTGAATGGATCAATGTGTAGTCTCGATCGTTCGGGAACTGTAAAAAGAATCTGCTTGTCGGTATAGAAGACGCTCGACATGAGAGGACGGGGAATAGTCGCAGATATAGTTCGAGAGTCCACAGGGAGCGATAGTGCCGATAGTGAAGATAAATTGAAATAGTGACTGTGATATGAATGTTGCAAATAAATTGAGTTATTGTTTAGGACGAGTTTCAACTAAATTAGTTTCAAATTAGTTAAGTGCATTTTCATTACAATACATGCATACAGGTGGAGCTTACTAAAGGCTTGTAATAATAAAAATGTGGAGTTATGACAATGGGGAATTCTCCACCTGACGATAATCAAGTATTTTCTATCAAAGGTATATAAAACACTGCATTTAAAACATACCATTTCAACATTTTTCTTTAAAAATATTATTCAAGTACTTTAAAATGAAAAATAAAATTGGGCATTTAAAATTTAAAGAGATTTGTTTCTATTTCACCATCTGGCAACATCGGCTACAAATTTCACAGATAAGAAATGACAACAAATCTGTTACGTTAATAAGTTAAACAGAGATGACAATGTTCCGAGAACAGACCTATTATAAAATATAGGTCGGTGGTTCGAGTCATTCTGTGACATTTTGTGTACTGTGTGCCTAATCCCTAACAAAGACAGATATATTAACTATGGTACTTCTTCTTCTAACATACTGCCATCCCCTACGTTTTGTAGGCGCTGTTGCCAACATGTTGATTAGAAACAAAACCCTTTAAAATTTAAATCTCAACAATTGAAAAATTTATTTGAATACTTTTGGCAGTGAAATTGAAAAACTCATGAATGAAACTCAACTTCATTTTGTTAAAACTTGCATTTGCTCCAATAACCCAAACTGAGGAGAATTCCCCATTCTCACAGAATTATTCATTTCCAGACTGAACCAGGTATATCTCCTTCCCACCTAAATACCTATTACCAACCTTTATCTATGCACTAGTCCAATTAGTTTCAAGTTATAGTTTGAATTTGAAAAAATGGCCTGCGTAGTCCTTTTTGCTTATTCCCTCCCCTTCATGAATTTGAAAATTGCATGGTTTTGTGGTTAATATATTTTTTTAATTGTTTTGCTACCTTCTTGCTCCGAAGCTCTGCTTTGTTACAAAAAACTCTGGATCATTATCAGAATCATAATCATCAATACATTCTTCCATGGTATCGATGTTGTAAGAAAATGATAATAATTTATTTCCATGAAGTAATACAGTGTATTACATACAGCACATTGATTTAAAAAAAATCAGGAAATGAGTATTGGTGGAGTTTATAAACATGATAGTGATTGTAAATAACATGAAGTTTGGGGAGCAACCAAGGACGTCGCAAATTTTTTTTCTTGGGAGGGGTAAATGCTAGTTTAGGAATAGGATTATGTTGTGTAAGGGTGGATGCAGAAAATGTGCGATAACTAGAAATGGGACGGAATTATTCTTGGGGGGGGGAATTACCCCATTATCCCTCCCATATCGACGCCCTTGGAGCAACTTGTTCATTAATTAACCCATGTCATCTATATCTAACTGGTACTTATTATGTTTCACCACTAGAGTCTAGTAAATTCCCTAGATAAAAAAAATTATAAATATATACAGTACACTTGAGTTTTAAAAAGGTTGGCTAGTCTAAAATCTAAAAAACAACCATGGAAAATTCAGTTAGCATATACAAAGTTTACATTTCACGTACAGTTTGAGATATGGCAATTCTGCGAATGCCAATCGATTCAGAATGACGAAATTAGTAAACTGTGTGAATTTGGAACAAAAATATTAACGGACAACTTTTTTCGTATACCTTGAAAGAGCAAATTTTCAGAATTTTTTATTTTTTATCTTTCGAATATCGCCCTCACACGTATCTCGACAAACTGATTTCGAAAAACAACTCAAAAACTGAATTCAACAAAGGAAAAACGAAATGGGGGTAATTTTTTAGTCGGAATCGCAAAAATCATCGTTATTTCGTTGATCCTTTCTGGAATTAATTTTTGATGCATAAATCGAAATCAGTTCGTCGAGATGCTTTCATGGAAGATAGCGATTTTTCGAAAAATAAAAAATAAAAATTTTTACTTATAATCTCCCTAGAGCATTAATTATTTCCTGCAATTTTCTCAAAGCGCAAATTTTTAAAACGCGAATTTTCTTAAAAAATTCGCAACTGAGGAAAATTTCCGGAATATTAATTCATACTCGCGGGAGATTCGGTAAGAATATTTTATACCAAAACTTTTTTAAAATAGAAATTAAATTAGTGACATACTTACGTGACGTATTATTATCCATGTAACGGACATCATAGTAGGCCGTTGTTAAGGCTTTGTCTCACAACAGCGAATTGCGAATTATTTTTTTGCGGATTTGATATCAAATATTTTAATTTCCCTATGCTCTAGTGAAATGTGGTTTAAATAATTGAATAGAGAAGGAAATATTCTACCAAAATCACATAATTTTATAGTACTAGAGGAAAGGGAAAAAATGTTAAGGTCTACTTCTATCGGACACTAATGAATTACATCGGCGGCACCTTCATTTGTTAATCTCGGATTTGTTGTCAAATATTGTTATTTCTCTACGCTCTATTGAAATGTGGTTTAAATAGGTAATTAATTATCAGATAATAACATTTACCTATAATTAAGTTACAAATAAATATCTATTCTTGAACAAACATAATATATTAGAAGAATCTCAACACGGATTCAGGGCAGACAGATCCACTGAAACTGCCACCACTCTCTTTACACACTTTTTACATAAAGGGATTGATGATAGAAAATTTGTTGCGGGAATCTTTTTTGACTTGTCGAAAGCATTCGACACTATTGATAAAGACTTCATGGCCTCAAAAATGTATAATATGGGTATTAGGGGGAATGTTCTAGAATTAATTACATCATTTTTATCTAACAGAAAAAATTTTGTAACCTTGAATGGGTCAGAATCGGATCAATGTACAATAAATACTGGAGTGGCCCAAGGCTAAATTCTAGGCCCACTCATTTTTCTTCTTTTTCTTAATGATCTTCCACTGAATATCAGTAATCGATTTCACCTCATCAATTTTGCTGATGATACAACTCTGGGTATAGCCGAGTCTACCATGGAAGAAGATATGACTAATGGCATTGAACAGGCAACTGCAACTCAAATAAACTCATATTAAATTCTCGAAAGACCAAAATCATTTTCTTCAACAAAAACAAGTTAGCCAACGAATTTTCCCATATGCACCACTCTACAAAGTTCCTAGGTGTGACGATTGATAGATCACTTTCGTGGTCTGACCATATCGAGTTAACATCAAAAAAACTCTCATCAAGTCATGCTTTGCCATCACTCAATTGAGATACGAGCTTCACGAATGTATCTTAATTCAGGTATATTATGCAATACATAAAAAAAAACTGAAATATCTGCTTTACTCGAAAGCTTTATATTCATTATCAGAATATTTTGATGATGCTCATATGGCAGAACTCATATTATGAATTTGATAACCAAAATGTACATTTTGTACTTCATTTTTATAATTTTTTCTTTCATTACTCTTATACATATTCTTATACTTATTTTAATGTCTATGTACTATCATGTTTATTAATTCGACATTTATATATTGTATATGTTATATTATTTTACTCAATTATCCATAGGTATATTTTTTTTATTTTTGAAATCAGTCTATATGTTTGTGCCTATGTATATGTATATACCTATGTGTGTATATATCCTTGAAATATTTGTTTTACATCTTCTATACTGGTTTTTAACTCTTGGACCTGTCCAACACCATTTATGTGGTTTTTATAGATTAATAAAAGTTCTGTTCTAGTCTATCAAAAATATTTTACGCCACTGTGTTTATGACAGCTGTCAAGCCAGAGGGAAATTTCTACTTATTAATTTCCCTCTACGCAGGAAAATTTCCGAAGAAATTAGGTTATTGTCATAGCAACTTGTCAAAATGCAGGCATATGATTGGCTAAAATTAACTGGTATAACATTTTTGACAAAATGTTCAACTCGAAGTTGCAGAGGTTCCGTAAAAAGCTTACCAAACATGCTGAGCATACAAAGAAAATGTTGAATTTTACTAATATGAAAATAAAAATATATAAAACAGAAGATTTTGGCGGGATATAACAGTGTTGAAAGAATACCCCTTCTCTCTAAGCGTTTCCACCAAGTGGAAAATAACAGGCAAACATCTGTCAGAAAACAACTACTACCCTGGCTGATACCACGACGGACATTGAACTACAACTGATAGATATTTGTGCTACGTTCTTCAAAGAAGACCCAATTGCAAGTGCTTGTCTCGTAATTAAACAGAAAATTATCTTTCATTTGGCTGGGAATGACCACCTGCAGATATGCATGCCTCTCATCAGTGACAGGATAGGTCGGACATGTCCTGTCCTGTCCTGTCCTGTCCTGTCCTGTCCTGTCCTGTCCTGTCCTGTCCTGTCCTGTCCTGTCCTGTCCTGTCCTGTCCTGTCCTGTCCTGTCCTGTCCTGTCCTGTCCTGTCCTGTCCTGTCCTGTCCTGTCCTGTCTGTTTAACTAATATTTCACCACGGATAACACCACGATCTACAACCAAGTTGATCGAAGCGCCATCCGCGCGGACCAAGACAAAACACTCCCAAGTGGCACAGTCTCCGAGAAGAGAAATCTGTAAAATTCGAACGAGTTCGTGCCAGAGAGGTATCAACAATGTTGAAAGAATACGGGATACCCTTCTCTCTAAGCGTTTCCACCAAGTGCAAAATAACAGGCAAACATCTCCCAGCCAAATGAAGGATAATTTTCTGTTTAAATACGAGACAAGCACTTGCAATTGGGTCTTCTTTGAAGAACGTTGCACATATATCTGTCAGTTGTAGTTCAATGTCCGTCGTGGTGTTAGCCAGGGAAGTAGTTGTTTTCTCACAGATGTTTGCCTGTTATTTTCCACTTGGTGGAAACGCTTAGAGAGAAGGGTACCCCGTATTCTTTCAACATTGTTGATACCTCTCTGGCACAGTGTATTCGAACTCGTTCTAATTTTATAGGGATATAACAGCGCTAATCTGTGGATGAACTTTTCAACTCGAGAACGGTTTGAGATAGAGCTATTCTGCGAACGCCAATTGTTTCAGTATGACGAAATTAGTATACCATTTGAATATCGGCGAAAAAAATTACTCTAAAAAAGTCTACCTAAAAATAAGGAAAAGTACAAAATCACCAGATTCACTTGAAATCAGCGCCATATACCCAAAATTTCGGGCTGATTCCAAAAATATATGGTTTGGATAAGCTCAGATACAAGGTGTACCATAAAAAAGCGATGAAACGTCCATCATATTTTCTAAAAATTTATTTTTTTATGTTTTAAAAGATTGCAAACTTCCTTCAAACGTATCTTGATGAGCTGATTTCTAATAACGTCCCAAAACTGAATTCAACAAAAAATTAACGAAATGAGGGCAACTTTTTCTTCGGAATCTCAAAAATTGTCATTATTTCGTTAATCCTTTGTTAAATTTAATTTTTGATGCTTGATGTCTCCAATCTCATGAAATTTTATGTATACATGTTCGAGTCATTGGAAATTATTTTAAAAATAAACGAATTCAACCAATCTGAAAAATTTGGAGTTCACTGTTCAAGTGGGGTTACGCAATACAGCGATTTTTACTTAAATTTGTCGGTAAAGTGAACATTTTTATTTAAATTGTGAAAATTTCGTATTATAAAGAATGGTGATAGTCAGACCTGCAATACTAGCCACATCTGGACTCGAGGTTTTTTATATCCCCATTTTTTTGGAATGGTACAGTTACTTCCCAATCAAAAAAAAACACTTACTCAAACTGATAGGTAATAACTAACCAAATCAAATTCATAATAATCCGTTTCAACATTATTAGCATTTTTAAACAATCACCGATGACCAAAATCGTTCGTTATTTGTTTATACTGGCCATAATTCTAACAATCGAGGTGTTATTAGGCATTGAATTAGCGATAAAAGCACCTTATAGTCACTGTTACCCCACTGTAGGTGAGCTTGCTTTGTGCGAGGTTTGATTTATGCTCGCTTGTCGTTTGTTTCAGTTTGGATTTATCGGTTGGAAGTAAATATTGTCGAAAAATAATCGTGAGCAAGGTTTATGTGGTCTTTAGGTACACAGTGAAGGTACTAAAACTTGAAAGGTGAGCCATTCAGAAAAAAAAACAACTTCGTTAAGTAGAAATCTTACACGCTCATCTCACTAGTCAAAATTTTGATTTTTGAAAGTGCCCATCTCAAAAAGTACGTTGATTTACGATTTTATAACGTGAAATTTGCCTAATTTTGAAATAGTAGATAGATATAATTGTAAAACAATTCTGCAAGGAAAGTCCTCGTCATGGATTTGTTTTTATTAATGCATTTTTGTACAGCGGCAAGATTATCACCAAAGTGGGTGAAAATGTTCTGGATTTCCATTGTCTAAAAAGAGAAAAATGTATCTTCTACAATTGTGATCAAGTGAGTGTCACAAAAGCAATTACGTGCGGTGCTTTATGTGAGAGATTTTATATATTTTTTCAAAAGAGAGTCTTGTACAAAATTTGGTAAAAAAAGGAATCGGAAGTGACACATTTTCTATTTTAAAAAATGACATCTGGAATAATTTTACTTCTTTTGTCTCCATTTGACATTCTGATGTCATCAGTGTGTCACATTTTATTTTTTGCATCCCAATCTTTTTTTATTTTGTAATTAATTTTTTTAGTAGTAGGCCTTGAATACTTCCAAATCACTAATTTAAGTCTGCCTGCTAAGTATATCTAATTGAATTTTTAAATTTGGATTTACTAATTTTTTCCAAGTGGCATCGGGCATCATGGTGGTTCATTAAGTTATGGAAAAGAGCATTCTATTAGATTAATTTGATACTACATACTATTAGATATAAAACAAATCTTCATTAAAAAACTTGAAAAGATTACGTTAGATCTTTCTTGAAATGAAGCATCTTTTGAGATTAAAATTATATTTACGTGCATGACAACTATCATGGAACACAAATCAGATGTATTGATAATTTGAGATTCCATGGTGTACAACTTATACGACGTTGCCAAGTTTAATTTTGATGAACGTGACGTCACAAAACCCCTTTTCTTAAAAACTGGCGGTCAGAAAAAATGAATAAAAAGTCCCAAGTGATATTAGCGTATATACTTTCTTATTACAGTGTTTTCTCATAGTCCGTGCAAAGGTCCATTGTGTTTGTGAGGAATCTTGATTAAATGGTTGACAGATGTAATTAAATGTTCGTAGGCGGAAGTAATTGGTTTTTCTCAGATATTTTTCTCATTTTTCCACTCTGTAGGAATGTGTGGAGAGAACGGTATTTTCGACCGTAGTCGGAATATTTTCAACAAATGTTTAAAAAATTTAAAACATTGATGTTATTTCTACAAGGAGATGATTTTTTCAACTGATTAAACTTTGATGGATTAAATTTATTTCTGTAAAACGGCCAATAGTTCATTTTTGCAAAGTTCATCATTAACAACATATTTTGTTTACTGAAAAACTGTTTTTGTTTGTAATCAAGGTTGTAATGTGTTTTTGAATACATTTTTTCGCCGTGCCTCAATAGGTGATTACGCATTACATCTTGAATCATTTTGCTTCGATGAATCGATATAATGTTCGTTTCTGTGTTTGTTCAAAATGATTAGGATGACCATCAATTTTGGGTAGCGGAGAATAAATCATTTGAAGTCTGCTGAAGCGAAATGATTTGATCAAAAAATGTTATTCTGGGAATAAAAGGTTGTGACATAACAAAGTATCACATATTATACATCGTTGGAATCAGAATGAATATATTTATTTCAGTTTGGATTAGATTAATATGACGCCCATGAGAAAAAATTAACTTGATGATGGTGGCCAAGTGACGAAACGTCGGATGGTAAATCAGATAATACCGTCGTATAGCGAGGACAAAATGGCAATGCAAATGTGCTGTTTATTTTGATATCCATCATCAACCAACGCCAAAAAAAATAAAAATCGTTTTTCAAAAGTTCGTTTATTTTTCGGATATTCTCGGAATTATGAAACTTTCTTAACAGCATATTGTTCATCAGCTAGATGCGCAAATTTGTCCAACTTTAAATTCTTTGTATCTCTTAGTTTCCGAAATCCCAAGGGTAGGCCTCTAATTTCCCAAACTCAATTCGGAGGAAAGCCCTGGGCAGCTGTAGATTTGATATTCAAGGGATCAAATATGGGGACTGAAGAAGAACAGGGGTCAAGAGATTGCAGGCTTAACTGCAACCCTTGAAATTTAACGGATACTGTCTGCTTTGCTAACAAAATTTGTGTAGCAAAATGATGGAATAAAAGGAAGAATACGGTTAGAATTTGTGCATTTACTGTTATTACCTCAAGGATAAATGGGTAGACACTATCCCGGTTGATATTAAATTTCGAACGGAATGATTTCCCCACCGTTCTCGTAAATTCTCGCGGACAGGTTCCGCCAGCGGCTACTTTGTTAACACCTGAGGGAAATCGAATAATACATTACTTGCTTGCCACCCCTTCCTCCCAGCAAGAACTTTGACAAAACCCTAGGGGGGAAATGGCGAGTGTTCGGTTGAAAACGATGGTTTGAAGAATCTATTCTGATGTACAATGTGGATTAGTTGAAATTTCCTGACTGTAAAGTCTCGTTCATACCCTCGCGAACTTCGCAATTTTTCTGCGAATAAAATGCCATCCGACATGGTACTGCATTAACGATTGGTCCGGAATGACTGGGAGCCATTTTATTTGCAGAAAAAGTGCAAATGTTCGCGAAGGTATGAACTAGCCTTAACACCCGAAAAACCGTTATTGAATCTGTTGAATACTTGCCCACGACCATACCTATTGTATAGGTTTTTTTGCGGAAGATTGGATTACGTAATCCACCATTTTTCATTATTGGTTTTATGGTCTTCCGTCAAGTAGTGTCGCCCCTCTTTCATGACATTATTGGATTGATACGGTTTGCAAATTCGGTGAACTGAGGGAAAGTATACGGACTTGTGCAAAGTTCTACTTGATAAAATGATTCGGATCGGTCACTGACTCGAATGAGAATAAAAAATCCCCTTCCAAAGGAGAGTATTTTCTTTCATGTTAAACCAGTTGATTTCGTAGCAGAATGTATCAAAATGCATGAAAAACATTTATACTACAATGAAAATGTTCTAATTTATTATGAATTTTATTTCAGGTGTTCCACTTGCCGGGCATACGTTGGGACAAACCTCAGTTCCTATCCAAATCTTTTCTTGGATTCATCACGTTCAATCTCATCAACTATGGACTTTTGTTTGCCGAATTTATAACCGTCAAAATCGCCAAACCTCCTCCGTTCGATCCCGGTTTCTATCATCATTTCTTCAACGGATGCTACGCTGTATTGATGTTCATCGTCGTCGTATTTTTCCTCATCTACGGAGTCGAAGTTTATTTCAAGGTAAGAAAACCAGTGCTGTAATTGTGGAGTATCAATGCTAAACTCTCAATATTAAAGTTACCTATCAAGGAACAACGTAACCCTCACTCCCTCAGAGGTCCCAAATTCCAGTATAAGGTTAGGTTCATAGAACACAAAGCATAAGGTTAGATTCATAGAACACAACAAACAGTTAACGCGTACACTTGAATCGGAGTTGAATATTACGAAAGCATCCTGGTGTCACGCACTCTTTTATTTTTCGAAAACTCACTTTTTTCTCATTATAATGACATTTTTCTCATTATATTGGCTTTTTTCTCATTATAATGACATTTTTCACATTATAATGACTTTTTTCTCATTAAAATCGTTTTTTTTCATTTCATTGGCTTTTTTCTTATTTAATTGACTTTTTTCTTATTATATTGGATTTTTTCTCATTATAATGACATTTTTCACATTATAATGACTTTTTTCTCATTATAATGACTTTTTTCTCATAATAATGACTTTTTTCTCATTATAATGACCTTTTTCTTATTATAACTTTATATATTCTTGGTGATGTTACTTCATTGTTGGGTAGGTAACTAGATCATTTGTTTAATGGGAACATTTCCTTTGACTTTTTTATCGATGGTGGACAGAGAACAAACTCCAAATCGACTCATTTTCATGCAAAATCTCCAATTTTCACAATTGAATTCAACTTGTCAGTTTGACGTGTGGTTAATTTGACTGGATCATGTTTTGTTTTTTATATATAGCAACTACCAGAGAAAATTTTCAAAAAATTATCAGTATAATACCATGTAGGTTGTACCACGTGACGTCGAATGGTGCAATTCTATTGGTCGATATTTGGGTCGGAAAAATAATCAGAGTAAATAATAGTTGAGTGCTTCGAGATGAAAAATATGTTGTTGATAGATATGAACTCATCTTTATTCATGTTAATCTGTAATAATGGTGGCAATAAACATAATAATGTTCTAATGAGAGTGGAAATCGACAAAACAGTATCTCTTAGGAAGATCGATCCCGAGTTGGATACCAGTCATGAAAGTTTTTTGAAAAAACATAACTATCGATCTTATAAATATCAACTACATCAATATTTGGACGAAGACGATAATATAAGAAGGATGGAATATTTCAGGTGGGTACTACGCAATAATGTACAACCAAATAATGAATTTCTGAAAACAATTGTATTTTCCGATGAGTCAAGATTTACCAATCCTGGTTTATTTAACAAATGAAATACGCGATATTGGATGCAAGAGAATCAGCATTTATTTAGGCAGTGGAATTTCCAAGAACGTTTTGTGTTGAATATATGGCTAGGAATATTTGGAGATTGAATAATTGGTCCCATGATTTGATGGACCATTGAATGGTTGTGGATACCTAAGTTTACCGCTGAATCTGGAAAATAGACTGCTTTTTTATTGAATTTTGAATACACTTTTATTATCATTTTTCAATACAATAAGGGATTGAATGAATATAACAAATTGCCAGTATCCTGCTTGATAGTGAGACATATGATCACCTACGGATCAGTAGTGTGGCACGGCAGAACCGAACTCGCCATAACAAAGAAAATCCTGGAGAAAGTGCAAAGACTAGCATGTCTTTGTATAATAGCAGCAATAGAGGTAATTCTGGACCTCACTCCTCTCCATATCATGGTGAGGAGAACTGCTTGGGGAGCAAACCTCAGTTTGGCTGAAGTCGAACTCAAAGGGACAGCACACAACGTAAGGGGCTCAACCCCCACCGAAAGTGCACACCTTGCCGATCTCCCAACTGACGTAATTACCAGGAAATTTAGTTTCGAGATTTTTTTTCGAACGGAATTTAATTCCAAGAGTGGATGGATCCATTCGAGCACTGGGAAAGAATACCATAACATGGTACACGGATGGGTCCAAAACTGCCGACAGAACTGGAGCAGGAGTCTTTGGGCCTCGCACCAAATACTCCGAACCCATGGGCCAGTTCCCCAGTATTTTTCAAGCAGAAATTCACGCCATAGAAAGGTGCATTCACTTCAACCTCGACAGAAAATACCGGAACAAGAAAATCGCAATCCTCTCCGATAGTCAAGCAGCCATCAAAGCGTTGAGCTCATATGAGGTCAACTCAAAGATGGTCTGGAAATACCTATTCAAACTTAATGATCTAGGCAGGAACAACAAGGTGATCCTCCTCTGGGTGCCGGGGCACGTCGGAGTGAACAAGCAGACACCCTGGCACGAAAAGGAACATCAACGCCACTGATTGGGCCAGAACCATTCTGCGGATTTGGAAAATCTTTCTTCCAAGAAGAACTCAATAAAACTGAAGAAGGAATGAGAGCAACATACTGGCAAAGACTTCCAGGGCTAAGGCAGGCCAAAGGTCTCATCGGCAACTTCAACCGAGCAAGATCGAAGACACTGATTAACTAGTCAAAAGACAATCACGGAATTTCTGACGGGGCACTGCAGACTCAAAGAACACCTAAGGAAGCTATGCTTAGAGGAGGACAGCACCTGCAGATTCTATGGGTAACATCCAGAAACACCACACCATATATTGATGGAGTGTTATGCTGTACATCACAAAAGGTTGAATATGCTGGGATCACACCAGCTGACTGTGGGAGAAATACCACGAATAGACCCCCTCAAAATCTTTAAATTCCTCAAGGAATTGGGGCTTGAGGGGCTGCAGTAAACGAGAACACCTTGAAAAAGCAGAAGAAGATGGGACACAATACATCATCCATACTTTCCATTGCCATTACCATCCTGCTTGAGGTAGTGTGACTGTAGCTGAAAATAAAAGTATATCACTCTAAGATGGATATTGTGAAATATATTATTTTCTCCATGATCATCGCCGAATTTGTTATTCTGAAATCAAATTTGATAACAAAATACTAACATTCTCTCTCTTGGGATTGAAGAAATATTCTGCAAGTCCTCTTTCCCTGTTCAGTTCAAATGTATTTCAGTATCTCTCTAGGGATAGACTGAATATTCTCATATTGTTGTAGTAAAAATAAAGTTAGCCTTGACTGTCATCGTATAGTTTTTCAATTTTGATGTTACTTAATAATTATTGTTCTTTGCATTTCATTTAATTCAATTGAAATTTTTTATCGTGGAGAAAGTATGGTATGTTACTCGGTTAGAATGGAAATTAGATACGAGTGGGACGTTCCTCGCGCTCTCCTCAAGGCTCGCGCTCTCCTCAAGTCTCGCGCTCGGAATTTCCCACTCGCATCGAATTTTCATTCTAACCTTGTTACAGATTATACTATCCTCTTCTCGTCTCACTGTTGGTATTTTATTTTATTGTTATATTTTATGTACTTATTTGTCTGAAATATTCCTGTGCGATGTGAATTTATGAGGGTTATTCCAAATGAGTGAACACAATTATTTCTATTTTCGAAGGTGCGTGGAGGTTTCATTGCCAGACCCCTTCATCTTGCCAGTGGATCATTCGAAACGGAGCCGTTGCAAGATGAGATTGAACCGAGGACTGAAATCAACGTTTCTCAGCTCCACCAGTCACGCATCGGGCTTCTGAGCCAGGCGCTAATGCTGATCATCATCTCTGGTTTCTTATTCTCAGAAACTCTTTCGGAGTTTTGGAAAACTAAGGTAATTTAAATTTAATACATGTATTTTCATTAATTTCCGTATCCCACTCTTGAGAGTGAAATTCGATTCATTTCTTGATTGGTTGAATAAATGAAGATTGGAACCTTTGGTGTGAATGAAATTCAAGAAATAAAACTACCCAAAAAAACAAAAACACCGTCAATACCACTCGACGCGCGTTTCTCAAACAGAAAACAAAGAATAACTGCAATTATAAGATTATTAGAATTAAAAACCTTAGATTTTCTTGAACCGCAGATGAACTCGAGTTCAGTGAAAATGTGGGTTGTACATTGTGGGTTTACCTCTGAGCTTGAGCTCAACCTCAGCTCAAGTTGAACCTCCAAAATTGACGGTTTAAGCTTCGGCGTGACAGAATCAATAAGAATATTCTACAACTGTCACAACGGAAAAATTGGTTGAAATAAAGATAAGATCGTCAATTCAGGATATATTTTATAAAAAACATGGATATGTGGAGGAAGATCGTCAATTCAGGATATATTTTATAACAAACATGGATATGTGGAGGAGGATAAGGTAGAATTAGTAAGTCTCATCGACTTACATTAGCGAGCTCCCAAATTCGCCCCCGTGAAAACCATTTTAACAAATGGAATGATGCAGACTCCGTGAGATTTCGTTCAGAAACATCATGAAAACTCATAAATGAAGAATCTTCATTGTCTACTATTAGGAGATTTTCTTGTTCCTCCTAATGAGCTGAAAAATAATTTTGTTATACATATTTCATGAAGGTATGATGTATATTATTACGATCATGATAAGAACTCTCTTTATCACAAAAATTAACTGAATCTTCAGCTTTTCCATGGAGGTCTGCAGTCACAAAACTCACAACAATGATATATTAGTATGTTTTCAAGAGGGTGTGCATTACAACAATGAATTTGCATTCACTCACCATTTGAATCACCATTAAACTAAAATTCATTTCTTTTGATTCTGGATCCCAAAATCTCTTTGATAATGTTGTCCACGTCTGTGTAAACTTGAAATTTTAGGAAGGGCCACCTGCAGTTCTTTAGGTGTAACAATTTTCTTAGGTTGTCTTACTTTTCCTGTAAAACCTCTTTTGGCCAAAAAGTTTACCCCGACGTGTTAAAATCCTCATCAATTTGCACCGATACTTTTGAAATTTCCTTATGCGCTCTGCTGTCTGTTAACTTGCACTCCAATATTATGTTTGTGTGCTTTTACCACATCTATAACAATACTTTCCTTTTTGGCACCGAAATTTGCTGCCCGTTTCTTTGACGTTGTGAATACTGAAGAATAAAGTGTTGAACAGAAAAGTCTCAATTACACCACTTATATTACTTTTTCTCTGTTAACTGTCACTTTATTTTCTTGAAATACGCATGCTAAACTTGTATTAACCATATAGGAATGTTGATCTCTAGAGCTTAACTGTACTCTACCTGAACGTGATTTGTACTACGAACAAAAAGCTTAAGCTACGGTTTAGTTGAGCTTTGGCTGAACTCCCGTTTGTACAATCTGCCCTTAGTAATTAGAAACGATCAAAATCAGCTTGATTTCGATGTCTACAGGAAAGGCACGAGTACTCTCAGATACATCCCGGAGAACTCCCACCATGTCACACAACAAAAAATGGCGGGATTAAATTTCTTGGTGAATCGATTATTGTTCATTTAAAAATTTTTCAAGGATGTTGTCATTGAATGGAAAACAAAGATTGAAATAGATTATAAGAGGTAAACGATAGAAAACATTTAGTAAATAATAGTACCAGGTAAAAAATTTAATGTAGTCAGGTATAGTGTTAGTTAATGAGTGCAATTTAGCCCTTAGATGCATGGTGTACATAAGATTACGATAGTATTAGTAGTTAGTACGCTTTTTTGAGCTCCTGAGGATGCCAACTCTGTTGGCGAAACGCGCGTCGAGTGGTATTGACGTTGTTTTGGTGTTTTGGGTGGTCTCCATTTCTTTAATCTCGATTGGTTAATTTAAAAATGAAGAATGTTTGTGAAATAAGGGATGAACTTTATAAATATTTTCGGGAGTGTCAGGTAACTAGAATCACCGTCAACATATTTTCATTATTGTAGGTTCCCATCAACTCTCGCAACCTCCACAACGTGATATTCCGCGTCGTAGAGATCGGAGTCGCCATATGGTATCCCGCCGTGCTCTGGAACTGCATGCAACCCGCCGAACTATGGATCTTGAATCCCCAGAAGCTGTTGGCCAAGCTCGACCAGCAGAAATGCGAGGAATCGTCGACGGACAGGAGCGTCAAGCTCGAGAGCGACGACGAGGCTTTCTTGGACAAACGCGAGTGCTGGATCTGTTACGACATGGACAAGAAGGAGCAGCTCATCCAGCCGTGCGACTGCACTGGGGACGTGTCCAGCGTGCATCACGAGTGTCTCAGAAGGTAAGAAGATTTCCAAGTTAATTTTATATCTCCAAAAATGGAAGATTTTTTTTTATTAATAAGTTTGTACATTGAGGAGTTTATACTAGATTCAAAATAGTAGTATCAGCATTGAGGGTCTAAATTTGATGACTTCATATCTTTGACGATCAGGTAAGTTTGATCATGAGGCTCAAAGAAAAACTGGAAGATGAGGAATGAAGGCTCAAAGAGGAACAAGTAGATAATGGTCGAAGTAAAATATATTATATTGAAGTATAAGTGGATTAAAAGATCTTTCAAACGCGCGCGATTTTTTGAGCATGGCCGCGCAGTCGGAGTGCTCGAATTAATAATAACAATAGTAATAATAAGCAGGGAGGGCCAACCACCATCCAAGGCCTTGGTGAGTTGCGACACCACTTTCCTGAGCAACCGGTGCAAAACCGGACCGGCAGCCGAGGCGCACCCTGGACGGAATGCTCATTCCCTCTGATGTCGGCCGTTGGTATACTTGGCTAACCTCCCGGTATACCGTACTACTCGGTTCAGGATGCACGAGGAAGAGGCCCCTACAACCCCTTCGGATTAGGGGTCATAAGCAAGGTGGTGGGGCCCAAAACGATGATTTGCCAAACGATGACAACGGGCGCTTTGAGTGGACGGATGAACTAAGAGACAGTCTTCTGCATCGCTATGAGAGCAGTGAGCCTGCCCGAAGAGGATACATGGTGAGAATGCATGCTGTGTGGTGTGAAACAAACCCAGAGCTTTCTGCCTTTTCCGCACAAAATTTAAGGGATTATGTATCCCACCTTCGGGTTAGTGGCTATGTTAAAGCCCCTCCTCAGCCAGTTGATGCAGTGGCAGAAGTGGCAGATATGCCACGTGTCGATCTGGCTGTAGAGGAGGCCCGCATCATACCATCAACGGAAGGCATCAGAACCCGCAGGGCGTTTCATAACACCAAGCCCCTGAAGCCACAACAACTGTCACGGGTGGATGCGGAGATTCACGATGTCCTTCCAGAAGAGGCTGACATCTGGCAGATCAACTCTACCGTGTATGACGCCGCTCAGACCCTGTCAAAAAATGTACAAAAATTTGAGAATTTCCTTCATATGAAGGTCAGATTTCCAGAATTCTAAGCAAGATAGCAGATGCAGATACGGCATTTTTGCTAAAGACGGCAGCATGAGCGCGCATTCCAAGCAAGCACCAGACATCGGGATTGGCACCCAGATCACTCACAACCCGATTGCTTTTTCAAACAAGGCATGAGGCCGCCTATCGACTAAGAAAATTCTAATTCCCAGGATTCGAACCTGGCCAAGTGCAAGCAGAAGTTTCAAAGGCCGGCATCTAATCGCCTCGCTACCGAGCACCCTGTATTATTTCAGCTTTGACTGCTTTCCTCTTTTTTGATTATCTTCAATAAGATCTCAGGTGTTTACTATATTACACAAATTATTCTTATCACTCTATTTCTATTGATTCTTTCATTAATTTTTCATGTAATGCCATAATTCAATTCACTTAAAATATATAATTCCTCTATAAACAGAGATATTCCTTGGGATTAATAAAGTAAATAACAGATGGATTATACAGGCACTGGTCCACCATCATTTCTCATAGGTCCTTTTATTTTGTTCACTTATTTCTAAGCTTTGATAGGCATGCAGCTGCTTTGTGTTATGAGCTTGTCTATCTGCTAAATCTATCGAATGGTTTTGTTGCAAAACTTAATGAGCGACTGCTGATTTTTTCCGTTCTTCCGTTGCCAAAAGGCTTTGTAGTGCCTGATACAGCAATGAAATCCACTTCAAGAAATCAACTGTGCAGCTTGGTAATGTTGCAATGCATAGAAGACGTTTTTACACGTTTTCTACTGTTGTGTCTGACGGCGCATACTCGTGGCCTGTACGTTCTGACTATTTCTCGGTATTCAAAATACAATCTAAAGCAGTACGGATTGGATGAATTCTAATCGATCTAATTGAGCGTCTGCTGCAGTCCTTTTCTGCTTTAAAAAGTTTATAATGAAGTAGCATTCAGCCATTCTCCTGACACTCTGTCTTACTGTTGGACTGAATAGTATTTTAAATGTCAAGAAAAACTGCGTGTACATGTTATTTTGTTATATATCGCATATTTCAGCTATCCAAAACATTGCAATTATAACTTTGTAAGATGTGGACTAGTATTTTAGACTTACGTACTCATCTATATTCAGATGGCTGATGGAAAGCGCGTCATCAAGCAACGAAACGCTCAAGTGCAAGGTGTGCCAATACGAGTACGACATCTGCAAGAGCGATGAGGTGAAGTGGGACAAGGGCTTCACTGCTCAACACTGGGGCAGTACCGCTTTCATCGTGACCTGCATGTGTCTGACGGTGGCTGGGGCTTGGACCGTCATCCAACTTTACGAAAACTCGTACATCAGGATGTTGAGCGTCAGCTGTACCCTCATTATCGTATACGTTTGCATCAGGTGAGTGATGGATAAGTTATTGAAATTTCGATTTGCGAGTGAGGAGTTTATTCCAGTCGGTTATATTATGTACAGCTGATATACACAGAGCGGGACATTGAAAACGAAACAGCGGCTCTGTACGTCGGCAGAACCGGATTACATAAAAACGCTCGGACATGTCAACTACATTTTTGAGGGGGACATCGTATACACCATTATTGAGGAAAGATATTCAGCAGCTTTAATCAAGTGATTCACTCTAATGTCGTTCAATCAAAGATCAGTTTGACACTGATAGACGACTACAATGGGCAATGCCACTGTATTCCGATTTCTTCATGATTGTATAGCTTTTCCAAAAATAAGGCATACGTATTTTGTATTTAATAATTTTTTTCATGATCTTTGTTTAAAAAAGCGAAAAATCAAATTGTGACGTCATATGTAGTAAAACCACATTTGGCAACGTCGCATGCCGAAAAGATGTATTCCATCAGTTTTGACACTATAATTCTTGCTCAGTGGTCGCTGACGAGGGACATTAACACACGTGTCTTTGTTACTTCACTCTGACATTCGTCCAAATCAAAAGATTAATTATGTTATGCGCGTGCGCGAACGAACCCGAACCGCAAATTCAGTAGGCACCATTGCCACATTGACTTTGTGATCAAATGACGGCACATGCAGTTAAAATTGTGTATTGTATATAATGAAGCATCGCCTGAAGAAAATAATTCAGTGGTGTCATTATTTTAATGTCTTCTTCCAATATATTCAATTTCCAAAAAAACGTGGCATTCCCCAATACGATTTGGCGAAAAAAATTATCTCATTCATGTTTTTGTTATACTTGCATTTGAGTCGAATTCGAGAAAACGTCTTTTTATCGAATCTTAAGAGCCTAACATTTTTTTCGATCTTGCAAATGAGGATGAAATAAAAATTTTGAAACGGAATTGCGTGTTATTTGTTGGTAAACATTTAGATCATTTAATTCCTTGTCATTCTTGACAATGATAATTATCTTTATACAGTTGCATTGTTACATCTTATTTTTATTGACTGAGTGAATAAAAAGTGATTTCTTAACTCCAAGTTCCTATATCCCGAAAACGAATCGATAGAATTGAATAATTTTTGTTGTTTGATTGAGAAGGAAAATACCTTTCAAATGAGATATCACTTGGCATATGCTGCCATTTAAAAATTTAGAGGTGACGGTAATAGCTTCGTGGGATGGAATGTATTTCGGGTGAATTTCATCGCGAACGATGTCCCCTCGAAAATGTAGTTAACGTGTCCGAGTGTTTTTATATAATTCGGTTCTGCCGACCTACACGAACAATCCTTAAGTTTTTATGTCAGCCAAGTTAGCAAGTTGGTACATCAAGACCAATTTTGGACCAATTACTGAACCCTGAGAAACACCTCACAGAATGGAACTACTAATTCGCGATTTACACTGTCAAAGGCTTTTAACAAGTTGCAGAATTTTGCTGTGCAGATCTCATTCTGGTTCAGTTCTGATATAATTTTTTCACAAATCTGGTTTGTCATTTGTGAATTTGGAAAATAACGCTTAATAAGTTTCTTATTTTTGAGGATTATGAACAGTAGTTATGCAACATTATAATTGCAGTATATATTTTTTAATCCAATTAAAGCTAGTCAACATAGAATCTCTTATTGTTTGGCGATTTTTTTTCGAAGTTCTTTTCATTTCGCGGAACTGAGACTGAGATAGTTTTGTTATAATGATTGGTAATGTTCATTCTAACAGATTTTTGGGCCAAAATACTCTGAGTGCCTATCAGCGAGCCAAGGTTGCTGCATTGAGCATCAAGGATCACGTTACTACAATCAGTGGTAATGTGGTTCCTGTTCTTCCTAGAGCTGACTCCGGACAAGCGCAGACTGCGCTGTAAAGCTGAACACTTTGGAATTTTCTCCGGTATCGGTAAGAAACCGATGGAATGTAGGAAACGATTTCTCCTTGAGTGACCGGTATAGATTTTGAAAAAGACGTATTACTGATTGATTACTGAACGAAAAATTTTTGTTGTGCCAACGTTTCCGGTAGATATAGGGAGGTAGAATAACGTTAATGATGATCTGTTACATATGGGTCGCTGCCAAACGTAGCATTTGTTGTGTCAAATTTGGAACATTTGTTTTGTTGTATGTAATACATTGAAGAGTTTAACATCCTGTTTTAGTCCACTTATTATTTCAAAATAATTTTCTGATGATAATAATAATACTATCCCTTTCGCGACTGTGTCTACCTGAAGCATCATACAGAGTTTACAGGGTGAACTATGACTACTTACCATACAAAAATGTGGTACTAGTCATGTGGGAACATACTTGTGTAATTTCGGAACAGTCCGTGATGATTTGTTAATTTTTTGTTCTCGAACCTTCGACGACACGCTACTCTCGATGTTCAATTTCCGTGATTCCACACAAATTGACAACGGTACATGTGGTAAGTCGTTTTGAGTTCATTATAGATCAACCGAATATTTTCCCAAGTGCATTGAATAACTGATATACAGGGTAGGGCACGGTCGACGTTTACGGAAAACGGGACAAGGATCATTCTTGGTTACTCAAGTAATTGCTCTGGGTCTAGCGATCTGAAATATTATCAATAATGCAGCGTTGCCGCTTATATCAGAAAGTAGCAGCATCTTAGTTATTTCAAATAGGACACCCTATATATTACCTCATTTTTGAACTTGTCATTATTTTGGTATTTGGGTTATTAGTAGATTATTAGTAATTTTCAATTTTTTGTTTAGTTCATCAATTTTCCATGAAGAATAAACAATTTCATCAGAACTTCATTTGAATAGAAATTTCCCTGCATTTCAATTCTTTCTGAGTCACCTCCGTTGAGAAATACACAAAGGTATTATTAATAATGCACTAATTGTCAAATTTTCATAATGCCATGTACCATCATGACATTTAATAGCCTCCTTAGGTGAATATGAAAAAATTGATTTGATTCTTTTATAAAATTGCTCTTATCTCGGAATTCTGGCTATTTAGGTATACGAACATGGTATATCAATTCGAAAGGCATTTAGTCACCTTTCAGGATATTTCATAATATACAGGATGTTCCAATTAAAAAAGCATTTTCAACCTTTTTTATATCTAGCAGTAAGATCATGAATTTTGAACGACCCTGTATAACGAAGGACAAACTTTTCTATACATTATCAATATACATGGTCTTGAAGAACTAAACAGAAAATTGCAACTTTCTAAGAATCCAAATACCACAGAAATAAACATCCAGTTCGATCTATGTTTTGGATGAAAAATGTGGAAAATAATCAAATTCTCAAAAACCGTATAGGTGAGTATGGGGCAGAAATAATCAGAAAGTGATGACAAGTTCAAAAAATGCGGTAATATACAGGGTGTCTCATTCGAAAAACCAAAGATGCTGCTACTTTCTGATATAAGCGGCAACGCTGCATTATTGAAAATATTTCAGATTGCTAGACCAAGAGAAATTACTTGAGAGTAACCTAATTTTCAGAAAGATCCTATGTACCGTTCTTCGTAAACGTCTAAGGTACCATCGACCGTGACCCACCCTGTATATTTCGAATCAAGTTATTTTGATAATAGTTTTGAAAATATTACTTTATGATTTATTTGAATTGAGACATTGGCACCAATTTGGCTAAATATTGCTAGGGGATGGCTATTATTATTATCCGAATTATTTAATATGGAAATGAATTTCCACCTGGCGAGTATTTTTCTGTTGAATTTTTGAGTCTCATTTAGTTGTATATTTTTATTATTTAGTTTTGTTCCTTAGCATTATTCGAGTGAGTTTATGGATACTTTATTCACAAAGTTGAGAAGAAATCATTTCCGTGCATAAAGGATGTGATACACAATAGTTTTAAGGTATAACTTTAGCTGTTAAAACTGTTTTGAGAATTTATGCCCTTGGCTATCCTCCCAGTTGGGATTTGAATGGAGATTACAGGTGAGGTTACGGTCTATGTAATACTGAAAAATATGGTCATATATGTACTGGGTTGTTTATTTGTGATGATCTACCCAAATAACTTCTTCATCAATAAGTTGTCCGAATATATTTTTTCAAACGTACAAAAGAGATGGCTCTGGAAAAGTGGGATTGTACTTATTTTGATATGAATGAAACAAAATGATAATGCCTGTTTATTGAGTTTTCATATCTGGAAGATGCATAATCAGTATTAATAATAATGTGATAATCAACAATTCTAACACAACTCCCAAAAAACAAACATCAGTCGTCATAGCAAAGGTTGTAAAACTTACATTATCATTATAATTTGAAGAGATTTACTTCTATAACGATTTACATTTAATGAGAAATTTCAAATAAAAATTTTTGATTAGCGGAAAAGATCTTTTTTCGAAAAAAATTATGTTATGACCCAAATCGCTATTTCTGGACTATAGAAGGACCAGGGGAATGATTGAAATCTTTCAAAAAACAACCTATCTTATGAAATCAAAAAGTCTTTACACAGTTTATAGCTAAAAGAATCTGTTCGCTCACTTGGCGTCGGCAATTTGATCTTTTTGTGCACGTTTGTGCACTGCGCAACCTGCAACCTTATCCCTAGCATACAGGCGCTTACAATTCATACAATGCTCAACATAAAAATGGATACAGTGCTGGAACTAAAAATAGGTGTGGATATTTTGACCGTGTTGAGGTCTGTTTCTTTATTGCAGATTATTGTTTTTCAACATCATTCAGTTGATAATTAAAAAATTGCTGAAAATCTAGAAGATACCAAATTTTGTGACAAAAACTTTAAAGGGCAACAAAGTTTTGTGGTTATTGTACTGACTTCCTTCAAAATTGGGTAGGAGTTTGTGATGGAAATATTACTCTTATTTTTTCGTTAATTTAAATATGTCGGAAAAGTTTTGCGATCAGTGTGTTCTAGCTGACGATGACGTATCAAAATTAAATATTCATAAGCTAATTTTGAGAACATATATGAGTTAATGAATTTAAGCAAGATGAGAAATTTCTTATGACACGATTTATTTCAATAGTAGTGATTACCACACTCTAGTAATTGTAATTTTATAGGAGAAAGTATTTCAATTTTCCATTCACAATTATTTCAACTTCTTCGAAACACTGAAAAAGATATGTATATTTTTTCAATGTCAGAATCTTGATCTTGAATAAAAACTATAGAGTCCTATTGAATGTGGTAAACCAAATGGTACTTTTACGGATCCAGAAAGATAAACAAGCAGTTCGTAAATATTGGGGTAAATGCAATATTCGTAAACATTAAAAATAACTGAATGTAGATAAATGAGTTTTCATATAAATAAAGTAATATTTTAAAATAGTCAGTTTATGATGGTTTTTTTTATCACCTGTGGACTTTATTCTAATATAGAAATTTAATAGTACAAGAAATAAGAACTCTCGTTAACAGTGACAATGAGTAATATTTTGAGAAGTCTTGACAATGCTTACAGAAATCAATTTTTGAAGGACAATTCTTAATATTCTATCCAATCCCTTCTTTTGTGGCCAAATTTTCAAAAGTTCACAAGAACAGTATATATTATTAAAAAAAAATAGTATCAAGCATTTTTAAGTTGCCAAATGAATCATTATTGGCATTTGGATAAGCCCTGTGAAAACTGTAAATTGTTTGAGTCAGCTTGTTCATGCCATATTTCGATTCGAATGTTTTTCCCTTGTGTTTTTTTTTAAACGAAACGAAATCATTCTTTATGTTATATTGAGATTGATGTAGTCGTTTACTTCTACTTTGAGAGAATTGAATTGACGTGGTTTTTGAATCAAAATCAAGGCAGTTTGTTCCTTCGGAATATCCAAATAGCTAATTGCAAACATTTTTTTAAATGTCCTTTAAAATTGTATGGGTGCAGAATTTCCACTTTACTGCCTGATTTTACCGAAAAAAAATTCTTGGATTCATTCTTCTTGTATGAATTTTGTTTTCCTTTATAACATCCCACATTTGCAAAAAGGCCGAGATTGACAATTCCCACCCAAAAATAAATTTCATCCCTTTGGTTATATTTTTGTTTCGTTAGAAGTGATTCATAGAACGCCAACATATCTTTAAGAAATTGAATTTGTGTATCTGTCCCCATGAAAGTCCTATTGAATGATTATGCCTTGTGGACTTTTGATGAATTGAATAGATCAAATAAATTATCAATTTTTTCTATGAAATCAACTATCTTGAAGTCTGCTAATGGGAGTTTTTTGAAAGATAAACAAGCATTTGTTTCTGCAGAAACAGTGGCACTGAACACTTGAGCTGCATATGTTGCTCTCATTTTCTGAAAATTGCCTGGAAAAATAATGGTATTTCATGAATAAAGAAGTACTCAAACATGTTTGCAGTTTCCTATAGGAGCCCTCTGAAATCGTTTCAATGAAAAATAAAACACGCGAAATTTATATACTTCTGGAAACTGAATACTTTTAGTACACTTGACAACTATGTAAGTTTGTGTGCAAATCTATTGCGCAACCCGAATTTGTTTCCCCTGCGCTTATTCTATCTTGTACACAAGATGGCGGCGAGTGAGCGAACTGATTCTTTTAGCTATAAACTGTGGTCTCTATGTGTTTAGTCTTATGTGGATTTCAATTTATATGTTCAGTGAACTTAGTTTTTGACAGAAAAATAAGTCGTGCTACCGATGGATGGAAATGGTCACAGCACGTGGTTTATCATCTCACAAAAGAAATGAAGCAATTTTTCCGCTGTTGGAAATGTAAATAGCCCTCACATGCTTAGCTGCAAAACATGTAAAGTATCATTCGTAGAAGTGTAAAAAGTAAATCGGTTAGGCAGGAGTTTGTGATGAAACTTTAGAAACTTTGAACAAATTGTTTCAACTGAATAACTCACTATTCAGTGGATCTTCGTTTATCATATGAATTAAAAATTTCGATTTAGGTTCACAGGAAAAAAAAATGCGGATCTTAATCTTGATCATATTTTAAATATTCATCACCATAAAACAAGAAATGTAAATAAGAAAACGCATTACTTTTTGAATAAAATCTTGTAGAAACGTCTGTTATCTTTCATGAGGAATTTGAGATAAATATTAAAATATCACGGTAAAATTTCGTTAACTAATAGCTAAAAGCTATCAATAAGATTTTGGAACTTACGTAGATTGGTCTCCTGAACAAAAAAATCCAAATTTAATTTTTGGCGGCCTCAAGTAATTTCGAAGATATGGGCATATTATTGAGTGATGACTGGCATTTTTTAGGACATGTTTCTATAGCGTGAAAAACACTCAAAATGATTCCTTCTTTGCACTAGCACAATGAACACACCCTAATTCACCAGTTTTACACAATTTTTTTATTAAAAAACGACATTGTTTATCAAAAAATTCGACCTTCTTTTAAAAACATCAAAACAACAAATTTATGTAAAATGTTTGGTGAATTAATGTATGTCATGTTGGTAACTTTGAACTTTGCATATTTGCAAAGCCAACTTTTCGAGCTTCGAACTTCAACATGAATAGGAAATTATTCGCTCACGTTTTATTCTAGTTACCAACTTGACACGAATAAATTCACTAACCATTTTGCCTACATTTGTTGGTTATGTGATAATAAAAGAAGGAGTTTTTCCCTAAAAAGTACCGTTTTCAATAAAGAAAAAGTGTGAACAGGACAATTGGTATGTTTACATTCTGCTAATAAGCAGGGAGAATTTTGAGGGTTTTCAATGATTTTTGCTGTAGAAATGCGTGCTAGAAAATGACAGTCATCACTCAAAAATCTGCCCATATCTCCGAAATTACTTGAGACCGCAAAAAAATTTAATTGGAGTTCCAAAAAAATGTTGTTGATAGCTTGTGGCTATTAGTTTTACCAATACAACAACCGTTAAAATACATTGAGACCAAAACTACATTAAAAAAAACTTAAGAAATGTAGACTTACTCAATAGGTAACTTTTCAATTTCTTTGAAATGCCATTATTCCATTCTTTGATCCGTCTATAAACGGAAATTTTCCTTGTGATCAATAAATAAAGTAAGGATTATTGCGTTATTTGTAGTAAGGTAATAAACACCAGTTTAAGCAAATTTTAAAAAATATCGACGACAGCGGAAAACATCTAATAAATAATACGGATTGTATCGACTATTAATACACTCAGCGAGCGATAGGCTCTAGCTTTGCTCCTCTCAAAAATGTTAACACGTCTTTAAATTCCTTATTACTTATATGACTATTATGTATTATTTCAGTTTTCTTGCTATATTTTGAAGGAAACTTAATAATTAATAGGAGTGATTTGGAGGAGTGATCAACTGAAATGAAGACAAAAAGTAATAATAATACTCCCTCATAAACACTCATAGAGTATACCCAAAGGCATAGCCTGTGCGAGTAGAAGATGTCTATTATTATTATTTGCCGTGTAATGAAGCGCAACAATTCTTTAAAACTATGAAAGAAACTGAGGCACATTTTCAATAAAGATTTTGGGTTTGAATTTATTTGGGATCGATCAACATAGTGAGAGCCATCTCTTCTCCACAAATCCTTATTGTTTATCAGACTAGTGACAGATAAGACTGTTTCGCTTGACTCATTTTTATCTTTTTTGTCCGGTTGTTCAATTGTGTGTCCCAATAACCATCATTAAGGTGGATAATTCGTTCGAAATATAGAAAAACAATTCTGAAAAATTTGTAGGGGGACAACAGAACCATTAATCACAATAATAATAATAATTCTTCATTGGCCTTCAGGATTGTCATCAGCCTTTCAAGCTGCGAGTGTTGTACTCACTCGTACGGTATAGACGAGACACCGTTCTTGTCTTATGCTCCGGGGATATTGAGTCCGTTGCGGAGAATGAGAAGTGCCGAACCTATAGGAACTGCCCATACCCCACCCTCAGGCTAATACAATCCTGTTGTAGTCCTCATCGACCATCAGAGTAGGATGATTTTCGTCTCAGAGTTTTCAACTCCCGGCGAAACGAACATCGTCCGAAGATAGAAGGAAAAACGGCAGAAATCTAAGCCGTAAGAATTCCTATTACTCAGGTCACATGATTCTCGGACCTAGTAATCACTCATCCCAAGAAAATTAATTGGTTTGGGTATAATAAAGGATGCATCACCAGCAATCCTGTTGTTTCAAGGAAGAATCCTACGAAAGGTCTTGTGAGTTCGCAAAATTATTGGGCTCTTGCTGTCTACACAAAAATGTACTATAGCAATATTTTTAAGTGGGATTGTTTTTCCTAGTTTGAGCAAAATGGTCTTGCTACGATGTTTATAAAAATACCATGGTGTAGAAATTAATATCTAGATATACAGGGTGTTTTCGAAATTGGAGCCATAAATAAAACGGGTTGTTCTATGAGACATAAGGGCAATGAGGCATTCTCATTTCATGACAGGGGATTAAAAGGTTACTGAAAATAAACGGAATTTGATTTCACAACAGGTGTTTGAGAAATGACCGCCACCACTTTCTAAGCAGAGTCTCGCACGACGAAGTAACGAGTCACAAGCACGATGAAAACTACCTTGTTGTCGCATCTGTTGAACGGCGTTGTTATTGTACTTAGGTTCCAACTACCTATCTAATTTCTTAGAAATTTTCGTCTACTATCCGATTCAAATATCGAGTTCCTGGAAAAGTACCGTGATTGCAAATAACGCGTGCGTAGTACCTAACAACACTGACATTTTCCATAGTGGTGAGTCCAATAGCGATTGTAGGAATTTCGAAAAACAGAGATGAAGGTAAAGAAAATACGAATGCAGTCGAATACCGAAACACAACAAGAATCTAGGTACCTACCTATATAAAACGTATGGATTTGTCAAACGGTTTAACTGAAAGTCACCTTTAATATGCACGTAAAATAGTCACAAATATCCTAATGAATGCAAGAAGCGATATGATCGAAGAATACCACGACAAACAATATACGACTCTACATTAGCTCGCGAGATTTGCCCTCAAAGGGAAACTGATGATGATGAGGGTTGTTGCGGCCGAGGCCAAGCCAACTCAGCGACCCCCACAGCTTAAAGGGAAACTGTCCAAAAAAGAATATCGTTTACTTTATGAAACACCCTGTATATTGCTTGATTTATGTACAGGTTTGGTCAGAGGAGTTCCTTCAGAATAATGAGTGGCCCCACAATGAGGAAACACTCTACCATTATGAGCTATGGTGAAAATTAAGCTTTGTTGAATACACACAGTATACGTCTTATGCATTATAGATGAATATGTCAAGAAAGTGTAAATTAATAAAAAAATCGCGACAATTAAAACATAAAAAAGAATCATTCAAAATGTGGACCTATTCAACACAGAGGTTCTTCAGCCAATAATGCTTTTGTAGGCTCGGTTACTAAGTAGTAACAGCAGCACTATCTGTGACTTTATCTATATAAATATGGTTTTCTTATGTAGGCCACTAAAAAATGTGCCTTCAGACATTCTATTCTAGCTGTCTGTTGGATGAAAGGTAATTTTTGAATTTTTAAATTCGGACTAGTGAATTCATTTTTACAGACAAACAAAAGGCGGCTTGAGAAAAAGCACTATTTGAAGCTTTCTGCTTTGTACAGAACGTTACTGCAGTGCCTTCGAGGCCAAAACTATGGAGAGGCACTGTGAGAAAAAAAAAATACTAACGTTGAAAGCGACAAGGTTTAACTCCGCTTGAATATACATTTATTGAGCGATGACTCGGAGCTTCTTTTCCATATAAAACGATAATTTTCAATATTGTTGGAATCTATACGATACCTCCAATTAACAAAGCCGTAACTAAAGTTATACAGCTATTTTCAGTTACAGCTTAAAAAACTGATGCTGACGATAAAAAAGCCGTATTTCTAGACCAAGTAGTTACGAAGAAATCTACTTGAAAAAAGTTGTATTTTGACTTAAATATTGAAAAAAAAATATCAGTATTTTAGCTCTCCTTTAATATGGTGAAAAATGAGTTACGTCTTTGTTCGTTGGGAGTGTCGTATATACAGTGACCGGCAGAAAGTACGCATCATATGGGAAATTCTTTTGTTTATAGATTTTGACAAATATCGATACGTGCATTCGCTTCTGCATCTAAAGAAACCCCAGCAGACGTTGTACAGTGCTGTTCGTCCTTTCGTATGTTGCGGGAAATTCCAAATATTTAAAATTTTTGTCTCAAAACACTTATTTGAAAAAATATCGAAAAATGTTATTCGGAAAAGTTGTTCAGAACGACATTTTATAGCTATGTACAAGTTTTGAGAGAAATCTGAGATAAAAAAATAAAAATTAATTTTTTGCCATAAAAAATTTTCTGTTTGGAAATAATAGATTTCTGGAATAGAAGCTCATTAGTAATGACAACAGTGATATTTCAAATAATATTTTGTAGAGATTCACAAGCTATATCTATTGTATTCAGAGAAAATTTGAAATCTGTGAATTTGCCATGTGTTCAGCTGCTTCATAAGAGGTCTCTGAAATATCTTCGGGACATTATAATCCCGTTATAGAAAATTATTATTAAAGAACCATGTTTCTACACAATTTCAATTTGAATTTTTTATTAGAACAAAAAGTTAATGATATTTGGCAAATTGTTGGAATCAGGCATACCTACAATATTGTCATTGTTGATACCTGCATCGACAGATTTTTTCATGATCGAAGCGACCATGAAACCATTGACTTGTAATGCTAATATGTCATTAAGAGTTGTCAAACGATTCAGAAGTATCTTTCTTGCTTAGTTTCTTCCATTGTAAAAGTTATTTTGTAATTTTGTTGTGCATTACCAAAAATTAGAGATGCCTCAAGAAAAGCTAAGTTTGCAAGAAAAAATTGAGCTCGTCTTAATATGTGGCGACTATATTCATAGTTCCAGAGAAGCAGCAGATATATTCAATGCTAGACATCCAAATAAGAATATCCATGGATCTACTGTGTTGCGTATTTTGAACAAATTTAAAGCTACAGGCAGTGTTGAAAATCGTTACAAAATTCCACATAGTAAACCCGTCACTAATGAAGAAGGTACCTTTAATGTTTTGTTATCGGTCACAGAAAATCCACAAATGGCACTATCAGAGAGGCAAGAAAAATCTGGTATATCAGAAAAATCCATAAGAAGAATTTTTAAGAATAATAAATTTCGTGCATACAAACCAAAATTCATCCACACCTTGCTCGATAGAGATTTCGATGCGCGCTTAGATTTTTCATTCTGGTTCTTGAATCATGCCAAAATTTTCCTACGAAAATTGTATTTACTGATGAGTCGACTTTTACATCAAACGGTACTGTCAGTTCTCAGAACGGTAGATGGTGGGCTGATGAGAATCCAAATTGGAAGATAGAGGCAAAAAGTCAATTTTCCTTCAAAACTAATGTTTGGTACGACTTATTAGATACTCAGATCGTTGGGCCTTAATTTTTTAGGGGCAACCTTAATTCACGAAGTTATTTAGAGTTTTTAAATAAAGAGATTTTAGATTTCTTACATGGATTACCGCTTCAAAGAAGAATTGAAATTTTTTTTCAACAAGATGGAGCGTCAATACATAGTATCCTTGAAGTCAGAGCGTGGCTCAACGAACAGTTTCCTCATAAATGGATAGGACGATATTCAGAAAATCCGTGGCCTGCAAGATCCCCAGATTTGAAGCCCTTGGATTTCTTTTTATGGGGGTACCTTAAAAGTGAGGTTTATAAACATCGGCCATTTCATAATATCGACCATTTAGAAGAAGTAATACGGCAATGTATCAATAATATTACACCACAAATGCTGCAAAATGTGTCCAGGGAAATGAAATTCCGAACAACTACTTGTATTGAACGTCAGGGTAGACATATCGAGTAACGGACAATTAAAAAGTTTGCAGAATATATCAAATGGTTTGGTTTATAATTATCTTTTAATAACAAATGTTTGAAAATAAAAAGTAAAAAATATTTAAGTTCTTGTTATGTCAAAAATTACATAAACTTTTTGTTCTTATAAAAAATTCAAATTGAAATTGTGTAGAAACATGGTTCTTTATTAATAATTTTCTATAACGGGATTATAATGTCCCGAAGATATTTCAGTGACCTCTTATGAAGCAGCTGAACACATGACAAATTCACAAATTTCAAATTTTCTCTGAATACAATAGATATAGCTTGTGAATCTCTACAAAATATTATTTGAAATATCACTGTTGTCATTACTTATGAGTTTCTATTCCAGAAATCTATTATTTCCAAACAGAAAATTTTTCATGGCAAAAAATTAATTTTTATTTTTTTATCTCAGATTTCTCTCAAAACTTGTACATAGCTATAAAATGTCGTTCTGAACAACTTTTCCGAATAACATTTTTCGATATTTTTTCAAATAAGTGTGTTTTGAGACAAAAATTTTAAATTTTTGGAATTTCCCGCCACATACGAAAAGACGAACGGCACTGTACAACGTCTTCTGGGGTTTCTTTGGATGCAGAAGCGATTGCACGTATCGATATTTGTCAAAATTCATTAACAAAAGAATTTCCCATATGATGCGTACTTTCTGCCGGTCACTGTATGATTAAGTGATCCCTGCGTTTTCATTATTTTTTTTTGTTGTATTCTTGAATCAAGAAATGTTACACTACATAGACAAGTTTTTGATCGAAAAATATCATTATGATTGTGAAAGACTTTCTTAATGCATTTCATAAGATAAGTGAAGGCTATAGTTAGGGGGTGTGATTAATTTGGTGTGGTTGTCGAGTTATAGTTAGTTTATTATGTCATCATGGATATTGCAAATAAAGGTTACTTTTTTCTGAATATAAAAGGATATTATTGAAATATGTAAACTTTGCAGGCACGTACATATAACTGAGTTCGTTGATTGATTTGTACACCCGATATTATGAAGTTTAATAAGATATCGTTTTTTTAAATTTTGACACATCTGTGGGAAACAATTACTTTTTCAAAGTTCTCGATTGACTAGACATATTTCTACTCGCCAAACACTAGTTTACAATTCTTGCCTTCTTTCCTTTATATTTTTCTTTCCTTGAGTATTAATGTTGTAGTTCAGAATTATTTTATATGATATTCAGTATGCCTAAATGACTTTCTAAATTCCCCCAGTATTACGCCCATTCCGATTTTGATTGATTTGAGAAGTTGATGATGATAAGCCAAATATATCTAGTGATTATTATATTGTTTGAATGCTGAAATTTATGTTGTTGTAGTTACCTGTATTTTATTTAGGTTGTATATACATGTTGTGGAAACACTAATTACTGTAAATAAATATATGACTAATGCAAAAATTCGTCTTTTATTCAATTTTTTCTTTTGCCATAGTTCTTCTTGCCCAATTAGACAACCATTAGAAGTTTTTTTCCACTTATGAAAATGAAATAATAAAAATGAAGTCGCAAATAAGTTGTATCATCTTCTAAAATATATTTTGTAGTTAAAAACCCTGTTGTACATTTCAAAAACGCTTTGAAGAATTTTTTCACTTATAATTGCACGAAATTTTTTTATCTTATCGGGTACATTTGGGTTGTTTAATGAGAAACTGAAATAAAAAATTAAAAAAGCTACACCGAAGATGGAGCGTTTTTAGGCTGAAAGTTCTTTGGGTCAAATTGCTAGAGGAAACAGTTTAGAAGTTAAACAACACAAATTTACCTGATATCATTAATACAAACATGGCAGGACAATTTAATGATTAAGAAATTTAGAAACATTGCAAACTGTATTTATCAAACATTAAAAATAAACACATTTTTATTTGAATGTGCGATTATTCATACTATGAACAGTAATGTCGCTGCGGAGGCCACAGCTAATCGTTTTTGTATTAGATGTGGAAGTTTTTTCTGAGAAATGCTCGAATGATAATCTTTGTCAACGTAAGTATTGTTTCATTGATGAAGGATTGCTGGTCCTGTTATTTTTATTAGAGTTTGTTCTTATTTATTTATTTATTTATTTATTTATACACGGGTTATCCCCTTTTTAGATATGAAATATAATACAAAACATACTTATATTAAATATACACAAAAATGAACAATGAACAATTTTAGTAGTACTACAGTGATAAAAGGAAACTTATTCCACTAATCTTTTTACACTGGTTTTGAATGCAGTTGATGTTACTCCAGTAAATTCTAACCCTCTATTGCAATATTCGTTACCTAATCTGACAAAACGTGACAGGGTACTATGATAACCATAGTTTGTGCGATGGAAGGGAACTTGGAATAAATCGGAGTTACGAGTAGGTCTGTTTGGAACTTTAAAGTTAATCGAATGGAGCAATGGAGGACAATCTATCTCCCCTGATATTATTTTATAGAGAGTAATCAAGTCAGATCTTGTTCTACTACCTTCCAAGCTGGTAATATTCAAATTTTGCATAACTTGCCTATAATCGTAATCACCATGTTGCAGATTCATTTTAAATGCTATACACCTCAAAAATTTTCTATGCACTTTTTCTAGTAGATCGATGTGAGTTTGATAGTATGGTGACCAACTGGTGAGGCGTATTGAATAACTGAATATACTAATGATAGATATAACGTTCTAAAAGCCATAACAGATAATTTTTTAGTATTTCTAGAAATGAAACCTAATAATTGAAAAGACTTACTGACTACGGATATGATATGATTTGTAAAATTTAATTGATGATCAAATATGACTCCTAAATCACGAATTTCACAAACCCGTTTAAGGTTGTTCTCAATTTGATAATCGAATTGGATAGGATTATTGGACCTAGAAAAAGAAATACAATAGCACTTGTCAACATTTAATGACATTCCATTATTTTGAGACCAATTGATCAATATGTTCAA
Organism: Chrysolina americana; assembly: GCA_958502065.1. Classification (NCBI taxonomy): domain Eukaryota; kingdom Metazoa; phylum Arthropoda; class Insecta; order Coleoptera; family Chrysomelidae; genus Chrysolina; species Chrysolina americana. The sequence goes on from OY293411.1 coordinate 99,349,476, forward strand.
ATCAGATTGAAGGTTTTCACAGTCTTTGTCGGAGTTTATTGGCAAATAGATTTTAAGGTCATCAGCAAAGAGAAGGTACTTACAGAAACGAAAGTTAAGAGCTATGTCATCAATGAATATATTGAAGAGAAGTGGGCCCAAGTGTGACCCCTGCGGACCACCAGATGTAACATGAATATCACTGGAAATGTGGTTTTGAATTTTTACCAACTGTTTTTTATCAGATAAATAACTATTAAACCAACTTGTTAACCATGCTGGAAAACCGGTTTCTTGTAATTTATTGATTAACAAGTTGTGGTTTACCCTATCAAAGGCCTTACTGAAATCAGTATATATTGTATCAATTTGAAGACCTTTTTCAAGGGCCCTGACAATATCCTGTTGATATACTAATAGATTTGATGTTGATTTACCTGTGGCAAATCCATGTTGATTATCATTTAGCAAATTCTTGCAATGCCACGAAATGTAGTGCACAAGTAAAAATTCAAAAAGCTTTGGAATGGCTGAAAGTTTACTAATTGGCCGATAGTTTTTTATATCATCCTTTTTTCCACTTTTGAAAATGGGGGTGACATAACTATTCTTCCATTGACAGGGAAATATTCCAAGCTTCAATGATAAATTGAATATTGTACACAATGGCATAGTTAGTGAATAAACACACCTTTTAAGGAAATAGGCAGGGATCCCGTCCGGTCCACAACTCAAGTTATCCTTTAATGAATTCAGCCCTTCGAATACTTCCTCAATACTGAATATTATAAATGGGATATCAACTGCTGATGCTACTGATGCGTTTGCAATAACATCTAAATTTAATCCTTCTCTAACATAAACCTTTGAAAAATTTTTGGCAAAAAGATCAACAATATTTTTCCCTGTGTCGGCTATTTGATTATAAAGATGCATATTATTCGGAAATCCATAATTTTTTCTCAACGAGTTCATATAATTCCAAAAATATTTTGAATTACTGATTATTTGGTCATCAATATTTGCTACATATGTATCATGACAAAATTTTATAAGATCTTTGCATTGAGACCTCAGATTGGAAAATATTAGATAATCTTGATCTGAACGAGATGATTTATAATTTGCGTGAGCTTTCTTTTTTTCAGTTATGAGTACTTTCAGCTCACTGGTATACCATTTTGGATAAGTTGTTGGTTTACTTCTCTTCCTAGGAACGAAGTTTGCAAAAGAGTTTCCAATAATTTGATAAAATTTCTCAACCATAGTATGAATCTCTAGGTTATTGAATAAAAGTTCCCAGTTTATTGCTGCAAAATAGTTATTTAAACCTACATAATCTGCATTCTTAAAGTCATAGTAAAACTCTTCAAACAGAAGTGGTTTAAATTCAACTGATATTTCCAATTCGGCAATAATGGCCTTGATGATGGAAATTATTAGGTAACAGTAGATCAATGGCTTCTTGAATCTGAACAAAAGCATTTTATGAAAAAATTAGATCTAAATATACATTATGATTATTAGGAATGACATTGAGTTGTTTAAAATTGAGAAAAGAAAAATGATCACACATATCATGGGCTGGATATCCTTGAGGGCAACGAACGCTAAGTCCATGCTCTTCCGAAGATTCCCACGTGGCCAATGGTAAGTTATAATCACCAAACAGATAACATTGAGATGCCCTGAATTTTTCAGATATATGTTCGACAGAAGTACAATGATCTATATAAATATTGAACCTGGTGGTATGTAGGTAGCTCCAAAAATCACATTTGCACTTGAGCTCTTCAAAAGAATGAATAAATGTTCGACATTTGGACTGACTCCATCAAGTATCTTCACATTCAGCTCTTTCTTGAAGCACATCATTACTCCACCACCTCGAGACTTGTTACTTGTGTTCACATTTCGATCAGTTCTAAAGATATTATAGTTGATTAGACCAATTTCTGCATCATAGTAGGAACTTGTTAACCATGTTTCAGTTAATATTATAACGTCATAGTTGCAGCCCAGGACAGAGTTTCTGAATTCATCAAGTCTAGTTCTTAAACCACCAACATTTTGATAATATATTTTTAACGTTTGGTAAGAGTTATGTCTTAGTTTTTTAATTCTTCAATTACAGGAATGCCTTTTCTATATTTGATAGTGAGATTTTGCTCACCTCGATCTCGACGTTGCTTTAGCTCAACCTGAACTTTTTTCATTTGTTCCTGCTGTAATTTCGTTTTGTCTGAGGCAATTCTGAATTTTGTATTGAGCAATCTATTATATAATATATAATTATATTCCGCTTTTACTAAATTCGCTAACTGCTGCCGCTCGATTTGGGTGATTTGTAATTTTGACACGTTTAACATCTATACCAATGCGTTGTGCTGAGTCCATTTGGAAATTTCATTAATTCCAATCGGCACATTCTTATACCAACCTTCAGAATGTTTCTTCTTCCAAAAGGGATAAATGGTGCAAGAAATACTTTGGCCAGTGTTATAAAAGTGTCTCGTTTTTCCATTACCTTTTTAAATAAACGTATTGGACACATTTTTTTGTCTAAAAATTAGGTGTAATTCAATGAAATAATACTTCTCATACTCGGGTACGATTACGAAGTTACATGGTTGTAATCGTTCAACCAAAATCAACAAATCGAAAGTTGTAATCGAGTATTACATTCAAGAAAAATAACCTACGACTGGAATGAATGGAACAGTTTCCTCAGATATTGATATTTTCACGCTCTACACATTTTTCATATCGCCGTCTCAAATTTTGATGGGTCTTCCTCTATTGGTCTGGTGTTATTTCACCACAGTTTTTCCTTATTCTCTGCTTTAATTCGTCCAAGTTTTGTGGTCTGATTTTATAATCACTTTCAAATATCCCCAAGGAAAAAATCTAATGGATTCAGGTCTGGTGATCATCATTCAAATATTCACCTTTCGCCTCGTTCTAATAACTAATGTGTTTTTAAACATGTTCGTATTTTAGATAAGCTAACGTGTAAATTTCGTGAAATCTGTCTCAAGCTATTTTTTTATTTTATAGGTATTTTAGTTAGGTTATTTCCAGAAATTTTTTATTTTATTCTTATTGTTACACTGGTAACTTAAAATTCACTATACATTTTGAACAATGCAACAATTTAGCAGAAATAAAATTTTCTGAGATAAATAACTTCTTTTTTTCCAATTGTATCCAACTCTATGGCAGACACTGTACTTCCCCGAATGCCACTTATTTACTTCCTTATCTTCGTTCGATAATTCTCATAGATATGAAATGAATATTTGCTTCCCTTGACCACACGGACACTGACTCGTTGTTTTTGTGGAAAGAAAAAATTACAAAAACCAATACTGATAAACGTTCGAAGGGCACTGACAACGGTTTGTGAATACCGTCCGTTGGTGGTGAACATCATCTCTGTGCTGTGCTTCCAAAATTTAATTCAGTTCTTCGTCACATAAAGGCTATTCATATGGTATTCAATTGGGACTGATATTTTCGTTTCAAAGGTAAGTGAAAACAAATATATTTTTGAGAGATTTATTGAATTTCTGATGGAAGGTTGTTCAAACAGTGTCAACCATTTTTTATTCTACCTCATGGTTCATTTTTTGTGTTAAAATTTATTTGTCTATAATTTTCGTCGCATATTCTTCAGTAAGAGCGAGCACACAAATTTACAAAAAGTTTTTGGTGGAACTTATATCTATTTCCTGTACAAAAAATCAAAATGAAATATTTAGCGAATACGACTATTTTCGAAGATACAGCACTACCTACCTATTTCTTCCTGAAACTTTACCATGTGACATCTCACATTTCTGTTATTGAAATCACCTAAAATGCCATACCTTCTTTTTGTCGGCTCTTCTTTCAGACACTAATCTACCTAATTTCACAATTACTAGCGCCAAAAGTAAACCGTTTTATACAAAAATTTGACCTTTACAGAATAACCTCAATTTTTTTAGGAGCTTTCTTTCTCACGGTAAGTTTGTTGGTCATTTGGAATATGCACCTCCGACTACTTAAACTCAAGTATGAGCAAATAACTTTGTTTTCTATGGTTTAATTACTAAAATTAATTACCATTTTAAAAATGGATATAAGAAATAGACGTGAAAGAGCTTGTCGGCCTGCTTGCAACCTAGAAACAAAGCTCGCTTGGGTCGCCATCTTATAGCTCAAAGTAGATAAAAGAAGGAGAAAATGACCTAACCTTGCTATCCAAGTTGAATGCAATCCTTTCGCACTACAATCGGTTATCTGACCTCAATGATAATATGAACAAAAATATGACCGCTTCGCTTGCTATAATTAATTAATAATTAATAAGTGCAGATCTGTTGTGGACCAAACTGAAAAATTCTTGAAATTTTTGGAGGCAAATACAACTCCAGATAAACTTTTCAAATCGAGACCGATTGGAGTAACGCAATTCTGCGAAAGACGATCGATCCAGAATGACGAAATTAGTAGGTATAACTCAGCACGTTTGAAACAAAAATATTAAAGGTCAGTATTTTTCATAAGCCGTGAGAGCAGATTTTCCCTCAAACGTATTTTGTCGGGCTAGTTCCGAATGTGTCATTAAAAATTTGATTGAATGAATAATTAACCAAAAAAAAAAGCAATAATTTAGTCAAAATCGCAAAAATTGTGGTTATTTCGTTAATCCTTGGCCAAACCCAATTTTTGATGCATAACTCGAAATCAGCTCGTCGAGATACGTAAGAGAGCATTTTGAAAATTTTCGAAAAATTGAACATAATTTTCGAAAAAAGGTTAACTCGTAATTGCAGATGTTCCGTAAAAAGCCTACCAAATCTCTATTTGACTCGAAATCGATTTGAAATTCGGTGAGAATATACGAAAAAAATTTAATTTTACGAATATGGGAATAAAAAACTAAAAAAAAAATTTGGCGGGATATAACTATGCTCTCAACTCCAGATGATATTTAAAATCGAGAACGGTTTGAGATAGAGCAATTCTGCGAACGCCAATCGATTCAGAATAACGATATTCCGTGAATTTGAAATTACTCGTCAAAAAAAAAACTCACTCAAAAAAGTCCAAGGGGTATACCCCTAAAAATCATGAAAAGTAAAAAATCATCAGATTCACTTGAAATTACCACTATATACTCAACATTTCATGCTGAATAAAACGCAAAACATCTCGCATCATCGAAAAAAAAAAAAAAATTTAATTTTTAGAAAAAGTCTCTTCAAACGTAATTTCTCGAGCTGATTCCGAATGTGTTATTGAAAATTGAATTGGATGACTAATTAATCAAGAAAGAGCAATAATTTTGTCAAAATCGCAAAAAAATCCTTGATTTTTGTCCAAAAACAATTTTTGATGCATAATTCGTCAAAATACGTAAGAGGACCGTTGCAATTTTTCGAAAAACTGAACATAAAAATTTTCGAAAAAAGGTACATTTTGAAATTGCAGAGGTTCCGTTAAAAGCCTACCAGAACACTATTTGACTTGGAACCGATTTAAAATTTGGTGAGTATATACAAAAAATTTTGAATTTTACGAATATGAGATAAAAATATTGAAAAGAACATTTGGCGGGAAATAACTGCTTTCAACTCCAGAAGAACTTTCTAAATCGAGAACGGTTGGAGATAGAGCAATTTTGCGAACGCCAATCGATTCAGAATGACGGAATTAGTATACTTTGTGAATTTGAAGTTAATCAGCATAAAAAAATAACTACTCAAAAAATGTCCAAGGGGAATACCCCTAAAAATCATGAAAATTACAAAATCATCAGATTTACTTGAAATTACCACTATATACTCAAAATTTCATGCTGATTCTGAAAATATATGATTTGGATAAGCTCAGATACAAGGTGTACTATAAAATAGCGATAAAACGCAAAACAATTCGCACCATAAAATTTTCAAAAAAAAAAATTGAAATTTTTGGAAAAAGTCCCTTCAAACGTATTTTCTCGAGCTGATTCCGAATATGTCATTGAAAATTTAATTGAATGAAGAATTAACCAAAAAAGAACTGTGTAAATCGCAAAAAATTAGTTTATTTCGTTAATCCTTGGCAAAAATCAATTTTTGATGCATAATATAAATTCAGCTTCTTGAGATACGTAAGTTTGCGATTTTTCGAAAAATGCAATACAAAAATTTTCGAAAAAAGGTTCTACTCGAAATTGCAGTGGTTCTGTAAAAATCCTTACAAATCTCTATTTGACTCGGAATCGATTTAAAATTTGGTGAGCATATACAAAAGAGTTTGAATTTTACGAATAAGAGAATGAAAAATTAAAAAAAAAATTGTGGGATATAACTGCTCTCAACTCCAGAAGAACTTTCTAAATCGAAAACGGTTAGAGATGGAGCAATTTTGCGAACGCCAATCGATTCAGAATGATCGAATTAGTATACTTTGTGAATTTGAAGTTAATCAGCATAAAAAAATAACTACTCAAAAAATGTCCAAGGGGAATACCCCTAAAAATCATGAAAATTACAAAATCATCAGATTTACTTGAAATTACCACTATATACTCAAAATTTCATGCTGATTCTGAAAATATATGATTTGGATAAGCTCAGATACAAGGTGTACTATAAAATAGCGATAAAACGCAAAACAATTCGCACCATAAAATTTTCAAAAAAAAAATTGAAATTTTTGGAAAAAGTCCCTTCAAACGTATTTTCTCGAGCTGATTCCGAATATGTCATTGAAAATTTAATTGAATGAAGAATTAACCAAAAAAGAACTGTGTAAATCGCAAAAAATTAGTTTATTTCGTTAATCCTTGGCAAAAATCAATTTTTGATGCATAATATAAATTCAGCTTCTTGAGATACGTAAGTTTGCGATTTTTCGAAAAATGCAATACAAAAATTTTCGAAAAAAAGTTCGACTCGAAATTGCAGTGGTTCTGTAAAAATCCTTACAAATCTCTATTTGACTCGGAATCGATTTAAAATTTGGTGAGCATATACAAAAGAGTTTGAATTTTACGAATAAGAGAATGAAAAAATAAAAAAAAAAATGTGGGATATAACTGCTCTCAACTCCGAAAGAACTTTCTAAATCGAAAACGGTTAGAGATGGAGCAATTTTGCGAACGCCAATCGATTCAGAATGATCGAATTAGTATACTTTGTGAATTTGAAGTTAATCAGCATAAAAAAATAACTACTCAAAAAATGTTACCCCTAAAAATCATGAAAATTACAAAATCATCAGATTTACTTGAAATTACCACTATATACTCAAAATTTCATGCTGATTCTGAAAATATATGATTTCGATAAGCTCAGATAGAAGGTGTACTATAAAATAGCGATAAAACGCAAAACAATTCGCACCATAAAATTTTCAAAAAAAAAATTGAAATTTTTGGAAAAAGTCCCTTCAAACGTATTTTCTCGAGCTGATTCCGAATATGTCATTGAAAATTTAATTGAATGAAGAATTAACCAAAAAAGAACTGTGTAAATCGCAAAAAATTAGTTTATTTCGTTAATCCTTGGCAAAAATCAATTTTTGATGCATAATATAAATTCAGCTTCTTGAGATACGTAAGTTTGCGATTTTTCGAAAAATGCAATACAAAAATTTTCGAAAAAAGGTTCTACTCGAAATTGCAGTGGTTCTGTAAAAATCCTTACAAATCTCTATTTGACTCGGAATCGATTTAAAATTTGGTGAGCATATACAAAAGAGTTTGAATTTTACGAATAAGAGAATGAAAAAATAAAAAAAAAAATGTGGGATATAACTGCTCTCAACTCCGAAAGAACTTTCTAAATCGAAAACGGTTAGAGATGGAGCAATTTTGCGAACGCCAATCGATTCAGAATGATCGAATTAGTATACTTTGTGAATTTGAAGTTAATCAGCATAAAAAAATAACTACTCAAAAAATGTCCAAGGGGAATACCCCTAAAAATCATGAAAATTACAAAATCATCAGATTTACTTGAAATTACCACTATATACTCAAAATTTCATGCTGATTCTGAAAATATATGATTTGGATAAGCTCAGATACAAGGTGTACTATAAAATAGCGATAAAACGCAAAACAATTCGCACCATAAAATTTTCAAAAAAAAAAATTGAAATTTTTGGAAAAAGTCCCTTCAAACGTATTTTCTCGAGCTGATTCCGAATATGTCATTGAAAATTTAATTGAATGAAGAATTAACCAAAAAAGAACTGTGTAAATCGCAAAAAATTAGTTTATTTCGTTAATCCTTGGCAAAAATCAATTTTTGATGCATAATATAAATTCAGCTTCTTGAGATACGTAAGTTTGCGATTTTTCGAAAAATGCAATACAAAAATTTTCGAAAAAAGGTTCGACTCGAAATTGCAGTGGTTCTGTAAAAATCCTTACAAATCTCTATTTGACTCGGAATCGATTTAAAATTTGGTGAGCATATACAAAAGAGTTTGAATTTTACGAATAAGAGAATGAAAAAATAAAAAAAAAAATGTGGGATATAACTGCTCTCAACTCCGAAAGAACTTTCTAAATCGAAAACGGTTAGAGATGGAGCAATTTTGCGAACGCCAATCGATTCAGAATGACGGAATTAGTATACTTTGTGAATTTGAAGTTAATCAGCATAAAAAAATAACTACTCAAAAAATGTCCAAGGGGAATACCCCTAAAAATCATGAAAATTACAAAATCATCAGATTTACTTGAAATTACCACTATATACTCAAAATTTCATGCTGATTCTGAAAATATATGATTTGGATAAGCTCAGATACAAGGTGTACTATAAAATAGCGATAAAACGCAAAACAATTCGCACCATAAAATTTTCAAAAAAAAAAATTGAAATTTTTGGAAAAAGTCCCTTCAAACGTATTTTCTCGAGCTGATTCCGAATATGTCATTGAAAATTTAATTGAATGAAGAATTAACCAAAAAAGAACTGTGTAAATCGCAAAAAATTAGTTTATTTCGTTAATCCTTGGCAAAAATCAATTTTTGATGCATAATATAAATTCAGCTTCTTGAGATACGTAAGTTTGCGATTTTTCGAAAAATGCAATACAAAAATTTTCGAAAAAAGGTTCGACTCGAAATTGCAGTGGTTCTGTAAAAATCCTTACAAATCTCTATTTGACTCGGAATCGATTTAAAATTTGGTGAGCATATACAAAAGAGTTTGAATTTTACGAATAAGAGAATGAAAAAATAAAAAAAAAATTGTGGGATATAACTGCTCTCAACTCCAGAAGAACTTTCTAAATCGAAAACGGTTAGAGATGGAGCAATTTTGCGAACGCCAATCGATTCAGAATGATCGAATTAGTATACTTTGTGAATTTGAAGTTAATCAGCATAAAAAAATAACTACTCAAAAAATGTCCAAGGGGAATACCCCTAAAAATCATGAAAATTACAAAATCATCAGATTTACTTGAAATTACCACTATATACTCAAAATTTCATGCTGATTCTGAAAATATATGATTTGGATAAGCTCAGATACAAGGTGTACTATAAAATAGCGATAAAACGCAAAACAATTCGCACCATAAAATTTTCAAAAAAAAAATTGAAATTTTTGGAAAAAGTCCCTTCAAACGTATTTTCTCGAGCTGATTCCGAATATGTCATTGAAAATTTAATTGAATGAAGAATTAACCAAAAAAGAACTGTGTAAATCGCAAAAAATTAGTTTATTTCGTTAATCCTTGGCAAAAATCAATTTTTGATGCATAATATAAATTCAGCTTCTTGAGATACGTAAGTTTGCGATTTTTCGAAAAATGCAATACAAAAATTTTCGAAAAAAGGTTCGACTCGAAATTGCAGTGGTTCTGTAAAAATCCTTACAAATCTCTATTTGACTCGGAATCGATTTAAAATTTGGTGAGCATATACAAAAGAGTTTGAATTTTACGAATAAGAGAATGAAAAAATAAAAAAAAAATTGTGGGATATAACTGCTCTCAACTCCAGAAGAACTTTCTAAATCGAAAACGGTTAGAGATGGAGCAATTTTGCGAACGCCAATCGATTCAGAATGATCGAATTAGTATACTTTGTGAATTTGAAGTTAATCAGCATAAAAAAATAACTACTCGAAAAAAGTCCAAGTAAAAATCATGAAAAATACAAAATCATCAGATTCACTTGAAATTACCGTTATTTACTCAAAATTTTATACTGATTCCGAAAATTTAGGATTTGGATTCCAGGTGTGCCATAAAATAGCGATAATACGCCAAACATTATCTCGCACTATCGAAATTTCAATAAAGTCCCTTCAAACGTATTTCCTCGAGCTGATTCTCAATATGTCATTGAAAATTGAATTGGATAAATGATTAATCAGAAAAGAGCAATAAGGACCCCGCACCGCATCAATGGGAAATTGGCTTTCGGTGAATTTGCTTGATTTTTTTATATATTATAGACCTCATAATGCTGATCAAATGTCTCTATTGCACCAACATTCTAAATCAAATAGGTTCGATTATACAGGGTGCTGAAGTTCACTTTTCCAGAATTTCAAATGTCGATTGTGTCGATACTATTTCGAGTATATGAACCAAATCAACTACGCATCGTTTGTTCGATAAGTCGACTCGGATCCACTATAAAGTACATCAATTCCTACACGTACTCACATTATACAGGGTGAGTCCAAAAGCTTGTTTAGTTGTGAAATATCTAAAAATGAATGAAATTCCAACGCTCAATTTTTCAGAATTCACCACAAAACTGGCTAACTTTGGATTCACCCTGTATATCGTGAGTACGTGTATGAATTGATGTACTTTATAGTGGATCCGAGTTGGCCTATCGAACCAATGATGCGTAGTTGATTCTGTTGATATTCTCGAAATAGTATCGACACACTGGCCATTTGAAATTTTGGAAAAGTGAACTTCAGCACCCTGTATAATCGAACCTATTTGATTTAGAATGTTGGTGCAATGGAGACATTTGATCAGCATCATGAGGTCTCTTAACATATGAAAAAATCAAGCAAATTCACCGAAAGCCAATTTCCCATTGATGCGGTGCGGGGTCTTTTGTCGAAATCGCAAAAAATTAGGTTAATTCGTTAATCCTTGGCCAAACCCAATTTTTGATGCATGAATTGAAATCAGCTCGTCGAAATACGTAAGAGGGCATGCTGAAAATTTTCGAAAAATCAAACATAAATATTTTCGAAAAAAGTTTCATCTCCAAATTGCAGAGGTTCTGGAAAAAGCTTACTAAATCTCTGTTTGACTCGGAATCGCTTTAAAATTTGGTGAGCATATACAAAAGAGTTTGAATTTTACGAATATGAGAATGAAAAAATTTAAAAAAAATTGGCGGGATATAATTGCTCTCAACTCCAGATGAATTTTCTAAATCGAGAACGGTTGGAGATAGAGCAATTCTGCGAACTCCAATCGATTCAGAATGACGAAATTAGTATACTCTGTGAATAAGAATTGAAAAAATGTTACTTATTTTCCTAAAAACTATAACTTTTGAGATTTAGCAAATTTTGAAACAATTTTTAACAATTCAAGGAACTGAAAATCACCTCTATACAGGCCGTTTCTTTTATCATGTGGTAACATTGCTATATTCTAAACCGTGATAGAAACAAAGACGATTAAATGAGAAAAAATGTAACTATTGTGGTGAGCAGTACATTGGTCAGAGAAAATCTACGGGGACTTTTGCCCTTCCCGACTTATACAGGGAAAACTAAAAATGCTGTTTTCGGTTTTTTACGAATAGAATGGCTATTTCAGAAAATATAAAAAATTAACGAGGAAAGTTTTATTGTATTCAAAATGTACTAGAACTACGTAATGATGAATTTTTAATTAAAGTTAAAAAACCAAAAACAGCCTTTTCAGTTTTCCCTGTATAAGTTGGGAAGGGCAAGAATCCCCGTAAATTTTCTATGACCAATCAACTGCTCACTATAATAGTTACTTTAATCGTCTTTGTATCTATTACGGTTTAGAATATAGCAATGTTACCTACCACATGATAAAAGAAACGGCCTGTATATCTGATAGGGACTGAGTAGGTTGTGCATTGATTCATTTTGTTGTTTCATCTATTTTCAGATTTCATATCATGTTTTTTTTGGTGAGTTCATCGGAAAATTTCATCCAGATGTCACTTATTTTCCAAAAAATATAACCTTTGAGATTTTGCTGATTTGTCAAGAAACTGAGAATCACTCAGTATATCTGATAGGAGCTATCTCACTGTATAATATATTCGAACCAGCATAGAGCTACAATGTTTCAGACGTACGTAATACATGGATTCTAAGGTGGTACTAAATATGCAAAAATATACAGGGTGTTCTATTTGAAAATATCAACATTAAATTCTCAAATTTCTTTGAAAGCCCTTTTATCAATGGAAATATTTCTTGCGATGAGCCTCTGTCAACAAATTTATGAATAGTCATAGATTTTCTACCCTTTCTGGAATGACAAGATACAAAATCTTGATGGTGTTATATCTGAGTAATTTTTTTCAGCAATTGATGCACGTAATTAATATTCGAGAGTTGATTAGATTTTCTACAAGTTATACATTATACCAGAAGTATTCGGGTTCAGAGAGAACCATTATTTTTTTTTACAGAATGTATGTTCTTTTGGTTTTGGGAGTGGTGGCCTCTTCATCGGCATTCTTGGAATCATATCTTGAACCAAACAGCTGTCCCGATAAACAGTTCGCTTGCAGAAATGGTAAATGTATAGAAACAAAGTTGAGATGCGATGGTTTCAACGATTGTATAGATGGCTCCGATGAGAGGGACTGCGGTAAGTCGAAATACATTAACTGAGATATGAATATAGGAGTGCCCCGGGGATCAGTTCTGGGCCCTTTTCCGTTCCGTATATACTGACACGGACTTGTGCCTGTACAAAATGAAACACATATTATTTAATGTAAAGTGTCCCTACTTCTCTTGTAAACTATAATAAAGTATAATCATAATATTTTGGTTCACACCCAAAAAGCTATACAAGTAAAGCTCTTGATTCATTCTAGGTGTTGGGAGGGATTTTCAACCTCTTAAAGATTGTCAAAGAGCACATGCCTGATAATGTTTCATACAATAACGAAAATGTTTCAATATTTAGCCTTTCTTCTTTGAATAAATAAATAGATAATGGCCATGTTTTATTACAGATTTTTTCTTATGCAGAGAGCCACAGTTTCATCGATGTCACAATCATGTGTGCATTAGCAAATCATTTGTTTGTGATGGAGAAAATGATTGCGAGGATTTTTCTGATGAAGTCGATTGTGAGAATTTCAAGGTAAATCATTCGTTGAGCAGTTGTGATATTTCCCACCCCGTCATTATTTCGTGAGAAATGGTGTCATATTAGACACTTTTAACCGAATTTTCCTTTTTGAAAACAGGGTCGTAACCTCAATATTACGATCTGGCAACCCCCCAACTTTTGAACCCAATAACCAATAATTTTATATAGTAGTGACTTCTGTATGGGTCGCCGTAGGTTTCAAAAATAGTTGTTCTTATTTATTTTATTTTCATTAAAATGAATTTGCTCAGGTGGATATTGAAACTGAATGAATATTTTACTTTAAGCGTTCATTCATACACAAAAATGAGCTTCCGAGTTCCAACACTAGATGGCACCATATAACCTATTTCTTTGCAACGCGGCAGCTATGTTAGAAATAATTGGAAGAATATTCGAGTTTCTTTCTATCATTGCGTATTTTCAAATAGTATGAATGCAATGCAAATCAACATTACAGGTTTCCATAACATGACATTCTAATACAAGATGTTAGTGCCATCTAGTAGTGGAACTTTAAAGCATCTAGGTAGCATGCAAATATTTCCTTGATAAGTAGTTAATATCAAAATTCTTTCGTATCCATCAGTACGTATTCTGACGGTGGTTCCATGTCAATCAATGTTTTTACGAAAAAGTCAGCTTTGCTTCGTAACATTTTCTTCATATTTCTTTTATATGATCTTTGGATTTAGTATCCTTCAAAACTTGCAATGGAAATGTTAAAAATAACCTAAAAATTCTGATTTTGTCTTCAATGGGACCTGAATTTTACCTGACAGACTGATAATGAGTTTTTTCAATGGATTGATAGATGTAGCCGTTACTACGTAGTAGGAGATCATCATAAGAAAAGGAAAAGAAAATTTCTATGTTTTTATACCAGTTTAACTTAGTAACACTTCGTTACTGCAGATTCGTCCTATATGGACACTCTCAAACAACAAGAGGAACAGGATCGCCTTTAGGTAATTCCAGATGGAGAAAAGAAAGAAGGATGTGAAGAACGGAACATGAACATCAGATCTGCCTGAAGAAAATTTTAGAGCAGCAGAAAGTCAATAGAGAAGCCCAGTTTTAAAGATTTTTGCAAGAACATGTAAAAAATCCAAAGTTATGAAGAGAAATTGCAATTATATGAAAATTGCAAACATCTCGATTATGAAACTTGTGATAAAAATTATATCTTCTAGGTCACGTGCCTAAAAGATACTCCTTGCATTAGTCAATAAATAAAAGAGAATTTGTGGTGGCTAATCGAATCTCTGTCCTATTTTGCCATTTTTACCTGAAAATAGAGCGTTTCGATATCGTTCAAAAACAACATGGTGTATTTCTGTTTTAATATGTTTGTATCATTATTCTGTTGATAAAATGTATCCCTTGATGGCGTTTGCTGTATAATAAAAGTAGCGGAGATGACTTTGTGAGTTTTTCCATCAACATGAGTTGTTACTATCATTATTTCAGGCGTCACACCACGTGAATAGCACATGCGAAAAAGGCCACTGGCAATGCACGGATAAACTGTGCATTCCCAACGAATGGGTGTGTAACGGGGAACTAGATTGCTTGGACGGTTCTGATGAGGGAATAGGGTGCAGTTCAAAAATAGAATGCGATGGTTTCAAGTGCAAAAATGGCCACTGCATCCCCAACGAGTGGAGGTGCGATGACCACGATGATTGTCACGATAACAGCGATGAAGAGGACTGTGGTGAGTTGGGAGAGGGTGCTTTCCGGTTACTGACGTTTTAATTATATATTCATTCATAGAAACGTAGTAGATTAATAGAAATAATCGCCTTTAATTTTTATTTTTTTTGTGGCAGGTAATTATTTATTAAAATACTCACAACATTGAATAATACTACTGAACTAGTAAATTGACAATAAATCTACAATATATTCATATACAGAATGTCTGTGATATGCTTTTTCACTTCGCTTAGTAGAATATCTGCTAAATCGATTTGCTCGATTCCACAGTAGGATATTCCAGCCGGTTTTGAACCTACCCCCACCACTTTTTCGACATCAGTGACCTTTCCAGTAACTATCAGGTGTATGTCTGATATATTAGTATCGTGTGATTTTGACTAGCATGGCATGGCCTGGCATGACACGATAATTACCTCGTCGTCCCTAGCTCGCAAAGTTCTGTCTTATTAGACTTCTGGGGGTTGTCCGTAACAGTGTAGTCGGCTGATAAAAAGACCACTTTTTTGTTGAGATTTCCTTGATAAATTTTTATGGTTGTTCGGCTTTGAAGGATGTGTGTTTGTATTCGCGGTTTGTGTTTCACTTTGACATGACGTTCGTTAAAGTCGTGAAAGATTTCAGAAACGGTAATGAAGATCTTGGTTTGGCACTGTTCTCTATTCATTATGTGAATACTTTACAACTTGTTATCAAGTTTGTAGGCAGTTGCAGTTGGTGTGGTGAGTGGTGTGTAACCTTTACTTGTTCTCAAACTCACTCGGAGCAAGTATGACCTCAATACATCAACCAATGTTCCTACCAAGTTTGTTAATAGTACAATGATAAACCACACTGAATTCTAAATAATGTAACCTTCATGTGTCCTACAAACTCGCTGCGATACTATATATGTGCAGAAAGAACATACGCTAACACGGATATCCGGGCAGTATGTAATTTGCGATATCTCAAAGACTTCTGGGGCTTGCAACCGGTTGATGGAAATAACAACAAGAAACATCATATCTACCAATATGTTCCCGTCTACAGCATTGAACGGATAGCATGTGAGATACATGGACTAACGCATATCGCACAGTACCCACACACGTGCAGAAAATTACTTTCCGCTCGTGTACGGAAAGTAAATCGCACGCGTATGGATGAGCTGTCAAATGCGTAATTTCTGTTTAGATTTACCACTTCAAGCTATCAAATTTTAATTTCAGAGCACCTAAAACAATCTAGGTATTTGGAAAGTATAAGTTTCTTTGATCCTAAAAAAAGCTATCACTCGTGGGATACGATTCCGCGAACTACCGCGTTTAGTCCAAATCCTGTCGTTTTATCAGTCCTAGTACCATCTGTTTTCTGTGAATTTGGTTAGTTATTGCAGATTGCGTTTCGATATTCCATCACCCCATTCTTTTTATAACGCTCCCACTTTGTTGAATGCCAACTTGTACATTTTTTTCAGAAAATCACTTTCCAATCGACAAATGCACAATGGACAACCGAAAATTCTTATGTTCCAACAACAAAACCTGCATCGACCTGATTACAGCCTGCGACGACCATGCTCAGTGTCCAGATGGATCAGACGAGGGAACTCTTTGCAAATCAGTGTCACTTTCTTGCAAGAATCACGGTTGCTCCCATGAATGTTTTCAATTACCCACTGGACCGAAGTGTTTATGTCCTCCTGGTTATATCACAAAGGATGTCAAGCATTGCCAGGATATCAACGAGTGCGAACAGTTTGGTGAGTATCAAAATGGTTTTTAAATCACTTATCAAGGTGGCCTCTGACAGAAATGTTATTTAATTTTCTTAATATAATTCCATGGTCAACAATGCCGAAAGATTTACTTGAACTAAGAGACAATATACCACGTTTTTCACCACTATTTTCTTTTTTTTGCATAAAGAATATTACATCTTGTGCCTCTTTGTATATCTGGATCTTCGAAATCCATTGAAAAACAAACAAATTATTTTTATGTTCCAAACACTCATTCAGCCTACAATAAATGATTTATTTAAATTTTTAAAAAGATTTGAAGTTTGGATACCATTTTTGTATTATATCCTCTGGAAGAATTATACTAACTTTCGAATTTGATTGGGATGAGGGTTATGGAAATGAGGGCTAGAAGAAAGTGCCAACCTAGAAAGACAAAACATGTTTGAATTTTTTTTTTAGATATTTGTGATCAGAAGTGCCGTAATCTCCCTGGGTCGTACGAATGCTACTGCGATCATAAGTTCATGCTAAAAGAAGACAAAAAAACGTGCAAAGCAGTTGGTGGAGAAGCTTTGATGATTTTCAGTTCCAAGTCTGAAATCAGAGCTTACGCCTTATTTTCCGAGTTGTATTTCCCGATAGCCAAGCAGTTGAAGCAGGTAGTAGGCGTTGATTACGACGGCCATCACATCTACTGGACGGACATCTTTGCGGAACACGAGAGTATCGTGAGGACCACTGAAGATGGTTCGAAACGAGAAGTGAGTGAAAAGTGCAATATGTGGAAAATCAGAACCGGAGCAACTTTCATTTCCGACATTTTTTTAAATTCAAACGAATACGCACATTCTAACCGATTATAAAAAAATCCTATCAGGGTGAAGAATTTAAAAATACCTAGCGAATATACTTTTATATTTCATTTTAGATTTTGATAACTGCTGGACTTGGTTTACCAGAAGACTTAGCTGTTGATTGGCTGACAGGGAATATTTATTTTACTGATGCCGAAAAAGAGCACATAGGTGTTTGCACTAGTGAGGGCGCGCATTGTACGGTTTTGGTTAACAAGGATGTGAATCGACCCCGGGGAATTGTGCTGAATGTTGAAGAAGGGTAAGTAAATCCTCTGCAAAAGTCATATTAAATGAGTTGAATTCAATATCACAATTCAATATTGAAATAACTTCCTCCAACTACCCAGACGGCACAATCATATTGCATGAATATCCTAGACATATTCCACCGGAATATTGGCATATTCTAGGGATATGCCATATCCTCCAAATCATGTGCTATGCATATTCCATAGATATTCAAGGTCACCATGAAATACATGCCAGGAATATTCCATACATCTTCCACCGGCATATTGGCATATGCCAGGAATATTCCATATCCTCCAAAACATGTGATACGCATATTCCACGAATATTCCAAACATATTCCAGGAATATCCTAAAACACATTCATGGTACATGCTATATATACGTTTTCTTACCATAAAATCATGCCCGAAATATATTCTTATGCTTCTTGAAGATGAATTCAGAACATATCCCAGGGTGTCTAGTTTATATATGGAATAAACTACCCTTGATATATTAAATATGAGGTCCAATGTTGAATAAGAATAAAAAATTAAATACAGAAAAAGTATTTATTGCAAAAACTACAAAAACAACATACATATGTATTCTAACACTCTCTTGGCAATCAAATCGGTCTCATTGCACTTTTCAGTTCTTCAGGATCTTTCTTTGTTTTTCTTGATCCTAAAAAACCAATTAGAAGAAAATAAGCCTCATTGTACAATAATTTACTTACAGTGTCCTATTGCAACTCTCAGTAGCTTAGAGTAGGAAAATAGCATGTTTTTCTTCGATTTCTCAGTAAGTTGCTATACGTGTGAGATTTTCTTACATATTTACCGCTAAAAATACCATTTGACATTAAAATATTGCAAAAACACTATGGTAAGGTTAGTCTAAAATTTAATTAAATTGAAGTAATGAACAAGCCTCTAATTTTTATATACAATATCTCATATTACAGGAATGCAGATTATGGAAATATCGAAAAAAATATTGAATATTTGAGAACAGTTGGTCAACATTGAGACACGTTTTTTTTCAATATGTTAAACTAAGTACATGGTATAAATTAAGTGAAGGTAAATTTTAATTCAAATTGACGTCATCTGAGATTCTCTGTGGTATATTTTTACCTTTTATCAAAGTAGCCATGTCTAGATTAGATAATTTCTTTCTTTCCATTTCTTCCAACCTAGCTAAAGGTGCCTTAAAACATCATCGTCAACTAACTGAGGCATACATCTCCTAATACACTGATGCGTCCAACATGAAGAAGCTTTGTCATCTATAAATAAAATTATCACATCTTTTCAGTTATAGTGCACTAATAACAATTTACCAACAAGCACTATCAAAGTATTCGTGAAGGAAGTAAAAAATACTATAATTTCGTCAGTAAGTTCTCCATCCAACTCCATCAACTCTATTATGAAAGACTATGATGGGATAT
This sequence comes from Chrysolina americana, assembly GCA_958502065.1. Taxonomy (NCBI): domain Eukaryota; kingdom Metazoa; phylum Arthropoda; class Insecta; order Coleoptera; family Chrysomelidae; genus Chrysolina; species Chrysolina americana. The sequence continues at coordinate 99,368,794 of OY293411.1, forward strand.
CGATATCTACTGATTTTTGGATTATCTTGGATATTATTTCCTTACTTAGAATTTCTTATAGCCGTTATCATTTCTGCATTTTGTGTGGCCCTTCCCTTAAAAATATTTAGAAGTGTCATAGGACTTTCAGTAGAATCTCTAGAAAACAAAGGAAATTTAATAAAAAAATGCATGAATATACTTTTTAGAGATTTACTTACTTTTACAGGATAAACATTTTTGTTTTGCTGCGGGTGAAATACATTCTTGAGTTCGACAGATCTGGGTTACTGCGTTCACTTCCTTTTCTTAGTCCACTGATACTGTTACAAACTGAGACGAGCTGGATAGTTGCAAATTATTACCTGGAAAAATATATTATTTGTTATACTAACGAATGAAAACTAAAAACAGAAAAGTTAAATTCCGAATTATCTTACCAGGAGTCGTTGGTGATTTCAACTGCGGATATTTTCTAGCAACTTTTTCTGGAGTATGTAATAATAGTCTCAACAGCACTAAAACACTTCCACCCATACGAGGGCTTTCAGCTTTCACTTTCACTAGGAACATCTAAACAAATTTCATTTTCACAGCGCGTTTGCGACGATTGACAAATGACAATTACAGCTGACAATGTCAAATATTCATAAACTGATCGCAGCGCCAATCAGCTTATTTGTCAGTCTCCGGCGTCGAGCGTAGATAACCGAAACATTTGATTGGTTGAAATTCCACTTCAAACTTCAAACGTACTACTTCATAAACTAACTAATTAAATGGGCCATTTTGGCTATAAATGCTTGCGGTTTTTCAGTTTTTATTAAATACATATTCGAGAAACTTTTGATATTTTTCTAACAAAACGTTTCTTCAAATTGACATGCCTTTTGAATATTCCCAGAATATTCAAAAACTTACGGTTTTGCTTGATATGCCTTTTGAATATACCAGCAATATTCAAGGAGAATATCTCATGGATATGCGTGAAAATATATTCCAGGAATATTCTCAATGTGTATAAGATCAAATAAATATTCATGAAATATTCCAGGAATATTGCAATATCTGTTGGAAAATAGGATGTTGTAGGCATATTCCAGGAATATTGGGTGCCGTCTGGGTACAGATTTTTTATTATTTTGTTACAAGAAATTGCTTATCTTTCTCCGAAGTGGTTTTCCATAGACTTCCGCAGAAAGTTTGGATTTGGAGTTTGATCTACAATAAGTATTCTTTTTTTGATGATTTTTAATAACTGATCCAAGAGAGGCAAAGTCCAAACGTGGCTAAGTAACGAAAATCTGAAAGCCACTGACTGGGGGTGGACTGAACAAAATAATCGTTTAGTTCCCGTAAGAACCACTGATCCACCAATCCCTAAAACATTGCTTGATCAGATTTCGTGTTCATGCAGGAAAAAAGGATGTTTTGATGCATCATGTACTTGTAAAAAACACAGCTTGAGATGTTCGAATCTTTGTGCACACTGCCACGAAGATACTTGTTACAATTTACTAATAAATAATAATGATACAATTATGTCTGATGATGAATGTAGATCCGAGGATGAAAGCGATCATTTCATGTCAATAGACAATATTAATTTTAATAGAGAAGTAGCAGAATGCGATGAACCTGCCAAAAAAAGAAGGATTTTGTAATTGAATATTCTCAATGTGTATAAGATCAAATAAATATTCATGGAATATTCCAGGAATATTGCAATATCTGTTGGAAAATAGGATGTTGTAGGCATATTCCAGGAATATTGGGTGCCGTCTGGGCATTGGTATATTCGAAAAATGTATTTCAGTGATATGTACTGGACCGATTGGGCAAAACCGGCTAGGATCGGGTATTCTTCAATGGATGGATCGAATGATAGAGCCTTCATATCGACAGATATTCATTGGCCAAACGGTTTAGCTCTGGATCAGTCGAACCAAAGACTTTACTGGACTGATGCCAAAAAGATGACCCTTGAAAGTATTCGCTTGGACGGAACAGATAGAAGGGTAAGACTACTGATTATTGGTTATGGAATTACTTGAAGGAATTGGAAAACCTAGGCTTTTTCACATAATTTCAGAAAAATTATCGGTAGAAGAACTCTGATAAAAACTTTCAGAATGTTTGTCAATATTGTGAATAAAACCGTTAAATCAAACTTCATACCAACTAGAAATTCTGAAATACATAGTTATCATACTAGGCAACATAACTTGTTTTATATTGATCCTGCTAGGTTAATTTTTGGTCAATGTATTTTTTCAATTCTCTCAAATTTTAATAGATTGTTGAATCATCATCATACATCATACAATTTGAAAATATATTGAAACACTAACTAATTATTTATTTTCAGTATATGTTGTTTTAGAAGCCTCGTCTTTAGAATCACCATAACGACTATTCTTTGGGTATTTTTTTCAATTATTCTATTTTGAGTTTTTTTCTTTTCATATCAGTTTTACGTAACTGTCTGACTGTTTCATGTTATTCTTTTGGAAATATTATATATTTTACTTTCGTAATATTTGTTATATTTCTTGTAATATAAATATTGATGTATGAATAAATAAATGAATAATTATATGAATAAATACATTACTTCAATAATACATGAGTTCAATGAGCTTAAAATTTCTGTTATTTTTTCTAAGACGTTCACCTGTAAGAGATTTACATGTTACCTTTTCGTTTCAAATGAGTTATCATATTGTTTTTCAAGCGATAATAGAGGACACTTTTTGGAGTTCCACCATATACAACATTCTACCTTTTCATCATAGTTATGTTGGCAAAAATTAATTATTTTGTAATTCAACCGAATATTTATTCATAATCAACAAGCCCTTTCTGTAGTATGCAAGTGTTGGAAAACATTTCTTCCTTTGTGAAAAAAACATTTATATCAATCAACACGAAAGCAGGAATTAAATGAAAAAACAATCCCAATCAAATATTAGTTTATTATATTTTCGAAATGAAATTGTTTTCAAAACACAACTGTTTCCAGTTCGTAACAACATCAGTTTTTATTCTTCAGAGATTGTTCAATCTCCTGACACTCAATGTGTACCTATAATGTTATTGGAGATCTTCGATATTTAAAAAAATCCAATGGGGTAAAATCTGACAACCTAGCAGGCCATTTGGACTCCGCACTCGAGGAGAAAAGAACCAATGATGTGACAGCCTGCCGCCTTGACTTATTTTCCACCCATGTGGAGAATCTAGCCACATGAATTGCTGGCACAGTGTTTCTGTCACTTTTATAAAACGTGTTTTTCTTTCGTTCTAACCAACTTTCCGTTGCAGATTGTCCTGGAGGGAGTTGTAAAGCACCCTTATGCCATCGCGGTTTTCGAAAACAAACTGTACTGGTCAGATTGGGCCACTCATTCCATTCAGGCTTGCGATAAATTTACTGGCAAAAACCATCACACCATCGTTAAAGAAGAGCACGAATATATATACGGCATCAGCATATACCACTCGGCTCTCCACAGAAGACTCGATAATCCTTGCGCATTATCTTTCTGCAGCCATATCTGCTTGTTGAACGGTAAAACTTATAGCTGCGCTTGTCCTGAGAATATGATCCTAGGTAGCGATAACCACAATTGTAGAGGTTAGTGGTAGTTGTATCGGCAGTCAAACTGTATGCTGTGTTAACGAAATCATCATGGTGTTGAATTTTTTAGACAGGGGACCCAAAGAAATGCTGATCGCGGGGGCCAAGGACAGCTTGGTTCACATCGAACACAAATTTTTGGGGAAACATGATGTCACGTATCTGCCCACCATAGCCAAAAACATTGGTTGTTTGGCGTACGATAGTTTCAACAATTCACTGATAATCAGCGATATAGCCGAGAAGAAAATCATCACTCTGGATATGGATAATGGAATCAATAAAGTTCTTGAAATCGATGGGTTGGGAAATGTAACAGCCATGGATTATGGTAAGAATTATATGAGAGATAGAATAAAATCAAATATGAGCATAACATGATCAGTTTTAATAATATGATCTGATCTGACATGATTTTACACCTCTTTTACAATCACTCTTATGTGACGTAATACGACTACTCAAGTTCCCTGACGTTTGACCTAAATAACATTGTTTTTGTATCTATCGAATGGCTTCAAATCATGCATACTGATTCTGATAAATATTGTTTTGCAGATCCCAAAGGTAATAACCTGTATGTATGCGATCATGAAAAGGGAACATTGGAAGTCATCAGTCTCAATACTTTTGCAAGAAAAATTCTTCTGCACGATATGAATGGGGAAATTCCCGAAGCCATTGCTGTGGTTCCTGATGAAGGGTGAGATTTGAATTTTGATAACACGTATTTCAAATGGGATTCATAATAAATATTCATTCGTATGCAAATTGTTTAATAGTACAAAGGTGTAGAAGGGCAAGTTATAGAATAGCGAGTGGTAATTCAGAATTCCGAAATACCATGTCGATCATAAAATTCCGGATTGGTAAGTCGGAAATCTAAGAAGACCTAGAAGTGACACACTAATTTTGTTTCAAATTCTGACTAAGTACCTCGGATTTTCATAATTCTCACTTTGTACCTCGGAATTCCGACCTACCAAGTCGAAATTCCGACATACCAAGTCGGAATCATAAAAATCCGGGTTAGTAGACTTACCAAGTCGGAATTCTAAAATACGAAGCCAGAATTCTGAGATAAATGAAATTCCAAATTAGTAAGTCGGAATTCCGAGATACCAAGTCGGAATTTCAAGATACAAAGTAGGAATTCCAATATGCGAAGATGGATTTATGAAATTCCCAGTTATAGTTATTCAGAATTCCCAGAAACCAAGTCGGAATCATGAAATTCCGAGTTAGTAAGTCTGAATTGTACGAGGACGTAGAAGGACTCAGTAACTCGGATATTCATAATTCCGACTTACCAATTCGGAATTCATCGGACATACCAAGTCGAAATCATAAAATTCCGAGTTAGTGAGTCATAATTCCGAGATACCAAGTCAAAATCATAAAATTCCGAGTCATTAAGTCGTAATTTCGAGATACCAATTATAAAATTCCTAGTAAGTAGTAGTAAGATACCAAGTCTGAAATACGAAATTTTGAATTACCATGTGGTAATTCCAAGATACGAAGTTGGAATTATGAAATTCCGTGTAAGTAATTCAGAATTCCGAAATACCAAGTTGGAGTCATGAAATTCCGAGTAACTCGAAATTCTACGAAGGCGTAGAAGGCCACACTAATTTTATTTTTCAAATTCCGACTTTGTAACTTGAATTTTTATAATTCTGACTAACCATGTCGGAATTCCGACATATCAAGTCGAAATCATAAAATTCCGACTTGGAGTCATGAAATTCCGAGTAACTCGAAATTTGACGAAGGTGTAGAAGGGCCATACTAATTTAATTTTTTAAATTCCGACTTTGTAACTCGAATTTTTATAATTCCAACTTAGTATCTCGGAATACTGACTCACCAAGTCGAAATCACAATATTCCGAGTTAGTAAGTCGTAATTTCGAGATATCAAGTCGGAGTTATAAAATTCCGTAGAAGTGACACATCAATTTTATTTTTCAAAACCCGATCTAGTAACTCGGATTTCCATAATTCCGACTTTGTATCTCGAAATTCCGACTTACCAAGTGGTTTAATAATGAAAAATTATTGAATTAAATAGCTTTACGACGGGGTTTCTTCGTAGGTGTCTTTATTTAGTTTATTGATTTCATTGATCACTTATCAAATTATGTATTTATTTGTGATTGAACCTATCATCAGCGGTATGAAAAAATTGAAATTTGTTGAATCATTGATTCATTTTGTACCATCAGTTAATAAAACAATGCATACAGGCCTACAGAATTGAACTCTGCGGAGCTCTCAATTTTGTTTCACCATCATATTTTACAGGGTGATGTTTGTCGTTTTGAGAGACGCGGATTGGAAATCTTGTCATTTGGATCGCTTCTACATGGACGGGACTGGTCGCACACATACTCTGGAAGATCATCTAGTTGGCCCTGTATCACTACACTATGATCACGACCTGAATAGAGTTTTCTTCGCTGATGCTGGCACGGGCTTGATCGAATCAACTAGTGTTGAAGGTTTGAACATTTCGATAATTTTCATCATTCATGTGTTTTTCAGTAGTGAATGATTTTTAGTCCGCGGTAAATGAAAATAGCCATCTCTTACCCATTATAAGGACCCCTAGTAGTAAGATTTTAGCTCCCGATGATGCTATTTTTTGTCGAAATACACGTATATATTCTTCAGAATTTGTTTTTATAAATGAATGTAATCGAATCATAGTTGTTAATGAAAGCGGAAAGAGTTGTCATTGAAAATTATTCGGGATATGAATTAAATATTCTGTAATATTTGTACTAATATTTCTATCAGTTCTTTTCGTATATTAGTCTACAGACATCATTTTATAAAATTGATACCTTTTAGGTGATGATCGACACGAATTTCGCAAGTTAACGACGAAACCTGTGAGCATCACCACATTGAATAAGGATCTTTTCTGGGTAAACGCGAAATCAAAGCGGATGTATTGGGCAGAGAAGAAAACTTCATCGGCCTTCAACAAAAAAATTACTTTGGGTAAGCAAATGACAAAATCTTGAATATCGCAGAGATTATTTAATTATAGTTAAAAAATGTATAACATCTAGTCACTCTATCTCTCAAATCGCTCATGGTTAACAATGTGTAAATTTTGGCCCTTCACCTAGTTTTGAAATAGTTTGGAATTCGTTTTCAGTCACATATCAGGAATTATTGAAAGAAATAAGTGACAAGCTATTCATTAATAAAGGAGTTCTCCAGGGTTCTATTACCCGGAGTTTAATTCTAACTTGATAATGTAACTGTTGCACTACAGAGTATTTTATGAAAAAAACACGCTTTCATTGGTACACCCGGTATTCAAAAATAGAGGTTTTTATGCGCATATAGTTTACACACTAACATACAGAAGAAAATAACATGTCAATAAAAAAAAACGTCCAAATCGAACAAGTAGTTTTGACGAAAATGTATCGTAAACTTTTGCCTAATTTTTGGTGATGCGTTAATTTCTTGGGGAACTGTAGGTATGATGTATGAATACGATGAATACATGTTCAAAGCCCTTGAGTGCCTTAGTTTTTCTTCAGGCTTTCGATTATATAGAATTGCTCTATTCAACAGTAAGATGCATCTGTTTTTATATTTCAAACGGGAATCACGATTCCTTGAAATAGGTCCTAAAGTAATGATACATTTACAGTTTTTGAACGAGAACTCACATTCCACCAGGCCAACAAAGTTTTTCTTTTCAATTTTTCCAGTAGTTGAAACTTCTGAAATGTTAGTGTGTGTCCCAGACCAGAACTTGCACTGTAGAAAGTTTTGATGGGTTGAAGAAGAAGTTGCATCTGTTATACTAATTCAACGCATGAGGGTTTGTCTTTCTGCTTATTTGGAGATTATACCCTTGGCAACATAGCCGAATATATTCATAGTGTAGTGAAAATACACTAAACTAATTTTGCTAATTTATTTAAAACTTTTCTTAACCAATTATTAATCTAAAACATTGACTTCACTCTTTCAAATTATTTTTACTGTCGCTGTCTGTGGAATCTCGAACTATATCTGTAACTGCAATTCTGCGACTCTGCCCGCCCTCTGATGTTGAGCGTCTTATATACCGACAAGCAGATTCTCTTTTACAGTTCTCGAACTATCTAGACTACAGGGCAACTCATTCAGATGGCTCTCGAAGTAACGATGCCATTTGAGCAGCTAGTTCTCTTTCCTTCTTGGAAGTGATGAGTTATAGTTGATCCGTCATCAAGCGGAGATGATATCACGCGTTGTTTGGTCGAATTATTAAAGAGGCAGTCAGGACCGGCCTCGAAATTGTTACAATAGATTTTATCATCAACTTCTTGTACTTGCGTTTTACTCAAGGTCACTTTACTCATTTCAGACCTTTCGGAAGAACCGGACCGCCTCCACGTGATATCGGTAACCCCCAGGAGAACCCAAATAGGACCTTGCCGTGTCAACAACAACGGATGCAGCCACCTCTGCCTCTTGTCGCACAAATCGACGGTCTGCGCATGCCCAACCGGCTTCGAAATCTCCAGCGACAACCGCACTTGCATCAAGCGGCTGCATTGCGACTCCACAGAGTTCTTCTGCCCCCAGTCCAACGCTTGTATTTCGAAGATCTCGAGATGCAACGGACACAAGGACTGTGCCTTCGGAGAAGACGAAATGGACTGCGACACGAATAAATGCGCGAGCGGCTTCTTCCGTTGCGACAACGGCGACTGCATTGAAGAGGTGCTCGTTTGCGACCACCATTACGACTGCAAGGATAAGTCCGATGAAGGAAACTGCGCCGATGGGAAGAAGAAGGTGGGGTGTCCATCTCGGCAATTCCAATGCGAAAATGGGGAGTGTGTCGCCGAGCGATTCGTTTGCGACGGCTACAAGGACTGCAGAGATAGTTCGGATGAGATGAATTGCGAAAAAACGTTCTGTTCGGATACCCAGTTCAGGTAATGGCATAGACCCGGAAGCAAGTAATATTTTTATTGGGGATTTTCATCGTTTCAGGTGCGATTCAGGAACTTGTATTCCGAAAAGCTGGGAATGTGACCACGAATACGATTGCTCCGACTTTTCTGATGAACATTCTGGGTGTGGTGAGTATCACTGACGTTTTGAATATCGAGTTCATTAAGTTTTTTTACGAAAACTATTTTCTTTTCCACGGAACACCTCAGTTGCCTAACGAAACACTGACAACCACGAAAAATACAGAACAATTGAAGGGGCAAGTGGAAGAAGGAGTTATGTAACAAATATGTGTTTGTGAGAAAAATAGGTTTTAGTAAAGTTAGCGTCCTTGATGTTTAATGTAACATAGCCCCTTCTACCACTGTGTATCTGCTCAGATATGAAGAATATATGCAAATCCTGACGGGGCAAGTAACATATGCGCATAACACCTTCTTCCATGACATAACCGAATATTTTCAGAAAATATCACTTCCACTTGCCCCTTCAATTATGGATACATTTCACGATGAACAAATTGAAATTTGTCATCGGATCTCTTTATAGAGTACTTTATTCTTCACCTCAATAATTTTGCGAAGAATTCTTTGAATTTCTATCTTTCATAGCATCGAAATATGACCACATAATCTGTGAGGGAGACCCCAACATCGATTTCCTAAACCCACTCAAATTATCGATGAACCAACTCGCTACAGTGCGACTGGCTGTAAATTACTAGATCTAAAATTATGCTCAGAAACATTAGATATCACCGACCGTAAAAATAAAAACTTTAATTCCATAAATATTTTATATGACTTGTCAAATATGAACTTTGAATCGACATATCACCTCAAATACGTAGCCGACAAGGTAAATCTATTTAACACACTGATCTTGACAACTTTTGATCATCAGGCTCCTAAAAAAACTGTACAAATAACAAAGAATAAAGCTCCCTGGCTCACTGACAATTTGAAGACGATGATGAGACTGAGTGAAAAAATTTAAAATAGTAGATCCATCCACCATTGGAACTATTACAAAGAGCTTATAAACCTCACAAACCGCACAATAAAACCAGAAAAGAAAGCCTTCTTTGAATTCCGTCTCAGGAATACTGTCAAAATCTGGAAAGGTCTGGCTGCCCTGGATAAGAAAACACGCAGAACAATTCCTGAACATCTCAGGAAATTTTATGATATCAACAAATTTTTCTGCGATAGTTCTACAAACGTTTTGCTTCCCGACCCTGGCTTATGTCACATTTTTCAAATAACACACTCCAAAAGTATAACAGTGGTTCCTTTCATGCAACCACAGACGATAAGGTCTATAAACCTTTACTCAAAATAAAATCTGATGCATTAGGTCCTGAATATCAAAATGATACTGCATTGCTGTCCATATATCATTCCATATATCGGTCATATTTTCAACACATGCATTAAGATCCTGTGTATCCAAATATTTGGAAAAAATCTCAGGTCATTCCCTAGGCTAAAATATTGGTACTCCATGATTTCAATGATTTGCGACCTATCACCATACTATGTGCGATATCTAAAGCTTTCGAAAAAATCATTGATGCTCAAATGCGAATTTATCTCGATAATAACGAAATTATTTCCGCCTCTCAATCCGGATTCCGATCGGACTACAGCTGCACAACCGCACTCCTAACAGTTGTCGATGACATCCATTCATCAATGGATCGCAATAAACTGAATATATTGGTGTTGATCGATTATTCCAAAGGGTTCCAAAGAATCAACCATCTGATACTTTTAAATATATTGAAATATCTTGTTTTTTCCGCTACTGCCGTTCTTTTATTAGGAAATAATCTGATAAGGCGTTTCCATTGTATATCACTGGGAGGAAACAAATCAGATTTCTTGGAAACGCCGAATGGCGTTCCGCATGGTTCAATTTTAGGTCCTCTACTCTTCATACTCTATACCTCTCAATTTTCCTATTATTTACGCTATGCCAACATCCATAGCTTTGCTGACGACACACAAATTTATATGGAATGCGATGAAGAAAATCTGGGAGCAGCTTGTCAACAAATTAACACAGGTGTAAATTCTCTCATAACGCTGTCAAAGAAATACTGACTTACAGCAAATCCCACCAATTCATTCGTTATTATTTTTGGGACACCTGCTTCAAGAAGGGGATGTTGACTTCTCCCTTAAATTTTATTTCCATGCCTAACTGATTTTGAAGCGTGGATAATTATTATTATTAAAGTAAAAATAGACTTTTTCTAGAACCTCCTTTGAAAATTTACGTTTTCTCCCTAGTTTTATATCACCGGCGAAACCGGAAGTGAAAATAAAATCATTAGTAGGTCAAAAAGTGCCGCTTATATGTACATGGGATATCCCAAATTTCAATCTTCAAAACTAACGGAGATACAGGGGGTGTACCATGATCCTGTTACACCCAGGATAACAAGAGTAAAGACTGAATTCTTCGATATTTTTTTGTAACTCAATAATGTGAATAAAAAATATGCTTACCTTTTTAATACTAATAATTCTTTATCAGCCTCTATCACTTGCTCCCCAACCACGTTCACCTGCGCAAATGGTAAATGCCTCGACAAGAAACTCGTCTGCGACAAAAGCGACGACTGTGGCGATAATTCGGATGAAACGTCTTGTTTCACCTCCACCAACCGTTGCGCTTCCAACGAGTTTTCTTGCACTTCGAACACCTCCATGTGTATTTCTATGACAGCGAAATGCAACGGATCCATCGAGTGTCCGAAGGGAGAGGACGAACAGGAATGCGGGGACTGCGTGGAGATGGAGTTCAGATGCCTCAACAAGAAGTGTGTCCCAGTCCAGTGGACTTGCGATGGACTCGATGATTGTGGGGATAGCAGCGATGAGACTACCGAAAGGTGCTTGCACAAGAACAAAACGATTGAGGCGTTGGCTGTTGTTCATACTTCATGTGAGAACGGATTTAGGTGAGAATTTCAGTTGATAATAGTATTGAGTTTAGCAAAACAGAATTTATAAAAGTGGAATTCGAATTGCAACATAATGGTAGTTCGTATCTTGATAGCGTGTATCAATGGTTTGGTGACGTCCCATAGCCTAAAAATTTTTAGTGTTCAGGTGGAAAGATGTGTGAAAATAAAATCTCAAGGGCTATTTCAGGATGGGATATGCCTGTTGGAGAACCATCTAGTGAACTCTGGTCTGCTGCTCTTTTAGTACCACTGTTGGACTCACTGTTAGGGGTAATTATTAGAACAATTGCAAACTCATCATCTGCTCTATTGCATAGAAGATCATTTCACCCTGTAAATCTTCTAGAGATTCTGGTTCGGTTGCATAGATTTTGTTTTTCAAGTGACCCCATAGAAAAAAGTTGAGTGGGGTTAAATCTGGAGATCTGGCAGGCCACTCTATAGAGCCTCGTGTTGCAATCCAACTTCCTGGAAATATTTTATCAAAAACCGCCTCAACAGGCTGTGCATAATGTAATGTAATGTAATGTGATAAATAAATTATCTACAATAAACCCAACTTTTTTGTTACAGATGTAAAAATGGGGATTGCTTGGACATGAAACTGATTTGCAATGGCAAACATGACTGTTACGACGGATCAGACGAAGATGGATTATGTCCCACATCTTGTGAAGGATCGGCCAATCGCTGCACCCATATATGTAACAAAACCCCAATGGGCCCTTCATGCGCCTGCAAACCTGGCTTCAAACTGATGGGAGATGGATTCAGCTGTGTGGATTTGGACGAATGCGACAACCATCCACCAGTGTGCAGCCAACTCTGCCATAATCACGATGGGGGATTCAATTGTGATTGTTACGATGGATTCTTACTCAGGTAGGCTTCATTTTGAATTTTTGAACAGCGCCAGTATTATTTATCATCGTTGAAAACTAGCGTTTCGACGAAAAGTAGTTGTTATAAACGCAAACACTAGTACTTGACGGATCACGCATCTGACGTTATACGTTGCAAGCTGACGGTTGGTCTGAGGAGCCTACAAGAAATGCAGAGCCTCCTAGACTTACCTCTGTTGCCTATAAACGTCATCTAAATCTCTAACACTCGCTCAAAGATAGGCATGATGAATAATTTGCACAACATAATTTAAAACCATCATCTACAACCATAAAACAAACGTTGATCATCATTAATTTTCACGAGGATTTTTGATTTGACTGATGGACTATGACCCTATATTGGGTGTTTAGTGTTCTTGACAATATCGCTTTCTGTTTTTGTTCGTTGACGCATTTTATTTGATCCATTCATAGTCTTTATTTTTATTTTTTTATTTAAATTACACGTAAACGAGTGTCTTATTACTTTTCCATTTCAGGTCGGATAAAAAATCCTGCAAGGCCGAAGGAACGCCAATGTCGGTAATTTTCTCTGCTGATGGCGAAATTAGAGAACTCTCGCAAAAGACCAATATTCTCTCCATCATTTTTTCAACAACCGCGCCGAAAATCACCGGTATGGGCGTGCTTTTCGATCCAAGGTTCATCTACTTCAGCATCGCCGCAACTTCTACGATTCATAAAATCGATATGGTTTCTCAAACTAGACATTTCATCGGAAACATTGGACAGCCTCAGAATATTGCTGTTGATTGGTCCACTCAGAATGTATACTACTATAACGCAGAAACCGTTTCGAAATCGATCGGTGTTTGTAATTTCGAAGAGAAGTGTGCCAAACTGATTGATATTGATATCCACAGGTAAGGTCCTTTTTTGGTCATTTGTATTGGTGGTGGTCCAGAGGTCATTCTACCGTACATCTTCTCTGTGAATTTATTTGAAGGTTGTAGACGTTGTAATGTAATTTGGGTACATTCATTCCGAAACGAATGTACTCAAATTTTCTGTGAATTGTTGGATTTGGCAACACTGCTGCAGTGATGATAATGGTGTATACTGCGTACACAGCTGTACTACCCTACGATCTCCAAATTATTTCAATTATTTTGATACTTTTCAACATTGCCAAAATATAATTTCATTCGTTTGCAGACAATTAGCAGGTTTGGTTGTCGATTCTGTCAACAAGGTCCTCTTCTATGCATTGAATAGCTGGTACGTCTTCAATTCTCCGAGCTATGTGATCTACAGATGCAATTTGGATGGAACTGACAGGACCGAAATAGTGAAGACAACATCTGGTGAGTTGTCCAAATATTGGAGTTATTTGAACATCATTACAGATTTTTCTACCGTATAATTTTCTGAAATTTATCCGCGGAACCAAGTGAATATAAGAAAAGTTATTTTTATAAATAGTATCTAGGGTATTATAAGTAATTAACTAAAACTAACGTATTATATTTTGTAACTAATGTATTATGTGTTCTTGTGTTATTTTTTAATAATACGATATAGTTTATATTTAATTTTTATCTATATCCATAGATTAAAGAAACAGGAGATGGAACACGACTATACAAATTAATGTGCGCGAAGCCTGCCAAACATTTAGAGTTGAAGCTTAGGAGTGGGGAGCTGCACAGAGTCGTATTCAGGAAAAAAAATTCAGTAATTTCGTCCAAAATCGTATGTTCATTGATGAATATGGTTTTCTCAAATTTCATATAATGCGTGTTCCAGAGACAAATTGTGTCGAGTTCAATAAAATTATACCGATAGAAAAATACAGTTTGTTTCTCGTTTGACTGTCGCAACTGTAAAATTGGGATTTTTAGTGCCGGATTTCTATTATCACCATGATCACTGGTGGTGGTGGTGGAAGTGGTCGTGGTGTTAAGTGTTTGCTTTCCACCTAGGCGTCGTGAGTTCGATCCCCACCGCCTGCCACTGAGCTAAAGTGGTTCAGAATCAGCTTTTATTCAAGTTGTAGGTCCCAGATCTCCTTTGCTCGCGCAATATCTGTTTTTGAGTTTTTTTTTCCAATTTTTTTTTTTAAATCTGGGGCGTGCAATTTTATAATAAAAACTAATTCAGACCGAAGGTGTGTTTTGTCCAAAATATTTTTTCTGTAAAGAAGTACCTTAGGTTGCAAATTCATTTTTGATTCAACTGAAGATTTATTGGCACAATACGATTGTTCAACACATTAAAATATGTGTTAATCCTCTATGCAGGAGCGAATAAAGCTAGCACTCGGTTGTGATACTTGTGGAGGTGAAGACGCTTCAACTGCAATCTGTTAACAAAATTCGAAATCCATTAATCAAAGTAATATCAAAATTTTAACAAGGTATACGAAAATAGAAACAGCGTGTCTCCTCACACATAGTTCTTTTCTAAATGTAGTCGAAACGCGGACATTTCGAATTCAAAGGAATCTACATCTAATATACTTTATTGTTGGAAGTTATAAAAAACTTATAGACAAAGCTTTTTGGTTTTAGATTAATATTAAAATTGAATTCAATTAATTAATTGGCATACACGAGAATTTTCATACAGATCTTCTATCTCGACTGCCATGGCATGTCTCCATAATTCTCTTCTTTCAAGATCGCGCAGAAAACTGAAATTAGTCATGGTAGTGAAACTATTTCATCTAGCAGAACACTTATGGGAAGATCTGATAAAGAACGAACAAAAAATCGCATTATCAAATTAAAAAATTTATGGGGGATTTTGTGTTTATTCTTTTTCGGATAACTTCCAACCCCATTTTGAGGAAATGATAAAAATTTTAAAGAATCCACTTTCATCGGTTTTTGTTTATATTATGACAGCGACTAAGAACCGCGAGCAAATTTATGGAGGAATAACCTCATTACGTTTTATCTGAATGTAATGTGATGTTATCGATAATTTTGTTTACTTTTGAATCAATTTAGATTTGAAAACTAATAAAACCCCTTGTAATTTTTTTTGTATGTTCGCACTATTCAAGATGGCTTGTGGCAATCAACACTAAATATTTGAATGAAATGAAAATACCATCACGGTTTATCGGGGTATGCAAGAAAACATGAAATGTTGTTAACTTTGATTGTGATACAATTACGGTCCTGATACTCTGGCCACTCCCATCAAAACCATAACAGACTACCGGAATAGATGAGCCGTTTTTATATCCTTCTTATAATTTGCTCAAAACACACCATGATATTTTTTATCGATGAAGTTCACGAAACACATGAAAGAACACTTTTCTAGTTAAAGAAAATTTCACTTTTGATTCAATATAACCTCCACATTGCGAAATCTGACAGCATGCACATCCTTCAAAGAGGTACGTTGGTAGGGATAAACGATTCGATTGGAGAATCTTTGGAGTGGGAATATCAGGGGAAATTGGCAGGGTGCGCAGTGGACCATGTTCTATCTCCTGTTTCTTTAATCTATATCTATATCTATATCTATATGCCTCTATTTATTTATTCATCAATTCAATCCCAAGAAACATACAATATTTTTACAGGGACAATCAATATGAATAAACATAAAAAAATAACAACAATATAAAATATAATTGATAGGTAACAATTAAAATATAATAGTTAAATCAGTATTGTCAAATGATATCGCTACTTCATCCTCAGTAGAAATGGGAAATTTTTTGATTATAGGGTTCATCTCCGATATCACTTTCGACCACAACAAGAAAATGGTATACTTCACGGACCAACACTCAGAAGAAATTAGCATGATGACTTACGATGGAACTCACCGAATTCCAATCTACTCCAACATCACCAGACCATCGGGACTGAAATTTTTCGAGAACCGACTCTATTACTCTACCAATGGTGGCTTGATTTTCGTGTGCAGACTGTTTGGCTTTTTGAGGTGCGAGAGCTTCAGACTTCATAGTTATCCGATAGATTTCTTCAGCGTGGCACAAGAGACGCTTCAGCCGGTTGTTGGTAATCCTTGCAAGACCCACAGCTGTTCCAACGTGTGTGTGCCCTCTCAGTATAGTTATAAATGTCTTTGCCGGGATGGAACACTCGTTGCAGAGAATGCGGTTTGTTCAACAAGCAAAGTAAGTGATGTTTCTGGCCTTAACTACTAACTGACTAGAATTAAAGATACTAAAATTAATCATTTGTATGTTTTGTAGACATATTGGGAAATGATAGGGCATACGTTTCTTATATGAACTACTCAACATTCATTTCATCGCACCCCAAAATTTTGCCTCCGTTAAAATAACTTTTTTCTGCTTTGAAAAATTTGAATTCTGTTCACATTGTTCGCTAGCCCAATTCTTCAGCTATAATCTCGTAGCACTTCGAAACATGTGGTTCTTCTCATAAAATCGCTACAGGGTGTTACCTGAAACTGCATAAATTTTCGGAATTTTCATAGGGTTCCAAATAAAGAATCACTATTTTTTTCAAATTCGACAGCTGAGGCATGAAGATGATCTCATTACCTCGAGACTTTTCCCGAACTGTCTTCTCATCTCTTTCGTTTACAGGGTGATCTCAAAACATTTCCTTTTTTGTTTTGCAGTCATAACTCTCGTCCTCGTCAACCGATTTTCAAAAACTCAGGCTCATTTTGAAGCAGAAACTTCGGATAAAGAGTTATGAAGATCAGCATTGACTCAAGATGAATATTAAAGATCAAGTGTTTCTTTCCAGAAAAAAGATATAGAGATAAGAAGCAAATTCAGAAAAAAATCTCGTGGTAATGAGATCATCGTTATGCCTCTGCTGTAAAGTTTGAAAAAAAAGTGTTTCTTCAATTGGGATCCTTTTGTAATTGCGAAATTTTGCACAGTTCCAGATAACACCCTGTAGCTATTTTATGTGAAGAACCTTATGTTTTGAACAAGTACGAGAATGTAGCTGAAGGATTGGGCTAGCGAACAGTGTGAACAGAATTCAAATTGTTCAAAGCAGAAAAAAGTTATTCATAGGTGTAGATAGAGCGGTCAGATCTACTTTGCTGTATATACCCAATACTAGTGAGCTAGCTCATTGTCTGTTAGCTGGATCGCTGGAATGCCACGAGCATTATTGGAATACTGCGCTCCACTTTTTGGGCCCGACTGACGGTCTTTCCATCATACTCCTTGCATCTGACGGTTGTTCTTGGATGATACGGACTACAACTTATCACCTGTATCAATTTTATCCTGCATACTATAACTTCCATTTTTCCAACAACTTCGTACGCGTGACTGCCCAAGTAGCAAAATCATTGCTTTATGGAACTGATATATTTTATAAGTATCTTATAATGCCGAATTAAGGAGTATTTTATCACTTAGTGAGTTTGACTGCGACATTTTTGTGTTTGTTGAAAAATGTTTTTATAACATTGTCGTATAAATATTAATACCACTTGCATTATAAAACTGAAGCTTGCTTTTGGCTTGAAATAGTTTTAAAACAGTTTTAAAACGCATTAAAAACCGGTTTAAAACCGTTTTGAACTAGTGATTTAAGTGCTTTATAATGATTATATAGTTTCTGTATAACACCTTTAAGTTCTGCGGCAAAGAACAGTTTTGTAAGAGTAATATACAAGCTGTATAAAAGCTTTATAATGTGATGAATAAAACAGTTTTTTAGGATAGAGAAAATGGCTTTATATAATAAGTATAAAATTGTTTTATAGTCTACCTATAAAGGCGTCGCTTACTCGGTTGAAAACAGTTCAGAGGGCAAAATAGTAGTATTTGGAATAAAAACGTTATAGTGTGTGCGCAATAAATACTATATAGAACATTTTTATAGTAACCGTTTAGTGCTCAAGTTTGCATTCTGAATTGTTACAAATTTCCACACTATAAAATTTTCAACTAAGAATTATATTGCGCTATAATTATTCTCCAAGTCCTTGAATCTGTTGAATAATATGGATTTATCACTTTGGAAGAAAATAAAAAGGAGAGGCCATTTCAAAAGAAATGTGAGAAACAAGTATCTGCAGATTTTAGATGATTGTAGATTTGGTGGCAAGTGGCTCCTTTTCAATTTGCAACGAAATGTATATCAACTTGGGTCGGGAGTGGATGTTGCGTTTCGTTGTAATTTGGAAGGAAATTTTTTGGTCCAATATAATATTCCCTGACCATTTTCCCAGCTTTCCGGCACAATCGTCAATTCCTTTCGGCCCTTCTCTACCGTCTCCACTATTTTGAACATTTTGCACAAATAATAGTAGTTCCACAATAACTTAATTTCACCTCATACCTATTAGAACAATTTTGGTGATTACAATTTACAGGTTAGGTTTTTTTACCGCCAAAATATGCAGCACGAAGTAACGAATTAATTGTGAAGCGCAGCTTCAAGCAACCATATATGACTTTGATTCATAAGGCCGCTTGATGTTTCCCTACACGTTACTCACAGACAGATGGTACACGGGGTTGCCACATGTTGCAGAACTTCAAATACAACCAATGTAGTATACTTTTGACAGAGGTTTAAAATTTTAATATGAGTCAGTTCAATTGGTCAATACTCATCGGTTTCATCTCTTTTGTATACGAATACGTTGGAATGAATTAAACTGGGCAATAATTAGCGTTACTGTTCTAAAGTACCTATCCCTTTTACCATAAACTTTGGAAACATATATAAGATAAGATAAGATAAGTAACGTGTGTATATAATCAAAGGTAACCATGATAATTTATTTCACAGCTTTTTTTATTTCATATTTTGCCATTTTCAATGATTTGCAGGTATCAAGGCAATAAACGCTTTGTTGGTTTAACATTTTTGGTTATTCAAATAGCAGTCGCATAATGTTTTCACTGGTTGTTTTGGAGATGCTTGAGTTACTATCGGTGTTGACGGGAGGAAAATAAGTATTTTCCCCCTATCTTTGGGATCGAAAATGACGTTCTGATAAAATAAACTATTTTTGACCATTTTTATAGAATAAAAAAAAACATAAAAAATAGCTAATGTTAACCAGGGTTTGTGTTGGTTTAGAGTTTGTGTTTTGCATTGAACTTCAATTTGGAGATATTTCAGCTGAGATATGAGAAGAAATCAACAATGAGACAAAGGAAATGTATCATGTAAAATTGCATTAAAATTCCTTCAGTGCCTTTTACACCCCTAAATCAAGCTCAAAAAAATAATATGTGGCAACCTCTGAAATAAATAAAATCAAGGTAGGTGTGTCCTGGAAAAATTGTTTTATAGTGCCATTCAAAACAGCTCTATCTAAGGTCTATCTAAGGTTTCTTATAGAATACATTTTTCTTTTAACGTTTTTATTGACACATAATTATTGTATAACTCAACGCCATATTTATTTGCGGGTTTGAGCATTTGCAAGTGGCCGCCATTGTTGACGAAAATATTTTCGAATATTAAAACAATAATGTAACTTCAATAAAAATAGGGCGTTATACTCTATTTATTTAATTACTCGATCATTATACAGGTACTTTCGATTAAAAATAATACCTTCGAAAAATATAAGTACTACATATTCCAATATTTTTATCAGATTGGCCAATTTATTACTAATTCAAGGCGCTTCTATTTTGTAATAAAAACATATATATATTCATGCAGAAAATTTCGCTGCGTAGGGAAATTCTTGGTGCTGAACAAATTTCAGGAATTTTATAAACCTAATGATATCTCATACCTACGCGTTTTTTATGATGGCAACTGTTTTACTTTCATCTTTTCGAACTATGACAACCATTTCGGTAAAGTTTTTATCTCCCCACGTTATGTCAACGTTATTCGAAAATATGATCATTGTAAATTGCGTCTCTAAAAAAATAAAATATCGTATAAAATTTCACTTTTGTCCACGTATAGGACGCTGACCAGGCAGCGTCATATCATTCTCATAAAACAGGTTTTTTATGTTCTTATAGCTATTCTTAAAATAGTTTTAAACCGCTTTATAGGATCCCTAAGAAATATAAGTATAATGGTTGTGAACCGCATATTTGGATAGGCTGTATAAATAATCTAATGGACATACTTATAAAATAATTTTTTAACTATCACATAGCTACATTTTATTGAGAGGATATAATTGCTTATAAGCTATATGTTAAAGAACCAAAATGTTTTATAATTTGGGCCTTTTTTGGTTGTATACGTACTGCATTAGAGCTGTAAAGGGCGTTATAGGATATTTGTAGTTTTTTTAGATTTGTATAGCAGTTTATAAAACTGTTATAAACCAGATTTTGCTACTTGGGTGATACGCATTCCACCAACATAGTGTGTGTACTATCATAGCAACTGAATCTCATCGTGGTCTCAAGTGACAGTACCTTGAGGACTATTACTTTACAGTACTGGGGAATGCATTGACAAACTCAACAAATCCCTTTACTCCAGTTCAAATTGCTAGTAATATCGGATTCATAATGTCCACCATAGAAATTAACCTTTTAAGATTGCACAACTACGGAGGTTGGTCTAATAATTTCTGGAATGCTTATAATAGTCGATGTTGATTATCCACTTTCTGCTCTGGACAGAATACTCCTCTTGATTCAACAAAATGACAGTTGTGAAATACCTCTAGCTTGGGTCAGCTATAACTTCATATACAGTGCTTCTCAAACGTCCTCTCCACCCCTCATCTTTGAAACGATTATACATAAACAAGCTAAATTTGAAAACTGAATATCAAAGGTTGTAAACTTCCCTACTAGTGATGATAGAAATCGTCAAAGATGACGTCACAAGGCCATTGTGACCAATAATTCAATGATACTAAAAAGGCTCCATTTTCTTAAACCCTTTTGTGTGTGGAGAGCTTCTAAATTTACTCAATAATAAATTGAAAAATATGTCCTCCAGTGGGCCCGATGAAATTTCAATGTTCATATTGAAAAAAGTAATTTCAATAATTATTAAACCACTAGTGTATCTCGTGAATCTTTCATTCACCACAGGCTGTTTTCCTTCAAGTCTCAAAATAGGTAAAGTTCCATTCCATCGTGTTTTTCGAAGGTATTCGAATTCTCGTTTTCTACGAGATGGATTTTCTCATGAGAAGTGAGTTATTAACAGCTAGTCAGCATGGATTCTACCCAGGCAGGTCAACTAGCAGTGTCATCTCTCAAAAGTAGTGAACTTCATCGAGGCAGGTGAGTGCCCCGTGGGAATCTTTTGTGATTTAAGCAGGGCCTTCGACTGTGTCGATCATGATTTACTGCTGTCGAAACATTTTTCTTACGGAATTCGAGGTCCAGCTTAGGCATGGGTTGAGTCATTTTTGACTAATAGAGAACAGTACGTGAATATGACCTACTATGATGGTGCCAGACAAAATAAGTACAGTTCTAACAGAAGAGTAGTACCTCTGGGTGTTCCACAGGGATCCGTGTTGGGCCCCTTATTCTTCATGATTTACATCAATGATCTCGATAAGTTAGTCGATAACAGTTCGTATATTCTCTATGCAGACGATATTTCCATGGTGGTTAGCGATAAGAAAGTTGATAACTTGAATGACAACTGTTCGGAGTTGACGAACCGCACGGTAGATTGGTGCTCTAAAAACAATTTATTCCTCAATCCTGATAAAACTCAAATTGTGAGATTTCAAAAACTGAATATCAAAATTAATGATGGGGACGAACATTTAACTCAGTCAGATTCTGTCAGGTGTTTGGAACTGTTTTGGATGACACACTGAACTGGAGAGCACATTGCGAGTCTCTTATACGAAAATTAAACTCGTTTTGTTTCTTATTTCGGAATTTAAAACCGTTGTTAACTTGTGAGCAACTAGTTATATTGTACTACGCTCTAGTCGAATCCCGTTTGAGATAAGGTATTCACAGCACAAAAAAAAACTCGTGAGAATGATCGCTGGTATCTCCCAACGCAGTTCCTGTAAACCTTTATTCGAGGAGTACAAGATTCTGCCCCTGGTATGTATATTTATTTTGGAAATATCCGTTTATGTGTTTAAAAACAGAAAATTGTTCCTGACCAATGACTGTAAACGTGAGAAATCAACTAGGCAGGATAAAGACTTGTATATTCCATTTTGTAAATACAATGTGACATTGAATACACCTAAGTACTTAGGATTGAAAATCTTTAATTTGTTGCATGGAGAATTGAAATGTAATCAGTCTGAGGGTCTATTCAAGGTGAAACTCAAACGTTTTCTTTTAGAAAAATGCTTTTATGATTTGACGGACTTCATGACGTAAAGAACACGTGTTTGTGTTTTTGTTTGTATTTTTAAAATAACTTTTGTTCCATATTGAACAATCATTGTTTCATGTGTATTTGAAATTCAGTTTTTATTTATGTTTCTCTTTTTCATATACTATTGTATACATGCTTGCTCTTGATTGACAATTTTCTATACGATGCTGTAATGTATTGTCCACGGAAATAAACGATCTTTATCTTTACTAAATTTGTGTTTATGGAAGTTTTAATGGCTCATTAGTAAACATTAAAATTCAAATTCCATTCAGTATGATATTAATTACAAATTTAAGAATCAGTATCTAGTAGGGAAGTTTACAACCTTTAATATTCAAATATGATATATGGAGGATTACGTAATCCAATCTTCCGCAATAAAACCTATACAATAGGTAAAGTCGTCGGCAAGTATTTAACAAAAAACAACTACTGCCCCCTACGACCATTGAATTATATTTGTTTAATACTTGGCAAAGTTTTCTACAAGAACCACTTTGCAATGCATTTCAAATATCAAAGCTGAAATTATTTTTCGATTTAATTGGGGGAACACCTCCGTACCGGTTTCATGGTCATTGCCAATCATCAGCGAAGGCTAGTTCGACCCAATTGAATCGAAAAATCCTTTCATCCCAATTGGAAATCCCTGAGACAAACACTGAGGTATGAATTCAGAGCCATCTCTGGGTTCCAGTTTAAAATGCACTCCGACTACGTGTCGACTTCAACATGAAGCCAGAAACATCTTTGCCAAGTATTAAACAAATTCAATGGTCGTAGGGGGCAGTAGTTGTTTTTTGTTGAATACTTGCCGACGACTTTACCTATTGTATAGGTTTTATTGCGGAAGATTGGATTACGTAATCCACCATATTTCATATTAGTTTTATGGTCTTCCGTCAAGTGGTGTCGCCCCTCTTTCATGACTTTAATATTCAGTTTGCAAATTTCACTTGTTTATGTAAGAGGGGGGAGGGGATTTTTGAGAAGCACTGTGTGTTCTAGATTGAAATAATGTTAACTTACCTTATGCCTCTGGGAAGGTAACTCACACTATTTGCGATCACTAACGTTTAAATTGGTTTCACTTATATTCCTGATTAATAAGTCCTATAATATTTTAGCCTTTGGTTAAAATATCTTGTTCGAAAGTAAATTTGATTTAGTTTGTTATTAGTTTATGGCGAGGAAAAATTATGTGTGGATATATCTAATGACTAGACAGTTAAAAAAATTGTTTGACATGAAAAAAATAAGTATTCTGAAGCGACTCATAACTCCTGTTTCATCAATGTCAGCAATAAAAACCCCACCACAATTCTATAAAGAAAACAAATTCTTTAAATAGATATTTTGAAGGTTACACTTTGAGAATGCACATTTAATCTAGAGTTTGTTAAAATCAGCGTATTTAAAGTGTATAACGAGATATGATTTTTATTTTCAGCATGTCATGGAATCCGATAAAAAGTATACAGTACAATCGGTTCCGATGATAGAGGTTGCAGAGAAGGAAAGTTCTGGCGTCGTAGTCGCTGCTGTATTGATACCACTAATCTTGATTTGCGTTGCCGTGGGTGTCATACACATGATCAAGAAGAAGCATTTGGGAGGATTGAATGTTAGGTGCGTTCGAATGTTTTTTTCACTTACCTGACGTTTTATTTGGTTTTCCAGGAGTACGTCTGTCAATATTATCCGTATGGTGGCTTCACTCCACCGTTTTGAATTAAAATTTTGAAACTCAGTGGAATGGTTGACGGTAATTATCAAATGAAAATTCAGTTTATGAACTTTTTCCGATATACCACTCAGGAAATCAATGATTTTTCTAAAAGAAGTTGTTATGATTCGCAAAAGCGTGGTTGAATCATATTTGTCCTATAAAATACTAAATAAATGGACTGTTAGGAATACATCATACTTACAGCCCGTCCAACTAAGTATGTGCGACACATAGAGAACTTTTGTGTATTATTTTTCACAAAAAAAAAAATAATTTTTGATGAAAGTGGATGCTTATCGAAAAGCCATGTTGGGTTATTGATTTGTCTTTTTTTCCTGAAAATGAACAAGAGTGGATCATATTTTAAAAATATAAAAAAAAATATTAGAAATATTTTATTGCCATCCAATGAAATTTTCAGTTCTAAATATCGATGGATTTGTCACTTATAATTGCATGAGGAATTTGTATTTTATCGGGTAAATATGTGTTGTTTGATTAGGAACTGTTGCCTACCAATTAGACAAAAAAGACTGTCTAAAAACGCCTTGTCTCGTTTTCCGAAAATAGAGGATTACGCTCGATACGTCCAGTTTCTTTTCCATTATTTTCAATTTCACATACTGAATAATTGGTTTTGCAGTAAGCTGCTTCTCCTCCGCGCCAAGCTGATTCAAACGCCAAAATGTCCATCCGGTTCAATTACGTCATATAATTTGGCCATTGAAAATACTTCAGATACGGGTTGTGCTTGTAGAATTTTACGTTCAGCATTACGTGAAGCTCATGATGAATTGAAGTGAACGTCGGTGAAAGGGTTAAATACAACACCGCGATGATTGCAGCCAACTTTTCCTGCTGTCAAAGTGACAATTGCACTTTGGCCTACGCGATTTTTTTATGCATGAGTTGAATTGTCAGAAATATATCTCCAAAATAATTTTTTCTAGAGATGCACCAGAACTTGGCAAAAATGGACTATTCCACAATGTGTTACTGAATGTATTGTATTTTTTTTAGGATGCGATTCTATAATCCCCTCTATGGAAGAACCGTTGAGGACGAAAATCCAATTCTGAGACCTGGCCAACACGAATATACAAACCCTGTACATTTCAATAAAGAGGATAATGAACTCACCCTGGAAAAATCACCGAAAGAACTGAACGAAAACTTCAGTGTGTGATTCAAATTGTTAAATTTGTTAGTTTTATTTTTTACATGCTGGTTTTACTGTTCTGAATTTTATCGATGTTATTTGTTAAGTAGTAGATTTTTATTGTTATTGCTAAGAAAGAAGCGGAATGTTCGGATGTAACATTGAATTTGAAATGTATTACAATCAGGGTTTTTATATATTTATCATGTTAAGATGAAAAAGTCGCAATATTTTTTATACTGCTGTGATGTATTTATTATTGTTGGCAAATAAGTAAAAATTTTTATATATTACTGATGGCGGTGGTGTACAATCATTTTTCAATCCACTTCATAAAAAAACATCTTCGATGTTTAGTATTTTTGAATCCTAGTCCTTCCTTTTTCTCCCGATGGATCTACTTATAAAAAATTGTAAAAATTCAACGAAGAAGATTTTTACTATTTTCAAACATGTAATTCAACTTATATTTAACAGTATTCTTCACACACATGTGTCATCTGGTAAACATTGCAATAAACTGGTGCTGAAACCTTCTCCCTTTTTGCACTTCATGATCATGAGTCGGTACCACCACATAACTTTCAAGCACTCGAAGTACTCGTGACAATTTTTCGACGGATACTTTCCTGCGGTTGTACACGAACTGGGAGGAGTGAGACTGACAGCTGAAAGACGAAAACGATAAAAATGTTAATCAAGAAACCTACAACTTGTCAATTGATTGAAAGTTAAACAACGTTTTAGGCCAAGCTATAGAGCCACAAATGATTGCTTTTTGGACAAAAATACTACCTGGAAGCCACCTGTGCCATACCGTGCAGGACGGTCCGTAGTTTATTCCCACCATGTCCTCAACTCGAAAATGCCATTTTTTAATTTGTTATAAACAATAAACAACAAAAAATCGTTTTTTCATTGTAAAATGGAAACTATTGAAGCAGTGTTAACAGTGCAAAAAGGTGAACTGTAGAGAATTGAATTCCGAAGAGAATGACGGATGAAACGATCCGATCGGATAATTAGAACCGGATAAAAGCGGGGAAAACCGGAAAATTGTATTTTTTTTTTCTTTAATTCATAACTCTGCCATTTTTTAATATTATGAGCTGAAACTTTGCACGATAGTAGCTATTGACGTGCGCACAATCCTCATTTGATTTTTTTTTATACAGTGTCACCATTAAAGTCCGCATCATATGGGATTTTTTTTTATTATTCACTTATTGCAAATTTAGAGTTCGTGAACAGTTTGTGCTTTGAAAATAATGCAAAATGACGTTTACGATTGTTTTCTATCTATTGGCTACACCTGTCAAATATGACATTTTTTCAAAAAAATTCAGAATGTTAGGTTATTTCTCAATATTTCGAAAAATATTATATGAAAAAGTAGTTTATTTTTCGGTTTTCTACCCACCTACCAAATTTGAACCAGTTTGAAAACTTTTATTTTTTTCGCGTTTTCTTAACCTTACACTTTTTCGGATAATTTAAATTTGATTAAATCTGGAAAAAACAGTTTAGATGTAATACACTCATCTGCTGAAAGAATTTTTTCTGTTTATAAATATTTCTAACTGGATAGTTTCAAAAAAAAATACAAATATGCTAAGAAAATATCATCATACTTGATGCAAAGTGGCTCTAGTTTCAATATTCCATAGCAAAATTTGCTTCAATTATTTTTATCACAATTCATCAGTGAAGTAGAAAATACTTTAGGTCTATTGGTTTAGAAAAAAATTCAATAATTCGAAACTAGAGCCACTTTGCATCAACTATAACATCATTTTTTAGGCATATTTGAATTTTTTGGAAAATATCCAAATAGAAACATTTTTAAACAGAAAAACTCCGTCCAGCAGATGGGATTATTACATCTCAACTGGTTATTTCAGATTTTACCAAATTTGAATTTTCCGAAAAAGTGTAAGGTTAAGAAAACTCGAAAAAAATCAAAGTTTTTCAACTGGTTCAGATTTGGTAGGTGGGTAGGAAACCGAAAAATGAACAACTTTTTAATGAAATATTTTTCGAAAAATTGAGAAATAACCTAACATTTTGAATTTTTTTTGAAAAAATGTCAAATTTGACAGGTGTAGCCAATCGATGGAAAACAATCGTAAACGTCATTTTGCATTATTTCCAAAGCAAAAACTGTTCACGAACTCTAAATTTGCAATAACTGAATAATAAAAAAAGTCCCATATGATGCGGACTTTAACGGTGACACTGTATTTTCGCGGAGAGCTGGATGCGTTTGAAGTCGTCCGATTGAAATTTAAAAAATAGATTTGGAAAGTAGACATGAGCAGTAACAAAACGTCTAATCTGATTTTTCGATAAAACGCATTTGAACTAGTGAGAACATGAGGGAAAACGACCGACCGCGCGTGAGCGATCGAGTGGTGGGGAACTGTGCGAATCGAGGAGAAATAATACAATAATAGGCGCGCGCTGCGCGCAACTTATAATTCTTTGCATTTGTTTATCTCGGCATGTACTGCAGCTATTTGATTGGTCTTTTTCTTGATTTTGGGGTATCTCAACCTGAGGAATTCGATTCGTGACTCAGATTTCATGAGTGATGAAAGAATAAGCAGGTATTCTATGTTTTTTGCTACATATCTTTATTTATAGACAATATATGAATAGATAGCAGCTTTTTTATTACAAAACAAAGTAATCAATTTTCTTACATAATAACTGTACATTTTTATTTTAACGCAATTACAAAATCCTTCTTTTTTTGGCAGGTTCATCGCATTCTGCTACTTCTCTATTAAAATTAATATTGTCTATTGACATGAAATCATCGCTTTCATCCTCGGATCTACATTCATCATCAGACATAATTGTATCATTATCATTTATTAGTAAATTGTAACAAGTATCTTCGTGGCAGTGTGCACAAAGATTCGAACATCTCAAGCTGTGTTTTTTACAAGTACATGATGCATCAAAACATCCTTTTTTCCTGCATGAACACGAAATCTGATCAAGCAATGTTTTAGGGATTGGTGGATCAGTGGTTCTTACGGGAACTAAACGATTATTTTGTTCAGTCCACCCCCAGTCAGTGGCTTTCAGATTTTCGTTACTTAGCCACGTTTGGACTTTGCCTCTCTTGGATCAGTTATTAAAAATCATCAAAAAAAGAATACTTATTGTAGATCAAACTCCAAATCCAAACTTTCTGCGGAAGTCTATGGAAAACCACTTCGGAGAAAGATAAGCAATTTCTTGTAACAAAATAATAAAAAAATCTGTAGTTCCAATGAGCTTATAATATTTGACACAAGATGTCTGTAGGACTTCTTATTGCTAATATCCTGTAAAATAGCAGTATTTGGGTCGAAAATCTATAAAAAAATAACTACTTCCTGGCTAATGCCACTACAAACATTGAATTACTTGTGATAAAAGTGGAGCTCTCAGTTTGGATTTATCTACGGTGCGGGCGCGTTCGCGGCCCTAAAATGGGATTTACATCGAACCATTCGTTGCAGTCATTTGTTATTGACTACTAGACCTACCCTATACTGATGAGGGGCAACATTCCGAAATCGGTTTATAGGTGGTCCGAAAATTTTGATAAACATTCCCATGCAACAAGCAATTGGAGAGGAACTCTGCAAGGAAATTTTATCAGATGTAATTCGATGTTAGTCGCAGTATCAGCCAGGAATGTAGTTGTTTCTTGATGGATTTTTGATCCAAATACTCGTATTGTATAGGATATTAGTAATGAGCAGTTCTACGGACATCTCGTGTCTCACATGTAAATGTGGAAAACCTACAAATCCTACAATCGTACATTCTCCAGATATCGTTTATGATCTTCCCAATTGCCAATTTCATATTGGAGATTCTTATGATATCATCTGTGAATATTTTTATCAAGTAGTCTATATAAGTAATCTGTCGAATAAAATTAAAATTAATTGCACATTTCTTGTGAATGAATAGTGAATACTTTCTGTAACACCGTGTAAATATATTATGAATTGTGTACAAATATGTTTCACAAGAATTAGGAACTTCAATTCAAGGAACTTTATTCTATTTTCAAACCTTACCATACGGTCCCAGGCGACAGTGGTTTTCGAATATTGCTTCGCCGATGATATGTTTCGTCGTCGTCAAATGGCTGCAGCCAATTTATTATCAAGAAAATATGTATATATAATTTACATGTAATGCTACTTGGAAAATTGCGCAGTTTTTGGTGAAAAAATTATTTCAGTCGGATGAATTATGAGTGACTTTCAGCGTGTTGAAAAATGAACATTTCATTGAAAGTTGAGTTTCGGCACAAAATGATGCTCATAGGCGAAACAGTATTATTAGCGATGGCAAACCTGAACGCCATGCGGTCCTTGTATTCGTCGTTTTCAAATTGCTCTAGCCAATTCATTATCGATAATAGATCTATACATAATCGATATGAAATGTAGCTGGGAAAATTGCGCAGTTTTTGTGAAAAGAGAATTTTAGTTGGGTGAATCATGAGTGACTTTCAACGTGTTGAAACATTAACATTTTATTGAAAATTTTATCTCAGCACAAAATAAAGCACATTTTCGGAAAATGCTTTTTTTCTTTAGAAATTTTTGGAGACTCATTCCAAAGTACGTGAATAGGCCTTTCTAACAGTGAAAGAATTTTTCAAATAACTCTATTATACTAGAAGTTATAGCGCCTTCTTTTAATACATTTTTGGAATATCCAAATTTTTTTCGTTTTTTCCATGCAATTTTTGTCACGACCAAGCTGGCGTGTCGTAGATTTCCATTTCATATGTGGAAAGACATAAGGAATCGACCTGCATAGATCCCATTTTGATAAACCGCAAAAATGGGTCAGACTTTAAAACAGGCGATTTCGGCGCTGTTCCCACCGGACTATAAACGTTTCTCCTCGATTCGCACAGTCCCCACCACTCGATCGCTTGCGCGCGGTTGGTCGTTTTCCCTCATGTTCTCACTAGTTTTTAACACACTTACACGCGTTTTATCGAAAAATCAGAATAGACGTTTTGTTACTGCTCACGTCTACTTTCCAAATCTATTTTGTAAATTTCAGTCGGACGTTCTCAAACGCATCCAGCTCTCCGCGAAAATATTTCCAAAAAAAATTCAAATGAGGATTGTGCGAAAAGTATTAATACGACTGAATCCAGGTTTTTTACACATAAGGCGCACGTCAATAGCTACTATCGTGCAAAATTTCAGCTCGTAATTTTAAGAAATGGCAGAGTTATAAATTTAACAAAAAAAAAATACAATTTTCCGGTTTTTCCCGCTTTTCTCCGGTTCTAATTATCCGATCTGATTGCTTGATCCGTCATTCTCTTCGGAATTCATTTCTCTACAGTTCATCCCTTCACCGTTAACACTGCTTCAACAGTTTCCATTTTACAATAAAAAAACTAAAAAAAAACGCGATTTTTTGTTATTTATTGTTTATAACAAATTAAAAAATGACATTTTCGAGTTGAGAACATAGTGGGAATAAACTACGGACTTTCCTGCACGGGATGGCATAGGCGGCTTCCAGGTAGTATTTTTGTCAAGGACAATATCTCTATTGCTTGGCCTAGTAGCAATTATGTGAGGAACAAATTTAATGGTATTATTTACTTTTTCTATGTGCCCGTGTGATTCATCCTATACCCGCACGCAATTTAGTTTGGGAAGTGTCATTTTCTCGCACTAGTTCAGGATAACCAGATGTAGGAACTCACGAATATCAAATGTCAATCAATCGACTGTGAACTGAGTAGCTGTCAACATGCAAGAATCTCTCTTGAAACGTCGAGACTGTCTCATTATGAACGTCGGCATAAACATCCGGAAAATCATCATGTGAACAAAGTTTTTCCCAAATCGTTATATTTTAAATGTAATGCTCACCTGCTTGCGTTGTTGTTGAGGTACTGCTTGAAAACAGTTTATTGAGGTAGTACGCACATGGTACTGGAGCAGACAACGATATGATCGTTGTTGATGGAGAGGGAACCTGTAAGGTTTCTGACGTTGATTTTACCTCGAAAAAGTCCGTTACTGGTGGAATGCTCAGTGCTGCTGATATTTCCGTAGTGGGAGAGAATCTTGCAGGTTCTACAGAAGATATTTCAGCAATAGTCGTGGTTGAGTCTAATTGTAACGTTGCTGGTAACAAGGTTGTTGTTGATGTAGAAGATATCTGCGTTACCGACAAAGGTGTCGATGTCTTTTGTGGCTTCTTTTTCTTCAACTTCTTGGTAAGTTTCTCAGTCCTTGTTGGTGGGATTTGTGTTGTAGATGAGGTTTTCTGTGATGTAGAAGTCATCTGCGATACCGACAAACTTGTCGATGTCTTTTGTGGCTTCTTCTTCTTCAACTTCTTGGTAGGTTTCTCAGTCCTTGTTGGTGGGATTTGTGTTGTTGATAAGGTTTTCTGTGGTTTTTTCCTTCGTCTTTTGGGAGGTTTTTTAGAATTCGAATGAAATGTTGTTGCGGATGTCGAAGATATGTGAAATGGTGTAGTAGGCGGTCTTGTTTTCACACCAGAATTTGAGTTTTCGATTATACTCGGCTGGTAGGTAGAAGATGACATAGTCGTTGCATTCCGTTCTCCGACCAGCTTTGTTGGTTTCTTCCGTCTTTTTGGTTTTGACGGTGAAGGCTTTTTCTTCTTCCTTCTTAACTTTCTGGTTGTGATTTCATTAAATTCTGGAATTGGTTCAGTCGTGTAGGGATTTGTTTTCTTCGGAGTATTCTCGTGCGTGTAGTTTGGAATAGTTGTTACAAGTTCGGGCGTATTTATGGTAAATGTTGTTTTTTGGTTTCCCGTTGAAGTCACTAATGTATTCTCTGTCGCTACGGTAGTCCATGGAACAGTGGTTGGCTCTATTGTAGGGGAGTTTGTGATGATTGGAATGGTGTATATCTCTGAAAAGTGATAGAGTGCGAAAGAAATACATTTTAAACTGTTTGAAAGTCAATGAGTTCATTCAAATGGTTACGTTGTGTTGGTGAATCTATTACGATTCAATCAAGTTCTTATACCAACAGTTTCGATGCAATGAAAGGTGTAATAACCAACGTTCAGTCACCATCCGCGAGGTGGGTGATTTGGTGCTTGCTGGTAGTTTGATTCTGCAGCATTTAATAAAGAAGGAAGCATTATTTGATAATGAGGACCTTTATTTCAACATTGATAAATGGAAAGAGCAACAATATAAGTAGTAGCTTGCATCTGTCCGAGGGTGGAAAATATGTAGTTTCAAATAAATCGGCACGCTCTCAAAATCTCCCCAAGCCTAAGACAAAATAGGCTGAGGTTGCATACCTGCCAATGAAGGTATATACCTGTCAATGAGGCAGCATACCTGTCAAGTCATTAGACGGCTTCTTGGCAGGCTACTTTAGATTCTTCGTGTCCATCTTTGGCCAAGCTGACCAGCGAAAGGTTTGTTGAGATTTTTGAGCTTTGAACTGACGACAGTTACCGGTCATTATTATCATTCTTATTAGCTACCTATAGCAGATTGGGGTTTAACTGTCTCTACGATTCTTTTGTACTTCTGTTCTAAGTAGACTATTACTTCTGCCCTATGTAGTGGGGGTGTTTTATAAGAGTACTGTGAGCATGAGTTCCGTCAAAATCTTAGATTATTCTGCAGAATTTCAGGATTGCAGAACTTTTGGATACCGGTTGTTGCACTTAGTACGCAAGCCATCGTACAAAATCTGAAGTGATGACCAGTTGTAACTTTGTATACTGTTTAAGTGTGACGAGTCTGACAAGATGTCGCAGAGAGGAAACCTTGAAAGTGGTAAGTCTTTCTTTGTCGCCAAATTGACATCTTTGGAGCGTCGGACTGCTGAAGATCCTTATTAATTTTGTCGGACAATGGTACCATTGAATATCTCATTAAATTTTTATATTTTCCTACAAAAATCAGATTGCTGCCTATCGCCAATCTAAGTAGAGATATCGACAAGTTCAGAGTGAGGGACAACCTAGAAGTACCGAACTTTTTTGACTGATTTTTCTAGGAGAATACAAGAATTTAATGAGATTTTCAATGGCACCATTGTCCGACAAAATTCATAAGGATCTTCAGCAGTCCAACGTTCCAAAGATGTCGATCTGGCGACAAAGGAAAACTTAACACTTTCAAGGTTTCCTCTCTGCAACATCTTGTCAGACTCGTCACACTTAAAAAGTATACAAAGTTACAACTTGGTGTCACTTCAGATTTTGTACGATGGCTTGCATACTAACTGTCTGGAAAAGTAAAAACAAAAACTTGAATAACCCCGAAGACAAAGTTATTCTGGAGAAACCGAACCAAGACTTCAAATGGAGAATAAATGAACTATCCAGGCAAAAGTGGTACACTGGGTGGCAACATTATAATAATAAGCTAATGGAAATAAACCCAAACATCATCAAAAATAAAGTAGAAGGTGTAAGAAGAAGACAACAAGTTATCCTTTCGAGACTACGTATTGGACATACCAAACTAACGCATCAACATCTCCTCAGGAAAGAAGAATTCACCAAATGCGAGTTCTGTGGAGTCAACATCTCGGTGAAACACTTCATCTCAAAATGTCCCGGGCTAGAGCGACGAAGAGTGGTTAATGACCTTCAGAAAAATCTTCAAGGAAACAACATACTGAATCTCATGAAATTTCTCAAGTCAATTGATATCCTGAACGAAATATAGACACTGTAAACTTTGATTTGTAATGTAATGTAATTTCATGTAGTGTAATTATTGTTCCATCGCTAATAGTTGATATGATTTTTCGTTTGCTGCTTCTGATAATTTGGGTCTGATCACTTGTTCGAAGAAAAAAGTGGAGTTTGTCTAGTAGAATTTGAAATTAATATAGGGAAAGATACTACAGGTCGATGAAAACATTGTGGTTTGCGTAAATAGCTTATTTCTGTAGTCCAAGATCAAGTGCTCTGAGCACATAAAATCTATAAATCAAGCCTCAACGAGCTGCAAACGTATTTTCAAATAATTTGCAATACCCTTGTCTCTCCGTTAAATTCTATAAACTGGGATGTGATCCAAATATCTGTCAAACAATAATTATCTCGAACACGAATTGCCAATTTACCTGTATTTGATGTGCTTTGCTTGGGTACTGTTGATGGGGATGATGAAACTTGAGTCCAAATTGGTACAGCGCTTTCTCCTGTTGGAGTATCTGGAACTGAAAAAAGAAGGAAATTTCTCAATGAACTTACAGGGGATACCTAACATTATTATCGATCGGCAGTGAAACTATGTGGTGTCAATTTTTTCTGATCTCTTTATGTCAATCACAAATTCATGATCTGAAGATGAGTTATTTGAGTTTCAACAAAATCAAGTCCTACATTTACTTTTGATCGTATAAAAAATTTGAGATTTATATTAACTTGTTTCACCGTTAACTTCATCACCTGAATTTCCATCAATTTCTGTAATCCACAAATTTGTATAACCAGAAGTGCTTTGAAATTCTGGGAGGCGATTTTCGTTTTCCACACATCTGAAAAATAATTCAATCATTTCGTTGAAGTGAGAGTAACACTTTCTTCACGACAGAAAAATTAATTTCACAGAGTACAATTATTTAGGTAAGTTAGTGTTTCCTCACGCGTATTTTCCTTCGACTTCATTACATTCTGAACCATATGGACAATACTTTGTTCTACCGTATGAGTAGGATGTTGATCCAGCTTGAAAACA
The DNA here is from genome assembly GCA_958502065.1 of Chrysolina americana. Taxonomy (NCBI): domain Eukaryota; kingdom Metazoa; phylum Arthropoda; class Insecta; order Coleoptera; family Chrysomelidae; genus Chrysolina; species Chrysolina americana. The sequence goes on from OY293411.1 coordinate 99,404,136, forward strand.
AAATCTGAAAGATGTTCTGCTCAGACAAGATATCCTTTTGGAGGAACACATGACTGCTGATCTATAAAAAGCTTCAGTTTGACGGCATTGTGAACTCAAAATCACCTAGAAAGATAAGCCTTATGAGTAATGTACTTCTATTAGAACTAAGTATGTAATTCATTTGAAGAAATTATTATGACAAACGGAGGACGGAGGGAGGAAGACGAATCCTCAAGAAAAAGTCCATATTTTTGCCAATATGTCTGCTACAAATTCTATCCTAGATTCATTGGGAAAACATCCCAAAAATATTACTTCAATTGACAAACACATTTGTGAGATAACCTTCCACCATACTGATTGAGTAATTAGAAGAGAAAATAGTTTACAGAATTTTAATAAAAAAGTATGCCTGAAGTTTGCGCTCCATTCAAATTGTTGTTGATGTTTGTCTGTCTCTCTGCTTATCTGCTTATCTAGCCATTTCTTAGTTCTATTTCAATTATCTCAATAGTCGAATGTCCGGACTTGTGACATTGTTGACTTAGTTCAGTCACGTAATAATTGACGTGAAAGACTACTTACCAAAATTAAAATAATATGTTCAGGCGTAATTTGCATATTCACTTCCTACGTTGAATACATTACACTTCAATTTTTGTTATTTGGAAACTTTCTAAAACGAACGATACTATTGTTCAAATGCCCAATGCTTTCGACGTTATTTCGTGAAACATACTGAACGAGTAGATTTGAATCTCGTACCGTTTCTTTATTGGTTCGGTAATTGACAAAATAAAGGTACTAACGGTATGGAACAATTATTTACCGAGCAATCTGAAAGTAAAAGTGTTGGGCGAAGGAAACCGCTAAACATACAGTTGGCAGTATGATTATGATAATTTCCTGAACCAGTCTGATTTCAATTCAATTACCCGGACAGGTAGCCGCAGAGTTATTATTATAACTGAGAGAGTGATATCAACGGTCTCCAAAATGAACGTGATTTATTTTTAGGGGGGAACTACCAACTGAACCAAATTTTCACTGTGGTGGAACTGAAAGTATGTTTCCAGCACTCATAATCTTCTGATCTAATGGAATATCTTTACTGGACACCCGGGTGAGCAAACTACCCTTATGAGGGGTCTGGTGTCCAAATTTTCTATATGGTTGCAAAAAAAGTATGTTTTGAGTAATCATACTCTACTGTTTCAATGAAATTTCTCTTCTGGAAACCCCAGTCAGTAGTTTGAAAAAAAAAATAAAGAAATAAACTACCCTTTGGTATTGGTATTGGTAAGTATGGATGGTGACTGATGCGCTGCGACCTGATTAGATCTATTGTGCCCCATCTTCTTCTGCTATTTCAAGGTGTTCTCGTTAACAGCAGCCTCTCAAGCCCCAATTTTTTGAGGAATTTAAGGATTTTGGGGGGGTCTATTCGTGATATTTCTCCCACAGTCAGCTGGTGTGATCCCAGTATATTCAAGCTCTTGTAATGTACAGCATAACACTCCATCAATATATGGTGTGGTGTTTGTTCCCCACAGAATCTGCAGGTGCTGTCCTCCTCTAAGCCTAGCTTCCTTAGGTGTTCTTTGAGTCTGCAGTACCCCGTGATTGTCTTTAGACTAGTTTTGCTGAGGTTAATCAGTGTCTTCGATCTTGCTCGGTTGAAGTTGCCGAGGAGATCTTTGGCCTGTCTTAGCCCTAGAAGTCTTTGCCAGTATGTTGCTCCCATTGCTTCTTCAGTTTCATTGAGTTCTTCTTAAAGTAAGATTTTCTAAGTCCACAGAATGGTTCTGGCCCGATCAGTGGCGTTGATGCCCCTTTTCGTGCCAGGGTATCTGCTTGTTTATTGTGCTCCACTCCGACGTGCCCCAGTACCCAGAGGAGGACCACCTTGTTGTTCCTGCCTAGATCATTAAGTTTGTCTTGGCATTCCCAGACCATCTTTGAGTTGATGTTATATGAGCTCAACGCTTTGATGGCTGCTTTGATCATCGGAGAGGATTGCGATTTCCTTGTTTCGGTATTTCCTGTCGAGGTTCTATGGCGTGAATTTCCACTAGAAAAATACTGGGGAACTGGCCCATGGGTTCGGAATATTTGGTGCGAGTCCCAAAGACTCCTGTTCCTTTTCCGTCGGAAGGTTTGGACCCATCTGAGTACCATGTTATGGCATTCTTTTCCAGTGCTCGAATGGATTCTATACTCCATCCTCTCTTGGTATTTAATTCCGTTTGAAAAAATTTCTCGAAACTAAATTTCCTGGTAATTTCGTCAGTTGGGAGATCGGCAAGGTGCGCACTTTCGGTGGGGGTTGAGCACCTTACGTTGTGTTCTGTCCCTTTGAGTCCGACTTAAGCCAACCTGAGGTTTGCTCCCCATGATATGGAGAGGAGTGAGGTCCAGAATTACCTCTATTGCTGCTGTTGGAGTCGACCACATTGCTCCTGTTATACAAAGACATGCTAGTCTTTCCACTTTCTCCAGAATTTTCTTTGTTATGGCGAGTTCGGTTCTGTCGTGCCACACTACTGCTCCGTAGGTGATCATTATTGATGGGTTACAGCCCCACTACCCTTATAAGGGGTTGAGCAATCATAATCTATTATAATTATTTGAAAAATTTACAGGTATAGACTACTCTTATGAGATTGATTTGAATATTTTCTACGGTAACACGAATACCTCATTACACACAACTCTGTTCAAGAGGTATTCGATTATATGATATCTAAGTTTTTTTCTAAGGTTTTTTTGACAATGGTAATTCAAACTCAACCGATAGACATTTATTCATTTCTGAGGGGTCATATAATTTTTTTCGCTACGTCTATCACAATCCAAACAACGCCTTCAACAAACACTCTGCCTACTGATTCACCACTAGAAATTGAGTATGTTGCCGCTACCCATTCCATGCGTATATGTAAATCGGAGCGCTATGCGTCACAATTAAAAACGAAGTCGGCGAGGTAAGTTGGCATTAGTCGCTTGAATGGTCGTGGAGATTTAGGAATCGGAGGAGGCTGTTTAGCTGAAAGGCTGAAAGCGACCCGAACCGCCGTGACAGCCGAGATGCGCTTAGTTAGCAACTATTGGCCGCCAGATGTCAGCACGGTAGCGGTGACAGCCACAGCTAATGTATGTCCGAGATAATCGAGAGACAACGGCGCAGGGTTGGATTCCAAATGGGTTTGCTTACAGAGTTTCTCTGAGTTGAGTTTTTATACTCTCAGAACTTCGATATATATATACCTACAGTTCAACGGACTGATTAGATTTTGTTTAGATTTTATTGAAGACAAAATAATCAAAATCGCGTTCTGCTTTGGTAAACTGCTCCAGAGATGGCGTTCTCATCCTGGTGTCAATATTCCAAGGACATCGTAATTGTTGTTGATTGAATTTTACGGAATTTCAACAAACTATTTGAATATCATACGGAAGTAATAGTCCATACTCAGAGGAAAAATAACACCACTGAAATTGTGTTATTTTTCAAAAATTATTTAAACACCTACTGTTTGACATTCAATAGTTGTGTCATTAAAAAAATATGTAGTGCAATTACCTTATATTATTTAATGTGCAATCTGTTTTTCTGTATTATATATCATTTTCCTAAATAATTTGACATTATTCTGTTATTGAGAGCAAATAATTTCTTCAAATCCAGTACCAAAAGTGAATACCACATAGAATCTGTAACATAGTTTGAAACCCACTTTAAACTGACTTTCATTTCAAAATCGCCATGCCCTAGTTGACAATACTTCGGGCAAACATTTTTTCCTTTGAACTCGTATCAATATATCTGTTTAATGTTCTTCATTGCAAACGAAATCAACCATCAATGACCCCTATTAATGGCTGATTTGCCTATCAACCTGCTCTCTGCTCTCTGCTCCCCGCTCCGCTCTGCTCTCCGCTCTCTGCTCCCCGCTCTGCTCTGCTCTCCGCTCTGCTCTCTGCTCCTCTATGTACTCCCCTCTGCTCCGCTCTGTACTCCCCTCTGCTCCGCTCTGTACTCCGCTCTGCTCCGCTATGCTCCGCTCTGCTCCACTCTGCTCAGCTCTGGTCCGTTTTGCTCCACTCTGCTCCGCTCCGCTCTGCTCTGCTATGCTCTCCACTCTACGCTCTGCGATTCGCTCCGCTCCGCTCCGCTCTGCTCCGTTCTGCTTCTCTCTGCTCCGCTGTGCTCCGCTCTGCTCTCTGCTCCGCTCTGCTCTCCGCTCCGCTCTCCGATCCGCTCTTCGCTCTGCACTCCGCTCTCCACTCTCTGCTCTCCGATTTTCGCTCTCCACTCTCAGATCTTTGATTTCTGCTCTCCGCTCTCCGCTCTCCGCTCTCCGCTCTCCGCTCTCCGCTCTCCGCTCTCCGCTCTCCGCTCTCCGCTCTCCGCTCTCCGCTCTCCGCTCTCCGCTCTCCGCTCTCCGCTCTCCGCTCTCCGCTCTCCGCTCTCCGCTCTCCTCTCTCCGCTCTCCGCTCTCCGCTCTCCGCTCTCCGCTCTCCGCTCTCCGCTCTCCGCTCTCCGCTCTCCGCTCTCCGCTCTCCGCTCTCCGCTCTTCGCTCTTTGATCTCCGATCTCCGATAGCGAACCAGCTGATATGTTTGTGACGTTTCCCATAATGTATATTACTTGCCTGTATCGAATTGTATTGTAACATTCAAGAAATATCATATTCAGTGGAAAATAAAATTATCATTATCAAGAGAGCCTTTTAGATTTTTGAAAAATGCTGTTCTGAATTGACTCCAAGAAATATCATGACAGAGAAAACTAGAATTATCGTGGAATCCGGTCCTGCAGTGTCGGCATCGCGGATTCGAGTCTAGAGCGGTATGCGACCGCTCGCGACCATAACTTGCAAAATGCCATCTGACCACGCACTATCTACATATACAGCTAGCTACTCTTCACCAACCACAAATCCTTGCCTCCGACTTGTGCGCCTTTACATACTTGCTAGAAGCCCATTTCGAAAATATTCATTATTCGATAATTTTTCCGCAATATGGAAAAAGGATGGATTAAGAGTGGATAAGGAGCAAAATTAAGGTCGTCAGTTTCGTTTGAGGAAACTATATTTGAGAGCAATTTTCTGTGATAGGTAGCTTGAAGACAAAAGTCGAAACGATGCTTTTTAGTATTACTGAAATCAGAGTTTCCATATGAGGAGTCAGAAGCAGTAGAGATTCACAAATACGCGGATTATTTCAACAGAAAAGAAAAAGCTACGAACCTCAAGCGTTTATGGAACCCCATTCTTATAAATTCAAAAATAGCAAAGGAAAACTACGACATCTAGACAACAGGTAGAAAGGGATCAAAAGAAATTGTACCTGTGTCAGAATAAATACAATCTCTGCAGACGGAATCTTTAGTCATCAGAGATTATCAATGATGTATAAGAGAGAAATTCCAAATAACGGCGACCTTCAGACCTTCAAACCCGAGTGAAAATACTGACATTACACTATCCCTACTTACATCAAATTGTATACCCACTCACTCAATTATTTCATTTCAGAATTTTCCTGCTCTAAATCAATCTTCTAGCTATTTAGTATCGGATTTAATGACACACATTCTTGAAAATGAATAAGAGGCCATATGGAACTGGGCCCCTCATACTATTTCTACAGTTTGGAATTTGGAATGCATCGAGAAGTCTATGGTCTTGTGAATGGAGACGCTCTTGCCATAATATCTGAAAACCAGTTATTCTTCAAGATCTATAGAAATTGTTTTATGACTTATGCAAGAAAAAAATGTCAATTGTTGAATATTGCTGCTGATAACCGGATATCTGTTATGACCGTTTTTGAACTCTTTCTGCATGTTTGAAATGGTCCATGAAATGGCGAAGGAACCGGTGGTGCAAATTTGGTAAATTCAAATTCTGAATTTATTAATTACAAGAACTTTCGGAATTGTTATGCCGTTACAACAAATTATTTGAAAATAACTCAATAAAAAATATTGATAATTCAGTGGTTATACTACTGTCCAATAAAGTTTTTAGGGTATTCCTGTTGTCGGAGAGTGTAAAATGCCTAACAACCCTGGTGTGTCGACTGATTAGTTTTTTTTAGATTGTTTTGAAGACAAAACAAATGAAATCGTGGTCTGTTTCTGTAATCGGATCCAGAGATGGCACCTGGTTCTCGTATCAATATTCCATGGATATAGTAATTGTGATTGTTGTTAATTAAATTTTACGGAATGTCAATAAACTTTTTAAATATCATTCTAAAGTAATGTAGTGTCCATACTCGGTGTGAAAGACCAAATTTTTTTGGAAAAATAACACCACACAAATTGTGTTATTTTTATAAAATGATCTAAATACCGTTTGAAAGTCAAAATAGTTGTGGCGGAATGAAATATTTCGTAGTGAACTAAAATAGACCATTAATATGAATAATTTGACCATTATTCGTTTTTGTGTGGATAAAATCCTGAAATACGAATACACTAATTCATTTAAGTGAGTACCACTTGGAATCTGTAACATACTCTGTAACCAATTTGAAACTTCCCTTTTTTTTCTAAATTCTCCATGATCTAATTAACAATACTTTATGGCAAACATTTTTTCAAGTAAACCAACTGAGTGCGTGTTGTTATACCCTACTCTTTCTTCAAATCTTCCATAAGTTCAAGTTGTGAAAGTCCGTGATAAAGTAAATAAAAATCATCACTCCTACTGAAATCTATCAATTTTGCATCAAGATTGTTAAGGTTTTCATTATTTTACCTTTCGATTTCGTAACATCTTTTCAGTGTTGTTAGATCATCCAAAAAATATTAATTTTCTGTCGAAAAAAATTGCACAAAAAAGAAATATCTTCACTATCGAATAACATTAACAGTTATCAAGATAGTGCAAGAATATTGTAACACACAACTCATCACACATATATCTTCTGAAAAGCAATTATAAACTCAGAAAAAGCGACAAAATTATTACTTAAAGAACCTTTTGAAAAAAAAAATCGGATACAGTTGCGCAGATACTTGAGAAATGCGCATGCTTGGGCAGATATCAGATGGGCACAAGATTGACAGGTTCTAATGGTGAATTTCCATGCAGCTGAATTTCAGTTCTTTTATGTGATATGTGTTATTATTAATTATTCCAGTAAAATGCATTTCAGCAAAACAAAAAAAAAATATAATAAGCTGAAAATGTAAGGAATAAAACTGCTTGCAGAAAGTGATTCCGTAAATTTTATTATGTTGTTTCATTCAATGCTCCTGCGCAATACTTGGAACATCAGTTCGTGAAAATGTACCTTAACAACAAACTCGACGGTGGCGGTTCACGCAAGTATCGCGGGATATTTGGAAAACAGACCACGATTTCTCATAATCAAGCTAGCGAATGTCCAGCGTGTTTGTCTACAGTTTTACAGGTTATAAGTCGGCACATCAGGGTTTTTAGGCATCTTACTCAAAAGCTTGCGAAGACTCCGATGATAATGTCAGATTTGACAAAATCACATCAGTTTGCCATGTCTTGAAACTTAGGTATGTTTTCCATTAAAGTCGAGACTCATATCTAATTTCATTACTTCTTTATTTCATTTAATTCAGTTTATTTACAGTATATTTTACAAACGAATATTTAAAACAATCCAAACGAAATTTGTGACTTTCGAAAATGATTCAATTTATGAGACTATTTACAAGAAACAATTTAAATTCAGAATTTTTGTGAAAAGTATTTATCCAGGATATATGGAGGATTCAGGATAACAAATTCTTTCATCTTAGTAAGAAACTTTGAGAAACATAAGATATTTAAATCTCAGAATCCTGGTTGAAACTTTGTTTTCTATTTCTTCATTTCCGATATCTAGGTTTGGAATGTCTCAGTGGAAAGTCAGAATATTGTTTTTTCTATAATAAGAGATAGAAATATTGATATACACCAATTTTTAATGACTTCAAAGGGACCCCGCACCGCATCAATGGTAAATTGGCTTTCAGTGAATTTGCTTGATTTTTTCATATGTTAAGAGACCTCATGATGCTGATCGAATGTCCCATTGAACTAACGTTCTGAATTCAATAGGTTCGATTATACAGGGTGCTGAAGTTCACTTTTCCAAAATTTCAAATGGCCAGTGTGTCGATACTATTTCGAGTATATCAACCAAATCAACTTCACATCGTTTGTTCGATAGGCCGAGTCAAATCCACTATAAAGTACATCAATTCCTACACGGACACACGATATACGGGGTGAGTCCAAAGTTAGCTAGTTTTGTTGTGATTTATGAAAAATTGAGCGGTGGAATTTTAATAATTTTACGATATTTCGTAGGATACCAACATCAATTCCAATTCATGATGTCAGCATCTCCTGAATCCGACTGACATACTATATACAAAATATTCTATTTCTCATGAAACTGCACCCGTGAGTAGATAACGGTATTTAAAATATCCCATGTATTTAAAATATTCCACAGTATATTGTTCAAAATTTTTCAGAAAGTTTGTGTCGAATACTATGTGGTTGTAGAAATGTATCTATAACATGAACTTGAAAAAAACTACTTTGAAAAATATCAACGAAAGACACTATTTTTGGAATCACCCCGTAATTCAATGTACCTGTAATCTAGATTCTCATAGTTAGTTGTCGAGTTGTCCAGAATTTCAAGCAATAATAGAAACGAGTGCAGAGTTTCATAAGAAATAGAAATCTTGTATGTAGTATGTCGTCGGATTCAGGAGTTGCTGACATCATGAATTGGAATTGATGTTGGTATTCTACGAAATATCTTAAAATGAATAAAATTCCACCGCTCAATTTTTCCGAAATCACAACAAACTGGCTAACTTTGGACTCACACTGTATATCGTGTAGGAATTGATGTACTTTATAGTGGATTTGACTCGGCCTATCGAACAAACGATGTGAAGTTGATTTGGTTGATATACTCAAAATAGTATCGGCATAGTGGCCATTTGAAATTTTGGAAAAGTGAACTTCAGTACCCTGAATAATCAAACCTATTGAATATAGAACGTTAGTGCAGTGGATACATTTGATCAGCATCATGTTGTCTATAACATATAAAAAATCAAACAAATTCACCGAAAGCCCGGGTCCTTTCTGCTTTATTTTAGAGTGTCTTTAATATTTTTTCATTCTTTTTTTTGCCATAGATCAACGGTGTCATCAGCAAACAGCGCAATTTCACCTCTGATGTAAAAAAGCCGCATTATTCACATAAAGTAGGAATTGAAGAGGTCCAAGGACTGACCCTTGTGGCACACCATGTTCTATACGAGGAGTCTTCGAGACATTGCTTGATGATGATCTGACAAGACGCTCTCAAACCACCGCAGTTCTATCTTGGTGAAATCGTATCGATGCATCTTTTGCAGCAGTATTCCGTGTTTTACGCTTTAGAAAAACCACGAAAGAGCTGTTGCTGCAGCTGTTCCATTATCAGAACCTGAATACAGCAACTCCATGAACGAAAAATTGGAATCATTTGATTTCAATCTTCAGTTTGTAAATTTTCCATCGACCATCGGCTAACGAAAACTATCCACATCATCGCCAGCAACCCGTTCCACTCACAGTCGCCCGTAATGTATGCAGTGCACAAAAGAACCATAAATAAATAAATTTTCCAGTCGCAATGGAGGCATTATTCAATGCGGCCGTCGTGTACTTCGGTAATGGCAGTGACATTTTGACGTATGCTGATTAATATTAATTCGAGAGAGCATCATGTCGATGTTCGACGTTCCTCGCGACACCTCTCGCTGCTTTCTAGCCTTGACAGATACTCGAATTCTTTCCGGCGAAATGTCCACCGTCTTTCATATTTCATATCGCATTTCAACACGTTCGTTTCGGTATTTTTGGGTTCGGCAGCGGATGAGTGATGATCGGGAGAAATTATGTGTATTGTGATTCGAATGATGAGTCAGGCGGGTCTAATTTGGCGGAGTCGAGAATTTTCTGGGTCATTGGGCCGTAATGTAGCAACTCTTATCGAAAGTGTTAATTAATCACAATTCGTAGTCGTGGAAATAGTATGTATGGATCAGAAATACCTTAAGGTCGGAAGTCTACGTTATCGGGATTCAATATCTTCAGAAGATCATTACAAATAAAAAATGTTCATCAGGTCAAGCAGCCAAACTTCCATAAATGCGTAGGACTCCCATGTAATCGATTACAAGATGATCTGGGAGTCCTTTTTATGGAGGCTAAGAAAACCCTTTATGGGGAGGTTGTGAGCATTACATCTCAAGATCTACTGAGAATCTTCTGTCTCCTTATCCGTATCAGGCCTACTGACCAAAAACTTGCTGAATCCTCTTCATCGCAACAGGTCTGCCGTTTTTTTGTGGCACGATCCTTTGACCACGACTACAGAAAGTTCTCTCAAAAGAACACTTCAACGGCATCGGTCTGATCGAAACACCGAACAAGGGATATATTGATAACTCAAAGGAAAGCTCAGGTGTTCTCTTGCAGACTCAGTTTCCTGGTTCTAAGACGGCTGTGGAGAATGAGCAGCAAAGTGCTCACCTAGTAGGGGTTGTTCACAACCTCAATGAAGCCAGTAGGAGCCTAGCTGGGAAAATCTTCACAAACCAATGAATCAAATGGACTATCAGAGGTTTTAACCCATTTGGGTTGCCAGGAAAGGATGGCATATTTCTAGCCTTACTGCAACATGGTCTTGAAATAATAGAGGACTTTCTGAAAAGGCTACCCAAGGCCTGCTTTATCTTCGGCTGGCTATATACCGCAGATCTGGAGAGAGACAGTGGTGGCGTTTATACAAAAGACTGAAAGATTTCCAATGGACGAACCAAAGTCTTACGGCCCCACAGTCTCACCTCCTTTCTCCTAAAAGCAATGGAGAAAATAATAGACTGTTACATCAAAAACGAACTCCTCGAGTTAAGACCGTTCCACAAGGAACAGTTTGCCTACCAAGCAGAGAAGTAAATTAATGATTAATATCTACAATGCCTGAATGAAAGTATTGAAAAGACCTTCGTGGCAAAAGAAATGACTCTGTGTGCCTTCATCGGCTAGGAATTCACGAGACCAAGAGACTAGTGTTGGTCTTGTCTTGGTCTTGATACAATAAATCTCCTCAAGACCAAGACTTGAATTTCGAGACCAAGACCAAGACTCTCTTCCAAGAGACTTCGCCTTTAATAAACTTAAAAATCTACTCAATATTAAAAAAAATCTGATGGAAAATATCATGGCATACTATTTTAATTATTTATTTTTCATATGGTAGGTTTTTAATTTATTTTTGTACGTTCAAGATCAAAAATACATTTTTCAAATTCAGTATTTCAGTTTTACAGTTTACAACACATAGGTGTAAGTTGTGAGGTCGTAGTAGCCAAACCTCCCACTATTGAAGATATATTTGGTCAGCTATGTGATTTTTTCCCACCCCTACATAATATCATGAGTATTGCAATTTCGTCGGGATTCCGATTCCACTCCTCTGCCGCAACCGCATTTTACTGCTCATCACACAATAATCTAGGTATAGTGAAATGGTCAATGAAAACCTAGTTAACATTCCGACCCTTTTGAACTTTTTTCTGGCCTATCGGCCTGTGTGCTGTGTGGGTTTACTCCAATCTACATTTAAGTTTTCTTAAAAATTATATTCCTATGGTATTTTGCTTACTTTACCCATAAGACTGAGAGATACGATATGCAAATAGTTTCCGACCGCATGCAATTGGCCCTAAACACAATCAGAAGCTGGTGCACAAAGAAGGAACTCGATGCCAATCCTAGCAAAACAGTACTGTTCCCATTCACCAGGAGGCAAAAGTATGAACTTCAAACCCCAACCTTGAATGGGACTGAGCTAACATTTTCCAAAGAAGTAAAATACTAGGCGTTATATTCGGCCGAAAACTGACATGGAACAGCCAAATCAACCGCATTTTATCTATGGCTATAGAGGCAAGCTGGACAAGGAGTATTCGGAAAGACATAGTATCCGAAATAAAAAATGATTTATTGATCATACCAAACGATCATCAAACCTATGGTCACCTACGCCTCACTAGTATGGTGTCCAAAAATGCAACAAATTTCAGCATGAGTCAAGCTGCAGAAAGTGTAGCGGCTAGCTCGCCTGGGAACCATAGAAGCACTCTAGAGGCAATGCTAAACCTTCCGCCATTGCACCTATGTGAAATGAAAGAAGCAGCAAATAGTGCTTTTAGACTGTACCAGACAAAAATTCGAAAGCAGGAAATCTGATCGGACATCTGAAGATTATGGAATACATCTCCCTAGAAGTCATGTCTAAACCAACAGATTTCATAGGCCTTCGAAGTGCAGTTTGAAGTGGTCATGAACAACCACCAGATTTTCACAGAGATCCAAGATGGACAAAGGGATTGGAGTAGTAGGAGTCAAATTTCAGGCTCTCAAAACCCCTTGGTAGGATCCCAACCATCTCTAACAGAAGTACATGCTATAGAGATTTGTACCCAGGAATGCCTCGAAAGGGGCACCCATAGGGCAGAAATCTATATTCAGATAGCCAAGCAGCACTAAAAGCTCTGAAGTCACACACTTGTGAGACTGAGCTGACTTGGGACTGAATACAAAGCCTGAGACAACTGGCAGGTAACCCTGATGTGGGTGCCGGGTCACAGGGGCATCAAAGGTAATGAGGAAGAAGACTGCTTTGCAAAATTAGGGCAAATAAACCACTTGCCGGCCCACAAACCTGCTGTGGATTCTCCAAAGCCCACTTAAAAGAAGAGGTCGACGCTGGGAATTCGATTAAATGAACTCTCACTGCAATAAAGCGCCAGGCAAAGACAAGCGAAAAGGCTAGTGAGCCTATCGCTAATGATAGCAAGAAAAAAATTTCAAATTGGTAACGAGAGGGCATTGCACTCTGGGGTATAAACTCAAAAAAAGAACAAGTTAGAGAGTGAAAGTTGCCGCTACTGCGACAACTTCGCGGAAACTGCGGAACATCTGCATTGCGAATACCCAGCGCTCTTATGCAAGAGGCTTGAATTCCTGGAAGGGGCATTCTCAACTCCCTCCGACATCCGATGAAACTGATTAACTTTGAACGTCCCAGAATTCCGGGTCTTGAATAGATATAAAGTCTGCCCTACCCCTTTACAATCTACCAATCAACGGTCCTTTGATGTTTGTTTCCTGGGATACTTTCCCAATAGTTTTTGTATCCAATACAGACGCTCTTGCTGTACACTTCGGTACCTCAAGCGTTCTCCCTTGGTTTGGGGAGATTTCCCAACTTTTTCTTGCGAGTTCGCCTGCTTTCTCATTGCTGGCAACTTCCTGGTGTCCTAGCAGTCCCATAACAGTTTTAACATCACTTTAGTGCCGCTTGACTATCTGTCAGGATTTTGATATGCGCGCCTTCAACGTTTCTCTTATTGTTCTTCTTCGTGCAATGGAGGATGGCGTATACCTCTACCTGAAATATAGAGGTATGGGTGCTCAATGAGTAGCTGATGTCTGCCCCATTTTCAGTCTTTGATCCAACTGTATACCAGATTTTCCATTTCCATCCCACTCATTTCTGACTGGCACCAACACCCTGTATTGGTTACTGAAGCAATACCGTTTCGGAATGTGGACTGTTCTTAATCCCAGCACATCCCCGATCACAATTCTAACGATGCTCATATGCCCTGTTCCATAGTTCGAATAGTTCAGCGTTTTCTGCAGTCTGGAGGCACCAAGCCTTGCTTCCCCCTGCACCACTAAATGGAGAGGAGGCAACCCCAGGAGTGTCTCCATGGTTGCAGTTGGTTTTGATTTGATTGCTGCTGTAATTCCAAAACAGGCAAGTCTTTACATCTCGTATATTCTTCTTATGGCTCTTATTTGTTGTCTTGGACCACCTCAACAGAGAGGTATATAATATAGTTTAGCTACCATTTTTTTCCAAAAGAGCGTCTGGTTATCACTAGTGTAGTCCCTATTCTTTTCATTATGTTTTCTAGATACTGGTTCCAGGTCAGCTTCATCTGTATGTCCTCACCGCGAAGTCGTATAGGTCCCAGACTAATAGTTTAATAGTGGCTTTTTATCAACTCAATTTTTCCTTATTTTTCCATAGCGTTTTATTCAGTGCTAAGAATAATCGTAACTTCAACCATTAAAGCATTGTAAACAATTCATTCATTTGAATTTCTGGAAGTTCGACTCGCTAGCTTTCTTCGCGAAATGAAATTCATATGCCACTTTCTCGTTAACAGTAAATCAATAAATCCAATGCAAAAATTAAACGAGTATTGATAGTGTGTGTCGGTGCATATTTCCCCGTTCGTATATTATTGCAATCATCATCAATAAGTCAATTAGCTACCGATTCGCCGTGCAATAAGAATTGGTAAGGATAAAAGAAAATCATAAACGTAATTTATAATCGTAGGCCACGTCAATGTTTGAACAAAAGAATTTTATTTCTGGACTTGATGGCGACATAATGAAATATTCAAGTGAACACTCTTTTGCTATCGTAATTATTATTGACTGCTGTGACTCTACCGGTTGCAGTTGCACTGTCAAAGGTGAATAGCGAGGTTTTCATTTTCCATACCGATGTACGTTGCTTTTATTTCAATTCAGAAGGCTGTGGAATATCTATGATTTTTCTAGAACATCAAGATACCCGCGTTTATAATTTTGTTTCCAAGAATTGTCATGGTTTTGCACGAATTATTAAATGCCATACGTGAATATTGTTTCCTGACAGTTTGTTGGGCAATAAACTAAATGAGATATTCCATGGAAGAAAAATGTTTTATGGTCAATATTTATCGACAAAGTGATAGTAGACAAAAACGGTTTGACAGAAGAAACAGAAATTAATATTCTAGCATATCTTAGAGCCCATCCTCAAAATTCATTGAACGATGTAGTTAGAGAACTGCCAGTGTGTATTGGATCGGACCACGCATTGACTAAAAAATACAAATTTCACCCATACAAGCTAAAAAGGGTGCAAAAGTTTACAACAGCGCAAAAGGAAATCAGACTGCAATTTTTCAGAAGAGATGTGAACCGATGAGTCGTTTTCCACTAGCAGAGGTTGCCTTCGCCAAAATAGACACTATTGGCCTGTTTCCAATCTTCATCAAATACAGAAAATTCAGTATTTGTTGCGGATTAATTATTGGTGAATGTCTTTTGGACTCTATAATTTTTTATGGTTCTTTGACTGGTCAGGTTTATTTAAATTTTCTAAAAGTAGAAATCGAAGAATGTATTGACGATTCACCTCTGGCCATATCAAAATATTTAATTTGGCAACAGGATAGGGCACCACCACATTGTTAAAAGGTTCTTGGATAGGCAATTTTCTCAGTGAATTGGAAAATCTGGTCCGTGTGATTCTTTCTTATGGGGTTACGTTAAAAATATTGTTTATTTCACGCCATGCTATTCTATGGATGATCTAGAGATAAAAATTAGAAATGCCATTGCTGGCATCCTATCTGGATGATATACAATTGCCTCGTATCCAATATTTGCGTTTCAGTATAGAGTAGAGAGCTTGGATATCTTACAGGTTTGTTGAGAATCATACGAAGGAACCATTTTTGATTTCGAGAGCATGTAGGTCATTTCTTGAAACTCCTTATGATTGTTCCATAAGTGATTATGAATGTAAATAAATAAATGCCCAAGTATTTTATTTTTTGCAGGTTTGATTGAAAAATCTTGATGGATATTCAGTTTGTATTCTGGCAAAGATGTGTCATGGCAACTGAATGAAAGATATACGGTGTTTTCGAAGTTTATCGTAAGTAATCTGCTGTCGAACCAATCTTTCAGTTTTCCGAGATTTTTTTCAATGTTTATTTTGAGATTATACCAGTCATTGTTTTGTAATATATCTCAGTATCATGTGTAAAACTGATTATGTTACCGATTGTTTCCTGTACCGGCCCAAGTACCGTTCCTTGAGGTACACCATATTTGATGTTAATCTCGTTACTCATATTGTTTTTGAATTCAACTTTTTGTGTTCTACTTGTTAAGTAACTTTCGAATAGATTGTTTGCTATACCTTTCACACCCATATCTTCTAGTGTGTCCAAAAGTATGGAGAGATCGACAGTATCGAAGGCCTTTTTCAGATCTATAAAAACACAAATAGAAGTAGTGTACAGGGTGTACCATAAGAAAAAGTAAATTGTGTCAATAATTATGACATTTGACAATTTATAAATTTTTTGACTGGCCAGCATAAAACTTAACGGAAAATACTTTTATTCGACCTTTCAGCTCAAAAAATTAATAATTTACAGCCTTTCAAAAGTGGGACAAATTAGAATGAAAGCACTGTACAAATAATTATCAGTTTATGGGAACCTTTTTTTGTGAATGTGCTTGTGAGGCTCAACATCTTATACTTGGAAAAAAAAACGGAAGTTGTGGATGACATGCTGGAATGTTCACGAGTCGCAAGAAGGAGTATAGTAGTTTAGAAACTACCATTAATTTAAAAAATAGATATTTATGTATCAAGGGCATTAACTACCGATGGCAAAGTTTGCCTGAGGTTATTAAGGCTCATTCGTTTCCGTGGTACATGGACAATTTTATTTCTGACCGATTTCAATGAAATTTTGTTAATTTTTGAAACGGACTAACCTTCCCGCCCGTATTTGAATCAGGTGATGATAGGAGTTTTGTTGTTGCTAGGTTGTTGCAATGTTACTTGTTTATAAACATAACCTTGTTATCAAGCTGTGTTTGCGTTAAAAACGTGTTTTCTACCCCAAATATAATGGAGGAGATTTTGAAAAAAGCTGAAAAGTAGGAATTGTTTCCAGTGGCGGAAGTAATTTTCAGGGCACATTTCAAAATTGAACATTTATTATTTGTTATGACGCGTATAAATAAAATATGGTTTAGTTTTTATTTCATAAATATATACAAATTTTTTTTTTTTACTTGTGAAATGTAGAGGGAGTTATAAAATGAGTTATAAAATCTATATTGTCCCAAGTGAGTTATGACCCTCTATATTGGTAACTATGATGATATAATGCTTATGATATATCGGTCAGAAATAATAAAAATAAAGCTGATCAAAAAGCCTTAAAGAATCAAACTAATACAATGGAAGGCTATTAATAGGTAATTTAACTGTGCCATTTGATACAAAATGCTGCTATAATGATTGCCGGCACTTTTCTTCGACTGACAAAGTATCATTTTCTCCTCAACTTCCCATATTCATGAATAATTCCAGCAACACTTACTACTTTCGTGAATTAACATAATAAATACGAGTTATTGCCTTTTTCTAGTAACAGTTACTTCGGGTTCCTTGAAATTGTTCTAGCAAGTACTGATGATATCGAAACTTCCGCTAAAAGCCAAGATGGAGGGCTATCGGCACGCTCGGATAATTTTAGAGCTTATGTAAATGGGAGATAGACAGAAACAACGGTAAAATCAAGAAACGGCGCTGATTGCTTCAAAATTAAACTATTTGTTAATATTTCATGGATACTGCTTCAACAATTTGTTATTACGAACTCTTTGTTTCGGAGCACTTAATTGTTTGCCTATAATTTTTTTCCGCATCGGGTGGTACTGTTTTTCCACAACACGTAGCGAAAGATTATGTTAATTTATTTGTGGGGTTTACAACCGTATATGTTAATTGCTGTTGATTAATGCTTGTTTAGGCATACTTCAGTGATTCCAATAGTAATGTCCTAAAGTGGCTGATGCAGAATCATTGTGAGAAACAATCCTGGTACTGAATAATATAAGACATGTTGTAGACAAATGAAAGTAATATGTTACGAAATCATCGCATTTGTGTCACTGACAGTTTTTGCAATATAATTAAGAAAATGCCTTAAAAAAATTGTGAAATTATAAAAAATATTCTGAAATTCACACGAAAAAATCTATAAATACTTGTATAACAACACATTTATATTGGTTTTGCATAATTTTTATCCATCGAGAAGATTGTGCGTGAACTTATGAATAAAATATTGTGATTAGGTTAGATTAGTTGGGGCTTTTGTGCAACAAGCCTCTACTCAGCGACCTTTTCAAATATGCCCTCGAAATCATTTAGATTTCTCTATCAATCCTTGTCTTACGTTACGAGACTCCATAGGATTTTGCCTCATGGACAAAAGGAATTTCTATCCCATTCAGTACAGGTGACCTAAGTCCATTCAGTTCTTTTATTCGTGTAAATATAACTAAATATATCTTTACACCACCTATCGATTATATCTAGGGCCGTCTATGTAAGCTCCGAGACTGTCAGTTCTTGCACCCCTACCTGAGGACATTCCCTGTTTGCTCTAGCTGTTACTGTTATTCCGCCAATTGCTGATATGATAACCCTGGTTTTCAAGTTGACGTTTATCCACTGGCACAATAGAGGAGGTACCCTTTTATGCTATGGACTTGGTGGATGCATTATTGAAGACACCCTCGATGTCTATAAATGGTTGTCACGGCTATTTCTTTGTCTTCAAAGGACTTCGCTAGTAGCCTGTTGAGATCGTTCGTCTGTTCACTTGCCTGGTTGATAAGCTTACTGGCGTTCGTTGAGCGTGCTTGTTTTTAGCACCTCATCTCTTATGTATCTATCTATCAGCCTTTCCGACGATTTGAGTGGGAAAGACTTATGGGACGATATGCCTTGGGTGTCTTGTCGTCTATTCTCCCTACTTTTGAGAGATAAATGTCTGTGGTCCGAACACGAAGGTTCGTTCGTCCGATACGTGCCGTTATATTTATACTGTGTTCAACTCAGTGCAATATTATATCTTTCATGTTTTTAATATTTTTCAAGCTGTCCGATAGATCGTAGTACAGTTTCAAACTCTGATATCTGTTGCTTTTTCTCCAATACTTTTTTTCATAAAAGGTATATTTATGTTATATACTTCTTATTAGATATTTATGATTTATTTCATGTAACGCGTGCATATTTTTATGTAAATGTGTATTGCTGTAATGGAAGAAAAGTTAAATTTGGTCCAATATTTCTGTGTTTTTTGTTTTGATAAAGATTATGTGACAGGTGTGATAATTTTTGGTGTAAATGATTTTTACGAAGCGCTTTTGAGTTATTCATATTTTGTTCATTAATGGTCTACCTGTCCACTTTCATGCTAGAATCACAGAGAAAGTATGTAATTCAATAAAGGCACTATAGTTTTTCATCAAATTAACTATTGGTGTACATGGGTAAATAATGGGTTTTCCTGGAATCTGTTTCTCAAATGTTCTATCAGTATTCTTAATTTTGTCGGATTTGTAGAAAATAGGAACTGACCCTGTGTTGGGCTATCTTAAAAAGGTGTTTTTGGCAGTTTCATCTGCTAGTCTTTTTTACCAATATTTATGTAGTGTTCTTTGAAAGCTTCAACAATTTTGCGCACATCTTTCATTTTTTCCTGTAATGTTTATATGTTTTAATTCAGTCGTGTCACGCTCTTTCCCATAAATATGTCCTACTGTTTTCCATCATTTAGTGGTATTTGTTTAGTTTTTCTCAAGTTTGGCTTTGAAATAATCTACCTCTGCCTTTCTCACGATATCATTGAGTTTGATCCTGTAGTGTTTATATTTTTTCCTCAGAGTATCATTATTTGGGCTTCGAATAGTTTCTTGGTAGATTTTGTCCCTGGGGTTAATGAATTTGATTATTCCGTTAGTGATCCAGGTTTTTTTCAAGTCTTATTTTTATTGTGTTTGTGAAGCCGATGATGAGATCATTCAATATCGTTTTGAATTCTTTTGTTGCAATTACTGCGTCTGGTATTTGATATATTTCCGTCCAGTATACATGTGGAAGTTGTGATTTCAGTTTGAAATAATTAACAGTTTTGATGACTTCAACTGCAGATGAATTTTTCAACTCGCGAACGGTTGAAGATAGATCAATTCTGCAAACGCCAATAGATTCAGAACGATAACATGAGTATCGTCTGTGAAGTACTAATACCTCGTATGCCACAAAATATCAAAAATTCGATTATTGCACTCACGAATACTGTATGCCAATACGTAATGATGACAACTACTTGTAAGCTACAAAAAATTATATCAGTGGAAATTAATTTTTTCAAAATATCAACATTTTTTGAGTGAAATGACGTTCTGATTCAATAATACGGCTGATCTGGCATTTTGAAGGGATTTACAAACGATCAAAGTCGAGTAAAAACCGATTTTTGAAATATTTTATATTTCATTCATCCCAATATCTTTCAGAACTTTTCTGTACCTATCAAACTAGATGCTAGTGTTACCGGAAGGGAGAGAAGTATAGGCAAAAATCCCACCACCTCCTTCATCAGATTTTGCCGACAAATCAGCATCCGTTTTGTACATGGAACAACAGAAATTACGAACAAAGAAATTTAGTACATTGTGGAGCAGATTAAACGCATTGAATCATTGCAGATTTGAAAGTGATTTATAATTCTGAACACAGTTTTCGATATTGTCACAAATAAAAGTACTTTGCTCTTGTACCAAATTAATATTTTTTAATACTCCTAAATCTAAATCTAAATCTAAATCTAAATCTAAATCTAAATCTAAATCTAAATCTAAATCTAAATCTAAATCTAAATCTAAATCTAAATCTAAATCTAAATCTAAATCTAAATCTAAATCTAAATCTAAATCTAAATCTAAATCTAAATCTAAATCTATATCTATATCTAAATCTAAATCTAAATCTAAATCTAAATCTAAATCTAAATCTAAATCTAAATCTAAATCTAAATCTAAATCTAAATCTAAATCTAAATCTAAATCTAAATCTAAATCTAAATCTAAATCTAAATCTAAATCTAAATCTAAATCTAAATCTAAATCTAAATCTAAATCTAAATCTAAATCTAAATCTAAATCTAAATCTAAATCTAAATCTAAATCTAAATCTAAATCTAAATCTAAATCTAAATCTAAATCTAAATCTAAATCTAAATCTAAATCTAAATCTAAATCTAAATCTAAATCTAAATCTAAATCTAAATCTAAATCTAAATCTAAATCTAAATCTAAATCTAAATCTAAATCTAAATCTAAATCTAAATCTAAATCTAAATCTAAATCTAAATCTAAATCTAAATCTAAATCTAAATCTAAATCTAAATCTAAATCTAAATCTAAATCTAAATCTAAATCTAAATCTAAATCTAAATCTAAATCTAAATCTAAATCTAAATCTAAATCTAAATCTAAATCTAAATCTAAATCCAAATCCAAATCCAAATCCAAATCCAAATCCAAATCCAAATCCAAATCCAAATCCAAATCCAAATCCAAATCCAAATCCAAATCCAAATCCAAATCCAAATCCAAATCCAAATCCAAATCCAAATCCAAATCCAAATCCAAATCCAAATCCAAATCCAAATCCAAATCCAAATCCAAATCCAAATCCAAATCCAAATCCAAATCCAAATCCAAATCCAAATCCAAATCCAAATCCAAATCCAAATCCAAATCCAAATCCAAATCCAAATCCAAATCCAAATCCAAATCCAAATCCAAATCCAAATCCAAATCCAAATCCAAATCCAAATCCAAATCCAAATCCAAATCCAAATCCAAATCCAAATCCAAATCCAAATCCAAATCCAAATCCAAATCCAAATCCAAATCCAAATCCAAATCCAAATCCAAATCCAAATCCAAATCCAAATCCAAATCCAAATCCAAATCCAAATCCAAATCCAAATCCAAATCCAAATCCAAATCCAAATCCAAATCCAAATCCAAATCCAAATCCAAATCCAAATCCAAATCCAAATCCAAATCCAAATCCAAATCCAAATCCAAATCCAAATCCAAATCCAAATCCAAATCCAAATCCAAATCCAAATCCAAATCCAAATCCAAATCCAAATCCAAATCCAAATCCAAATCCAAATCCAAATCCAAATCCAAATCCAAATCCAAATCCAAATCCAAATCTAAATCTAAATCTAAATCTAAATCTAAATCTAAATCTAAATCTAAATCTAAATCTAAATCTAAATCTAAATCTAAATCTAAATCTAAATCTAAATCTAAAAAAGTTTATCCCAAAAACCTTTCGGTCAATTTGGACCTAATTTTACTCTTTAAAAATGTCGACTACCAACTTTGTTTACGATATTACGCTGTATGGGGTTGTTACTATCGATTGAACAAGACCTTAGAGGACGTTTTTATAAATTGAATTCTATTACATATCTTCCCGAAATGAATTTTTTGATGCAACACAAACTATACTCAACAACAAGATAAATAACGATTTCAAATAAAACCACTCAGTTGATATCATGAACATTGTTTGAAAATGCTATTAATTACAAACAATACCTATAAACGTAACGATAATCTTAAAAAAACCAAAAAAGCCAATGACTCAAAATCTAAAATACAAATAATTTTATGGATATTGTTATTGGTTGGTCCATTTGCGCAATCTAAAACATCACTCAATTTTTCCTGATAGCGAGCATACCTTATTCTAAATTAGTTCTTGAGTTTGCGTGTACTGTTGAGTTCAATGTTGTTGTTTGTGTTGTTTATTGTATCAAACAATTGATTTCGTAAAGTTATGTAATAAAATTTGATGTAGCGAAAGGTTGAATAAAATTAGGTTCGATTTTGTCTTTTCAGTAATAGTTTTCTTACCAAGATGGAAAATTGTTTTTCCTGTATCTATTTCAAACAGAGAGTGTTTTCAAGATAAAAAATAAGCTTCAGTTGACTAGAATAGACTGAAACAATGATGTCCTACGAAAATATGACTTGTTCGTTTTGGAATAGTGCTAGAAAAAAATTCCGAAAATAGTATATTGTGTATCTAGTAGTGAAAGCAATACATTACCGGACGACAATGACAACAAGCACTGAAGTCTGGGAATGTGCTTTTACTACGAGGTACACATACTATTTTTTCTGAAATCGTAATCAGCATTATCATAAATTAATACTTATTGTTTGCGTGCATTCATTTACTGTCTAAAATGTATACGAGCCGTCAAAAATTTTCCCGGATCGTTTACGATACGGGAAAGTACTTTTTCTACAAGCGTGCGTGTTCCGCCCTATTCCCGCACGCAATTTAGTTTGAGAGGTGTCATATTCCCGCACTAGTGCGGGAAAAATTTTCCCGCACGCTAATGTCACTTCAAGTGAGTTTTTCCCGCACTAGTGCGGTAATAATTTTTCCCGCACGTGAAAGTTTGTTCAAGAGCATCACATAAGATGTTACAATGCTCTTGTAGAAAAAATCTTGATACTTACTCATACGGAAAGGTACTATCCCGCACTCGACTGCTTACCCGAACTCCGCTTTGCGTCGTTCGGGTAACGGCAGTCTCATGCGGGAATAGTACTCTTTCCGTACTTGTTAGGATAATTTCTTTTCCCGTACAGTTTAGTGCCGAAAACGGTCCGGGAAAGTTCGTTGCTTAGCAACGGACTAAAATACTAGATTAGCGTATTTTGAGGCCTGAAGTTGCTCCGAGAAAGTGGGCATTCTTGAACGATTGCAGAAAAAGTATTTTCCCGTACAATTTAGTGCCGAAAACGGTACGGGAAAGTTCGTTGCTTAGCAACGGACTAAAATACTAGATTAGATTTTGAGGCCTGAAGTTGCTCCGAGAAAGTGGGCATTCTTGAACGATTTCAGAAAGAGTACTTTTCTGTACAGTTTAGTGCCGAAAACGGTCCGGGGAAGTTTGTTGCTTAGCAACGGACTAAAATACTAGATTAGCGTATTTTGAGGCCTGAAGTTGCTCCGAGAATGTGGGCATTCTTGAACGATTTCAAAAAAACGTAATTTTTGACTATGCCCGTATAGGCCCTAATGTACTAATAATAATAATAATAGCCATCCTCTATCCGCACAGTCTATGCCCGTGGGTTATTTCAACCAGCAAAATAAACAGTTTTTTTCCATGTTAATCCCACCCAACTACGACGTTTTTACGAACTTTAACAGCTTATATCCTCAGAAATAACACAAACAAAAATTTTTGAACTCACACATTTTTCTGGCGACCCATGCTACAACATAATACTATTTCAACCAATTTGACCGAAAGACAAATTCCCATACATGCTTTCGTCCAGGGTTCTTTTCTACCCATTACTTTTATCTAGCATCGTGTACATTCGTATGTGGTGTACAAACGAAAGAATGATAGGTAGAATAAACATGGAATAATTTCAGGGAGTAGGTAACCAAATAAATTTCCATCTGGCTGACCAGAGTCCGCGGATGACCATACATTCGCACCAGCATCAATTATAAACGTCTCGCATGCTCACCGTTTTCGCGCACCGCCCATAAACCATGTCTGAAACGTCGCTAGATCCGAGTCGAAAATAAATACCGTCGTCCGCAGTATCACCCAGATGTACGATGATTGTGTAAAAAAGAGCAGTGACATAAAGTTCAGAATAATAAATTACGATCAGCTAGCCGGCGGTTAAGTGGAATATCTCAAAAGCCGATCGCCGACTTTGTAATTTACGAAAGTTCACGTCCTCCTCGGATACTTCCAATATAAATTAAATTAAATGGCTTCCCGATCGGCGATCATACAAAAAATGTATTAGAAAAATGCGGCCCGAGCGCCGATTCTCTTTTTTTAATTACGTTTGTCTTGCGCGGTTGACGAATTTTTCCGAATTAAATTCGGCTGACATGGCGTTCAGCTCATTAGCAGACTCAATTCTTCGTTTCATTCTCTAGAAATGACAGATTTGACTGAGAAATAAGAAATTAAATGGCTGCAAATGTGGAAAGTGACTGAATGAAAATGAGACTTTGATGAAAGATCGGAATGAATAAGTTAAAGCAGGACATTGATAGCATGCACATTCATATGAACTATACATGCTTTTCTTGTTCTCTTCGGAATTAAAGAAAGGGATATTACCCAAAAATCACCAAAACAACGTCAATACCACTCGACGCGCGTTTTGCCAAAACAATTTGCATTCCCAGGAGCTCAAAAAACTGTACTAATACTATCGTAATTTCGTTTATACTATGCATCTAAGGTCTAAATGCACTCTTTACCTACTGTGACCTATCCCTCTACCGAGGAAAATAGATATTTTATGTCTATCAGAAACGTGGTGTTCTGATACCAGTATTGATTCAATGGCATTGGGAAACTATAATATTGCCAGTTTCTTCAATAGAAAAAAACACATTCATGGTGTTGTACCGATTTATGTACACAAAAGCATTAGTCACAAAGAATTGAAAATAGCAAGATGCAAAGATGTTGAAATTAATATACTTATAGAACATAGCGCTAAGTATATCTTTTTCTGTTAGAGACGAAAATTTTGTGTATTTATAATAAATTATTACCTTTTCTGGTAAAAAACAATATAATCAGCAAGTATCAAAACGGATTTTGTCCAGGAAGATCGACGGAAAGTGCGACTGCAGCTTTCTTAGAAACTATTTATAGTGGTGTCGACAGAGGCAAAATTGTTGCTGCACTTTTCTTCGACTTATCCGAAGCTTTCGATTTGCTCGCTGATAAATTGTACACTATAGGTATTCGTGGAAAATTTCTAGCTTGGGTACTTTCCTTTATGAAATATATAGGAGAATATATATGTAAGATGGGACAATACTGACTCTGATATGTTTGAGGTTAACATTGGAGTTCCGCAAGGCTCGGTTTTAGGGCTATTAATATTTTTATTTTATATAAATGATCTCCCACAACTTGGGTATAAGTTCGGTAGCACTGTTTGCAGGTGATACTTTGATTTCACAAGAGGCCGATAGCCCTGTGGAACTTCAATGTAAACTCAATATTATCAGTGAACGATTCACAGATTGGTGTTGCAGAAACAGGCTTATAGTTAATCAAGGAAAACCAGTTTTCATTCAATTTTTTGGCAGGAAATATACACATGAACCTCTCAATATAGAAATTACCGACTTGACAATATATCCATCAGAAACAAAAAAATGTTTAGGATTACACGTAGATTTTGGACTAAGTTGGAAATTTCAAATAAACTATGTATGTAAACGATTAAACTATGCAGTTGTTATGCATTGCTATAACTGAAAAAGGTTTTGGATGAAAACTGTTCAAAGGATATCTATTATGCGATGGTCCATTCAGTTCTTTTTTGAAATATAATTACATGGGGGGATGAAACAAACATAGAAAGAGCTTTTGTAGCTTAGAAATGTATCATTCGCGTACTTTATGGTCTGCGATTCACATAATCCTGTAGACCAATTTTCAAAGCAAAACATATTTTTACGTCAACCTCTATTTTTATTTACATTTGTTTACTTCATGTGAAAAATAAACGAATACAGGTTGGAAACTATCGCAAAGTGTCACATATATCCAACTATAAACGGAAATCTATTAAAATAACAACACCGTAAGTACTGCGTTGCCTCGAAAGACACCTTCTGTCGCAGGAACAAGGCTCTTCAATTGTTTACCATCAGCCATAACAAATATTTCAGAAATTCCTTTGTTCAAACAGAAAGTTAAAAAATATTTGTGGGAGAGAAGTTCTATTAACGAATATCTGGAGAACTCTTAAAATAGTAATGTGTATGTCTCGTGATATTTGTGATGAGTTTCAAAGTTGCTTTGCCTCATAGATTAATTTTTATATTTTTTATTTTTATATTTCACACTGACGATTCCTATATGATTGATTCATGTTTCGTATTGACTATTTCTTCATTATCAGATTTATTCAAGGAAGAAATATTTTAGTATTATTATCTTATATATCTCAGGACCTCTTTACCGTCATTTTTAATGTGTAGGTATAAATATATTTAAATGTGCTAATGTATATATTTATGTGTATATATAAATTGTATCTATTTTTTTTGACATGTCCAATATCATGTAATATATTCTGATCATGAAAGAGGGGCGACACCACTTGACGGAAGACCATAAAACTAATAATGAAATATGGTGGATTACGTAATCCAATCTTCCCTACGACCATTGAATTATATTTGTTTAATACTTGGCAAAGTTTTCTACAAGAACCACTTTGCAATGCATTTCAAATATCAAAGCTGAAATTATTTTTCGATTTAATTGGGGGAACACCTCCGTACCGGTTTCATGGTCATTGCCAATCATCAGCGAAGGCTAGTTCGACCCAATTGAATCGAAAAATCCTTTCATCCTAATTGGAAATCCCTGAGACAAACACTGAGGTATGAATTCAGCGCCATCTCTGGGTTCCAGTTTAAAATGCACTCCGACTACGTGTCGACTTCAACCAGAAGCCAGAAACATCATGAAAGAGGGGCGACACCACTTGACGGAAGACCATAAAACTAATAATGAAATATGGTGGATTACGTAATCCAATCTTCCGCAATAAAACCTATACAATAGGTAAAGTCGTCGGCAAGTAGGGGGCAGTAGTTGTTTTTTCTTGAATACTTTTAATCAACCCACCAATTCAATTTCAAAACTTTTATCAGAACTTTGACTACACCACTGGATTCAGGGAGTCTCGAAATATTACTGACTGTAGTTTCATCGAAATCTGTTGACAAATAAAAAAAAAATTAGGAGATAAAATTGACATTTTCCTGAAATTCCATTAACATATTTTCACAATTTCCAACCGACTCAATTTTTTTTAGCAGACAGAGTAACAAAAAGTCTACGTTTGAACAAAAAATTTGCAAAATATTATTCCAATTTTCAGGGTATACTACGATTTTTTTTATGTTTTAATTGCTAAATTTCATTAGCGAACTTTTTCGTGAAATTTCGACTCAGCCACTGGATTCAGCATTCTTCATTTAGGTGAATCCTGAAATTTTATTTGAAAATATTCATTGGCAACAAAGCTATAATATTATTAATTTTGATAACATGCCATTATTTTTGAATATTTCAGACAAATTCTGAGAATCGGCAATACTGTCAACACAAACGTAGAAGATCATTGAGGTTTCTTAAGAAATTCGCTTTCATAACACAAATTGTTCTCGAGTTATAACATCTAGAATGGTATTTTTGGAAAAAATTTAAAATCCATAACGTCGAGAAACCGGCTCCTCGAGATATCGATTATTGTCCCAAGAACTTTCGAATGAACTGAAAACTTTATTTTGATTTAATTTCCAAATTTTACGATGGCTAACAAATGACATCGATAATACAACATTGAGTAATTTTCGTCCTAATCAATAAATTTCATATTTTTGTTGCTTCCACCAAACCACCATTCAATTCAATACATTTTTCGTATCTCTTTCGAAAAAGTTTTACAGTATTTTTGAGTCCTTCTGGTGTTATTTCTCTACAAGCTTGACGTATTCTTTCACACAACTCCTGTCTAGTTCTTGGGCGGGATTTGTAGACTTTTTGAACAAGAATACCCCAAGTGGGGTCAAATCGGGGGACCTTGGTGGCCATCCAATCAATTCACTTCCTCGACCAATCCAGTGACGAGGAAACTGTTCATTCAGCCATTGTTTAATAATTCCAGCATTATGCACAGAGCATCCGTCTAATTGGAAATGTAAGTTTATTCGCTCAACAATAGGAAGATCATGAATAGCATTCCATAGTTCAGTTCTGAGAAATTCCAGTAATTTGGTGGCATTTATATTTCCTTCGAAAAAAAATGGGCAAATAATTCGTTCATTTAATATTCAGCACCATGCATTAACTTTTTCCGAATATTGTGTTTTGCAGTTTATATCCAAATTAGTTTTCGGTTGCCCAAAATCTTGTGTTTTGAGATGAAACAACACTGTTAGTCGTGAAAGTGGCTTCATAGCTGAATAATATACATTCTAAAAATCGTCTGTTACTCAGGTATTCTCCTTGTGCCCACAAACAAAATTCAAGTCGTTTTTCTTGATCTCCGTCTTCCAGGGTATGCAAAAAGTTGGGTTTGAATGGTTTCATTTTGTTTTTTCGTAGGCATCTCCGTATATTGTCCCTTGGTAAATTCAAATCTAGGCTTGCCACTCTCAAACTGGCATTGGGATTATTCCCAAAGTAATCTAATACAACCTGTTCGTGTCCAATCCTTCTTCTCACATTATTCCTCAAAATATTCTTCGATACAGCGCCTGTTTCATTGAAACTTTTATTTATTCTGTGCACTGTACTATTACTGATAGGGGGGCGATCTGGATGTCGATCATTGAATATTGTGCACACTTCTCTTTCACTCCTATCATTGTATCCAGTAAGACGCACAATTTCAATTTTTTCTGGCAAAGACAATTGTAAAGCCATAACGAAATTTAGTCCTATTGCAATTGAATATTGATCAATACCGTTCTCACATTCGAATTGAGACTCAATCTGTCATTTGTTTTATTCAAATAACTATTAAAAATAATAACGTCATCACAGCCTACCTTTCTCGAATTCGATACATTTTAAAATTTTCAATTCAGTAATTGTATTTTGTTGACACTATCGGATAGCCTGTATGAGTAAATAATACCAGAACCCAAAAACTCTGACAGTATCTTTCAAAAATTGTTTTAAATAAATTTTTATGATAAGCTGTATTTTCGACTTCATTACTTTATTCCGAATGTGTACTCGTTCCTCGTTCCTAGATGTTATAACTCGTGAACAATTTGTGTTATGAAAGCGAATTTCCATCAGAAACCTCAATGATCTTCTACGTTTGTGTTGACAGTATTGCCGATTCTCAGAATTTGTCTGAAATATTCAAAAATAATGGCATGTTATCAAAATTAATAATGTTATAGCTTTGTTGCCAATGAATATTTTCAAATAAAATTTCAGGATTCACCTAAATGAAGAATGCTGAATCCAGTGGCTGAGTCGAAATTTCACGAAAAAATTCGGTAATGAAATTTAGCAATTAGAACATAAAAAAATCGTAGTATTCCCTGAAAACTGGAATAATATTTTGCAAATTTTTTGTTACTCTGTCTGCTAAAAAAAAATTGAGTCGGTTGGAAATTGTAAAAATATGTTAATGGAATTTCAGGAAAATGTCAATTTTATCTCCTAATTTTTTTTTATTTGTCAACAGATTTCGATGAAATTAGAGTCAGTGATATTTCGAGACTTCCTGAATCCAGTGGTGTAGTCAAAGTTCTGATAAAAGTTTTGAAATTGAATTGGTGGGTTTCAAAATTAATTCCCTCATAACTTTTTTATTGATTGACGCATTTCAACGTTATTTGCATAAGAACCATTTGAAAATGTCGCGAATCCAGTGGTGTAGTTAGAATTTTTCTAAAAAAATCGCTAGTAATTTTTTTAGATTTTCGACCTTGAAAAATGAGATTAGTTGGCCCTGGAAATGGAGATTTATTCATGAAATTTGGTGTCCTAGTAGACTTTTAGAATGTCTACCAAATGAAAAAAAAAATCATTCGAATCGGTTGAAAAATGCAGATTTTATAGGAGTGCTCCGGTCTTAAGTGGGGCACACTGTATATATCTTTCAGCCTTTTCAACGTTTTGAGCGTGAAAGACATTTCATAGGATTCTACCAAGTGTCAAACGTATATTGTATCTTCTTGTTGTTATTTTTGCTTAAAGAAATAATTCTCATAGGAGAGAAAGATGGGCTACATAAAGACTTGATCAAACGGATCTCAGGTTAACTTAGGAATGAGTCAGGAGGAATACCTACATTCTAGATGGCATGATAGTTCATATTATTCTGAACAACATTTTACACAATTCCAAAAACGATCAATTAATAGTCTTTCTTAAGAAAAAGCACTAGACTCGACCTTTTTGGGGCAAATGAATGTTGGCTTACCGATGTCTCCAAACCTTGGAAATGAGCAAGGGTATTTCAGGTATACTTTTATTTGAATCTTTTTAACCAATTAAATTTTCTGCTCTTAACTGTTCACGTAATTTTGAAATTTATCTGCTCTACTATAATATCCCCGCCTACATGAAATTGTGTACTTTCTAATTATTTACTTATTCACTTGCTATGAATTGATCTTCTACCCACTTTGAAACTTTTACTGTACTTGATGAACAAGGGACTGCATGGAACTGATGGGCCACGTTCATGCTATTTTCAAATTTTCAAATTACCCGACTCTCTATTGAACCTGTCTAATTGATTTTAAACTTGTGTCACCAAATCGATGGTTGTGATTTTTCTGGTCTTGAATATCGGATATGAGCAATATGCTCTTTGAACCGTACTCATGGCCCCTTCTAGTTTGACCCACATAGTTCTCTCTCAGTCCTTATAGCAAATGTCATTGTCTCGTCGTTTCTTTTTCTGCTGTCTTTTATTTGGGAGTACTTAGGATATGTTGTAGCTTATACAAGGTTTTGCATACCATCGTCATACTGAGAATTACGGAAATACTGTCGAAACTCCTAGTTCATATGGAATAAGGATATGTTTGAGCAGTTTTTCTTCTTTTTGAGAACTCGAGGAGTTACAAACGGATTTCTCAAATCTATGTTTCCCAATCAGTTTTTCCCATTCAGTTAAGCCCTGATAATAATTTTCTCAGTTCTGAATCTCTTCTTGCCAAGTAAGAACGACATTCCATCATTTGTTTAGATGCATATTTTATTGAAGGAAGTAGAGGGAAACTTCAGAGGTTGTAATTCAAAACTCATGAAAATAAATTGTATAATGATATATTTTCCCATGATGAAATATACAAATTACTAAATATATACAATTTCATAACCAACTATAATTTAAATTATATATAATACAGAGTATACAAGCTTTGGTCGTTCATGTTGAAATCTCTTTCAAGATAATAAAATGAAAACAATATTTACACTAAGTGATGCTTCCAACATCACATATTCTACATAAAAATATATAATATTCTGATATTCAGAAAATCTGAAGACAATTTATTGTCATTATTCAAGAGTGTCTTGATGGGCAGTCATTTTACACATATTTATATAGCTTAAAAAGATTAAAATTCAATAGACCGTTATTAACATTTTTTAAGTACTCGTGGTACTTTCTGCCATTCATCTGTCACAGAATTCTTGTACAAAATTCTTGTCATATCTAGAAAACAAGAATATTTCTCTTTTACTTTGTCTAACATTTAGAATACTTTGGTTAAATTCTAGAGAATTTGTCTACTGTAGTTTACGGAGACAAAGAAAAAAAACACGACAATTCCTTGGGTACTAATTGAAATACATTTCATGTTCCAATTTCCTCGTTCACAATACTGATTTGAGCGAGGACAGAAATGGAAATATTGTATGAAAAACGGTAGTAGGATATTTGAATCGAAAACTTCGAGGAGTATTGCGGAACGTTGTATTAAACTCTGTCTTGAATACATAAGATATCTCAAATGTTTTCGAATCATCACAGACAAATATCCATTTAATAAAGTGGATGTTCCGTGAAAGAGAAACCTATTTGATTTTTTCATAATCACTATATTACACTGTTCATACAAATTAGGTGTTTCTGTCGTTGAACATCCAGTTTAATCTTAATATGATATTTGGCTATGCAAAAACCTTTTTTGAATCTTCTGAGCCAGATCGACAATTTTCATACAAGAATATTTCAGATTTTCACAGGAATTATTGTAGAAATATTCATTACAAAAATACGAAATCATTAATGACTCATGGAAATAACCAATTCATTCGTTCAAATATAGCCGACGAAAATATCTGCGGATGAAAATCAGACTGTTTGATTTTCTGTTTCAAAACTCAAGAGCTAATACCTAGAGCACCAAATCTGTCATCCTCACTCGAAACTAGACTGATAAGAGGTTTGGATGTGTGACTTGGAATTAGAAAATAACATTTTTGGTTTCAAGGTGTTGTTTTGACGTCGTATTCAAATAATTCCTAAGCGGAGCGCAAATAAAGTGTTATAATAAGGTGGCAGTGTTTTTTCAGTGCTGGAAATTCACTTTTCGATAATGTTTAGCTATTCGAAATAATTTATCACAGTTTAAATTAGTACAATGTCATTGTGGATGTAATGCAGATCCCAGAAACCAAAAACAATCTTTCTCTTGAATTAATTTCATTCAAGTAGGTTCTGCCTACCAGAGTGAAACAAATTCATACAATAGCAAAATTATTAATTTTTACAGTTGTGCCATCTCAGAAATTTGTATTTTCATAAAAACATTTGAATTTTTGTGAAAGAGCTTGAAGTGTTTGATATTGTTTATGAATGGATGATTAAATATCATTCCCATTTGAAATTTTGAATGGGCTGAATACCTCACCGTCATCTATCAATTCAGAACTATTAAACTATATAGAAGATAACGAACTAGCATTTGGTATGATTTTTATTTTTATGTAGAAAATGGTGTACGAGGAAATGCTGGTATCATACCCCTCTGATGGGACACAGCGTGTAAGAATAAGTAGGGAAAGACTCATTGAAATATCAGAAATACTGTGTAATGACACAGGAGTACCGAAGGGAAGCAGGAAAGGACTCATTGAAGTATCATAAGTACTGTATAATGATACAGGAGTTCTTCAAGGAAGTATTACAGGTCCAATCGTGTTCCTAATTGTTCATATTAGAAAATTTTAATGGAAATGGGAGTATGACAATTGTGATGATAAGAATTTGACTATAGGTGCTGAAACTTTCTTTTGAAGCAAAGTACAGAAAATATTTTGAATAATTATGAACTGTTTATGTTCAGGTAAGGACTACTACAACATATTCTTATTGATATGCGACTGTGATCTTTAATTTTCACCTGTATTATTTTCATCACTGTATTTCTGGAACAACTTGAGTTCATTCACAAGGGTTTGTGTCACTTTGAGGCTCTTTGGTGGATAATTAGGTCTTTAAAAGACTTGTGCAAGCTATGGAAGACGTAGCCGTTACTTTTTGACGTGTGATGCCAGTGGATTTTTTTGAGAAGTGAACTTCACCATCACGCCAGCACGACTCATATCGCCACTTTAGTGATTATTGACCATGCCTGTTCTTCTTCTAAGAACACTGAAAATAATTCTTCTACAACATTTGTTGTTACGTATCATACTTCATCGTCTACATCTCGCTTCCTCTAGTAGGTACATGCCGATAAATATTATTGAATGAATAACCAAACAGATTTGAAACCCAATTTCATTTCGCAATACTTTATGAATAGGAAATTTCCTCAGCAAATATTCAACACAAAACATCTACTATTCCTCTGTATACTATTTTCAACCAATCAGTTTGTTTTAGATGGTTTAGAAAATAGTAATATACTACTGCATCAAAGGTAATCATCTTTTCGAAAATGACTGAGCTAGCTTTGGAAAGCTGAGGTACAGAAGTCCATCAATGATTATGATAATATTGACTACAGTTCTGATATGATTTTTCAATTCATCTAGATTATTATGTTCTGAAAGCGGATGGTTTGCTACGGATGGTCCTGTTGAGTGGTCCCCTATATTCACCAGACATGACACCCCTCGATTAAATTTTATTTAATGTTATAGGAAACTCCTGTAATGTTCAGAGAATATCGTGAGAGTCGTGGATAAGAATTAGTATTCTTTTTGAATTTTTGTCGGCGGCATACCCCAGGGATCATCTCCGGGGGCAGTGAGTTCGATAGCTTTGACGTTCGTTGGAAGAACGAGCCCTGGGAAAAAATGACCGGCATTTTGAGAAATTTTAAAACAATAGAATCGCCAAATACTACTAATACTCATGCTAGGTAGGTATGTCATTATCTGCAAGATTGAAACAGAAGAATTATATATAATCCAAATCAAAATTTGCGGGACACTATTCGAAAGTACAAATTCAGATACCTGGGAGTATTTTTTAGCATAAAGTGACAAATTCATTAACAAACATCAAAACATCCTTCATTAAATGTCAATTTATTATTCGGAATCATGCAGGTTCAAATTCTAACCACAAAATATTTTCAGTAACAGTCGCATACTCTACTGAGGCTGAACTCATTATCATTGACAAATTTCCCGAAAAAGTGGTGAAATGACAGAGAAAATACCGATCACTGTATCCGACGCCATTTTCACAAAACGATCACTTTCAAATTTCCATTTATCGCGCCCAAATCGGAACTGTTTTCCACATCCGATTCGACGAACTTCATCTATTGCACATACTGATGCCACGCATAAAGCACTCATCACGTACTAAAGCACGTTTTACGCACACCAGCCAGAATCTCACTGAATTCATCCTCGTTCTTCGGCACCCCGTTTGTGGCCAGATCGTACACTTCCGGACAGTGCCCGAGGAACGGTTCAGGCTTCACATTCGTATTGGGCAAAATCACAGAAGTATGCTGAGCTTGGAAATTGTACGTCACGTTCGAATTCACACCTTCGTTCCTGTGGTAGTTGTGATTCGAATCTATGGCGTTGGCCTCCGAATTGCTGAACTTCAGATACTTGTCGAACTCTCTGGTATCGACGTCGTCGCTGTCCACGTCACTGCGCTCCTCGCTGGGGTTGGGGAGATAAGACTGCACCAGCTGGTTGCCCTCCTGGGTGTATTCGTAAGGGTCCTCCAGAGGATTTTGCTTGTAGACGTGCAGGTAGTCTGGTTTCTCCATCATCTTCATGTGCTGGTAGTTCAGGAAGTTGTCTTTAGCGGCGTCGTGGTTCTCGTAGGTGTACTCCTTAGCGTAGTAGGCGGGAATGGGGGTGCCGTAGTAGGGCATGCTGTTGGACATGTTGGCTACAGTGCTCAGGTTGTTGTGAGCGCTGCCCAGCATTTGCTGGTCCTGCGATGTGGCCACAGGGGGGTAGAAGGTTCCCGTAACCACCTGGCCCTGCTCCACGCTGCTCTTGTTCGCGCACATTATATAAAGTCCATTTGCCATGGGGACAGACGTGATAGGCTGGGTGTTCGTGTAGCTCGTGTTGGGCTGTCTGTAGTTCTGTATCCTAGTGTTGTAGCTCTGATGCGCGGGGCTCATGCTAGTGCTGGTCTGTATACTCGATATACTCTGCTCCTCCTTGTACTGCTGGTATTGCTCCTTCTCCGGCTCCAGGTCCGGCGTCTTCTCGCCCGGTCTGCCTTTTTCCTCGATGGGACTACCCGGAGGGTTTTGGCTCTTGGGCTCGGGGCTGTGCGCGGGCGACGTGTCCGGGCTCTGGATCGAGTACGGGCTCTTCTGCGCGTAGTTCGAGTACCCCACGTACCCGTACTGATTGCTGAACTTGTAGTTGTCGGGGCTGAACCTCTTCTCCGTGGTGTAGTCGACGCTGCCGCCCGAACTGGAGAAATCCATGCCGTTGAAGGCGCCTTGCTGCTGGATCGTGGGGGACAGACTCGAGTTGGGAATGTAACCAGAGTATCTGGGCGACATGTTGGGCAGGCTCGGGCTGGGCAGAGACGTTCCCACCCTCGGGACGGGACCGGAAGCGGCGCGTTGCTTGTTGTGCTTCCTCCGTCGAGGTCGGTATTTGTAGTTGGGGTGTTCAGTCATGTGGATGACGCGGAGACGTTCAGCTTCCTCTACGTACGGACGTCTGTCTTGAGGGGTCAAAGATCGCCACTTTTTACCTGTAACGAAAAGCACGATGTCAGTTGTTGTTAATGCGATAGAGGATGTGATACAGGGTGAAAGGTATTAATGTTTCGGGGCTTTTGGCCATCTTTAAGTGCGGGTATAAGATAACATTTGAGGAGATACATTTGTTGATGAAGCGTCGTCCAATCACAAAAAAAAATATTTCATTTGAGGATCGTTCCTGAAATACGGGGTAGTAGAAGTTTGTGTTAATTTTTTTCAAACATATGAACAGATTGAACTGAAATCTACATATTTTGAGGACAAATTATCAACATTTTACAGCATCTCAAAAAACACTTTACTGGATCGGAAAGGTATGGGTCTCTCAGGGATTAGTTGGGAAGACATACTCATTTGCGTGGGGCGATGTAAGAGGATAATAAGACTGTGACATGACAAAAACACTTTGCTGGAAAAACTTGAACGCTATGGATTAAGGAGCAGTGCAATTATATTATCTTGGATATCATACAGTGAATCCAATATAAGAATGTCCACCATGTATCGGAAACAGTAATAGATACGGTTTTGGTTAAATGGCAAGGTGTCATAACAAAAGGGCAACTCATATGGCAGTAAAACATTATTAAAAATAATGTTATTTTAAAGTATTTTTGGAAAAAAAAAAATTCTGGTGTTATCCTTAGATGATATCAGTTTTACTGTACCATGTTTCGTTCTTTCAATTATGATCTATTCAATTTTTTTTTCACGGTTTTTTTATTCAATTCCCAATACCCTATTTTCAATTTGATTAAAACTGGAGACATTTTCATTCAAAATTCAATAATTTTTCAAAATATTAAAGACACTTTCGAATACAATTGTTAAAATGGATTTGTATCCTAGAGCTGAACAGAATCAAAAGGTTTTGTGACATATTGATTGGTGAAAATATCATAAAATATTCGTGATAATGGGTGAAAACGATCCGAAATGCATCGAAACCATCATATAAGCTACAGATTAATGAAAATGCGGAGTGCATGAATCGGCCTTGACACAAAAACAAAGATAACCAGATGAAAGCTCAAATTTTATTCAATTTTCCATTTTATCATCAGTTGAACACTTGCTTTGTGAATAACATTCGACAAACATTATTCAAGACACCGACGAGATCTCAGTAGGGCATTCGCCTGTGTCAATCATGATGTCTTATTAGCAAGTTTACAAAATTATGGAATGCGTGGAGTGACACTGCATTCAGTGATCGCAAACATTATGTCCCATCAACCAATAGAGACCTTAGTTCAGTAAGTAATATCAATTCCGATTTCGTGAACGTGAACATGGGTGTCCCTCAAGGATCCATATTGGGACCTATTTCATTTAAAATGTACACCAACAAAATGAATAAAACATCCGGAATATATTGAATCTGCTGATGTTATTTCTGTTTTAGTTTCAACTGGAAATTTTGAAAATTTGGCTGTGGAAAATCTTGATTTATTTTTCAATACTAATAAAACAAACTTGGTCAGATTTGTAACTTCTGGAACAGTTCAAAATTAATGATAACTACAATATTGATCTTTAGCAAAAAAAAACCCTTATTCTCTTCTTAATTTTAGGCAGATATCTGATAGAAAACAACTACTTCCCTGGCTAATACCACGACGGACGTTGAATTCTGTGCAGCGTTCTCCCTAGAATCTGGGAGACAGCCACAAATGCTTTCTGTATCAAGTAGCAGAATCCTGCCTAACATGATCAAGGACTTGACCACTTACATACCGGTTTCGAGGTGTATTGCCTCTCTTCATTGCAAGGTAGGTCCGACAATATTTGCAGTCGTCGACGTCCTTGGCCATGCCATGCAACTCACTGATACTTGAACTTCAAGTATCACAGCTTAAATTTTCTGAGAACCAATCTTCTTTTTTCAACTGACCTCCTAAAGTAGGTATTTGGCATCAATCAGTTTTTGTACTGGAAACAGCAAAACAGTTCCAAATTTTTACATGCAATACAGGGAGTAAATGTGGAATAGATTCGGTAGTAAGATAGTCATATTCATCTTGATCAAGTAGTGTCATCTGCTGGTCGATGTAACTGCTCTTATAGAGATAATTACTTTAATATCATTAATTTAGCGGTGTTACATTCTGTGCAATCTCAAAAAGTATTCGGAATGTGGTCACTTATGACTTATGGCGTAGTTTTCAACAGCGTGGTGTAAAATTATTGTTAATCATTACAAAAGGCAGAAAACGGACTACTTTGCTGAAATGCTCCTGTTTTTGTCGGGATTTCCCTGTAGCTGTGGAAACAAATTTGATAACTCTCAGCCGAACTGGGAGCGCTGATATGTTTTTTAATCATCCCTTTTTATTTCCATTGCCCAACCAATAACAGCGATCGAAATTCAAAACTCAATCCAGACGTGGACACTGCTTTAATACTTGTCAGTTTCAAATAAGTAAAACAAGCTGTATTTTTCATTGATGATTCTCCGTAGTTATGGAAGGTCAAAAGAACCTCGTGAAATTTAATCGCCATCTCTAATTATCCAGTAGCACGTGAGCAAGAACATAAAAACATAATTTTCGATATGTATCTCTAAAAGTTATTATATTACCTAAAATAAATATCCTGTGGAGACCATCGGATCGTTGGTAATGGAGTTCTACCAGAGACGTGCATCTAAAAAAATTGTTGATTGCAGAAACAAAGAACTCATTTGGAGGTAAATTTGAACTGAGAATGGATTGCGGGTCTGTAATAATGATTTTGATGTTCAAATTTCAAACATTTGTGGAGTCAACA
Organism: Chrysolina americana; assembly: GCA_958502065.1. NCBI lineage: Eukaryota > Metazoa > Arthropoda > Insecta > Coleoptera > Chrysomelidae > Chrysolina > Chrysolina americana. The sequence continues at coordinate 99,443,490 of OY293411.1, forward strand.
CTGCCGTCGATAAAGGGGGGTACTGGGGGACAGTAACCTCCCTCCTCAACAGTATTATTTATGTACAGATCGTATGTATAGATCGTAGAAATCATGGAAATTGAGAACTTTGTGAACGGGTTGTATTTGTGTTTGTTTCACTTAGATTAGGTGACCACGTAGGTTGGTTACTGAAATGTAGTTCTCATCAATGTCAAGGTAAGTCATCATGAAGATGGTGTCTCCAAAGTCCCGAACTAATGAAGCAAGTAGTAAGTAATGCTTCAATGTAGAGTAAATATATGCAGGATGGAAATATACAGTTCAAGAATTTTTTCGAACAGTGATAAAATGAAAATTGAATGATTCCAATACTATACGCATTCATATTTGGGAATTTTACGATATATTCTTCTCTATTAGATATTCTTATTTCAGTTGGACACCATTTGAACTAATTTCCGACAACGATATAATTTACCAGGAAGTACCTACGTTCGATTTTCAATAGGTACCTGATTCATTTTAGCAGATACTCTGATCCAAAATTCATTGAAGGCTGTTAGGTGAATTACCATGAACAAAGGAGCGTTTCCAGAAATATATTCGGTCGTCAAATCCACATAATTATCGTATCAGAGAATATAATGAACACAGAAATCAATATTTATAAAACTCGTATACCTTACTTCTTGCGGTACTTCAATTGGTAATAGTTCATTATCGGATGTGTTGAAACTATCGTTGTCATGACTACGGCACGGAGAGCAAGTGCAGGAAACGTAGAGCTCGTTGAAGCCGTTCAGGACACATACAAAAAGAGAAAACTATTATCAATCGAAAACTTGCTTTAAAGAACAGTAAAAGGATAAAAATATTTAATCCTTATGATAACCTTTGAAAAATGTCCCATTCTGAACAATTATATCAGGAGGATCGACAATTTTATATAGACACATCTCAGTACTGCCAACTCCTCTAAGTGAAAGTTATGTGTGACTTGCAAAAATCTTTCAAAGAGCTATACTCTTTAGCTACAAATTTTCTCAACGATCTAATCTAGGATCATCCTTTTTCTATTCCTCATCGATGACCTAGATGACAGAATGAACTGTTCCAGGGTTCTATGTTCTATGTACAGTCGATCTGAAGATATACAACTTGGTCAATAACTATGAGTTACGGATGATTTCGACAAAGTCGAGGATAACAGAATTCTCGAATTGCAAAAAATTTATTATTTCACTGCTTCTTATATCAAAATTTGTATCAGAAATATTCAAAATGTCAAACTTTTTTTTGATGTGATTTCAAAGTTTGTTAAAAGCTATGCACAACTTTGTTCATCGACAAAGAATTTCGTATGTGTGGCCTAAGAACATATTTTGGTTAGTAAACACAACTCAATGCTTTCAAATGTAAATGTGAAATTATATAGGAAAGATCATAGAAAAGTATCATGATACGCTTGTTTGAAATAAAAACTCATTGAATTTGCCTTGCTTGACCCATACAACCATAGTAAAAGGCGTAGCAGAGTATTTGTTAAGCTTTCATAACAAATTCTCCATAAAAAACTAACTCAATTTCAAAAAAATCAACCAACTTGTGGGTCTCTTAAAAAAGTACAATCGAAAAAAAAAATTGGTTTGACAATGTTGATTTGATTGTCCTTGATCGAAAGTATTGATGGTCTATTAGTAATAATTCAGCCCACTCTACTCTACAGCAAACTTTTCAAACTTTGTCCTAATTCTTCTTCTTATTTAGGTATACTTGTTGAAAATGTACTAATCATATCTATTCATGAGATCAATTCAAGAAAAATCTGCTTCTACGCCAATGTCGAAATCCATAAACCAATCTTTAATTTGGGTGTGATTTCCTACGACCAAGCTTCCTAACTATCATGATGTCATGTGGAGCTCAGAGTATTAAGTGGACCTCCTATAGACAATATGCATCCATCATTCGAAGTCTGGAGGAATTTGGGCTCATTTTATTACTAGCGCAGTCCAAAAATTATTTAGACTTTCCGTGAGCTCGAATTTCAAAAAGTAATGGCTTCTGGTTATATAAATTTTCGAAAAGCCTGAATGGGAATGAGTGAATCACTAATTATGTAATTATAGAAATTTATGATTTTTTGGTATTTCTTTATTCTTTCTATAAAAGTAGGTATAATAAATACAAAAATGGCATAAAAATTTCAATAATTTGAATAATATAGTGATTACAGGTTGTTGAGGTTAGGTTAAATATGAAATTATGGATAAATGCTCATAGATAAATATAGAATTTAGAACAAACAACTAATTCAATAGATAACAACGTTTCAACGTATGTAGTCATAAATATAACAACAATACTGTAACGATTCTGGAGCAGGACCTGACCGCTTGTATTTGGATAATCGAGCCCGGCTTGTTGACAATACATGGCATCATCACTGCCTCAATCTCATCGAAGATGGAAATATCTAGACGAGTCGCCCAGTGTTACAATCCGTTCTAAATGACGACATTTTGCGGCGTTTCTAGAATGTTCTAACAGAAGAGGATCCGTAAAAAGCCAATGAAATCTTAAATTGACTCGGAATCGATTTAAATTTCGTTGAGCATATACAGAAAAGGTTGAATACTATGAAAAGAGAAAAAAAATGTTTGGCAGAAATTACCGCTCTCAACTTCAGATGACTTTTCAACTCTAGAACGGTTAGAGATAGAGCAATTCTACGAACGCCAATTGATTCAGAAAGGTGAAATTAGTATATTTTGTGAGTTTGGAACCAAAATATCGCCGGACTAAATCTTTGAATGAACACATTAGCAAATTTTTTTTAAATTTCAGTTCGAAACTGCAGAGGTTCCGTAAAAAGCCTATGAAATCTTGAATTGACTCGGAATCGATTTCAATTTCGGTGAGCATAAACAAAAAAGGTTGAATTTTATGAAAAAATGATGAAAAAACAATGAAAGGCGTACATTACCGCTTTCAACTCCAGATGAACTTTTCAACTCGAGAACGGTTGGAGATTGAGCAATTCTGCGGACGCCAATTGATTCAGAATGATGGAATTAGTTTATTCGGTCAGTTCAATATTTCCAAAACCACCTGTAGTTTAGATGAAATTACTACACTAATATGATACAAGACTCTTGACATTTGAAAGTATGCAATAAAAAATACAGGTATGTATTTGAAAATAAAAATTTGAGGCCCAATTTGTACGGCTATAATTTTCATTCATGGATAGTCTCCAATAAAGAGCCATGGTAAAATGACAGAAGTTGGAAAAAAATTGCGATAATAAAAAGATATAAGAAGCAAAATAAAATTTCCAAATTCGTGTTCTCCTGTATAGCCTCTGATTAATGTGATTAACCGTTGAAATACGCTACTTTGCTACAGTTCAATCACCTGTCTATCCCTTTTTTCTACGGAGATCCCAATGCATAGACTCGAAACCCTATATAATTGGGTTTACTCCCGCTTGGTAATAAAATTCTATTCATTTGTCATGCTTATCCATCTTGTGATGAATTATGAAAATGGATTACGCAAAAAACCTATACAATAGGTATTGTCGTCGGCAAGTATCTAACAGAAATCAACTACTGCCCCCTAAGACAGTTGAGTTATATCTGCTTGATACTTGGCAAAGTTTTCTACAAAATCTACTTTGAAATGTTTATTTCATAATTCGTTTGATAGTATTCCGTCAAGGAGTGCCGTCCCCTCTTCATTTATACAACTTTTGATGCACTTGAACCTCTTCGAAAGTGTCATCAGGTTGGCTAATTATCCTTTCAACAAAATCTCCATTCTTGTTGTTAGTAGTACTACTATTTCATCAGGACACTGATTCCAAATTGGAAAACACCTCTTAATCTCCAATTATTCCAAGCCTCATTGATGCATTGATCCAGTCAGGAGGCTGCGTCAAGGGACCCCGTATTATCACATCCACTCCTCGTTGAACTTCATTAGCATATCTAATGGACCCAGAGCAGCCCGGGCCTTGATAGGGCATGTGGCCAACAATAAATCATTTCTTCACACCACTTAAGTGGAAAATTCGGACTGGTCGATGCACGAGATCTCGAAGTGTCCACACATTAGTCGGCCGTACAACAAGAGCTCTTTAAAAAACCATCCGTCAATCGTACGGCCGCTTTCGGATGTAATATTTTCTCATTAACAAGATACATCAGTTATTTATTAGTTTTTATGGGTTTTTATCACTTTTTGTTAGCTTTGAGTGGCGATTGCTCCACCTACACGACTCCTAGCGCGTTTAATACGAATATATTGTGACAGACCTGTCATAAATTCTCTTAATAGGGGTGTTTCGTTTTCAGTTGTCATAACTTTTCATTAATGTTGACGATTGGTATTTTGAAAACCACACACGTGCTATCAAAGGTTTGAAATATCAGATTTAATGGGTTGTTTTTTTATCAAAAAGGTGTCCATTAAACTTATTGCAGAGCTGTTAAGCCATTTCCTTAAAATATCTAGATTTCTTGGAGATTCATCAAATAAAAAAATTGAATAACTGTGAGCTTTTACAGTTTCTGATTCTTTAATGTATAAAATACTTGTTGAAACAACATTTATTGAAGTATGTACAATCCTGAATTTGAATATGATGGAATCCCTTCATGTTCTTTTTTAAATGAATCAGTATGAAAAGAACCACCGTCGGATTGTTGGTAAGGGGGGCTACCGGGAAATTCCAGAATCATGCGTCCTAATTGAGATTCCACTAGGAGTCGTTCATTACCTTTTTGTTTGTTGTAGAACTAATGAGTGACTGACGAAAAATGCTCTATGCCATAGCACTCTCATTTCCTGTTCGATTTAATGATAATATTCCCCAATTGCATAGCCTGTGCGGGTAAAGGACGGTTATTATTATTATTATTTACTGTAGATAACCAGCAATTATATTTGCTGGAAATTAGCCAAGATTTCAATTTTAACGTTAGCATCTGTAAGTTTTTTCAATGTGATGGTTTACCTCATAACATTATTTCAAATATTTGGCAAAAAAAATTCAATCCTTGGGAGCTCCTCCTATGTACGATGTTAACGATTTAGATTGTCTTATCGAAAGTTAGAAATGCCATTCCTCCAGTCTTTCCAGGAACCTCAGTCTGTTCAATAATATTTAATTTTACTGAAAATTTTAGTACATCATGACACACTAGATAGATACTTGTAGGCACATCTTACCCCCATAACTTCCTCAAATTTTGCTGTAAAATTCTGAATTTTGTAGCACATTCTTTTCAGAGTACTTCTCAATTTTTTCCAACCTTTCTTTGACGAGTTACTAGGAATTGTTTCTACATAAATTGCAGTACTCTCTAGTAATTTTCACTTACATATTTTACTTTGTTGAGAATATCTATAGAAATTTGTAGAACATATATTTTTCTGCGCGTTTTTTTATAATACAGGATGCTGTATTAAAATCAAATCATATATATTCGGAATCTGCATAAAATTTTGCATATACAGGGTGTTATGTACGTACTTGAAGGGGTGAATTTTTGAGTGATTCTAAGACGAAAAGTTCATATAAACATAGGTCCAGTAATGCTTCGTTTTCAAGATACAGGGTGTAAAAAATTTCAAAAGAAATCGTCGATTTCGTATTACTATTATAGTTATTCCGTTAATTCTGATAACAATTCTAAGACTGGAATAGACTATTTATATGGAAAAAAATAACACACCCCAGTTTTTGATGGTTTACTAGTGGAAATGTTTTATTGTGTTGTTCCAGGGTCTTACATAAAAGTGTTTTATATATTTTTTTAAATAAAAAAAGTTGTAATTTCAGTTGCTCAATGTGAACAAATAGAAAAATTGCAAATAAATCAGAGTGCACATTTTTTCTGTAAAAAATTTTGGTTACGGTGCCTTCCGGGATGCCATAGGATATGATACTTGTTATATAGTTAGGACTAAGTCAGCCTTTCACGAACCTTAATAACACTGCCAAATTTCAATAAAATCGGTTGAAGGATTATTAAGATATTCAAGAAAAAACGATTTCTTTTGAAAATTGTGATACCTGGTTTTAAAGTCAAAGAATCACTCCTTCAAGTGCGGATTGCGAGTGAATCTGCCAATATAGAATTTTTCATGAGTTTTGAATAATTTATTTTTCATCAATCAACTCTAAATTCATAGATTATTCTAATTTGATCATTCCGAGTTGATTGGCCTTCGCCGAATTGCTTTATCTTCAACCATTCCCGAGCTGAAAAGTTAATCTGGAATTGAGAGAGTTGGAGTTCATTTGGAGGGGGAAAGTGCACGAGATGAAATTAGGACATATTCCAATTTGAATAATAAAAGATATAGTAGAAAATACGGCGGGATCACTTGAAAACTCAAATGGCACTACTCCATTATTCACAAAATTATTATAGAACCAAATAAAATATGACCTCTTCATAGAAACGCAAGGAAAACGCACATATGTGGATGGTCATGCAGTTTTCAGGCACAAGGTTCCGAAACTTGTACACAGGAAACTCCTGTTTTACATGGAGTTCTCCAAGGATCAATCCTTGGCCCTTTGATATTTCTGTTGTATGTAAATAAACCACCACTTGGCATTTATTAATGCTGACAACCTATACCGTGTTGTATGTATGTTGATGACGCCACCTGAACAACTGATGCTGAATCTCTGACTAAATTAGCTTAATGTATTGATAGAAAAATCAACAATGAGTTGCAAAAAATAGTGAAAAATAGGATACTCATTCATTAAACGTAACAAAGGTAAGATCTCTTACAATAATTACATTGAAGCAAGTATAGTTCGAGACATACTGTTCATTAGCAGTCATATATTCTACTTCTTCAGAGATTCATACTCATCTTGTAGTAAGTCCAAAATTGTTCATGAAACTGTCTGTACACTCTTCTCCGTATCCATCGACGAGTTTTGTGCAAGCAAGTCCGACATTACCACTACAAATAATATTACCGTTTTATAACTTCATCAAGTGGCCTTAAAAAATTTGAATTTCGATTATAAGAAGAACAAGTGAGCGATGCCGCACCCTGACAAAACACTGCCGTCCAGACAGAGACGGGCAATGACGAGCAATGCATGCGGCGGTGGACATTAATAATTCATGGGCTTATGCCTTCTAAATTCATGTTGGTGGAACATACTTTTTAGGCCCAACTCTGCTACGTACAGCTGATGCATGAGTTTCGTGGTTTTTGTTACGAACATCGAAGAATTATGAAGACGAATGGTATTCAGCAAATGACATCACAATTTCAGCAGCCTGTATTGAGGGATCAGTGATCTTAATGATACTTTTTTAATTTTAAAGTCGAAACAGAATGGGGTCTCGTTCACATATCGTTTACATATATCTTGGTATTTCAATAACAGATAATCTAACAGCAAAAATATTCAAGAAATCGAAACTACCCAAACCACCAAAACAATGTGAATTTCACTCCAACAAAGTTGGCATCCTTAAAAGTTCAAAGCGTACTGAACTATCAACGATATGTCCTAACAGGTATACGTGTATATATAAGTAAAAGAGAGAATAGGTCGATTCGGAGTTCCGCTGGAGTTGCATTTGGACCAAGGCAGAAATTTCGAGTCCAACCTGTTTCAAGAAACGTGTAGATGCTGAACATCAGGAAGACGAAAACCAAGGCTTAACATCCACAGTCCAATGGAATGGTGGAGAGGATGATTAAGACTATAAACCTGTCCAAATTAGTCTCTGACCACCAGAAACATTGGGACCAGTACCTTCATTTGTTCCTGATGGCGTATCGTTCCGCAGTACATAAGTCAACTGGCCAAACCCCTGCTAGTATTTTTATGTGCCGAGAGCTGCGACTTCCCTCCTTCCCTGTGACCTGAAGTTTGGGACGCCACCAGGGCAAGACACTGCGGGAGAAAACTACGTCATCAAATTACGGCAGAGAATGGACAATATTCATGAATGAGTCTGTTTGAACATCCAGAGGCCAGCAACAGATTGCAAGAGAACTACGAAATCAAGAACGATACTAGAGGTTATCAGATAGATGACCTTGTTTGGCTGTTCAACCCTAAACGTCGCCGTGGACGATTACCGAAGCTTCGGAACTCGTAGGAAGGTCCATATAAAATCATGAAGAGGATAAACGATCTCGTCTATCGAATCTATAAGCCACTATGAGGAAAACCCTAGGTAGTCCACTTCAATAGGTTGCCCCCTTATACCCGAAACCACGACTAAGTCCGCACCTTCACACCACTGGAGGATGAAATGAAGTTCCAGAGGTTCATGCTCCTGTAATCGTTCGGACAGAAAGTTTAACATGGGGTAACCCGAGAGGAGCCACGAGACCTTTTCATGATGCCTGTCGATTACGCGTTAGCTCACTGTGTAGCAGAAGATCTTCAAATGTCCAGAGTTATTGCAGTGGTATCTTCCAAGAAGTCAGCTACAGGAACTACGGAAACAGATCCCAGAAAGTTGGAGGGGTGCTGCAGTTGAAGAAGGGTCAGAGAAACATCTTCTACCTGGTTACCAAAGGGCATTCTCGATACGAACCGACCTATGACGATGTCTGGAAGATCCTGATCAGATTGAGAGATACAATGGTGGACCAGAATCTTGTGGATCTGTCATTCCCAAAATATTCCTGTGGTATTGATGGGCTGGACTAAAGAGTTATAAGAAGCATGTTGGAGATGATATTCAGATCAAGCGGCGTTAAGATTTTGGCGTGCTGTACCTATCCATTTTTCTCGACCCAACATGAAGACTGTGGAGTGTTACTTCCATCCAACTTCAAGATGCAGAAGAGCTCATAAAATCTTGAATTGACTCGAAATTGATTTCAAATTCATTGAGCATATACAAAAAAAGGTGAGATTTACGAATATGAATGAAGAAATGATGAAAGAAAAATGTTTGGCTGGAATTACCGCTGTGAACTCCTGATGAAATTTTCAACTCGAGAACGGTTAGAGATAGAGCAATTCTGCGAACACCAATTGATTCCGAATGATGGAATTAGTATATCTAGTGGATTTAAAACGAAAATATCAACAGCTCAAATTTTTTAATGAACACATAAGCAAATTCTCGAAAATTTCAACTCGAAATTGCAAAGGTTCCGTAAAAAGCCTATGAAGTCTTGAATTGACTTGAAATCGATTTCAAATTCCGGTGAGCATGTACAAAAAAGATTGAATTTTATGAAAAAATGGGAAATGATAAAAAAACGATGTTTCAACTTCAGAAGAACTTTTCAACTCGAGAACGGTTAGAGATAGAGCAATTCAGCGAACGCCAATCGATTCAGAATGATGGAATTATTATAATCTGCGAGTTTGAAGTGGAAATATTGACAGACAAATTTTTTGAATGAACACACTAGCACATTTTTGAAAACTTCAACTCGAAATAGCAGAGGTTCCGTGAAGAGCCTATGAAATCTTAAATTGAATCGGAATTGATTTCAAATCTGGTGAGCATATAGAAATAAGGTTGAATTCTAATGATAAAAAGATTGGAAAATGGTAAAAAAAATGTTTTTATTTTAATTTGGTTTCCACTGGAAGTTTTGTTTTCTACTAACTCAAAATATCTTTACACGAGTTGGTCTATAGACAGGTTTCATGTAGAAAAAAAATTGCATTACCATAGCTATAACTTATCAGAAGTGTTAGTGTAAGTTTCACGTCAAAAAGTCAAACCAGTTTTGTACAAAACAATTTTTACCGTAAATCTTAAATGTGATTTTAAAACAAGCCAGGGTGCTAAATCTTTGAATTCCCTTTTGAATGAGGTATATGATGGCATATGTCTTATTAAAAAAAAATTACGTGAAACAAATAAGCTTCAATCAAAATCTATTGACGTGTTTAAGATTGAATTCATTCCATTAGGCTGATACACACTGTAGGTACGTATTTTCCAATGCTCGATGAGTCGCACATCTTTGTAGTCAGTATCCCGAAGTGACCCACGGTACGGTACGACCAGACGCTAGTGCATTAGCAGTACTTAAGAAGGGCGCACCCAAGAGCCAGGCGGGCCGACACGCGTGTCCGGACACTCCGCGCATCGCAATGAAGAGCGCGGGCGGGTGGCCGCTAAGCCGCGATGCTCCGAATACCAATTATACGGCTGTACCCCAAAACGATACGCGTTGGCGACCGACACAACTTTTAGCTCAGGTTTGAAATATAAATTCCCTACGTGGATGCCCTTGTGAAGTTATGGAATAGCGCTTTTTATAAACTCTCAGGAACATTTTTTATGAAACGTCTGTGGTTTTATAAAACTTTAAAATGATAATGCAATTCTCGAGTCGGCCTTGAAAAATGTATTCGCGTAGTTGAGTTATAAAATGTGAAGTTTTATAAAATATAATTAGCGTTTCAGGAACAGGCTGATTATTCATGAAAATGTTCAACAAGAAACGGTTGTCTTGATATTTTATTAAATTTTAATTCGGGATTGAATTTTAAAGTGCCAAAGTGGATGCCCCAGTTGAGTTATGGAATAGCGCTTTTCATTCATACTCAGGAACGTTTTCTATGAAACTTCTGTGCTTTTATAAAACTCTAAAACGATACACTGTGAAGACTGATGTCATTCTTGAGTCGGCTTCGGTGAATTAATTTGCGTAGTTGAGTTAAGGAATGTGAATTTTCATAAAACATCAGGAATGTTTTTCTGAAATGTCTGAGTATTAAATACATTTTTCAAACAAGAAATGATTGCGACCGACATAACTCTTAACTAGGGTTTAAAATATAAATTCTCTACGTGGATGCCCTTGCGGAGCTATGGAATAGCGCATTTTATGAACTCTCAGGAACGTTTTTTATGAAACGTCTGTGGTTTTATAAAATTCTAAAATGATACACTGTGAAGACTGATGTCTTTCTTGAGTCGGCTTCGGTGAATTAATTTGCGTAGTTGACTTAAGAAATGTGGATTTTCATAAAACATCATGAATGTTCTTTCTGAAATGTCTGAGTATTGAATAAATATTTTTGAACGTAAAATCATTGCGACCGACACAACTCTTAACTCAGGTTCAAAATATAAATTCTCTACGTGGATACCCTTGCTGAGTTATGGAATAGCGCATTTTATAAACTCTCAGGAACGTTTTTCATGAAACGTCTGTGATTATTTAAAACTCTAAAAAAACGATACACTGTGAAGACTGATGTCATTCTTGAGTCAGCTTCGGTAAATTAATTTGCGTAGTTGAGTTAGGAAATGTGGATTTTCATAAAACATCATGCATGTTCTTTGAGAAATGTCTGAGTATTAAATACATTTTTTAAACATGAAATGATTGCGACCGACACAACTCTTAACTCGGGTTTAATATATAATTTCTCTACGTGGATGCCCTTGCGGAGTTATGGAATAGCGCATTTTATGAACTCTCAGGAACGTTTTTTATGAAACGTCTGTGATTATTTAAAACTCTAAAAAAAAACGATTCACTGTGAAGACTGATGTTATTCTTGAGTCAGCTTCGGTAAATTAATTTGCGTAGTTGAGTTAGGAAATGTGGATTTTCATAAAACATCATGCATGTTCTTTGAGAAATGTCTGAGTATTAAATACATTTTTTAAAGATGAAATGATTGCGACCGACACAACTCTTAACTCGGGTTTGAAATATAAATTCTCTACGTGGATGCCCTTGCGGAGATATGGAATAGCGCATTTTATGAACTCTCAGGAACGTTTTTTATGAAACGTCTGTGGTTTTATAAAATTCTAAAAGGATACACTGTGAAGATTGATGTCATTCTTGAGTCAGCTTCGGTGAATTAATTTGCGTAGTTGAGTTAAGAAATGTGGATTTTCATGAAACATCATGCATGTTCTTTGAGAAATGTTCGAGTATTAAATAAATTTTTTAAACATGAAATAATTGCGACCGACACAACTCTTAACTCGGGTTTAATATATAATTTCTCTACGTGGATGCCTTTGCGGAGTTATGGAATAGCGCATTTTATGAACTCTCAGGAACGTTTTTTATGAAACGTTTTATAAAATTCTAAAATGATACACTGTGAAGATTGATGTCATTCTTGAGTCGGCTTCGGTGAATTAATTTGCGTTGTTAAGAAATGTGGATTTTTATAAAACATCCTGAATGTTTTTTCTGAAATGTCCAAGTATTAGATACATTTTTTAAACGCAGAATGATTGCGACCGATACAACTCTTAACTCAGGTTTAATATATAAACTCTCTACGTGGATGCCATTGCGGAGTTATAATAATGATAATAATACTCCCTCATAAACACTCTAGAGTGTACCCAAAGGCATAGCCTGTGCGAATAGAGGAGGGCTATTATTATTATTTGCCGTGGCGCTCCGTGGTGACTTACTGATGTTTTCGGTGGTCTATTCACTTTTCAGCTGTAGGAAAACCCTGAAAACCTACAGCACAGTATGGAATAGCGCATTTATTAAAACCTCAGGAACGTTTATTATGGAACGTCTGTGGTTTTATAACATTCTGAAACGATGTACTGTGACGACTTATATTATTCTCGAGTCGGCTTCGGAAATTTAACGTGCGTAGTTGAGTTGAGGAATGTGGATTTTCATAAAACATGAACGTTCTTTGAAAATTTGTCAGAGTATTAAATACATTTTTCAAATGCAAAACTGTTGCGACCCCCAAAACTTTCAACTACGTGGATGCACCGTTTAATTAAAATAGTGTTTTCTGTACATACTCAGGAACGTTTTTGAAGAAACGTCTGTAGTTTCATGAAACGCTAAAACGTTACACTGTGGCGACTGATGCAATTCTTGGTCAGCTTTTGCGTTTGCGTTTTGCGTAGTTAAGAATTGTGGAGTTTCATGAAACATCATGAACGTTCTTTAAGAAATGTCTGAGTATTAGATACATTTTTTTAACGCAAAACGATTGCGATCGACACAAATTTCAAGTCGGATTCGAAAAGTAAGATCACGTAGTTGAGTTATAGAATCTGACGTTTCATAGATGAATGTTTTTATGGAATGTCTGAATATGTCATAAAATTTTGCAATGGTAAATTCTGCCGTCCGACACAACTTGTCAATTTTTAAATATAAGTAACCTACGTAGATGCCCTACTTGAGTTATGGAATAGCGCTTTCTATAATTACTTAGAACCGTTTTTATAAAATGTCTGTGGTTTAATGAAACTTTGAAACTATGCACTATGGCTACTAATGCAATTCTTGAGTTTGCTTCGGAAAATTGATTCGCGGATTTAAGTAACGAAATGTGTTTTATAAAACAGCATAAACAATTTTGAGAAATTTCTGATTATTCAGAAATGTCTGAGCATTACATACAATATTTGAACGAAAAACAGTTGTGACAGATACAACTTTCGAATCTGATTCGGAAAGTAAATTGGCAGAGTTAAGTTACAGGTTTTGAAGTCTCAGGAAAAAATAATTTTATAAAACGTCTAAATATTTTATAAAATTTTGAAGCAGTAAATGCTGGCGTCTGGCACAATTGGTCAAGTTTGGAATATAAATTCGTAGTTGGATGCTCTAGTTGAGTTATAGAATCGTGCTTTTTATACAAACTCGGAAACGTTTTTCATGAAACGTTTGTTGTTTGATGAAACTTTCGAAACGATATACTGTGACGCCTAATGCAGTTAAAATGAAGAGGAATGATTTTAGGAAACGTTTGAATTTTATATAAAATTTTTAAACGATAAATGGTGGCAACCGACACAACTTGTCAAGTTTGAAATACAAATTCCTAGGTGGATTTGGCACTTGAGTTATGGAACATCACCGTTTATTCACACTCAGAATCGATTTTTATGAAACGTCTGATTGTTTTATGAAACGTCGAAGTGAGTGAGTAATTGAATGTGAAGTTTCCGTATAAACATTTTCTAGAGACGTTCGAATTTTTCATAAAATTTTTAAATAATAAACGATGACTACAGGTTTGAAATATAAATTCTCTATTTGGAGGCCGTAGTTGAGTTATGCAATAGCGCTTTTTACTCATACTTTGAAACGTTCTATATTAAACTTCCGATTGTTTTACAAAACTTCAAAACGCAATATTTGAGTCGGTCTCGAAAATCATTTCCCGCAATTGAGCTACGGAGTAAAGGGTTCGTTCCAAGTTTTTATAAAACGTTTGAATAAATAACCCATTTTTGAAATTCTTTTCATAAGTCGTCTGAAAGACTTGTTATATTTGAGAAATATCAGGAGAACCACGGGTCGGTAGATTGGATTTGGGTATTTTTGTAAGTTATGGTAACTGCTTTTTCTGAGTAATAGAAAACTTTAAACATTAACAGCAAACCCTCAAATTCATCCAATTATTCACTGTAATATATCATTAATTTCTTTCAGTTCTTTTATACATCCATAATACTTTCGAGACAAGTCTTCGCCGACTGAGAATGATCTCTCATCCAACTAACCCATCGTGGATATGGAGAATAAAAAGGGACATTCCATCTCCGGAAAGTCTATAAGATATAGAGATTGATATGAGCTATGCATTCTTTATTGCGACCACTCCGGTCGTCTATAATATGGTCACGGGCATCTTCGAGCATGATTAATTATCGAGGGGCGTGATTCGTGATTGACAGTGCGATTGTGGCTCCGCGGGTGGGCCTCGCTCGTACTAAATCTATTTATGAAGAATTTCAGCCGCGGTTTCAACCTGAAGGTGGATTACTTGAAAGAAATCGTTGCGAGTTAGTGATGTATTTTCATTGTGACGAAATTTTTGTTGAACGAAGGGGGAGATTTTGTATAAGGAATTCATTTTCAAGAATGCATGTTTTTCGAGAGTTTGAAACTATTGAGTTTTAACTGTAGGAAGGTTTTCCTGAAATTTTAACGTGTAAAATACACTTTAAAAAGTTTAAGTTACTGAATGCACCAGGAATTTTTCATTTATAAAATTCTAACATATGTTTAACTCAACAGCAGCAGCTTCTCAAAAAATTGTGACCCTCATGATTGTCCCACGAGGCATAGTGATTTATAGCAGGGGATTTCGGGATTTATTGAAGCGCGGCAGATTATTATATTATATAGGGGGATACCTTGCACCAAATATGAACCTCACGCGTCTAATGCGTGCAGCTGCCTAATGTCTATATTCTCCTCTCCGCGTTACTATTTCTCTCTCACTCTCTCTCTTTCTAGTTGGCTCGGCCAAACTTAGATTTTGAATATAATTTGAACCGATTCGTACCGGTAGATTTTGAGAAATATAAAAAAAACTACGAAAATTTTCTTTTTCAAATGTGTTTTTTTTTGCATAACTTTTAAACGGCTCTATCGATCGATTCCAGAAACTGATCAGCTCCTGATATCAGAAAACCACGTCGATCGCCGCCAGTCCTGTCAGAATCGGTTGATTCGTTCGTGAGTTATCGTTGTCGAAAGAAAACCGAAAAAAGTGTTTTCTCGGAATTACTCTGAAATTTCTAGTTCGATCAATTCAAACTTAAAGATTCTTCATGGAGCTTGAAAAACTGCGTCGAATGCCGCCAACCGCGTGAAAATCGGTTCATTTCTTCAAAAGGTATTGCGGTTGGAAAATTCAAAAAATTGTATAAACTTCTATCAGACTTTTGAGCTCGGGGAGCTAATAATGACACATAAATCATATTTTTGAGATCGGAGAACTCAAAAACAAAATAAGTGAAATGTTGAGCGCATAGGTATGGAGTTAGCGGAAAGTTGTAGGGATGGCCTTTACGGTCAACCGTTTTCCTATTTTTTTTTGTCAGATTAGGTGAATCCCTCTAGATAATCGTCAGCTTAGGAGACAGCACATCTAGGACATGAAAATGAACCATATATATCCTAATCTGACGCGCATGAGTATTTCAAAATGGCGTTTTTTTTTATTTTATAATAATGGTCACGAGTGTTCACTCAACACCCCCTAAGAAAATCTAACACGCTCGATACATTTTTTTTTTAATTTTCAACCCTCACCTACAACCACTCCCATCATGCAAAACGATCAGATTAACATACGTACATTATTTAAAATACGTAGGAAATTGATGCTATCAATATCTGACGCGCTCGAGTATGTCCATGCAACAGTTTTTTTTTACAAATTTGAAAATCTACAGGAAAAGTTATACATTACATAACATTTTTGTCTTCTTATCATCTAAGCTTTGCTACCCAATAGGTCTCTATGACGCTCGAGAAAAATCCACATTTAGCATCGTGGGCTCCCCGACTATTATATCGCCTAATAAATTCTAAAGAGGCACAAGTAGGTCTCAAATATGTAAAAAACGTGAAAACAGGAAAAAGAGGCACGAGCCGCTGTTGATACTATAGTACTGTTCTGGTATATGCCAGTAATTATGAGATGAAGAGATTTAAACATATCATAAGACGATTGTATTTTATTCACAGTCACATTGATGAACAAGAAGAAACGCTTCGTCTAACACTTACGCCTCTACTATTGTTCAATAATGCCCAAAAAAAAAGGGACCGGGGGACCTAACTTGTGAGTTATACCGTTTCTATTTTGTATTGCGCCCTAAACAAATCTAAGATGAATCGTCACGATTTCATGTTAATCCATTTGATTGTAACCAACAAATCATTTTGTAACGTGAAAAATAGTTTTTAGTTGCCTTTGTTTCTCTTGCATTTTCCTAAACGTCACACCAGAAGCTAGTATAAACAGACATTAGAGACGCATTTGTCTCTTTGATTTTGAGTTTCCTTAAATTTTTGCCTGGTGTCAAGAAACCTGACAGAGACACATGTCGTTTTGTTTTTACAAATCAGTAGTGATTGTGGCGTGACCATGCGGGGAATCGAACCCACGTCCCTCTGATTGATAGAGTAGCGCTCTACCATCATGACCACTGCGGCCCATTATTAAAACTACTAATACGGTTTATATTAGATAATAAAATGGCAACTAACTGGGGAAAACTCATTCTTCAACTTGCTAACCAACAAAATGCTTTAAGCAAAGCAGAAATCAGTTTTGAAAACGGTAAAAAGCCTGACAATACAGACGGAGATTTTCTTACTCCAGTGCAGGTTTCTTCCATTCCTACTAACGAATCCGGTAAGTTATTTTGAATTTAATCTATAGAAATTTAAACCTACCAAATTGTAGAAAATTTTGAGTTGGTGAAAAATTTAAAAATTATTTTCGACTCTCTGTTATGCTGTTTTCAAAATGCAGCTTGTTTTTAAAACACTTTTACCCCTTGCACAGAACTATAATTATTTGTTTCATTTGAAAACATTTCATTTCAAAAGGGTTTTCGTTCCAACCATTTGAATTTGGAGAAGCATTAACGACTACACTAGATCACGAAAGATTGCGAGAAAATTGTTTCGAAGGTATTTACATAGACATTCATCATTTGTTTTTATTTTCTTTTCAAATGAATTACATCTAAGAGAAATCTGTGCTTTTTGTTAGGTTATTATTTAACCAAAAATATATATAATTTGTTTTAATAACGATTTATGTTTGTAGCTGAATCTATTTCAAAACAAAGTATTTATTTTGTGGGGTTGCAGCTGCTTTTCAATCAAACTCTTTTTTACTTTATTGTGAGAGCTTTCGAAATTATTTAATTTCTTCTTCAGTCACTCTGAAAGAATAGGTATAACTGCTAATGAACATATCAAATAAAGGTACTTACAGTATATAAATCCTTCATTGATTTCAAATCAGTGAATGACAAGCTATTCGAAATAAAACTGAATTCAAAGACTGTTGATGGCAATAAGGTATATGAAATTGTATTAGTTTATTCGAGCTTATCTCATGCTGGTACTTTTCCTGTGAAAATTAAAATTTAATTTTA
Organism: Chrysolina americana; assembly: GCA_958502065.1. Lineage (NCBI taxonomy): Eukaryota > Metazoa > Arthropoda > Insecta > Coleoptera > Chrysomelidae > Chrysolina > Chrysolina americana. Next base: position 99,461,375 of record OY293411.1, read on the forward strand.
TTAATATTTATTCTTCTTTGGTTTTAGGTCAAATGGAGCAAGATTGTTTCATGTCGATTCGAAAAAGGTTCAGAGAATCAATTGAAAATCAAATATGGATATGATGATGAAGAATTTACCATTGTCAAACTGGGCAAAACAGCAACTGATGTTGAAATTGCGCAAGAGTTACCTCAACTCTATTCTTCAATTCTGCCAATTTCTTTAGCGAAAAAGAATGATTTGATCACTATCTCAAATGCAGTCACTTTTCCAGACACAACAAGAGAGTATTACCAGTATGAGCCGTTTTTATCGTAACTAGTAACTAAATTATTTCAAGATTTTAAATTGATATTTTGAAAATTTACTTCTATCACAGTAATCCAAAGCCATTTAATTTTATTAATCAAATAAATTGTAAATTGATTGTACAATTCAAATAAGATATTTTCAAATCACAGTAATTAGTATTATATATTTTTGCAGGAACCTTGAGGTCAATCGAGGAAAAAGTGGAGATGGAGATGAATCGTTTCCTGTGCGACATAATCAGTCAGGTTATGATGCAGACGCTAATGAAGATCAGGAAATGAACCTGGAATCACCTCCAGGTCTAGAAGATACTAACCTCAAATGTGTCAAAATAAGAGAACCTCAGTCAAAGAAGAAAAACGCAAAGCGTGAGAAAGTTAAGAGAATTATAAAATAATTGTAACTCGATAGTGTTTGAACCCAATCGATGACTAATTATAGTGTCCACATCAATGTGCAAAAATTTCTTTTCATAACAAAATCTATATTTTTATTCAACATTCCTAATAAAATGTATATTGAAATGATTATGATGTTCTACTTTTTCCCTGAAATTAATTAGTGTCATTTACTAAAATAATACATTTTGATTAACAATTTAATGACTGAAAATGTTTTTAGTTGTGAAAACTATTGATATGTCGCAAAATACAAACGATATTTTGAAGCCTCAATACTATTCATGGCGTTTTAAGATGGACATAGTGTAACAATACTGATGGCATTATTCATATTTGGAACCATTCATGCCATTTGAATAGCTATTGTTTTCAAAAATACAAACGGCATTGGATATAGTAGAGCTCATTCATACCGTTTACATGTTTGATTCCCAACACAATCAAAGAGACATTTCCTTGAATTATGTCCATTTTACATATAACAGAAACCATGATAATAGAAAAGTACTAATGATTCAACCATAAACGGAGTTTATTCATCGCGTTCTGTATTTCGAAATGAGAGAAGATACAAACGTCATTTCGTAGACTCATGCCTTTTGGTACTATGCAATTTCTGATTTTCCGCTACAATAATTTGGGCTTCAGTTGTGCTTAGCTCCTCCATTCATTCCATAGATAATACGGCACTATCGCTCGATACTAAAGTCACAAGAGTGTGTTAAAATGTTTGATCTCGTTTCAATTTATATTTGCCCGCATTTCAGAATAGGCATTTAATACGGACGTGTCTTTAGTTCTTGGATTTGCAATAATGCAGTTTTGAAAGAACACTTATGCCCCTTGAGAATGTATTAGGCGATATGGAGTTACAAAGCACCGTACTTCACTTTACAAAAGCAATCCCGAATTGTTTCAAGTGGAGAAGATATAATATAAGCAGTATGTCTTCTCCACTTAAAGCAGCTGTTGTACAGCGAAATAATTGTCGTGAGTTTTGTAAACCTCTTCAATGAAAATCTTTTGAACTATAATTTCATTATGGATATTAACATCAAGTATCGGCTACATAAATTCAAAACCTTGAATTTTTGCCGCATGTTTACCCAACGTAACGATGAAACAGTATTTCAATCCATTGCCAGTCATGAACAGATAGTGATGGCAAAATACTCGAGTATTTTATTTGTTTACATTTTCTTTTCATTTTAGGTCAGCACTCGACTAGTATTTATTTACGAACGGTACAAAAATTAATATTCTAGTGGTAGTCGCAATAAAAAACAACACTCTTCAATGATTTATGTAACCTGAACAGATTACATTTGAGTTTAATGGGTGCACGATATTCTGTTTGAAGACACTTGAAATATTCAATATTGAAACGCTTGGTTACTAGTTTGAAAAACCGTTATTGTTCTTCAACAGAAATCTTGAAAGGTCAGTTCGAAACGTACTGAGATTTTTCAAAATATAGAACTGATAAAACAACTTATGGAATATGTGGTGTTTTGACATATTATCCATTACAATATGACCGAGTTCCAGGTATATTGAAAATTATACCTAACACCTGAGACCTTGGTGAGTAGCGGCAGCTCATGCGCATCCTGGAAGGAAAAAGAAATTTTATTTGCTTTTGGGCTAACTCCCCAAAAAATCGATATCCCACCGAAGCACTTTACAAATTAGCGAACGTCTTCGATTTAAGAGAATTGTACTTCATAAAATAAGCAAGAACGCAGTTTTCACTTAGAACTCAGGACTCATTCTCACAAGTATGAGACACGCCAAAAAACAAATTCATTCTCCCACTTATGAACACGTCAAGCAGAAAATGCATCTATCAGTACCTGGGACCGAAAGCATATAATAACATTCCTGAAAATGTCAGAAATGAATAAAAAATTCGTCGTTTTGAAGTATATCTGAAAATATTTCTGAAAGTCCTACCGTTTCTTAATATTTGCTCGGTTCTTGAAAGATGAAGGTATCAATTTCAGTGAATTTGAAGTAATTTTGGTGTATGGAGATACACACTTACTCTGATCCATATCCAGTATCAGAATGTAGAAAAAAAATCCATCTTCATCTGTTTAACCAGTGTTTGACTGACTTTAACAGGTGTCTTTGACAATATACCTTTTTTCATCATTAGTATTCGAGAAATTCCTCATAGAATACATAGATAATGAAGATCATAGCGATGTCAACGCTAGCTTCTATACAAAGTCTCTTTCAGAAAAATTCAATCATTAATAACACACATATAGCTGCACCTTGCCCATGTGTGCATATAATCAATTCGATCTGACAAAGAGATTCGTATATTAGACAGGATTTTGATAAATGCTCGTCTGTCTCGAACATTTTGTACAACAAAATTGACACTGTTTAAAAAACTATAACATCGGCCTTACCACGGCATACCACGATCTAGATTCATAGATCACGATTGAGAAGTCTATGGCGTATTCTAACGACGTCATTTGTTGGAACTGAGAGGTAATAGTGATTCTGACCTTTCATGGCAACATTTAGAGTTAGATATGATTCAGATATAAATCACTTCATCTCGTAGATTATCGATCAGGGGAAAGGGAAATAACAGGTTACTGATAACTCTATCGCAATTGATCTTGGTTGCGCAAGAAGAAATAACGACTTCTGTGATTTCATAATAATTTTTGGAAAAATGACTCGTTTTTATTAAACTTATTTGTGACATTGCTTCTGCATCTCCTATACCGGGTGGCTACGAAAGTATTGCCTACGGAATAGCTCAGTTATTGTATGAAGTAGGTTCGTGAAATTTGGAGCGTCGATATAATGACATAAGAACTAGAATTTGAGAATATTGACATGTCGAAGTTAACTTCCGGTCTGACCGGAAGTAACATCAACTTTCTTATTTTAAATGGAAACCCTATTTTTTTTTCTTTTCGCTTTATTCAACATTCAATTCCCTTTCTAATGACATATCACAAGTTGGTATCTAACCAGAAACTAGATCAGAAAAAAATTATTATTGAAATTCACCGAGTAGGCCGTGGAAGCAAAATGAAAGCCAAAAATTGAAAAGTTGGCTATGGAAAGCATACGTCACTTGATAACAGTTGCTACTACTGTGATATTTTATTTTCATTCGTCGGCGTTATAAAAAGCCGCCAAAAAAAATATTGGAAAAATTGGGAAAAAAACAATACTCTGTAGGTCCATAACTTAAATAGGAAAATACAACTTTTTCTTGCCTGTACTATTCAGCATAACCATTCCTTTCTAATGATATAATAGAAAGTAATTTTTTGAAATGAAATACCAAAAAATCCAATTATTATTATTCAAATAACAAAAAAACAGATTTATCGAAAAAAAAAAAATTCAAATTGATAGGATTAAAGATAAAATAAATTCAAAACAAATGTTCGAAATGCATTCCTTCAGCGTCAATACATTTATTGACTCTGGTGATATTTTCATGTAAAACGTTTCTCAACATTTGGGGCGTGATATCTTGGAAAGCTCTACGAATTTTTACTTCTAGCTCATGTAGAGTTGTAGGCTGTGTGGAATACACCCTATTTTTAAGATGCCCCTATAGAAAAAAGTCGTACGGAGTAAGATCAGGTGACCTTGGTGGCCACCAGACTGGACCATGGGTTGTTATAAGTCTCTCTTGAAAGCGAGTTTGAAGATAATTTCTCGCTATTCTTGAATTATGCGAAAGGGCGCCATCTTGCTGGAAGTACATTCTCTCAGTTATTTCCGCTGGTAGGTTGTTAATGAATTCCGAAATTTCATTCGTTAAAAAATTTAAGTATCTCTCTCCGGTTAGTTGGCCTTGAAAAAGAATGGAGACAACATTATGAGTTCCAACTATTCCTGTCCAAACATTCACACCAAATCTCTCCTGGAAGCCACCTTGTCGAAACCGGTGCTCGTTTTCTATCGCCCAGTACCTGAAACAAAACACCGTTCACACTTTTAGCACTTTACACTTCGACTATCGACAATAATCCAAATAAAGTACAGTACCTACCTTGTATTATTCCTGTTAAATAATCCATTGTTGGTAAATCTTGACTCGTCCGTAAACAAGATATAATAGTTAAATAGGTGATTCTCAGCATTTTGTCGAAGAAACCAATTACAATATTCCAGGCGCCTTTCACCGTCATTTTCATACAAATGTTGATGCAACTGATACTTGAAGGATTTAAATCGATGTTTTTTCAAAATTTTCCTAGCAGAGTCCTTACTTATAGCTAATTCGGCGCCAATCTGCCTTGAGGAAATTGTGCTATCATATTGTACTAAAGCTAATACATTGATTTCAGTTTCCTCATTAATAACAAATGCTTCTTGGTCTTCGTGAACATCAGGCTCAGTTCTTAATTTTTCTTCAAGCCATTGGAAATACCTTCTTGGCGGTTGCTGCCTCCCTGGATATCGCTCTAAATACAATCGTTCAGCGGCATAAGAATTTTTTAAACATTCACCATAAATGAGAAGCATGTCAATTTGTTCGGTTCGTGAATAACGGGGCATGTTTTGAATATTCCACCAACTGATTTCGATTTCCAAACTCTTTTAAAATGGCCGAATCAAAAACACTACTTCGAACGTCAAAATAATATGGATAGCAGCGTTCGTGAGAGCTCTCGTTTCTTTTTTGTTTCATTCCAAAATTCATCTTAATCAGCCTACTTGTTAATATTTTGGTTCGAATGATTATTGCAATGGAATGATTATTCTGAATAGCACAAACATCGTCCATAGGTATATATTAGAATATGTATGGACGATGGCACAGACCAAGTACGTTTATGTTCCTATTTAACCTAGAACCTACAGGATATAATTTATCATTCCACATTATTTTTAATGTTATTTTTGCGTATGGCGATAATCTGTTTTGTTATTTGAATAATAATAATTGGATTTTTTGGTATTTCATTTCAAAAAATTACTTTCTATTATATCATTAGAAAGGAATGGTTATGCTGAATAGTACAGGCAAGAAAAAGTTGTATTTTCCTATTTAAGTTATGGACCTACAGAGTATTGTTTTTTTCCCAATTTTTCCAATATTTTTTTTGGCGGCTTTTTATAACGCCGACGAATGAAAATAAAATATCACAGTAGTAGCAACTGTTATCAAGTGACGTATGCTTTCCATAGCCAACTTTTCAATTTTTGGCTTTCATTTTGCTTCCACGGCCTACTCGGTGAATTTCAATAATAATTTTTTTCTGATCTAGTTTCTGGTTAGATACCAACTTGTGATATGTCATTAGAAAGGGAATTGAATGTTGAATAAAGCGAAAAGAAAAAAAAATAGGGTTTCCATTTAAAATAAGAAAGTTGATGTTACTTCCGGTCAGACCGGAAGTTAACTTCGACATGTCAATATTCTCAAATTCTAGTTCTTATGTCATTATATCGACGCTCCAAATTTCACGAACCTACTTCATACAATAACTGAGCTATTCCGTAGGCAATACTTCCGTAGTCACCCGGTATAGGAGAGGTAAGCTTCAATTCTGGAATTTCAACGGAGAGTACTATAATTTGAGAGCTTGTTAAATACAAGTCTGAACGATGTTTCAAAAAATTTCGAACACTATAAGAGACTCTAAAATGGTTAGGGAAGTTTGCATGCACTTCCGATGCCAAAATTCCGAGATACAAAAATAATAACATAGTGAGATTTGCCTTTGAGATCGCACGTTAAGAGATAAGGCACACGTCAGCCCGAGTTCGCATAAAGAAGTCTCTCGAAGGGAGATTTTGTATATTTGAATATCTGCACTGCAGAATTTATATCTCGTTTTCTCACTCGTTGTAACACTAACAATATCGAATTCCATGTTTTCAGTATTCTGATATTTTCTCTAGCCATGAAGACTGTTTTGCATTGTACTTCACTGAAATATATCCAGAGCATTTAGGTCTGGAGAACTTGCTGGCTATACATCACTGGCTAATCAACCCAATTTATCTGTCATAAAATTTTTCAATTGGATAATCACTCAAAATCTGTCTTGTATTGTGAGGAAAGAAACCATCGCGTTGAAACCAAATGCTGTTTTGGTAAGTGGAAGGTAGATCATAAAAATGGTCTTAAAAAATCCATACTGAAAACTCGCGGTATGTTTTCCATTCAGAATTTCGTTGAATACATGAGGACCCAAAATTTTATTTTCGTAAGTCCCCACCCATACATCAATCTGACAAAGTACTTGGATTGTTCATGCTCCAATTATGTTTTAAGAGAGTATCCCAAAATTAGTGAAAGAACTTTCATCTGACAAAATTACACTTTGTAGGACAAAGGGAAGATCAGGTTTTCATCCTAGCCAATTACACAATACGAATTGCTTTTCAGGACCACCTGTGTAAGATTTTTGATTTAGTTCAGGTTTTTTTTGACGTTCGCACCGATTTTTTTTCTATTCAAAGCAGTGATAATCCAATATAATACCAATAATAAAAAGTAAAGTTGATGATGGTGGTCGAAAGACGAAACGTTGCATGGCAAATTTGGACATCTCATCAAGTAATGAGGAAAAAATGACCATATTAATGCGCAGTTTATTTTGAAATTCATTTTGGAATAGCCAGACTTTTCAATATTTCGCTTTTTCAGGAAATCTCCGGATATAATATAAATTTTACATCTTTCTCAGTGGTTTATTGCTTTCTAGATAAATGAGCAACTTCACCTTAATTTGAATTTTATCGTATTTCTTATAATTTTTGAAATTCCAATGGAGAGGATCAAATCTGAAACACCCTGTATACTGATTACTGAGAATCGCTTGTTGAATTGTCTCTTCGACTAATTTGTTATACTTGTGGCTATTATATGAGGCAACAGTTGAAATACTGACAATATTTTTTTGTTCGTAATAATTTTAATTGCTCACATTTTCCATATATTCGGTACTTATATGCAATTCAATCAAAATTTGGATGATGCATTTCAATTTTCAAGAGCTGCACAGTCTTAAAAATTGTTATTTTCTATTCCAATTTTTTTTTAATACAGGTAAGAAAATAATTTCGGATTTTAATTCAAGCTCTACTGAAAAATGGATCAAAATTAAGATAGGCATTATAACGTTCCTTCCGAAGTTTTTCTTAGAGAGCTCTTACAAAATTGTTCCTACAAAGTAAGAATATTTGCGAATATGCGGAATTCACATATATCAGTAAGAATTCTGTCATCTAAGTCAGAAAAAGTTTTGAAATAAAAACGAAAATTGCTGTGACTCTTTTACGCTTCTGTAGTTTTGATAGTGATATTATCAAATTGAATCTTCTAATTGGTTTGGATATGTGGTAAAAAAATCTGAGAAATTTCTCGTATTCCCTAAAATCTTCTGGACTTCCAAATCTGGTCTGGTTTAAAATAAGAATATACTGGAATTTCTGACAGTCAATTCGGTGGGTACATTTCACTTATCAGTTTAATGATATTCAGATACTTCAGTGGTAGATTTTTCTCAATAATTTCATCTATTATCTTTATTTGTGAAACTTATAGGTATACTCATAGGAATTTTAATTTTTTCTTCGAGTTTTACGATGTATACAACCTACAGGGCCAAAATAAGAAAATATCTTCCACATGAATTCAACTTTCGTCGCGATAGCAGACAAGGGAGTAATTGTTGTATACTACCTTACAGGATAAACTACTGAAAAGTGTTCAGCCCGGTGGATCGTAGAAAATTTGTGTAATTTTGTTCCACCACTGGATATTCCCAGAGGTTCCAACTGCAACAAAATTATGTATACCTGCCATCCTAGTTGGACACTGCATTCATCAGCTCGTCTGAAATGGCCATGTCTCATGTCTGCCAGTCCAGGTATCGATATCATTATTAATAACTGTCGATGGTAAGGTCCAAGGCATATTCATTTTACGACATTTTTTTCTCCTTTCTTTTGATGTTGTCAGTATGAATGAGTGGGATGCTGATAAAAAATATCGGCATCATTAGAGGCACAGGTGACAAACTGTTTGATTTTTGCAGCTATTAGTTACAGAATTGGGAATAGTACAGATGGCGATTTGAATCTACACCAGGTATTGTGTTCACTAGTAATAGAGGTGATGAAGAAAAAGAACTTTCGGAGGAGCTCTGTTGTAGATGTAAAGATAGATGATATATTTATTGAAGGTATCACAAAGAGGAACATTTTCATTACGCTTGAAGTAGATCATCGAAACCAAAAATAAATCTGGAGGTTACCAAAGTTGATCGTCAAAAGGAATATACAGGGTGGGGCAATAGTACGTCAGAGTCCGATTGCTCAAGTTCTATGGTAGCTAGGCAGATAATCCAAAAGCTAGACATCATTGAAATGCCATGTATTTCAATTAATTTTTTCAAGCATTTTATTGGTCTCTATCCACCCCTCCAATATCATTCACTATCTCCCAACCACTTGAGAGATATTTTTTTTGTTAGAATAATGATATCTGCAGATGGTTATGGAATGCAGGAGGATATAAGTATTATCCTATTCTTCAGACAGATGAGTGATATTTCTGAATCATTATAATTCCCAAAAATTATACAGGGTGGCTGAAAATTATTTTTAACTCTGAAGATTATTAATTGAATTTTCTCGAGTTTTTCAAATATTATTTTTCGACCATGTGATGTAGGATTGAGATGTGAATGTTTTTTGTATTACACCCCTGAGGCTATTCCTAGTCGTTTTCGAGTTATTCACCCTGTATAATTCACTATCACAAAATTTTTCATATAAAAAATTGAGTTTATCAAGAGATTTGCAAGTACACTTCAAAAAATTTCATCACGCAACCATCGCTTAGACTGATGAAATAGATAAAAGTGATCTCGATACCCTGGAAATATTCAAGCAAGCATACATACCGATTTAAAGATAATAAAATGAAATTTGGACTAGCAGTAGTTAACGACACAAAATTTATTCTTGTTTTGAAATTTATTCTTGAAAATAGAGGGCTTTGGATTCATTGAAATCACTAATTTCAGTGCTAGAATTTTGGGAAAAATATAAAATGTCAAAATGTGTATTTGACGTTTAATTCAGTTTTTTATGCTAAATCTTGTAAGGTAAGCTAGGGTAAGTGTGAATTTGGGGCAAGTGTGAGTTTGCTCGCTATCTTCGCTAAACCGGGCGACAGCCCAATGCCATCTATTGACGAAGAGCTTACACGCATAATGAATCCATAACCATCATATAAAATACAAAAGAGATCTTGTGAAATCCAAATATTTTCCCCAATTTTCTAACCCACAATTCATCAACCCGAACGAGTATAACGACTTTATTTCAAGCTTTGAGTGTATTGTTGAAATCTAAGGTAAGAATCCATTTTATACACTTTTCTTCTGCCTAAACAATGAATCTGACTATAGATTGCCGTTTTTTCATGAAGTTGTTTTTTTTTTACATTTTTCCATTGCATGTCACACTTACCCCGAAATTAAATGTTATTGGGGATAGTGTGACCTATCTGTCGGGGTAAGTGGGAACCTGGTTCATTTGGCCAATCTAAACAGTTATATTTTTTCAGCTATAGTACGAAATTATATACGGAAATCTCAGAGAGCCAAACAATATACCTGGCCAGATGTGGAAGACATTGATACACTTTCTGAGGATGAAATAACAACTGTGCTTCCATCACCACTCGTCAGAAGATGGGGATCAATGAAATTTTCATTCGATATTTTAGATATCTACCTGTAAATTTTTCTTTTCAACAAATGTTCACTTTCACGATTATTTTTTGTTTTTATCCAATCGGGCATTTCAAATTCAATATTGAAAAGTTCCTAACTATGTTTTGAATAAAGATATCTCGAAACAAATAACTTGTGTTGAAAGTTCCTTTACTGTTTACTCACACCTGCCCCATTTACGTGCATTAATATCTTTAAATTTGGCCAGAATCACACGGCAAGTGTGATTCTGGCCAAATTTTCGGGGAAATGTGACCTATGGAGATGTATATCTGAATATATGAATAAAATTTATAGAATACGTTTTTCAACAGTTTTCTGTGGCGTATTACAAGGACTGACCTTCGAAGTAAATACATGCAAAATTTCATTGTTATATTAGTTCAGGTTCATCAGATGGACCAAATTCAATGCGAACTAATGAAAATCACGGTCACACTTACCCGAGCTTACTATATATGAGTATATACAAATCATATATTTTCAAGTAAATCTGATTATTTTGTATTTTTCATGATTTTTGAATTATTTCGAGTAATTTTTTTCCGTCGATCAACTTTGAATATATAGAGTACACTGATTCCATCATTCTGAATCGATTGGCGTTCGCAGAATGGCTCTATCTTCAACCGTTCTCCAACAACAGAAATTCATCTGGAGTTGAGAGGGGTCACCTCTCAAAAATAAAAAAAAAATCACTTCTACTCGTAATAATCTTTGTTGATTAGATAATCCGCCACCAAAATTTTCAACAAAACAAAATTCACTTGCTACTAGCACTAACCTCAAAATATGACAGCACAGTCGTTCACTGTGAAGCAGGAGTGAAAAGACGAGTAAATGTGACATTACAAAGAAATTCTTGTCAGTGAAAATGTTCAACTAAAAATTTCCCAAATTCAATGACTCAGAAGTTACTAGAAACAGCTTATAGGAAAGAAGAGACAACAAATATTCGTGCCCTAATATTACACAGGGTTTTTCATTTGAAAAACACGAGAATATTCAGTTTGAAACAATTGTTAGGTAACTTGTATAATTCAGAGAATGATAATGTTTCAGAAATGTCATACATCTGTCTATCAAATACAGAAGTATAATTATTTCCTCTAAAATTCCATAATTGTGACGACGGTGATTTTTCTTACAAAAAAATCATAATTCTCAAGTGGTTTGCAGATAGTTTGTTAATAAACGAAAGGATGGTCACCAAAATGCTGAACAAAAATTTACTTGTTTACATGGCCTTTCGTTAAAAAAAGCATCCAACCTCGTAGATTTTACTCGGTTTGACCTGTACATTTGGTAATCATTTTCAGTATTAGACTCTGTTCTCTTGCCAGATTGTAGTAACTGACTAACTGCAGTGGCACGATCAAAGTGATTTGTTATTTTTAGTATTTTAGTGTCTAATCCTTCTTTTTTGCAGAGAGTTTTCTCCATTTCGATATTGTACTGATAACAATAGGGCAATTCTTGTACCAATTATTATTATTATAAGTCTGTCATTGGTAGTGATGCCCCTTTTCGATATAAATTTCTGGTATAATCCCACAGGACCCATTTGAGGATTTTTCAAATTTTGTGTAAGCTATTCTGCACAGTTTTTATCACCACCTTGGCGGATTTTGGAGATTATCGGGTTATATGCAATGCTGTTTGTTAAATAGCCATTGTTGTCAATCTCTTCCTTAAGAAAAATTGAAAAAAGTTGCTTTCTTACCTCCTCAAGCTAGTTCTACTGCAGCTATAAAAAAAATCATTTGCTGTTTTCCTGGCGTGTCTCTGTCCCATTGTAAGCACATATTTCTATATTCATCTGAAATTAAAGCGACAGAACACATTTTCCTTCTTTCGGGTACAGCTTGCAACAATTTTCCCTTACTATCTCGCCTCCTTGATCATTATATCTTTGAAGGGATCAATATTTTTCTTGTGCTAATTTTGTAATAGTGTTCCATACGGTTTTGATAACACTCTCATTATCACTACCGTCACTTATCCACATATGGTATCCCCATTCTTTTAGACTGAATGCTGATTTTTCGTTGCTATTTTCTGCATCTAATTTGTAGTTTCGTTCAACACAGAACGTCATAAATTGTCTCCATTTATGAGATTTTGATTTTTTTATGTTACTGGGTATATTTCTTTAATATTTAGGTTTATTACTTCGTTTGAAGTAGCACCGGAGTGACTCATTTTGACGTTTGAAGTTACAATTCTTAGTGGAATTGTTCAAATATTTAATTTTCTTGATACACAACTATATGAATCCCTAGTGACTTTTCCTTCGGCCCCGTATATACCTCGAAAGCTACTGTAAAATTATCCTTATTTACTGTAGCGGATATGTGATCATCGGAAGCGACGGGTTTTAATGTCCCTGAGACACACCTTTCTAAAGTTAATTTAATGTTACAGACAAAATAATACTTTTTTCGATAGTGGCACAAAGGAAACAAATTAGGAATTTGCATTTACACGTCTAGCCCATTTGAGGTTTCTTCTCGAAATGTATCAATCACCATTATTTTCACGGATACATAAGAAGTAACTGATGAAATCCAGTGAACGCACGTGCCTGGTTCTTGAAATCAGTCGAGTATGTAGAGATAACAGCAATATGCGACTCAAGTGCTGAAATCTCAAATAGAAAATGAGTGGTATAAGATAGAAAAATGGAAAATTTCACTTGGAAGGAAAATTTGTTAGAATACGTCACCTTTATTGATGGTGACATTGAACACTACAGAATTGTTTCAAAAACACTGATTAATACAAGAAAAATTTATTAAATCTTCACATGGTGGGGTATTTTCAACATGATGTGAACGGATCAATAGTAGTATTTTAATAGAAAATCACCTCTACGCAATAACAGAAACAGAAGGCACTGCTTCAAGAACCAATTCACAAGCTCTAGATTCTATCCACAATAAAGCTATACGAATTTGCCTTGGAACCTTCAGATTAAGCGTAAGATCTACCTTGACGATCATGAGCTTCCTCTTTACCTTCGACGGCAAGAGCTACTTTTGTCATACTCTGCCAGAGTATCTGCATCTCCACAAAACATAGTATTCAATACATTCAATAATATTTAACAAATAATCCAAACTACTCACAGAAAGTTTCAATAAATTTCACATATCTTTAAAAACATTGCTGGAGAATATGCATTTGTCAAACACAACTTCAAAGCCTTTTTCGAATATTTCAACTTGGCTCAAAATATTATCCACCTTCAATATTTCTCTGTGCAAATACAACAAAAAATATACTCCCAGGGCAATCCTGAGACAAGCCTTCTTGGAACTGCTTAATTCGGCTCATTTTGATATGATCCTGTATAACGATCCTGCAAAAACAGAAACTGGAGTAGGTTGTTCTGTTGCAACAACATAAACAACACTAGCGGAATACAGACTATCCATTGATTGTTCAGTACATACAGGCGAACTGTATGCGAGTTATTCCAATACGGCGTGTAAGGGTAGGTCAGTTCTTTCATAAAGATGAATGTCTTCTTTCAGTTTCCTCTTGATGATGCTAAGGGATTCTTTTATGGGGACATTGGTTTGAAGGCTTTCGACGTAAAAGCTGATGAAATGATCTTCAGGTCATACTTGAACATCTTTGATAGTGCCCACGAAAATGCTTCAAATTCTTGACGAATGGACTGCTAGTACCCTGCAAGGGTTGTAGTATCGCTAGATTGAAGGTCGGTGAGTTCTGAGAGCTGGTGATTGGTCAATGGTATGTCTGGTTTATGGATTTTTTGAAGACCATCTTCATGAAAGAACTGATGTTACAGTATACGCTATATTGGAATTACTGCAGTGATTCCTACATCATTCATACTTTCAGGAAAAAGACCGTTTCTTCTCACGAGTCGACGGACTGCCGATGGGATCTTCAGTTTTCCCAGTAATCGTCAACATATACATGGGGTAGTTCAAGGAATTGGCTATAAGAGAGGCAGAAAACAAACCAAAATTATGGCTGTGATATGTGGATGACACCTACACAGAGATCTTGAGGACATCCTCTCAAGAATAAATAACATTAGGAAATCAATCAATTTCACAATGGAAAAGAAAAGCAATAGTAGCTTGCTTGAAGAGAGAGGCTAGATAGACAATCTACAGAATCATGCATATTGCCAATTACATACAACATAAAGAGCATAGCAGATGCTGATGGACACTGGAAGTCACAGCATTTTAGGAATGACCTCTGATATCAGGCCTTCAAAAATGAATGTTGACCTGCCTTATACCGTTCTAATTCCGTAAAGAGACGACTGGGTCCTCTAAGAAAGGGAACTACTGAGAGCAGATTACTGTTAGTTCTGGAGCAGGTGTATATAATCGTTTACCTAGAAGAGAAATATCGACCTATCTAGGATTATATACGACAGTTTTCCAGGCGGAAATACCCGCCATCGATCTATGTGAAGGAAGACTGGGAGGTGTCAAACTGCCAGAGAAGATTTTCCTCGATAGGAAAACTCAACAGTCTGTCTCTGATCTGGACTTTATTGCAAGAGAAGGTGCCGCAAGTAGGTTCATTGGACTAGAACCTGCCATTGGCATCCCACCAAGTTCTTCCAAATATCCATCGAACATCTGGACAGCAAGGAAAGTATTGAACATCTGGACAGCAAGGAAAGTAATGAACTTCTGGCAAAATCTACCAGGATTGGCACATTCCAAGGCATTCATACATTCCTTGACCAAAACACTGTTAGACTCTGGTAGGGATGACCTGTGATGTCTAACAGGCCTACTTACAGTCCACTATCGGTTGAATCATCACATGACAAGACTAAAACTGACGGAGGACCCGACATGTCGTCTCGGTCTTGAAGATGATGAAACAGCAGAGCACATACTTTGTGCCTACCCCGCCGCGGACCGAAGCAGGTTTTCGATGTTTGGCAAAGTTACACTCTCTACCTTGAACCTGAAAGATCATACACCAAATAAACTAATCGGTTTCGTCAAGAAGCTAGGTTTACTTGGTGGAATATGAATTGGTATGAGCGACAATAGACCCGCTCATTTCGAATCTAACCTAACCTCACCTTACATTACATTACATTACCTTACCTTACCTTACCTTACTTTACCTTACCTTACCTAACCTAACCTAACCTAACCTTACCTAACCTTACATAACCTTACCTAACCTAACCTTGATTTCTCTCGATGTGAACGTTGAAGGAACAGACACTGGCATCCGCACCTCTGAAAGAATGAAAGAAAACCCACAATTGAATTTCCGCTCCAATCACCCAAATTCCACAAAGGGATTCTAAGAACATTGGTGGAAAGAGCGATGCAAATTTGCAATAACTACTGGATGCGGAGATAAACCATACCAGAAAGGAACCACGACCTAGACCAAGACGATCAAAAACGACCTCAAAATTCCATACAACATTAAGAGTTGCTCTCCATCTTTTAGATTGAAAATGATACTTTTTGTTTAATTCAAATTCGTATACATTCGTAAAATATGATTTTCTTGTATTTTTTTTATAGAATCTGTGGACTGATAAAACTCGAGAACAGTCATTTGAATAAATTATATTTTGAAGATTCCATTATAGATAATAAGAAACTTAATCTACTGGAAACGAACTATATACACCTATGACAAAAGGATATGAATGTGTTTGGGAATTTTTCATTACTTAAAATCAATTTTTCAGTGATGGGGAGAGATACATTACATACAGAGATACGTAAGATTGAAAATATGACAAGAACATGTATTAATACCTGATGTCGATGAAACCCAGCAGAATGATATGAAAATATCATCAAATTCATTTACAGAAGATGAAGTGGCTCTATATGATTTCATTTGAATGATGATGATACCTAACAATGTTGTCATCAATGAACTACAAATTCAAAATCTGATGGCTATAGTATGAATTTAATTTGAATGACATGCATTTGGCACATTATATTAAAATTGTAGTTCAAGTGAATAGAAAAATTAGGAGAACTGGACTTCTAACGAGGGAAGTCTAATCTCCCAAGAATTCGATAGTAAATCGAGCTCCATCGAGTATAGAAGCAAAACTGTTTCGCAAGAAGTTTTTTGAAAGAGGCAATTTCTTGAAAAACGTTGGTATCAAAATTGCTAGAATATGATATATCCTTCGTTTGTTATTAAAACTTGCAACTGCCAAAGAGTTAGAAACTGGGAAGATATCTAAAACCGTTTCAAACCAGTTTGAAGAGTGTCTTCGAGAGAAATCTGGACTGAGCAATGACCTCCTTCTCCCGTGTAATCAAGTTGAGGTAGTTTTCATAGAAAGGTGATTAAATGGAGTGAATGAGGATGATTGAATTTTCAAACAGATAAATCCTTGACATATGATAGGTGATAGAAGAAGTGTTGGCTAATGACATGACAGGTGAAATGCTGGCATGTGACGAATGCAAGGTGATAGGTGACAGATGACACGTCAAATGTCGAACATGTCACACTCTCTATCTCTCTTAAAACCACACAGTTATAATAATAATATAATCTCTTTCTCTATGTAACGTACGACTCCTCTATCATGATGGCACTATGGTACTATCGGCCTCGTACTACACGGGATCTGATTGGTAACATACCGACTCCCCTATCATTATAGTACTATGATACTATGGTACTATAGGCCTTGTACTTCACGGGATCTGATCGGTTGATGGTGGGCAGAAGTGAGACTGAATGTGGTTTCGAGTAAGTATAGTAGCCTCCAATCTGTGCAAGAGAATTTGCGAAAGAAACTGGGGACTACAACTATAAATGACGACCCAGCTTCATGACTGATTAATTCTTGGCAATTCTTCAACACTCCATTATGAGTGAAATACATAATTATGATCTTACCAGTACTCGAAGGAGAAAATTGTGAACCCACCTGCAACAAAAAAATAATACCAGAAACGCCCGTGCTCGATACGTTCGACTTAAAAAATAATACACGACCGTTTGAACATATTGCAAGAGTGCCTCTTGAATTGTATAATTGTAATGTTCGCCACCATACCACAGACAGCCCATAAACATATTGTTTGACATAAAAAAATAAATAAAATGGGTTATAGGTATATACGTGACATAAAAATATCATAAAACCTCGGCTATGTAATAATAAAGCGAAACCTTTATGGTTTTTCTTTCCCAATTGCAGTCAGAGTAATTGTTTTACCGCCGATAAATATTGCAGTTCGGTCTTCGGTAACACTAGTGGAAATACCTAGGAAACGGTTTGTATCATAAAAAAAGTAAAAAGTGGACGGTTTGTATAGACTAGCTCACGAATGTGTTGACTATTGTAGTGATGACAATGATGAATGTACGAAAAAATTAGTAGTCAAGTGCACTGGCGCCAGTCATAATTGACAATTGATACAAATAAATTTGATATAGGGGCGACCCCTTTGTATGTATAGAATAAAATCAAGTGTAATTATAAACTCTTAGAAAATTACCTCGATTCAGTTTCAACTCTTAAGATGTCAATTCTTGTTAACTCTGGGGTATTTTTTTCAAAATTATCATGGAAATAACATAAAGCCAACTGGAACAAATGATTTTGAACGATATTTACAATTTGATAATTTTTTTGTGTCTCTCTGTTAAGTATGGCTTTTTTTACTACAAATTATTGTGCAAAAAAATCCTTTCAAGTAATTTGAACCTTAAATTTTTGTCAGGTAATTGAAAAATATTGCCTAGAGAATACTACAAATTTTCTTCTGTCATTGTTTATATTTATCCCAGTGTGTTTTGGGTGGTAGTCAACAAGTATCTTCAGAATCATATACAGTTATACACTACTGAGGAAAAGCAAGATAGTTGTTTCATACTTTCCACCTGATAGAGGAAATGTGTGAAGGAAAGGGTATTCTACGTCATCGAAACTATTCATTTCAACAAGTTGATAGTCTCCGGCATGCTTGACCTCGGCCCTCACAATCCATAGATGACTTTTGTCTATTAGGTTTCTGTGATATGAATTATTTTGAAACATACTCACTTTAACATCACATTGAAATAATCGTGGGGTAATTGTAAACAGGTCATAAAACTTCTATTAGGAAACAAAATATATGCCAAGCCTAAGTGGTCTATTCGGAAACCACCATGTAATTCTAGTCATAATGCAACTGAATTGAAATTCACCTTGAAAATGAGTATTTTACATTATCATTTCACCACTGGTGTTGAATGACATTTTCAATTATTTACAACGGAAAATTTGAACACTATGTTCAACCTGAAGCAACTAGTCAGGTTAATGGATTTGTAGTTGAAATTATCGTTGTAGTTATGAAATTCAACGATCTGATGGAATTCTTAGTAAGGCGACAAATCTGAATTAGTTATTGACACCGTTTACAATTTCACGAGTATTTGTCATAATTATTGATTGAATGATTCACTGTTGAATCCAAATATTCAGTTACATTCTGCCAAATATAAAGTCTCAATATCTTCGTTTTTTTTGCATTCAAAAATAATTCACGATCTTTGAAAAAATTTAATGCTTTAGTCATCAATTAGGACAACTGGTTTCAAGTAAATTGGTACTGGATGCAGATCCAACCAGTATTAGGCTTGGTGGTGATGACTCGTTAGAACAGAATCAATTTGATTCATGTATGACAAAAACAATACCGGCCCTAAGATAGATCCTTGTGGAACACCCATGTTGAAGTCCGAACGTGCTGATATAGGTCTTGTCGAGTTTATCTGTTCTGTTTCCTTCCTTCGAGGAACGACTGAGCCCATTTTAATGGGATTCCTCTCAAACCGTACTTTTCTATTATACCTAATAATTTTTTATGAGTGAAGCAGTCACAAAAATAGCTAACGGACCTTCTTCTGCAATGATTATAATAAGAGAACACAGCCAAAGTCTATCGGAGGGAACTTCATCAACCACCTCGTGAACTGATATGTTTGAGAGAAAGCTAGAGGATAATAATAATAATAATAATATATAATTCACTAGGTGTGAATGGTATTTCAGGTACGTACTTGAATACATTTGGGTGGACATGAAATATACAAGTAGGTACATGTAAACGAAGAATAAAAAAAATAGAAATAACGAATACCTATGTATATAAAAAAAATCATTCATTAGTCAAGAATTCTTGGAAACTATAATAGCATTTCTCTACCAGGAAAGTATTCTCAAGAAAAATCCGTTTCGAGTACTATGTTCATGTTTTGAGCCAGTTTCCGCAAATAATTGTGAGTTTTCTCTCGCAAAAATTATAGAACGAAAATAGAAGGTGATGTTTGTATTTATTTTCTATAAAAATAGTTCTACAGCTGTACCAAAAATCCTTATTGAATAATATGAGCCTTATGATACGTTTCTGAGCTAAGAAAACTCTTGAAAAATCTCTTGCTCTACCCCAAGACAAGATATTTGGACTGATGTGTGAATAAACTATACTGAGTAGGCCAGACACATCCAAGTTGGATTTCATCTGGTTTGGGGCATAATAGGCTTCGTTCCAAATTCAACAGGCATCTAGGTAAGTTCCTGAAAATTTGACTTTGCCGGACATCTGAACATCATCAATAGGGCATGTCCTAGCGGGAGTATCGTTTCTAACGTGAAATTTCACAGGTACTGATTTCGAGATATTCAAAATGAGCTTATTTCTCCAACACCATGCACTCAACTGACTCAACTGACTCAACCATACAGTTTTGGGATTTGCTGAGGAGTTAATCAATATTCTGTCCAGATAATGTTATAGTAGGGTCATCAGCAAACATTCTAACAAGACCATCTATAATGTGTTGTGGTGAGTCTTTCACATATAAGGGGACTAGCAGCGGTCTTAGAACAGAGCCCTGAGGCACACCTAGTTTGAAATTTCTCGATCCAAAAAAAACGAACCATCATCAGATAGGACCATATCTCTATATGTCGTGTAGGACTCGATCCAATTCAATGAATCGCAGAAGAGACCAACATTTGTTAATTTTTCAGCTAGGAATTCAGGGCATACTGTGTCAGATGCTTTAAATAGGTCAATAAACAATGAAATGACATATTTGTTGCTATCAATCTCAGTGCTTATATTATTTATGCAGAAAACAAAAAGGGGCGGGGGAGTCATGGAGGCTTGGGAGGTTTAGGGAGTCCCTGGTGCTTAACTTTGGTAGCAGCACTGGAAGATTTTTTTTTTCAAATCAGTGAGTACTACTTGTAATTTTCCTCGGTGTTGTAGTAGTCTGATGATATCTATACGATTTTTATCAAAATATAATTTCATTATATGCAAACGAGAAATTTTGAAATTGTGCTACTATTTTACTATTACTATTCATGATTGAATCGAAAGTTGCTGAATACTTCATTCTGCGAACACATGTAGGTATCAATTTCAAGCCTGTTTCAATTCTCAGTCGCCAGTGATTGACCCTCCCATTGAAAAATCACCTACATAACTTGAGGATATGAATGCAATGTGTCATACTCTCGAATTCATCTTAATA
Source organism: Chrysolina americana (assembly GCA_958502065.1). NCBI lineage: Eukaryota > Metazoa > Arthropoda > Insecta > Coleoptera > Chrysomelidae > Chrysolina > Chrysolina americana. Next base: position 99,482,361 of record OY293411.1, read on the forward strand.
AATTTTGATTTACATGTTATGTTATGGCTTTGCATATCATAAATTAAATACAAGTGACTGTTATAAATTGTCATAAATAAATCGTTTAATCATTCCGTACCTGAACTTCAACCTGAACTTGGCATCAGCACTCCCTGTCAGGTAAAAATACAGAGTTCACAGCATTTGTTTTTATTCATTCTTTGTTTTTGAGGTTAATCGATGCGAATACGTGTTTATTTTTGACCCGAATGTTCACCTGAGTTGTTTGTTTGGTAGAAGCTTCGAAAAATTGTGACAATTATGAAAAAATACATGCAGTCTGATAGAAAAATTACCACTTTTGGGTTGGAGAAAACTGAATGACACCAACTTTTCAAAGTTCGTTTACAATTCTGATCTCTGATTACCATCTCACATGCAGCTATTACAAATACACTACAACTCTTCAAAAAAAATAGTTTCGTTGGTAATGCCCTACTCATGAACTTCCTCAACGTCTCTCGTCCGTTGCTTTGTAGATTTGCCTAACATTTCCAATTTGAGGTTACCATTTCATCAGGCTTGATCGCACTGTCGGATTGTTGGCAAGGAAACCTACCGGGAAATTCACGAATGAGGCCTCACAATTGGGGATTCCACTACAAGTCGTTCAATAACTCTTTGTTTGATGTAGTGTTGAAGAGTGACTGACGAAAAATGCCACAAGCCATAGCGCCCTAATATGCTGTCCGATTCAATGATGATATTCCCTAATGGCATAGCCTGTGCGGGCAAAGGACGGTTATTACTATTATTATTCACTGTAGGTGACCAACAATTGTACTCGAAATTCGAAAATTCTACTAATTATATCATTCTGGATCGATTGACGATAGCAGAATTATTGCTCTATCTTCAACAGTTCCCGAGTTGAAGAATTCATCTGGAGTAGAAAAGAGTAATTTCCCTCCATACTTTTTTCAGTTCTATTCATGACATATTTGACCCCTTTTTATGCCAAATCTTGTATCTGAGCATACCTAAATCATATATTTTCGGAATCTGCATGAAATTTTGCGTAAGGTAAGCTCGGGTTTGTGACCGTGATTTTCATTAGTTCGCATTGCATTTAGTTTATCTGATGAACCTGAACTAATATTAACAATAAAATTTTGCAGGTATTTACTTCGAAGATCAGTCTTTGTAATACGCCACAGAAAACTGTTGAAAAACGTATTCTATGAATTTTATTTATATATTCAGATATACATCTCCATAGGTCACAGTTCCCCGGAAATTTGGGGCCAAATTTAAAGATATTAATGCACGTAAATCTCTCTTTGGGGCAGGTGTGAGTAAACAGTAAAGGAACTTTCACTACAATTTATTTGTTTCCAGATATCTTTATTCAAAACATAGTTAGTAACTTTTTAATATTGAATTTGAAATGCCCGATTGGAAAAAAACAAAAAATAATCGTGAAAGTGAACATTTGTTGAAAAGAAAAATTTACAGGTAGAATTCTGACAAATCGAATGAGAATTTCATTGATCCCCATCTTCTGACGAGTGGTGATGGAAGCACAGCTGTTATTTCATCCTCAGAAAGTGTATGTCTTCCACATCTGGCCAGGTATATTGTTTGGCACTCTGAGATTTCTGTATATAATGTCGTACTATAGCTGAGAAAATATTACTGTTTAGATTGGCCAAATGAACCAGGTTCCCACTTACCCCGACAGATAGGTCACACTATCCCCAATAACATTTAATTTCGGGGTAAGTGTGACATGCAATGGAAAAATATAAAAAAAACAACTTCATGAAAAAACGGCAATCTCTAGTCAGATTCATTGTAAAGGCAGAAGAAAAGTGTATAAAATGGATTCTTACCTTAGATTGTAACAATACACTCAAAGTTTGAAATAAACTTGTTATATTCGTTCGTGTTGATAAATTGTAGGTTAGAAAATTGGGGAAAATATTTGGATTTCACAAGATCTCTTTTGTATTTTATATGATGGTTATGGATTCATTATAAGTGTAGGCTATTCGTCAATAGACGGCATTGGGCTGTCGCCCGGTTGAGCGAAGATAGCGAGCAAACTCACACTTGCCCCAAATTCACACTTAACCGAGCTTACTATATATAGTGCGGATTGCGAGTGAATCTGCTGATTTTGTATTTTTCATGATTTTTAGGGGTCTACCCCTTTGGACTCTTTTAGTTTTTGGAAAAATTTTGTTTTATATCGATTGACTCGAAATTCATAAATTATACTAATTTGATCATTCTGAATCGATTGGCGTTCGCAGAATTGCTCTATTTTCAACCGTTCCCGAGTTAAAGTTCATCTGGAGTGGAAAGGAGTCATTTCAATCCACATTCCTTTTCAGTCCTATTCATGACAATTAACGTTGTATCCCTTTTTTATGCCAAATTTTGTATCTGAGCATACATTTATCATATATTTCCGGAATCTGCATGAAATTTTGCGTATATAGTGCGGATTGCGAGTGTATCTGCTGATTTTGTATTTTTCATGATTTTTAGGGGTTTCAGTTTTTGGAAAGATTTTGTTTTAAATCGATTGACTTGATATTCATAATTTATACTAATTTGATCATTCTGAATCGATTGGCGTTTGCAGAATTGCTTTATCGTCAACCGTTTCCGAGTTGAAGAGTTCATCTGGAGTGAAAAGGAGTCATTTCAATCCTTTTCAGTCCTATTCATGACATTTGACGTTGTATCCCTTTTTTATGCCAAATTTTGTATCTGAGCATACATTTATCATATATTTCCGGAATCTGCATTAAATTTTGCGTAAGGTAAGCTCGGGTAAGTGTGACCGTGATTTTCATTAGTTCGCATTGCATTTAGTATATCTGATAAACCTGAACTAATATTAACAATGAAATTTTGCAGGTATTTACTTCGAAGATCAGTCTTTGTAATACGCCACAGAAAACTGTTGAAAAACGTATTCTATGAATTTTATTTATATATTCAGATATACATCTCCATAGTTCACACTTCCCCGGAAATTTGGGGCAAGTGTGATTCTGGCCAAATTTAAAGATATTTATGCACGTAAATCTCTCTTTGGGGCAGGTGTGAGTAAACAGTAAAGGAACTTTCACCACAATTTATTTGTTTCGAGATATCTTTATTCACAACATAGTTAGGAACTTTTTAATATTGAATTTGAAATGCCCCATTGGAAAAAAACAAAAAATAATCGTGATAGTGAACATTTGTTGAAAAGAAAAATTTACAGGTAGAAATCAGAAAAATCGAATGAGAATTTCATTGATCCCCATCTTCTGACCTGACCTGCAGACTATGCGGTAAGGATCTAGAAACCGTGAAACACATATCTACTGTGCAATTTTCGGGCAGCCATCTGGCGACCCAGAACTATACAGCTCCCACCAAATACGAAACTTTTACAAACTCGTACATAGCACAAGAGTTTTGGATTGGGTACTGTGACATTACACCATATAATAGATAAGATACAATGGACCAATGGGCCTAAGTGTCACCGGAGGCATTAGCCGGACCGGACCTACACAGAGGTGGAGGTTTTAGTGAGAATTCCTGATAAGGAGAGTCTCTCAGTATTTATTGAGCTTGGAGACTCAATATTTCCGCAAGGCTAAGGTTTCTAACGCTGGGAGAAGAAAAACCAAGAGCTCCCATACACATGGGAGTTCTTAAAACATGCCTTCAAAGTCTCGTAACGAAGATAGGGCTAGATATAGAACTCTAAACGATTTTAAGGGCACACACAATGGATCTGAAAAGATCGCGGGGTTAGAGGCTGGTATATAGCACGAAAGTCCCAAACTAATCTAATCTAATGTAACGAGTTTGACGAAGACATTTTATTGAATGCAGGTCTTGATCGAGTAAATGAAGCAGACGGAAATAAATTTGAAGAATTTCAGTGCGTAAGGTTATGACCTTGTCTTAACCTGTAGGAATGTTAATGAACATGGGGGTGTTCTAATGTATTCAAATCGCATATTGAAATTCGAAAACCTGAATGTGAATCGATTGTGAGCAATTTTTTGTTCGAAGCAATATTTGACCGTTGCTCTCTATAAGGATGTATTATGAAACGAACTTAAGAAAGGAAAAAATAATAGTTTCACAATTCAACTTGAATTATTATATCTATATTAAACATGTATGTGAGCACTTAATAGTTTTAATAATTTTTGGAAAAGAGTTTTCTGCCTCGGAGATTGCCTCGGAATTCCTTTGTTTTTAAAGACTGGCAACGTTCCTATTATTTTTTTGGAGGTTTTCCATCAATTCCCATAAAATGTGAAAAATTAATCAATTAAATGATATTGGTAAGGAAATGTGCTTATGATTGTAACACAAAAAGTTATCTATAAAGAATACCACCCAAGAAAATTCAATCAAGTAGAAAATAATTCCTCAGATTTTTCCCTAAACTTGCCGTTTGGCAAGTAACTCTCTTTTGATTATTGCAACAACTTTTCGAAAATGTGTCAAATGATTTTAACATCACAGCTGAAAGGTAAATGCATCACCACACATCAGTAAGTCGCCTCGGAACGTCACGATGAAAAATAATAATAATCATCGTCTATCCGCACAGGCTTTGCCTTTGGACACAGAGTTGATGAGGGAGTATTACTATTGTTTTTTTTCCTTGGTGTTTGGCATCGACTGCTATGGTCATTAGCCGTTATTACTATTGTTATTATTATTTTGTTTGATTCGGTACCTTGGAAAGCCGTCAGAGAAAAAATGTGATCACGATTCTGCCATATACTAAGGATTGCTCAATTAGTAAATTAGCGAAGAAATAATCACATCAAAATTATGCAAAATATTTATTACATCCTATTTACATTTCTTCATTGAAAGTAAAGTTTGATTAGTTGTTTATAATTACATACTAATTCATTAATGGAATCTATGAATGTTTCTTCGATATGAGTAATATGAAATATGGTCTGGTAAGGCCAGATTGGGAATGACCGAAGCTCTATAATAATAATTATTTCTTCATATAATTGCGAGGCTATAAATACAAAGTAGGTACATAGTTAGTTTTGATCCTATTGCACAATGCGTGTTTTCGATTTAAGAGTATTAACAATTAATTAATTTGACATGAGAGTCTGGTTATATCAAATAATTGAGATGTTGTAGCTTGTTGTTAACGATATCAATTAATAATAATCACGTTTTTCTATGAAAAGTATAACAATATTGAAGCATAGACAAAAATTAATAATTATGCCATATCAAATTATTGAAATGACAGGGCAGTGTGTGAAATAAAATTAAAATGTATAAGAAGAAGAAAAACCACAAAAAAGACAAATAATGAAATATATAATATCGAATAAACGAAAAATTCAAACTATTTCAGTAGTCAGTATGAGAAGCAGTTGCAGATAACTTTTTAGACAACTAAATATTTTAACTGTCCTATAATTACACTGGGTGTTCCAAATTAGGTCGGCTCCATTGACGCTACAAATTTGGTTGAATGAGCAAACTAGTGGCATTTTTCATGGCTCTCTCGATGCCGAAGATAAAAAAAATGACAGTCGCGTTTTCAAAATATTTTATAAAATGATATTTTTTTAAATGGAATACCCTTTATTTTATCATGCATTTCGATTCGAATTACATTCTCAACCACAAAGCTCATATGACTCTTCTTCCTAAAGTTGAATTTTTGGTTCTTATACGAATGACAATATCTTGTTACTAACAGAAAAATAAGACAGTAACATAAAAAAATATTGCGCTGAGATTTGAACCCGTCGAACCAGTGATCCTCAAGTAAGTACCACTCACTTGATACCACTGAGATATTTGAGACTGATTTACAAAACAATCATTTATATCTTGGAGCTATTCCACTGGCGGTATTTATTTTGTGGATCAAATTATGTCTGCTATATTGACAACTTTGAAGTACTTTTTGTACAAAACAAAAAATATTGTAGCATCATACAGTACGATATGAAAAAATGTGTTTGATTCGAGAGTTTCCATTAGAGGAGATTTTTATACAAATCGTTATATTTTTCAAGTTTTAGTGTTGATCTTGAAAAATTGTACTTGTTATGGTTTTTTGTTATATTTTATATTGAAACTTTATATATCTACCTACTTCATCATTTTTATACTTACTTCGACCGACTTATTCCATATCAAGAAAATAATTGAAGGAACAAATATTTATTATATGACTATTATTATTACTTTTTTTCTGAAGGTTTTAAACTGAGCACGAGAGGAAAGTGGTATTTATTTCTTGGGAAATATTCCAAGAACTCACCAAAACTGTAGTGTCTTTTGATTTGGTGCCCCCCCCTGGGATTTGTTGACCTATAATGGCAGGGTTGAGGATATGTCACTCAACAATTGAAGTGGATGTTGAAGATTTTTCTTTTTTCCAAACGAATTGATTGAAATAATGCTCGAATGATACTCTTTGTCAACTTGTAAATATACGAGGATATATTGAAATATTCTTAGCCTACTATAGTACCAAACAAAATTTCAATGTCAAAATATTTTATTATTCAACATATTCTCCTCTTAATTGGATACACTTATTACAGCAAACCTGCAACGTCTCTAGACCTTTCAAAAAAAATGTTTCTTCTTGCTCTGCAAACCAGACCTCCACAGCTTTTATTACCTCCTCGTTGGAAGAAAATTTACGACCTTTTAAACTTTTTTTCAGTTGAGGAAAGAGATGATAGCCGGACAGAGCCAAATCTGGTGAATAAGGAGGATGTTCTAGTAATTCAAAACCTAAATCACGAATTTTTCGCATGGCAACATGAGACTTGTGTGCAGGGGCGTTGTCCTGCAAAAACAAAATACCTTTGGATAGCTTTCCGCGTCTTTTCTCTTTAAATTTTTCCCGTAGAGTGGTCAGTAATGTCGAATAGTAAGCTCCAGTTATTGTTCTATCCTCATCCAAAAAATCAATCATGATTACTCCATGGCAATCCCAAAACACTGAAGCAAGAACTTTTCCAGCAGATACGAAACTTCTCAGGTCTTGAAGAACCAGAGTGTCGCCATTCCATCGATTGTTGCTTTGTTTCTGGATCGTAGAAATGTACCCAAGTCTCATCCATAGTAACAATTCGGTTCAAGAAGTCTACATCGTTTTCAAATCGAGCACAGATCGAACGCGATGCTACTACCCTTGCACGCTTTTGGTTAACATTTAAACATTTGGGGATCCATTCTGCAGTAATTTTTCTCATGTCCAAATTGACGTGAACTATATGATGAACGCGTTAGTATGAAATATTCAGTGCTTCATATTTCCGTTTTAGCCCAATTCGACGGTCTGTTAAAATCATGTCATGAACTGCATCGATATTTTCGGGGACTGACACAGAAACTGGCCTTCCCGATCAGTCATCATCTTCAAAGGAAAATTTACCTCTTTTGAAGCTTGCAGTCCGATTTTTCACGGTCGCTTACGAAGGACATTGACCACCAAGGGTATTGAGCATATCTTCGTAAATCTGCTTACCTCTTAACCCTTTTAAATACAGGTACTCGATGATGGCTCGATACTCCAATTTTCCGGTTTTCACAATTTCGGTGGACATATTTTTTCTTTTGCTTTATTGCGTAACTGTCGTTTACTTTTTTGAAGTCAAACTTTACACTGACACTTCTAATAAGTTATTGTTCGTTGCTATGGTAACGCAATATTTTGTTTATGCAGGGAACTGGTCTAGGCTAACAAGATATCAATACATCCTCGTAGTTGCTGAATTTCGGTATTCTGTTTTTTCTATTAGAGCTTGTTTTTCAATTCCGCTTTTATTTAATTCGCTAACTGCTGCCGCTCGATTTGAGTGATATGTTGTGCTAAGCATTTCCAGTTTCTTTTCCATTATTTTCAACTTCAGATAGGAAGGAAATAAGTGGTTTTGCAGTAAGCTGCTTCTCCACCGCGCCAAGCTAATTTGACAAATATGTCAAACTATTCATTTAGGCAACCATCTCCGCGATAATTGATAAACAAATAAATAAATGAAAAAACCACTAGTGTATTTATTGCTGTGAAAGTTGCAGCTAACCTTTGCCGCTGTCAAAGTGACATGCACTGTGGCATATGCGATTTTTTATACCTGAGTGGAACCGTCAGTACAAAAATTCCATAATGAAAAGAGGCAGGAAGAATTAGTGAATAGAATCGCCCCAGTGGCAGGGAAATATTGGAAAATAAAAACAAAGAACTCTGGTCAATTCAGAACATTTGTGATTTTGGTATAAGAGAAATACCAACTAACTGAGATATCAATTATTTCACCACTCTCAGAATCTGATGCGGTATCAATAATTTTAACGGTGAAATGAAGCAGTACACACCCGGGAGACAAAAAACAGGAACTTTGACATTCGATATTTGTGTAGCCTACTATTGCCTACATCTGCAGCTTGTTCCTGTCAATGAGAATGCACTCACTGGCTTTCAATTAAGTTGGGAAACGATAAACGACGATTTTTAATTACATGCCGCCATTCAGACACCACTTCCATTTAAGTCAATTATAAGGTCTTTCATCGAAATTTATATCATCAATCTTCCAAGAACCATCAATTGCTGAAAATGTAAAATTCTAAAAGGCACCTGTAAAGATATTATATTTGTTGAGCTTCTGAATTTGCTAGTAATTAGAAAACGTATTACGGAATTTGTTCCGGCTATATAGATTTTTCCTTTTTTGATTGTAGGCGGCATTCGTCAATCAATCAATCATGTTTCTTCTTTTTCTCTTGGATTATGTTGCAATAAAAGGCATTTCAGTAGCTACCACAGATAAATTGAGGATTGAGTCTGGAAACGTCTCGATAATTTGAAGTGTATGAAGAAAACTTGAGTTACGTACTCAATAACAATATTGAAGATGAAGTTTCTCAGGTGAACGTGGGATTTCGTTAAAGAAAATGTTCTGTAAAATTACTTATTCATACCTACAGACTTTTCAATACCGTATTTTACGTGACCATAAAGATAACAGAGTTCTGAAAAAAACTGTTTTAACAATTTTGATGGTCATAAATGCAAAATATTAACAGACATTTTCAAGTCACCACAAACTTCATAGCGTAGCGATAAGCTAAGAACTTAACAAAAAATTAAAAAAATCGTACAGATAGAATATGGAGTTAACAAATAAAAGCTCAGCTCAAATTGATTTTTTAATGAATGTCATTAGTAGTTACTCAATGGATTTTTTGTCATTACATCCAATTTGTTAGTCACTAGGGAATTTTCATTACTATCATTTTCATTTAAGTACTCAGAATATTCTAAGTTTGTTTTTTATTTGCGGTTTTCAATTTGAGTTCAATATATGCTTTTTTATCATTTCTGAATATTTGTGTTGACATATTTCTTAGTGCTTTGTAAAAATTGTCCATTCTGTAGCATTCCTGATTTACTATCAAAAATTTAGTTGTCGGTTTTGTTATTGTTTCCTCCGTTTTTTGTAGCGCTGAATACGATCTGGAGTTATATAACAAAATTTCGAGATGTGTTTGGAAATGTTTGCAAAAAACAACAAAAGTATCGCAGTGTTTTGCTTTTTCGCTTATAATTTCAAGGGTGTTAATGGTACTCAAATAATTAGTCATACCCTTTCTAAAGTAGGTAGACTTTTGCAACAGTTTGCGTTGAATAATTTCCAAGTTACAGCATTTTAAAAATTGTCAATTCATTTCCAAGAAGTCGAAATTCATATTTTCATCTTTCAAACCAAATATTTGTTAAAATTGAAAAATTAATTAAAAATTTATGACCTCCTTCACGTATTCACACAAAGTGGAAAATATGAGATGAATATCAATCAGAAAACAGCTACTTCCCCTTATCGACACTGAATCTGTCGTCTATTTGTACAACCGCAGCCCATCTTTCAATTGCAGATGATATTTTCAAAGTTGTTGATAAGGTTATTTAGTATCACTTGATTATAGTAAAGCGTTCGACACCATCGACTACTTTGTGAGCTTCTCGCTGATTACAGTTCAAGTACTAAAAACGTCATTTGACTGACCAAACTCAGGGGTTGATAATAATAATAATCAAAATTCATAACACAGAATAGAAAAAATGATCTGGATATTCACTTGCCACTATAGAACAAACCCCGAAATATCGTCGTTTATTGTGAAACAAGATTGAAAAGACAAGTAAATCTGTCGATTTTGAATTTTCATGATTTTCAAGTCATTTTTGTTTTTGTCGATCGACTTGAAAACCACTTAGTATACTGAATGAATGGCGTTCGTAAAATTCCCCTATCTTCAACTGTTCTCTAGTTGAAAAGTTCGTCGGGAGTTGAAAGAGGTAATTTCTATCAAAACTTTTGTTTTCTTGAGTTTTTTATTAGTTCTCATAAAATTCATTTTTTATATGCACACTTATAGTCAAGTGAATCTGATAAGCATGTATTTTGCTGATTTTTGGGAGTCTTCCTTAGGAATTTTTTCGAGTAATTTTTTAGTTTCGTCAATCGACTTAAAACACACAGTATACTAATATCAAGGGTTGATTTAAGTTTTCCCTATAATGTAACAAAAAGGAAGCAAAGATTTTTGAAATTTCGTACAAACTTCCCTTTAGGGGGAGCTTGATTAAAATTTTCTCTACGGTGGCATAAGGAGCATAATCCTATGATACTGTTTCAATGAAATATCTTCACTAAAAACCCCAAGTCAGCAATGTTTTTCGAAAAATCGCAAGTATAAACTACTCTCGAGAGCTCTTCGAATCTTTGGTGAAAGTGTACAGATGTCAGGAGAGACGAAATACTTGGGACTTAAAGCTTACCTGGAACAAACATCTGGAAAAAGTGCTGAACAGAGCAAGGACATCATTAATGGTGGCCAGACGCTCCTTTGGCAAAACATGGGGACTTGGACCCAAACAGTCCCTCTGGCTGTACACAGCAATTGTTAGGCCCTAGATATCGTACCGAGCCCTGCTGTGGTGGCCAAAGGTAGAACAAGTGACAACCAGGGGGAAGCTGGCTAGTTTACAAAGACTGGCCATGCTCGGAGTGACTGGTCCAGTACATCGACAATTAGCTTGGAGGTAACCCTGAACCTCCTTCCCCTGCATCTGCACATTGCAGCGGAGGCGAGGATAGAAGCATCCAGGCTAAAATGTCTGGGCCAATGGAGGGGCAATAACCAAGGTCACTCCACCATACTGGAGGTCATAAGAATCGACACGTCTGAGATGCCGTCGGACATAATGACTCCAACATACTCCTTTGATGGAACATACACCATCATAGAAGATGGGGAAGCAACATTGAGGGCCATACCAATGCTGTCACGGATGGATCAAAGACTAGCAAAGGTGGGGCTGGGATATATGGGGAGAGACCGAGGAAAGACATCAGCCTAAGCCTCGGTACTCAAGCCTCTATATTCCAAGCCGAGGTAACGGCAATCTCCGTCTGCACGAAAGAGATTCTAAGGAGGGGTCCTAGAAACCAACCCATAAAGATTCTCTCCGACAGTCAGGTGGCGATTAAAGCCCTGCGTTCATGCAGGTTCACTTCCAAACTGGTTTGGGAGGCACACCAAAACCTTAACGACCTGGGAGCATAGAACAGGGTAAAACTTGTCTGGGTACCAGGTCATAAGGGGATCCAGGGAAATGAGAGCGCAGATGCCCTGGCGAGAGCGGGAGCAGCAACAACTCTCATTGGACCAGAACCAGCCTGCGGAATCTCGTTTGGGAATATTGAGCAGGACACAGGCAATACTCACGGAAAAATGATGATAATGGGGCCAATCGACCGGCTATCAAGACACCTTCTTGAACTAAGCCGAGACTACCTCAGGAAAGTGGTAGGACTGATGACAGGACACTGCCATCTGAGAAAACATCTGCAACTGTTGGGGATACATCAAGAGTCCACACAATGCAGATTCTGTGAAGAGGAGGACGAAACAGCCTCCCACATAATGTTTGAATGCGAAGCTCTGGCTCGCATGAGGACGGACATCTTCAGACACCACGGTGCAGAAGATATTATCCCGCAGGAAAGCCTTGTGAGGAATCTTTAGGAGTTCATTAAAAGATCTGGAGTACTCACGAGATAGACCTGATAGCAGGGTGCAGAAAGGTTCTATACAGAACTACCTGCATTTCATCCGCTGGACAGCCCCGCCATCCGATAATAATAATCCTTAAGAGGAGATATGGATTCAAATTTTGTCTATGGAGTATATTTTGGGTAATCCTAGTATACTGTTCCAATGAAATATGTTCTCTAGAAACCTCCGGTCAGCGTTTTAAAATAATCGCTGGGTGCAAATTACTTTTAGGTTTCTCTATGGTGGTAGTGGTCCATTTGGATAGTTAATTTATTTCGATAGGACCATTTTTATACCATCCTTTAGAACTCGTTTTTTGACAGTGAGGGTTAGGCGTTAAAAAAACTTTTCACGTGTAATATGGATTCTCCATTTTTTGTCTAAAAAATCTCACCAGACAAATATTTTCTTGTGTGCGGATATAGGCTTTCACGGTCCGTGTTTTGGTTGTTTTCCTGGATTTGTCATGGTCCTCTTTGGTTTGAATCTCCAAACGTTTCGACAGCAACTGCGGCAGTTGATACGTCAAGTTCATTTTTGGCCTCACTCCATGTATTCCTACTCTAGTTCCTGCCCCTGTTTTTGAGCCATCTGTATACCAGATTATGTTTCCAAATGATAGTGATTCTAATCCCGAGTCCCATTTGTCCCACGTGAGCTGTGTTCTGAATGGTTTTTCGTGTGATTATTGGGGTAGCATGTAGTCTGATATCATTTCTAGTTCGTTAATGTTGACTTTTTGAATGATTTTGGCGTGCCTAGTTTGTTGTTGGAATCTCCAATTACCTGTTTATATGAGTCTGTATGCACTCATCCTCGGCTCTCCCATGCCACTGAAGTTTACCGAGGTTAAGTTTGGCCTCTCGTCGTTTCACTTTGGGCCACTACAGCCGTATGTTATTCTGGGTCTTATAATTGCGGTGTATAGCCAGTTCACGACTTTCGGTTTCACTAACAATGTTTTTCCAAAAGCTCTTCTGTACATCATGAATGATAATTTGCTTTTGTTGATAACATGTTGCTGATGCATGTTCCAGGTTAATTTCTTTTCCAAAAACAACCCTGAGTATTTGACATGATCAGCTATTCCGCGAAGTCTTCGAACATCTTGGTCTGGGCCTTCCGATTTTGGAGCATCGAGAGTATACATCAAATTGATGAAGTAGAATTCACAATCTTCCGTGGCACGTTGTTGCGGGTCTCTCTTTCAATTTCTTCTTTTGAAGGTTCTCCAAATTAGGGCTTCGTGAGACCAAGACCAAGACTGATCAGTCTCAAAAAATATATGTAGTCTTGGTCTTGTTATTGATCTTGTATCAAGACCAAGAAAAGACCAAGACTAAGCTAGGAATCACACTGGCCGACCAGCATTGACCGTCTGCGACCGTCCAGCAACGACCAAAAATTGAAAGGGGTCAATAAAAACTTTGAAACTCACACTGATCGACCAAAATTTTCAGCAGATTGCAATTTTAAACATGGTCTTCGAAAACCGGTTGAAGACGATCATTCAGTGTGAGTTATCTGATAAGAATACACGTTTTGGAGATTTTGGCCGTAGTTGGACGGTCGCAAACGGTCGGTCATGGTTGCTCAGTGTGTCTGCTGCCTAATTTTCGTCTCGCGAAGCCCTAATCCAAATCATAACACAATGACAATTCTTGCAAAAAAGTTGTTCACGATTTGGTTGTCATATCGGGGTATATAGGGCAAACTTTTATCGCTGCCGTAGTGAGAAAAAAACAGCAAGTTATGGGATTATTTGTGTATGCATCAAATTGTCAAGACTTTAGTCCTTTTAGTCCTGTCACTGTCACACGATCTGGAATGATCGATAAAATCAATGAAGAAACGATTCAGTAGAGACAGATAGAGATACAGATAATGTATTTAAAGAAAATCAGCAGAATTCTCCATTCAAGGAATCAGCTACCCATTTCGAAATTCCTCTGCAGCTGGACATTAGTGTCTCGAGCTCAGAAATATGGCAATCACTCATTTGATACAATAATTAAAGAACCTCCGAACTCGAGAACAGCTAATAAGGTGTACTTTGAAAGTTTTCTACCGAACGTTTACGACTAGCTCTCGCACTTTATGCCTAAAAATGTTTTATCGACGTCTGCGCTGTTTATACGATAGGCACGGACTGAACGCCATAAAGTGACGTCGCAAATCGTAAAGCCCCGCAATAAATTATTTTCATTTGTTTCGCTTGATTGCAAGCAAAGGTGCTATTGCGTAAAATCCCGCGCGATACGATTACTATTATGAGTTCAAGTCGACGGTGGACTTACTCTTCAAGTTTGGTAACTGACTCGATTTGGTCCGAAAATACACTTTGAGTAAATTCCTTCAAGCACAACCCGGAAAGAGGAAATCTAGTGCATTAGCTTTTAATAAATCTGAAGTATTTGCAATGGCCGGATTATATGACGAAAGTGAACCAGAAGAACTTCAAAAGAAATTGAATCACATTTTGACGTTTGAATTAGCATGGCGCGGAAGAGAAGCAGCTTACTGCAAAACCACTTATTTCGTATCTGAAATTGATAATAATGGAAAAGAAACTGGACGTTTCGAGTATTATCCTCTATTTTAGAAAACGATATAAGTCGATAACAATAAATTATGTGACAGGAAATGGATTATGCCTAATATTTCAGAGAAAGATATTTGCCCAATCCGTTTATTTAAATGGTTAGTGGAAAAACGAGACACTTTTATGACATTGGACAGAGTATTTCTTACTCCAAAATAGATGTCAAACGTCAAATTACATATCACTCAAATCTAGTGGCAGCAGTTAGCAAATTAGGTAAAAGCGGAATTGAAGAACAAGAAGCTCTAATAAAAATAACAGGACACAGCAATTCTTCATCAATAAAACCATATTCACAAGTTGGCAAAGAGTATCAATCGAGCATTATTCGATCAATTCGTTTGGAAAAAGAAAAAATTTCAACATCTACTACAGAAATGATTAGCAGCGACATTACTCTTCCTAGTATGAATTTCAATAAGTGCGTTTTCAACAATTGTTCATTCAAATAGGAATGTGTTTGTTTTTAATATTTCATAAATGAAGTTTGCATTGATATGTTTCTAAATTTCTTAGTCCTGCCTAATTACACTCGACATTTGTATTGATTTCAGGTAAATTTTTGTTGTTCAAATTCTGAACTGTTTCCTTCAGCAATTCAACTTAAAAATCTTTCAACCTGAAAACGCTCTACCTTTGGTATCGCGTTTTTAAAAGTTGACAGTTTCTTTCGTCTAATTGTTAGGCAACAGTATCCATTAAAAATGAACTACTGCCTCCTACGACCATTGATTCTTGAAAAAGTTTACTACAAGAACTACATCTAAATATCATTGCAGAAATAATTTTTTATACTTCATAAGGGAGAACGGTCTAGAATGTTCTTGAAGCTCCTGGAAAATCATGGAATATTCCAGTAAACCGTGAAATGAATCAGACTAAAGACTCCGGAAGTTTCTAGAGCTGAAGTGAAATTATGGAGAGGCTACCACTGAACGGGCATGGTAGGTGCTGGCAATTTTTGTAAATGCCCAGAATATAACAGAGAGAAGGCTAGATCTCGAAATTTCTGGCAAGTGCTGGAAAATTGTAGAAAACAGTGGAAGGTTCTAGAACGTACTGAAAAGACGATTCGTGGCTGAGGCTAGTCATCTGATTCAGATAACTTTGCAAAGTTTCAAAGTTATTCTCAACACACTGTTTATACATTTACTCATTCTTGAAAAAGTCAGTAACTTGCGATAAAACGACAAAAATTAAAATTTTATACGAAGTTATCATTGAAATTAACAAAGTTCACGCTTATAGAAAACTTATTGCAGTTTTTGAATTCTTCAGTTATTTGAAGCTACTCTAACTATGTAAGCCACATCATTAATTCTTTCGGGAATCTCCCCGTTTCATTATATGCATATTAATTGAGACTACAAAACGAAATCATTTTGGATACTACAGAGTTGCTCAACAAAGTGTAACATACCAAAGTTGTGTTTTTTCAAATAGAACACGTTACACGTTTGAAAGGGCCAGAAAAAAATAATATGTTTTCATATAAGGCACTTTGTACCTAACTCTAACCGTTCTCGAGTTATTTATTTTTTAAAGAACATCGTAATCTATAACAATCATCCCTTCGAAATCTGTTTTTACTCTCACTGAAATTAAGTCATAATTTAAATTCGTTTTCTGGCAGTAGTTCATTAAACAGACTAATAATTTTTTCTTTATTCAAATGAAGTAGGTGCTAGATATGACGACCATCATTTGAATACAAATAGCCACTCTCTGTTTGATAGACTGTTCAAATAACATTTGAGGCGTCAGTGTTCTTCCCTTCATATGTTCTAGTGTGGTTGTAAGAATGTCATAAACCGCATTCTTCAAGTATCCCCATAAGAAAAAAATCTAGGCAAGTCAAATCTGGAGATCTCACTGGCCAATATTGTGGTCCTACCCTACCCATCAATTTATTCGTAAAGCATATATTCAAAAACTGTCTGACACTGTATTTGAAATGTACCGGAGCTCCGTCCAAATGTAACCACATAGGTTGTCTGATATTTAGTGGCACATTCTACAGAAGCTCAGGCAGATTATCTCTTGAAAATTGTAAACATTTATGACCATTCAAGTGTCCATAAAAAATGTTGATCCTATAACTTGTCCAGAACCCATAGACAAAACTCGATTCGTCGATGGAAGTCTATTTCATATAATTTCTGGTGCATCTGAATTCGATACGGGTAAAATTTGTATTTTCTTATTGCCCTAGAAATAATAGAAAATAGCACTGTATCTTTCTCGATTTAACGTTGACTTGTATGAGGGTTTTCTATGATACCCTCAAATCTATCGAGTAGTTTAAGGTTCTGAACCGTTCCAAATAACTGAAGCATGTTGGGCAATACTCGATCCCTTTGATTTTGAAAATTCAATGTGTTCTTTGAATGATGTTTTCATGGCTCTTCTAGTTTGACCAACATACGTTTTGTCGCAATCTTTACATCTAGATTGACAACAGACAAATCAATTCAATACGCACATAAATGATCGATTCCAAGAACCAGTCGACGGTGCCAAGTTTCCCCAGCCCGGTCATACGGATCGGCACCCGTCGCCATTAAAACGTACCATACCAGACGATAAATATATGGAGAAAAATCGAATGACAACATTTTTACACCCCGCAATCAGAGATGTGTATGTGTGTGCGGTGATGTATGGTCAATGGGCGAATGGGTCGGGCCGGCGGGCCCTAATAACAGAGCGGCGTAATAATGGGTCTCGCGGCCAGTGTTAGCTTTGCGCGCGATCGCAGAGAACCGACACAGACCAGCGCGGAGAGTAGTCGAAGCCGCGCCGGGAGGCACTTTATACTACACTAATATGTGTCAATTGACCGATCCCACAACGGTCTCTGGATATAGGCATAATCAAAAATTATCGTCGTGCCCTACGTGATTCGTTTTTCGTCTTTTTTGATCACTTAATAACGATTAGGCGTCCGTTAGCGGTCATTATCGGAGTATTTTGATTACTCGCCTGCGATTCTCAATGAAAACTGTTATTAATGTTATTATGGACTGCCCTAGAAAGATCTGAGAGGCCTTCGCCCACCAGGAGATCGCGGCATGCTGTGATCGATGTTTTTCTGGTTGGATTTCAAATAGTTGATATTTCGAATAGTTGAAATTGATTTACTGGAAATTAGTATTTCTGACCTTCACTTCCTTAATTTCATATGTATACGGATGGAGGTAATTCTTTGGCTTATTTCATTACTAACAATATATTTGAAAATACAGGAATACTCCTACAGCGATATGGAGGCGGAAAACTCATCTCGGACAGAGAAGTATTACCTAAAAGCACGAAAACTTCAAGCCTTTCAAACGATGTGGCAAAAATGACCCCGGTACTTTCAGGCGATTCAATACCTACTGGATTCAGTAAAGAAGTGCAACAACCCCGTACCTGAAGAGATATTCCGTGTACCCAAGAATTCTAAAGTTGACAGTTTTGCCTCTGTCTCTCCCATGAATTGAACCATAATGGCATATATTCCATATTTGATGAAGAGTAACATTCTATGGTAATGGTAATGGTAGGTATGGATGGAGACAGACTGATGCGCTACGACCTAATTAGATCTATTGTGTCCCATATTCTTCTGCTATTTCAAGGTGTTCTCGTTTAGAGCAGCCCCTCAAACCCCAATTCCTTGAGGAGTTTAAGAATTTTGAGAGGGTCCATTCGTGGTATTTCTCCCGCAGTCAGCTGGTGTGATCTCAGTGTATTCAATCTCTTGTGATGTACAGCATAACACTCCATCAATATATGGTGTGGTGTTTCTAGATGTTCCCCACAGAATCTGCAGGTGCTGTCCTCCTCTAAGTCTAGCTTGCTTAGGTGTTCTTCGAGTCTGCAGTGCCCCGTCAGAAATCCCGTGATTGTCTTTAGACTAGTTTTGCGGAGGTTAATCAATGTCTTCGATCTTGCTCGGTTGAAGTTGCCGAGGAGATCTTTGGCCTGCCTTAGCCCAGGAAGTCTTTGCCAGTATATTGTTCTCATTGCTTCTTCGGTTTTATTGAGTTTTTCTTGACAGTAAGATTTTCCAAGTCCGCAGAATAGTTCTGGCCCGATCAGGAGCGTTGATGCCCCTTTTCGTGCCAGGGGCTTGTTCATTGCCCTCCACTCCGATGTGCCCCGGCACCCAGAGGAGGATCACCTTGTTGTTCCTGCCTAGATTCTATGGTACGCAAAATATCACCCCTGGAAGCAGCACATATATCAGATCATCAGGGTGTTGAAGGTCATGATCAAAACTGAGCCCCAACGGCCGAGGGCAATGTTATAGATGTCAGGAGTCTGGACACTGTGAAAGGAACTGCCATGCACTCCCGATATATGATAAGTTCACTAACAGGGATTTTTTCCCAACTGCACGGTCCATAGGATTCAAGCGACAAAGTGTGATAACTGCGGTTGCAAACACACATCGAACTAGCAGGGCTGTCCATACTTCCCGAAACCCAAGAATGCACCCGGCATCTCAGGCTCAGGAATGAACTATTGCCAAGCGACCGGGAATGTCGAACAAGGGCACCGTGGCTTTCAAAGTGGCCTCACAAAGGAGACGTCCCTCTTTGTGTTGCTGGCATCAGCTCTGAATGCCATCTCAGAGATACCCAAACAGCACCCCCCTCCTGCTCAAGTCAATGCGTAGATATTGGTGGAATACTAACTGAAAATCTTCCAATTCGGAATCAACGAGGTGAGGACACACGGCACGGAGGTCGTGGTTGGACATAGGACATATAAATAGGACATAGGTCATAGGAAATTGGAATAGGACATAGGTCATAGAACATATGACATGAAAACGTTCCGCTGAACTGGGACATTTCCTTTCTATTCAAGCTACCGTCCGATATCCACCCGACACCACAGGACAGTCTCTCAACACGTTCGCAGACAGTAGGTGGAAATAGAGGGCTCAAAAAAGTCACTACCAAAAATATAAAAATTTGTTGACCAAAAAGTAAGCTGTATCAACCACAGGTAATTTTTTTTCGCGAAAAAACTTGAGCCGTCTTGTCCTTATAAAAGATTTCCTGATATGCTGGGACAGTGACGTTAAATGCCGTCAAGGAAAACTCATTATTTTCAATAAAATTTCATTAGACTGAAGTACAAAACGAAGTTTGAAACATGATATAAAAAGTAGTATTTAAAACAACACTAGAAATGATACGTAATGCTTTCGGTAACAGCCGGCCGCGTTGAAGCCAGAATAGAATTAGAAGTTGGTCGGTCGGCATATCCCGTTTTGTCCTTTGCGCGGGATCTGTCATTCTGTCCGCAAATGTGTTAAGGAAGAAGACGGATTGGACTGCGCCAACGGCATCCCAGCAAGAATCGGCAGTCTAGCTGTGTTAGAGCAGTAGCACATTTAGGGCACCACCACGGAGCAGAAGTGAAGTCACATAATGAGTTCCCTAGTAGGATTAAAAACCATACACGGGAACGAAACCAATTGTGACGAAGATATCAGGGCTGCAGAAAGCCACAAGAACCTCCTCAAAAGCGAGACAGTGGACTATCTAGCCAATGCCCCGCCCAGAATGTCTCTAAAGCCCCACCAAATTGAGGAAGGATGTGAGATGGCAGATACACCGCAAGAATTGATGAGTAGATATCAACAATAAACAACCCATCAACCATCAAGAGAAGACTTTCTCTGAAAAATAGTTTTACTACGAAAGTTAATAGGTTTAAAGGGTTACTAACCGTGGAACCGTGTGGTAGATATCCTCCTTATAGATCTTATTTGGGGAGGTTTATATACCCAGGGCTATGATGATGAACGGAAAGTATGGGGGGTGTGTGGATTTGATACAATCAGCACTCACAGATATACAAACATGGTGCATGAGGGGTTAATCCCCAAAAAACACGATTGTCCCTTCCACCAGGAAAAAGAAACATGGAGCCCAACAGAGCTCTTCGAATCTTTGGTGAAAGCTTACAGATATCAGGAGAGTCAAAATACTTGAGGCTGTACTTAGACTCGAAGCTCACCTGAAACAAACATCTAAGAAAAGTGCTGACAAAGACAAGGGCATCATCAATGATGCGATGTCGAGCGGTATTTTGAAATATACTGGAGGTCATGAGAATTGAGAATCAATGCATCTGATATGCCATCTCACAAAATGACCTCAAATTACTCCTTTGATGGAACATTCACCATCATCGTTCAAGATGGGAAAGTCACATCAAGATCCCTACCAATGCTGCCAAGGGGTGAAATTTATGGCAAACAAGTAATTTATTTTATCTAATTCTACACCCATTTTGTTTCTAGTCTCCACTTACTAGGTTCAACTGTTTCAAGCTCCCCTTTCCCACTTTTGACAAGCACTGTGAAACGCCTGATTTTCAAAAACAAAATATCAAATTCACCTTCAGATATAGTAACTCTTTGGATACTTTCCTAAAATTGAAATCAGTTAGTTTTATACGAAGTACATGTTCTGGCTATTGAGTAGAACTTTCAAAGAACAATCGGGAGTTATTTTTGGGTAAATTTCAGTAAAATGTTAATATGAAACTGGTTGATTAGAAAATGTTTCTGATTGCAGTAAAAATTCGATCTTACATCGATGAAGGAATCTGAAATTTCACGGTGTACAAAAGCGAATCGATTCTACACACTGTGATTCCGTAATTTGTACATCCTCTCATTTGCTTGTCCTTACAAAACCTTGAATCAATTTTAAAACGTGATTCCTGTGTGGATGTTTAGTAACCGACTAATTTGAAGTGAACCAAGCATTGTATACGAGATAGGTATGGAGTTGTCGCAAACAGTTTTTAAATGTATAAATTGTATGCTTGTGAACAGAGTTTTACACTTGTAGTGGCAGTTTGAATCAGTATTAAAGATTCACAAAAACCGTTTAGTATATTGCAACAATATTTCACGCATAGTAAAAATACAGGGCGTCGACAAATACTGTGCCAAACTGTGACATTTTATTAACTGTCAAGAAATCATAGGAGTTATTTAAACGAAGAGACTGGGTATGTTGTCATTGAAACAATTAGGTACAACATTTTTCTATCTCACCTTCAGAAGTAGAGGTGGATGCTATATTTTTTCAAATATATTTCAAGTAATTTTTTCGTAACACTTCGAAGTTTTGTCAACTGTTCTTCGGAAAATGTTACTTGTGTTCAGTGAAGAAATAACCAACGTTATGTATCTGACCTAATAGTTATTTAGGTAACAAGAAATGTGAAGACGTGTTTACATTCGAGGTGAGCGAGTACGAGCCGAGGCAAAGCCGAGGCTTGTCGCTTGCCGCTACTGGTTGACATTTCTCAAAATTTGCCTGGATTGAAGTTTGTTTTCTTACCCTTACTTCTTGATTATTCGGTCGGCTATTTCATTCTAAGTTGATTGTACGCGTAACTAAGTTACCGAATAAACGTACAACAATAATATTCAAAAAGTCTCATAACCTAAAAGTTTGTATAAATGAAGCTGAAGGTATTACTTGTCAAAGTCAAATTCATTATTACCCTAGGCATGTAAATGACACTATTTACATTCCGTTGTCAAGATGTTACTAGGCATGTATGGACTATTTACATTGTTGGCAGCGGAAAAACAATATTATCGAACCATAAACATCGGCTCCTTCACCATATTTTAAATATATCATCAATTTCATCGCCAACTTCCTAACAGGTAATAACTTCACCATGTAAAATATACCATTTGATGTTTGAATAATCACGTACTATAGCAATTGTCTCATATCCAAGAGAAGTGATGAAATTCAAGCAATAGAATAGTTGAATTGAATGATTCATAAATCAAGTTGAATGAAGTTTTGGTTTCTTAATTATAATTTCCAGAATTTTTGTTTTGCATTGGCTGGAGTTGTATTAGATTAATGTGGAAAGGACCTATTTTAACTTCTAAAGTTTTATTGAATAAGTTATTTCAAACAAAATTGAAAAATTATATTCACAAAAATGTCACTCTCTCTTACTATGTTCAGGTACAGCTAATGGAAAATCTAGCCTAACCAAAACTATAACAATAACAAACAGAAGGAAAAGTGCGATAGAAAGCAAAACTGGTTCATGAGGGAGCAAATGAGGCTTCCAACTATAAGATATCTTTTATACTATGATGTGCAGAGCTTGTATCTCTTTGATAATCATTCCTTGAAAATGGTCCTTTGAGTTTGGCTCCAGTATGCCGAATTTCAATTCAATCTTCTATTGCTATATTTCCCCAGTGTGACACCTCAATTAACCTATCTAATCGACTGACAGTCAAAAAAGGAGCATTACTTTCATAGTGTATAGCATTTCATCTTCTGTAAATGGTTGTATGCTAGAATATGGTCCATAAGATATTGTGGTGTCTGATAATGAAACTGGCTTGAGTTTTGTATAGTTTTGAACGCCTCTAGAGCTAAGAATGACATCGAGTCTTTTGTTTAGTTGTGACATAAGGACTGTAGAGATAATGATTACCAAAGTAGCGTACTGACTGTTTTTCTTTCTGAGTAATACTGTTGGTGGTGTACAAAAACCTCGTATGAGCTGAAGAAAATCCAGGGTACTCCCAAGGATAAGACAGAAGAAAAAGGAAATTCGGGGATTTATGAAAATAGCTGCCATGACTGCGAAAAGAAGTATGTGGGTCAAACTAGAAAGGCCTTGAAAGAACGGTTCAAGGAGCTCATTGCTCATATCCGTTTGTCCAGACCAAATAAAAAATCGAATGTGGCCCACCTTGACCACGACTGATGACACAAGCTTGAAATGAATTAGACAGGAACATGAAAATAGACTGCCCAATGTATTCGAGAGTCCAGAAATTTCAAAATGTGAAAATAGTATGAATGCGGATGCGGGTCCAATACGATACAGCCCTTTGTTCAAGTTCATAGTACAGTGAAGAAATATTTTTTTTATCTTTGAAATGGTTTTTCACCAGTGTGAATCCTCTCATGAACGCTCATACTATTCCTTTGGCGAAAAGATTTTAAAAAAATTTTGCAATGAAATGGGCCCAATACCATACAGCCCCTTTTTCAAGTTCATAGTGCAGTAAAGAAATAATTTTTTTTTCTTCGAAATGGTTTTTCACCACTGCGACTCCTCTCATGAACTCTTAAATTACTCTTTCGACCAAAATGTTTTGAACAAACTTCGCAATGAAAGGGTTTTTCACCAGTATGACTCCTCTCATGAACTGTCAAATAACTCTTTGTAATAAAATATTTTGAACAAATTTTGCAACAAAATGGTTCTTCACTAGTGTGACTCCTCTCATGTCTTCTTAAATCACAATTTACACTGAAAGATTTTGAACACACTTTGCAATGAAATGGTTTTTTATCAGAGTGAAATATCTCATAAACTCTCAAATGATCCTTTCGACTAAAAGATTTTGAACACATTTTGCAATTAAATGGTTTTTCACCAATGTGAACTCTGTCATGATTCATCAAATTATTCTTTCGACTAAAAGATTTTGAACAGCATTGGTACTGATTTTTGTTTTCTGGTACGGAAAGATTAGTTTGAGAATGAGGTTCAGGAGACTTTGAAGAAAATTTAGGTTTCATTTCATTGTCAATTTCAACAGGTGGCAATGAAAGCCTCCGTGGTATGGCAGAAGAGTCTTCTTGTTTGGCAACTTCCCCTTCAGTTATCGTTTCATCTTTTACTTCAAGTAGCTGTGATCGTGAATCTGAAGCAAGGCCTATTGAGAACGGTTTCACATCAGGTGTTATATCCTGCCCACGTATATTACAGAATAGGAACTCATTTTGCTTTTGACAACTACATCCGATTTACAACTTGTGGAATTGGAGAAATCTTCCACACCAAAACACATCACATCACAGAATCTAATACGTTCCCTTGATATTTCTTCACCAGTTTCACGTTTAATATCTTCGTAAAAATCATCAACGTTCTCAATTTTTATTTGTACTAAGTCACAGATACTTGTTGATAAACGACAATATTTAATTGAGTCAGGTAGGTATAGTGTTTAGTAATGATTGCAATTTATCCCTTAGATGCATGGTATGAATAAGATTACGATAGTGTTAGTAGTTAGTACGCCTTTTTGAACTCCTGAGGATGCCAAGTTTGTTAGAGAAACGCGCGACGAGTGATATTGACGTTGTTATGGTGTTTTTTGGTCATTCCCATTTCTTGAATTTTATTCACTGCAAAGGTTCCAATATTCATTTATTTGAACATGAAGTATAAGGGCTGGATAAGTTTGATGAAGAAATATAACGAAACTGAACTTGTTATAAAATTTCGTTTCGCTACGTTGGCAGTAACTACCTCTATTACATTCCCCGTAACCCAACGTCCATTCATACTCCTATCCGAACCAAATGTAAAGTTAAAAAGGTGTCTCCGCGAGTTTATTCATCAGTCCCGCCTATTTTTAATTCATTCTAAATATTAAAAAAGCCGTGCTCTTCGTTTTGTGTATGTAATCATGAATTACGAAATGGTTTAAATTGCCACACCCTCTTGTTCTTTTGGAGTGCTCGCAGGCATGGGGGCACCGGGGGTCACGGGGAACTCCCATCCTGTCTGGGGTGCGGCACGCTCGAAAGCCGATGAGCCGCCCCCGCTCGCCCTCCTACCGACGGTCCTGGATTCATCTTCACAGCTCAATACGCCGGACAAGCATGCAGAGGCGGATTTGACGAGACTGGTCATTGGGACAGCGGCGTGTAATGAAATGATTTATTATGATTTCCTTCTAAAATTTACTTATCACGATTAGCATGAAATTAATCAAGCAATTATAATACTTTTTCATCAACATGTATAGGTTCTCACTTCCGGTAAGAGGTGGGTCTGGCCATCATCGCTACAGAACCGGACTGGTGAATTTTAAAGAAATGCTCCGTCTTTTAATATTCTCTAACAAGAGCTTCTCTTCATAAGACGTGACTCTCGACAATTTTGAATGGCCAGGTACAGTCAATCGGAAATCAGTCTAGTACATTATTTGGTATTATTGAAAAGAAAACAAAGAACTTTCACTTTCCCATCGGACCTGGTGGAATTTTCCTGGCAATGCTACAAAAGGGCCTGGAAGTTCTCACCCCAACACTGGGGAGAATATTCCGAGACACTATAATGTTGGGTTACATTCTAAAAATCTGAACGTTAGCAACCGCTGAAAATAATTCAAGAAATTCAACATGCATACAGATCAGTTTAACGAAGAAAGGACTATGAGGATTCTCGATGCGGAAAGCGTTATTGAAAAGGCGATTACAGCGATCATACAGGCAGTAATAGTGGCCAGAGGAACCCCTCAGATGACCATCAGCTGGGTTCTACTGTTACTAACGCGGTAGGGGGTTGTGGTGTCCCGGGGGGCACAAATTTGGAGCAGTGGTGAAAGGAAGTATCTCTCTCCCCATCCATGTAATACTGTTACTGTTACTATTTCTGTTACTGTTTCTATTACTGTTAATGTTATTGGCACTGTTACTGTTAATGTTACTTTACTGTTACTGTTAGCTGGAGATATTGAGTCATTGCGAGCTGAGAAATCATAGATTATCCTGTTTAACAAGCTGAGGAAAAAAGATGGATTCGGTCCACCCCCTAGGTTTGGCCAAGAGGTGAAGTTGCTGTTACTGTTAATGTTACCGCTACCCAATGAATGAAGGCTATCTCTCTCCCCATCTATGGTGTCTAGTAAACGCTTAATGTCACCGGTACCATTACTGTTACTGTTCCTGTAACAGTAAATGTTACTGTTAGTTTACTATTACTGTTACTGTTAGTTTCCTGTTACTGGAGGTACTGAATCAATGCGATCTGGAATATTTATCGCGTCCTTTACTTTACTGGTGAAGGCTTCGAGACACAAGCATACGCGTACTTAGCCAGCGACCGCACTCAGGCCGCTTGAAAGATTGTACATTGCAGCAGATCTTTCCGTTATTCCGACAGAAACATAGATAATCCAGTTGAACAAACTGAGAAAGAAAGACGGATTTTGGTCGCCAACTAGGTTTGGCCAAGAGCTGGAGTTGATGTTATGGATAATGTTACCGGTACTTTCATTTTTAGTGGTATTAGTACTGTTAATGTTACTTTCACTGTTACTATTACTGTCACTGTTGCTGTTACTGGTGCTGTTACTGTTGCTGTAACTTTCACTGTTACCGTTACCGTAACTGTTACTGTTACTGTTAGCTTAGTTAGCTTGTTAGTTAACTGTTACTGTTTGTTAGTATTGATTCACCGAGACCTAAAAGATTTATTGTCTCTTTCTGCTGTCTAGCTATTCAGAATGTCATAACGGCTGAGACAGTTCCTCCAGTTCTATAACTTTTAGGAACTTTGGCATCTTCGATGGCTTCAGGTAAGGTAAATCTCCAATTCAATTCGATGTGCTTCCAAGTGTCGCCACTTCCTTTTTTTCTCAGAGTGAAGCATTACGAGTGATGTGAATAGAGGTATCGCCCTCTTCCTAAGAGATGGAGTAAGTCAAACATGTCAAAAATGTTGAGGTGGTGTTGGTCACCAAACTTTCATGAAGGCCACATCTCAACAGGGTTGTACAAAAGTCGGTAGCTGATAAGACTTGGAGGAAAAATTGGGAAACCAACTCAGAGATTATGCGGTGGCTATACTCGGCAGTCGTAAAATCAAAGATCCAATACGTGTTTCTCAACTCTATAGTGTCCAGTCGCACATAGTAGCAAGGTATATCGTCCAACAGATAGACAAGGTCCTGAAACTAGCCCTTTTGACAATCATGGTTGAAATGAGACCCTGTAGTACTGTAGTAGTACTGTCAGGGTGAAAAGATTGGAATTGATGACAAGTTATGCGAAAATCTGGATGAGAGTAGAGAGGGAGATCCTTATTTCTACACTCTTATCGAAAAACGTATAAGATGGACTTCAAGGGAAAAGCTAGTAAACTCTCATGCAGATAACAATGAGAAGGCAATAAGGTAGTTTTATCCAGTAGTAATCCTAGATACAAAGTTCACCTTATTCATACTATTCCTGTACCCCATGTCGAGCACTTGCATCCTAATCATTACATATCATTCATTTTGAATAATATACTGGTATTTACTAGTTAGATGTCTCACACTTGATCTTGATCGCCAGATATAAAAATTGCTTAGTACTGATTACATGTGTGGTATCAGATGATTGGTTGATTGTATCAACAAACTGTGAAGTCCAGGTCCACCATCGCTGTTCTTACTTGTGACTTTTTTAAATACTCAACTATGACGTTTAAGTTGTTTGGAAGGCTCCGTATTGTCAAACCCATTTTGAATGACATTTTCTATACAGTTCCTTAGAAGTTTTTGGTATAGTGGGGATAAGGAACCAAAATATATCTACCATGAAGGGCCGATGAAATGAATAAAAGATACATGAACAGTTTATATGAAACTTGAGAAAATGTCATTGTAATTTTTCGTTCGAAAATCTGTTAATAATTGTAAGTAAACTAACCTGTATGCTACCAGAGGAAACATTTGTTTGTCAATCCCAGCAAAACTGTGATAAGACTCTTTACCAGGAAAAGAAATCTAGCAGATATAACATCACTTTCTTTTAATGGCAAGATTATTCTATTTACAGCAGAAGTGAAATATCTAGTGGTCACCCTTGATGAAAAAACTCAGATGGAACACTCATTTAGAAAAGGTCATCCACAAACCCAGAATGTCATTATGGTCCTGGATTCATCTTCACAGCTCAATACGCCGGACAAGCATGCAGAGGCGGATTTGACGAGACTGGTCATTGGGACAGCGGCGTGTAATGAAATGATTTATTATGATCAATGTACCCTAAATTTCCTCAGCAACTTCCATCTTTCAATAAAAAAATGTACAGCTAGCCGAGTGTTAAGAATCACTCTCTCCGGGGAGTTATGGTGAGAGGGTAGGTCAAGTAGAATTCCCATAGCTGCTGATGGTATGGTGCTGATGGTACCATTGATCGCCAGACAAGCCTGTCTCTGTAAATTCGAGAGCTTCACCTGGGCCGTTCGCTGTGAAGTTTTCGGCCACCAGGCAAAGGCAACGTATGGTCTTACAACCTTCACATTTATCCACTGGATTTGTTTTGGACTCAAGCCCCAAGATTTCTCACAAATCCTCCTACTAGACCATAATGACATTCTGGGTTTGTGGATGACCTTTTCTAAATGAGTGTTCCATCTGAGTTTTTTCATCAAGGGTGACCACTAGATATTTCACTTCTGCTGTAAATAGAATAATCTTGCCATTAAAAGAAAGTGATGTTATATCTGCTAGATTTCTTTTCCTGGTAAAGAGTCTTATCACAGTTTTGCTGGGATTGACAAACAAATGTTTCCTCTGGTAGCATACAGGTTAGTTTACTTACAATTATTAACAGATTTTCGAACGAAAAATTACAATGACATTTTCTCAAGTTTCATATAAACTGTTCATGTATCTTTTATTCATTTCATCGGCCCTCCATGGTAGATATATTTTGGTTCCTTATCCCCACTATACCAAAAACTTCTAAGGAACTGTATAGAAAATGTCATTCAAAATGGGTTTGACAATACGGAGCCTTCCAAACAACTTAAACGTCATAGTTGAGTATTTAAAAAAGTCACAAGTAAGAACAGCGATGGTGGACCTGGACTTCACAGTTTGTTGATACAATCAACCAATCATCTGATACCACACATGTAATCAGTACTAAGCAATTTTTATATCTGGCGATCAAGATCAAGTGTGAGACATCTAACTAGTAAATACCAGTATATTATTCAAAATGAATGATATGTAATGATTAGGATGCAAGTGCTCGACATGGGGTACAGGAATAGTATGAATAAGGTGAACTTTGTATCTAGGATTACTACTGGATAAAACTACCTTATTGCCTTCTCATTGTTATCTGCATGAGAGTTTACTAGCTTTTCCCTTGAAGTCCATCTTATACGTTTTTCGATAAGAGTGTAGAAATAAGGATCTCCCTCTCTACTCTCATCCAGATTTTCGCATAACTTGTCATCAATTCCAATCTTTTCACCCTGACAGTACTACTACAGTACTACAGGGTCTCATTTCAACCATGATTGTCAAAAGGGCTAGTTTCAGGACCTTGTCTATCTGTTGGACGATATACCTTGCTACTATGTGCGACTGGACACTATAGAGTTGAGAAACACGTATTGGATCTTTGATTTTACGACTGCCGAGTATAGCCACCGCATAATCTCTGAGTTGGTTTCCCAATTTTTCCTCCAAGTCTTATCAGCTACCGACTTTTGTACAACCCTGTTGAGATGTGGCCTTCATGAAAGTTTGGTGACCAACACCACCTCAACATTTTTGACATGTTTGACTTACTCCATCTCTTAGGAAGAGGGCGATACCTCTATTCACATCACTCGTAATGCTTCACTCTGAGAAAAAAAGGAAGTGGCGACACTTGGAAGCACATCGAATTGAATTGGAGATTTACCTTACCTGAAGCCATCGAAGATGCCAAAGTTCCTAAAAGTTATAGAACTGGAGGAACTGTCTCAGCCGTTATGACATTCTGAATAGCTAGAGAGACAATAGATCTTTTAGGTCTCGGTGTATCAATACATCCAGCTAACAGTAACAGTTACGGTAACGGTAACAGTGAAAGTTACAGCAACAGTAACAGCACCAGTAGCAGCAACAGTGACAGTAATAGTAACAGTGAAAGTAACATTAACAGTACTAATACCACTAAAAATGAAAGTACCGGTAACATTATCCATAACATCAACTCCAGCTCTTGGCCAAACCTAGTTGGCGACCAAAATCCGTCTTTCTTTCTCAGTTTGTTCAACTGGATTATCTATGTTTCTGTCGGAATAACGGAAAGATCTGCTCCAATGTACAATCTTTCGATTATTTTTCAAGCGGCCTGAGTGCGGTCGCTGACTAAGTACGCGTATGCTTGTGTCTCGAAGCCTTCACCAGTAAAGTAAAGGACGCGATAAAAATTCCAGATCGCATTGATTCAGTACCTCCAGTAACAGGAAACTAACAGTAACAGTAATAGTAAACTAACAGTAACATTTACTGTTACAAAAACAGTAACAGTAATGGTACTGGTGACAACTTCAGCTCTAGGGGGTGGACCGAATCCATCTTTTTTCCTCAGCTTGGTAAACAGGATAATCTGTGATTTTTCAGCTCGCAATGACTCAATATCTCCAGCTAACAGTAACAGTGCCAATAACATTAACAGTAATAGAAACAGTAACAGAAATAGTAACAGTAACAGTATTACATGGATGGGGGAGAGAGATACTTCCTTTCACCACGGCTCCAAATTTGTTCCCCCCAGGACACCCCAACCCCCTACCGCGTTAGTAACAGTAGAACCCAGCTGATGGTCATCTGAGGTGTTCCTCTGGCCACTATTACTGCCTGTATGATCGCTGTAATCGCCTTTTCAAAAACGCTTTCCGCACCGAGAATCCTCATAGTCCTTTCTTCGTAAAACTGATCTGTATGCATGTTGAATTTCGTGAATTATTTTCAGCGGTTGCTAACGTTCAGATATTTAGAATGTAACCCAACATTATACTGGCTCGGAATATTCTCCCCGGTGTTGGGGTGAGAACTTCCAGGCCCTTTTGTAGCATTGCCAGGAAAATTCCACCAGGTCCGATGGGAAAGTGAAAGTTTTTTGTTTTCTTTTCAATAATACCAAATAATGTACTAGACTGATTTCCGATTGACCTGGCCATTCAAAATTGTCGAGAGTCACGACTTATGAAGAGAAGCTCTTGTTAGAGAATATTAAAAGACGGAGCATTTTTTTTAAATTCACCAGTCCGGTTCTGTAGCGATGATGGCCAGACCCACCTCTTACCGGAAGTGAGAACCTATACATGTTGATGAAAAAGTATTATAATGGCTTGATTAATTTCAAGCTAATCGTGATGAGTAAATTTTAGAAGGAAATTTAAGAATCCTGTTAGTGTCAGACCAGTGAATTTCTATTGAGAATTACCTCATAGGAGATTGACTACAGGATATTGGGGATATTTAAAAAAGTTGTTCTGAAGATCGAATGCAAATTGTAACTTAGTATGAGTGAGTCTTGAATTGCTGTTCGGCGACAATTTTTTTTTCTGCGTGTCTTCAAAGTTTGCGATTTTGTAATGAGAACCCTGTAATTCATGTATAAGTCAAATGTATTCGAAAATATTGAATGGGAAAGGTGAAACATTTAGAAGAAATTTCAATTTTTACTTATATTTACACATGCATCCAAATTGGAATTTGATTCTGAGTCAATTTAATGTTTCATAGGCTTTTTACGAAACTTCTGCCATTTTAGAGTTGACAATTTTTGTTATTTCGTTAATATACCATCGAATCTTGTTTTTGTACTAAGATTTGGAATGAGCATGTTGAAATACGTTAGAGGAGCATTTGAGATTTTGTGAAAAACTGAGAATAAAATGTTTCAAAAATTCGGTGGAGCGAATTTTTTATGTTTTATCCCTTTTGCTAAATGCTAAATCTTCACAGAGTTTATCATGAATCGATTGGCGTTCCCAGAATTGATCTATCGTTAAC
Organism: Chrysolina americana; assembly: GCA_958502065.1. NCBI lineage: Eukaryota > Metazoa > Arthropoda > Insecta > Coleoptera > Chrysomelidae > Chrysolina > Chrysolina americana. The sequence goes on from OY293411.1 coordinate 99,514,688, forward strand.
AGTTCTAGAGTTGAAAAGTCCATCCGGAGTTGAGAGGATTATTTTCCCTCGAACATTTTGTAAATTAAAATTTCCACTTACATTCATGGAATTCAATATTTTTTGAAGAATGGATTTTATAATCCAATTTTCATTATCAAAAGAAATAACGTCATTTTAAAGCAGTTTGATTAAACTCATTGACGGCGAGCCACGGGCTAAAAAAACAAAAACGCCTTCTCCCAATCAACCGTTTTAATCTTTTGTTCTAAACTAGTCAGTTCAACAATGATTGAGTATGAATCAATATTCTCAATGGACCATCAACTAGCTTACAGATAAAATTTGGAGTTACAGTGTGAATACAAGGGCGTCGATAATAAAATTGAATTTAATTAACACGTGCAAGCCCAAAATACCTGAATGATTCATTTGGAAATCGATGTCATTTCGTTTTTCTTTTTTTCTGGTAAGTACATATTTTCCATAGATCATTAGGGTTGTTTTTTATTTATAATAGACGTTTATGGTTGTTTCATGTGTGACAAGTTTATTCAAGGGAGTTTAGTTTTGTTTCTATTTCTAATATATGTTACTTACTCATGGTTCTATATTACGGTATGAATTTTTTTAATTGCCTAAACTGAAAAGCATTTACTCCCAAGAAAAAAAATTGCGACGCCCTTGTGTGAATATCCCTTCGAAACATCAAAATTTAATTCCTTCTAATAAAATCATTGCGGACAGTAGCAGTTTCATTGAAACTGTGGCGTTCATTAGTTCTGGAAATGAAACGATTATACGTAAATTAACTAATTATTGTTCGATACTACTTCTTAACAGCTCCCCAACCAATCTCGTCCCTTTGAGGTGCGAATTTCAAAAGTGCCAATTAATCGGTTCATACAATACGTCATCTTTATAACGAAGTGCTTACAACCGGTAATTTTGTAATTATAACTCTGCTACCAGCTTCAGGTAGGCAATTTGTGGAAGCATTGGCTGTGGAAAAGGGGTATTAAGGTAGACATTATGAACATCCATATCTTTTGAAAAGTGCAGATATAGTGGATTAATATATAGGGAACTATACAAAAGCGTAGAAGAGCCACAACTTTTTTTATTATTTTTCATCAATTTCCGAAATTTTCAAATATTTTTCATTAATTTCCAACTTTTAATTTGAAATCCATTTGAATTCCGACTTCAAAATCAGAAATTAGTCAAAAATATTATTAAATTTCAATATTTTAAAAAATTTCGCACTTTTGGTTACAGCGGTGGTGAACCCCAACTTTCAAATAAAACTCCTTTTACATTTGCATATATTTGGATCCAACAAAAAATTCTGATTTTTTTTTCAATTTAATATCTACCCGTTTTAAAACAATTTTACACCTGAAAAATTTAAAAGATATTACTTATCATTTGACAATAGTGTTATTTGAGGACGTATAGAAGGAAAGGCTAGTTGGACATAATTGTTTGTTAGTATGTCAAAAATTATGGCATTTGAACATATTCCGTAATTTTTGGGGTCGAGTGCAGTATTACAAGTGAGTAAAAGTGTCGTGTTTTGGATATGAAAATCAAAATAGTATCAGAAAATAGTTAAAAAGTTGCTGCTGTGAAAAATCTAATGATATTACCAATCCATCTATTTCGATTGATGCACTGAGTCAAATTTCAGAAGTCTATGCATTCAACATGATGAAAAATAGCTCTGGGAATTATAAAGAGGTGTTAAAGGAGTTTTTTAATAATTATACTTCATAACCACGTCCTCCCAGACCAAAATGTAGTTCCTCCTCTGGTGGAAAACGAATCACTATTTTGGAACTGCAAAAATGGAAACCTATTTTATACTCGAACTTTGAATCCAGCTGTCTGTAGGGTTGGTACAAGAATTGCCCGGTAGGAGAGAATACGATACCCACTTTGTTTGAGTCGGTAGCATCTAATATTGACATCGACATAAAAAAATTAAGTGACAAATCATCCAGCCAGAGCTACAGCTGATTCTAACCTAGCTGAAAAAGAAGTTGATGAGCAGCAACTAATTAAAATAACTGGAAATAGCAGCAGCCAATCAATTAGGCCATATCTTCAGTTACATTCTGAAAATTATCAACATATAATTGAGTGCATGAACTGAAAACAGTTATGTTCACTTAAATAGATGGGACTTTTTTTATCATTGTTCAAGTGTTATAATCCTAGGTACAAAGTGTCTAAATAATATTGTGAAAATAATGAATTTTTACCGATTTTGATTCAATAAAATTAGAGAAAATTATTTGAATCAACTTCATTTCACAGTTATAACCTGAGTTATGCTCACTAAAGTAGGTGAAAAGTTTTTTTTAGTCAATGCCTAAAACAAATAATAGCTTAGCTTTGGAAAAATGGTAGAATTATTTTGCTGGCGAATTAACATCTCTACGTTCTAGCAAATTACGTATTCGTGAGTTTAGTTATTCTATTCTCAGTTGGCTATGGCGCTCGCAGTTGCGTTAAACTTGACGATAGTGAGACCTACACAAAAAGGATTTGTTGAGTGATGTTCGAACTGCAGCCATAAAAAAATTCCATTCCATTCTTTTTTAAATGTAATCAAGAAAAAATCGATCATTGTGCATATATTGAAGTTTGAACCATACTTTGGGTAACGATCACCGTAATGATTCAAATGAGAAATTGTTAGTTATCAGTTTTGCCTTCTCAGCATCAAGTGTGTCGATAAAATTCTGAGTTCATTATTCAGACATTCCATCACTTGTCATTATCTCGAAGGATTTATTCAATGAAGTTTTATTGATAACTTGGAAATTATTATAACCACATGTGAAGGCGGTGAAAATTTTATTTGTCGGATTATAGCTTACTCGTATTAAATTACCATGAAGTACCATATACTAATTAATCCTGTGCTAAGCATTACCATTATCTTCTTTCTAGATAATATAAGTAAGTATAATATAAGTCATAATTATGTTACCAAGGTAGCAATTTCTATTGCAAAAATTCTCTCAAAACTGAATTCTATGAAGTTTTGAATGGAAAATTAAATTTTTCAAGAATAGCAAGATCTTTATGCAATCTGGTGAGGCAATAACAATTTATAATTGCACAAATGGATGAAAGATGTAATTTAATGTCCGTAAGGGAAAGTAGCTGTTTTCTGCCAGATATTTGCCTAGTTTATCCACTTTGTGTAAATGTGTGGAAAGAAGTGTATTTTCGGCATCAGGGAATCTTTTAGTCCAGTCAATTTAGACATTCGAAGTTACCTAAATTCCCACCAAGATGAAAATCGGTAAGATTGTTTAAAATGTCATTAAGAACAAAATTTGAAAGTTCCCCATCTTTCCCCTGCAAGGAAAAAATTGTATTCAAGGTCAAAGGTAAAAAAATCAGCAAAACGGCAAGTTTTATCATAAAAATATTTCAAACAAAAATTGTAGACCATAAAATTATCTACAAAAAATTATCAATACTTTTTTTTCTACGAGCCACCGTTCTTGAGATATAACGATTCAAAAAGTTGTAAAAGTTGTAATCGTCATAATATGCACACGTTTCCTCGCCACCTATGAGGTAGTGTACTTCGCGCGTTTTTTTTTGTGGTTTCCCCAGTAGGCCTATTCCACGGGTCAGTTTTGATCCTGTTTAATTTGAAACTATTGAAAAATAATGGATATTAGCAGAGATTGAAAAGATAAAAGCAATTTAAGTTAAAAAAAAGTTGTGAAATTTAATAGTCCGAGTCGTAACATTCAAAATCTTCTTCTTGTTCTTCTTCTTGATCTTCCTGTTCTTGTTCGTCTTGTTCTTGTTCTTCTTGTTCTTCTTCATCTTCATCCTGAATGCATGTAAACTGCGTTAATAGCGATGTATCGCATGTTGCCTCGTTGGAATCAAACGGATCCTCTACTGTTGGTGATTCAATATTAAAGCACAACTGGCCTTGACAATGTGTACATGCCGGAGAACAGAACAGTCCGACTTTTTTGCAACCGCATTTAGCACTGCATCCCTTTTTGCAGTTGCAAAAAATCGAGTTCAGCAGTTTTTCCGGCGCAGGTGGAAGTAAAGTGTGCACTGGTTCTAATAACTTGTTGACCAACTTACAACCCCAGTCTGTAGGGTCTAGCTGATAACCAAGCCACACTTGAACTTGGTAATATACCATAAAAAGATGTTGATGAGCAGCAACTGAGGTTGAAGGAAGACAAGCTAATTGTACTTGTTTTTTACTTTTGGTGTTTTTAACGAAACATGCATATCTATACTTATCAAGCAGGTAGTTTTTTTAGGATCTCCGTACATAGAAAGAAGAAAGCGAATGCCGTTAGTAATAATTTCTTGTCGAGTAGAACTACTATTTTTAAAAACTTCAGCACATTCAAATAAATTTTGTTTCTCAAATAGTTTGAAGACTGTTATTTTACCCCTCCTGTAAAATGCAGATGTCGTATCACAGCCAGTTATTGCGTGTAAAAATAGTACATAATTTTGACACTTTGCAAAAGTAGATAAACTTTTTGATGAATACATTTCCGATTGATGTTGAGCACTTCCTGGTTTTAAGAAGAAAATAGTTTTTTCAGTTGGAGTTCGAGCAGTCAGTAATACGAGTAAGTCTATATCTTCACCAACAACAATAGTTGTATTTGTCAAATTGAATTGCTCAATTGCTATTTCAATTATCAATACATCAGCATCATTACCAATATATTTTCCGTAGTAAATCTTTCGTTCAACATTGAAATGAACCGAGACTTGTTGTGAGTATTAGAAAGAAATTTTTGTTGGCTGGTTGGAACTGTCATATTTTCATTTCACCTGATATTCTTATAGTTATAACTTATGTTTATTTTATATTAGTAGTGTAAGTTACAATAACCGATAGAAAAATATTTTAACATATATTACAACTATAGAGATGTATATATACGTGGCGTACTCATGCATATTATGACGGTTACAACTTTTACAACTTTTTGAATCGTTATATCTCAAAATCGGTGGCTCGTAGAGAAAAAAAGTATTGGTAAATTTTTTGTAGATAATTTTATGATCTACAATTTTTGTTTGAAATATTTTTATGATAAAACTTACCGTTTTGCTGAAAATCGCAAAAAACTCATTTTTTTTACCTTTGACCTTGAATAAAATTTTTTCCTTACAGGGGAAAGATGGGGAACTTTCAAATTTTGTTTTTAATGATATTTCAAACAATCTTACCGATTTTCAGCTTGGTGGGAATTTAGGTAACTTTACTCTTATTTTTTGGTCTAATTTGACCGGACTATTTGCCAAGCTTTCATCTTATAGCTTCCTCCTTGTGTGCTTTGTTATCTAGCTTTCTGTGAGATATGTGGTGGTCGATAGAGTTTAATCTGGTAGTATACCAAACATATGTAATGATGTCCCACAAGGATCAGTGTTAGGTTTTGATTTGAACAAATTTTCATTTCAAATTTTCCTCGAACTGACAGGAAGATGGTTAAAAAATTCAACTCCTGTGTATGAAGGGCAATTCTTGAAAAAACGAATCATTATAAATAATAAGTATGGGTACCATTAGAAAGAGAATTGAACGCCCATCAAAATGATATGCTATTTGACCACCCTCCCCATTCAAGAATCTGAGGGTTATTATTATACAGTGCAATCCATTTAAAACGAGCCACCCTGCATAAATTCAGGTACAATGATGTTAACAATAGTATACAGGGGGACACATTTTGACATATTCACATTTCATGTTACTTCCCCTATCGCACCCCCAGAGCATGCTACCATTTTTTAATGGATTACCCTATATTGTTTTGCATTATCAGATTTCAACAAAATAAAATACATTTATGGTCTGAAGCTCATAGTTTGGAAGCTAAAAATTATTTGAGTTGAAAACGAGGCACCATGAATGAACTTCTGTACAATCTGTTACCTAGGTTTCATAGATGTTTTTTGAAGTATACTTCTGATGCATCTGATAATGCGAAACAATATAGGGTGATCCATTGAAAAAATTTGGTGACATGTTTTTGGGAGGCAATAGGGAAAGTTAGGTCAAATGTGAATATATCAAAATGTGCCCCCCTGTATTACTGTCGACGTGTTCTTTTATTTTTCCAGAAAATCATTGTACCAACACTTATCCAAGGTGGCTTGTTTTGAATGGAAAGCACTGTATAATGTCTATAATGTCTATACTATAACTGTGTCATAGACTTTTTCAGAAATTTCTGACGTTTCCCAGCTTTTATATGCCAAATATTGTGTCTGAGCATCTACAAATCACATATATTCAGAATCAGCATGAAATTTCGCGTATATAATGCGAATTTCAAGTAGATCTGATGATTTTGTATTTTGCATGATTTTTAGGGGTCTACCCCTTTGGACTTTTTTCGATTTTATGAGTTTCTATTTTTTTCGTCGATTGCCTTACAATTGACATAGTATACTAATTTCATCATTCTGAATCGATTGGCGTTCGCAGAATTGCTCTATCTTCAACCGTTATCGACTTAAAGGGGTCGACTAGAGTAGAAAAGAGTAACTTCCCTCTTTACTTTTTTCCTTTTTCAGCTTTTATATGCCAAATATTTTGTCTGAGCATGTACAAATCATATATTTTCAGAATCAGCATGAAATTTCGCGTATATAATGCGAATTTCAAGTAGATCTGATGATTTTGTATTTTGCATGATTTTTAGGGGTCTACCCCTTTGGACTTTTTTCGATTTTATGAGTTACTATTTTTTTCGTCGATTGCCTTACAATTGACAGAGTATACTAATTTCATCATTCTAAATCGATTGGCGTTCGCAGAATTGCTCTATCTTCAACCGTTATCGACTTAAAGGGGTCGACTAGAGTAGAAAAGAGTAACTTCCCTCTTTACTTTTTTTCTTTTTCAGAAATTTCTGACGTTTCCCAGCTTTTATATGCCAAATATTGTGTCTGAGCATCCACAAATCACATATTTTCAGAATCAGCATGAAATTTCGCGTATATAATGCGAATTTCAAGTAGATCTGATGATTTTGTATTTTGCATGATTTTTAGGGGTCTACCCCTTTGGACTTTTTTCGATTTTATGAGTTTCTATTTTTTTCGTCGATTGCCTTACAATTGACAGAGTATACTAATTTTATCATTCTGAATCGATTGGCGTTCGCAGATTTGCTCTATCTTCAACCGTTATCGACTTAAAGGGGTCGACAAGAGTAGAAAAGAGTAACTTCCCTCTTTACTTTTTTTCTTTTTCAGCTTTTATATGCCAAATATTTTGTCTGAGCATGTACAAATCATATATTTTCAGAATCAGCATGAAATTTCGCGTATATAATGCGAATTTCAAGTAGATCTGATGATTTTGTATTTTGCATGATTTTTAGGGGTCTACCCCTTTGGACTTTTTCCGATTTTATGAGTTACTATTATTTTCGTCGATTGCCTTACAATTGACAGAGTATACTAATTTCATCATTCTGAATCGATTGGCGTTCGCAGATTTGCTCTATCTTCAACCGTTATCGACTTAAAGGGGTCGACAAGAGAAGAAAAGAATAACTTCCCTCTTTACTTTTTTCCTTTTTCAGCTTTTATATGCCAAATATTTTGTCTGAGCATGTACAAATCATATATTTTCAGAATCAGCATGAAATTTCGCGTATATAATGCGAATTTCAAGTAGATCTGATGATTTTGTATTTTGCATGATTTTTAGGGGTCTACCCCTTAGGACCTTTTTCGAATTTATGAGTTACTATTTTTTTCGTCGATTGCCTTACAATTGACAGAGTATACTAATTTCATCATTCTGAATCGATTGGCGTTCGCAGAATTGCTCTATCTTCAACCGTTATCGACTTAAAGTGGTCGACTAGAGTAGAAAAGAGTAACTTTCCTCTCTACTTTTTTCCTTTTTCAGAAATTTCTGACATTTCCCAGCTTTTATATGCCAAATATTGTGTCTGAGCATCCACAAATCACATATTTTCAGAATCAGCATGAAATTTCGCGTATATAATGCGAATTTCAAGTAGATATGATGATTTTGTATTTTGCATGATTTTTAGGGGTCTACCCCTTTGGACTTCTTTCGATTTTATGAGTTACTATTTTTTTCGTCGATTGCCTTACAATTGACAGAGTATACTGATTTCGTCATTCTGAATCGATTAGCGTTCGCAGAATTGCTCTATCTTCAACCGTTATCGACTGAAAGGGGTCGACTAGAGTAGAAAAGAGTAACTTCCCTCTTTACTTTTTTGCTTTTTCAGAAATTTCTGACGTTTCCCAGCTTTTATTTGCCAAATATTGTCTCTGAGCATCTACAAATCATATATTTTCAGAATCAGCATGAAATTTCGCGTATGTAATGCGAATTTCAAGTAGATCTGATGATTTTGTATTTTGCATGATTTTTAGGGGTCTACCCCTTTGGACTTTTTTCGATTTTATGAGTTACTATTTTTTTTGTCGATTGCCTTACAATTGACACAATATACTATTTTCATCATTCTGAATCGATTGGCGTTCGCAGAATTGCTCTATCTTCAACCGTTATCGACTTAAAGGGGTCGACTAGAGTGGAAAAGAGTAACTTACCTCTTTGCTTTTTTCCATTTTCAGAAATTTCTGACGTTTCCCAGCTTTTATATGCCAAATATTGTGTCTGAGCATCTACAAATCACATATTTTCAGAACCAGCATGAAATTTCGCGTATATAATGCAAATTTCAAGTAGATCTAATGATTTTGTATTTTGCATGATTTTTAGGGGTCTACCCCTTTGGACTTTTTTCGATTTTATGAGTTACTATTTTTTTCGTCGATTGCCTTACAATTGACAGAGTATACTAATTTCATCATTCTGAATCGATTGGCGTTCGCAGAATTGCTCTATCTTCAACCGTTATCGACTTAAAGGGGTAGACTAGAGTAGAAAAGAGTAACTTCCCTCCTTACTTTTTTCCTTTTTCAGAAATTTCTGACGTTTCCCAGCTTTTATATGCCAAATCTTGTGTCTGAGCATCCACAAATCACATATTTTCAGAATCAGCATGAAATTTCGCGTATATAATGCGAATTTCAAGTAGATCTGATGATTTTGTATTTTGCATGATTTTTAGGGGTCTACCCCTTTGGACTTCTTTCGATTTTATGAGTTACTATTTTTTTCGTCGATTGCCTTACAATTGACAGAGTATACTGATTTCGTCATTCTGAATCGATTAGCGTTCGCAGAATTGCTCTATCTTCAACCGTTATCGACTGAAAGGGGTCGACTAGAGTAGAAAAGAGTAACTTCCCTCTTTACTTTTTTGCTTTTTCAGAAATTTCTGACGTTTCCCAGCTTTTATTTGCCAAATATTGTCTCTGAGCATCTACAAATCATATATTTTCAGAATCAGCATGAAATTTCGCGTATGTAATGCGAATTTCAAGTAGATCTGATGATTTTGTATTTTGCATGATTTTTTGGACTTTTTTCGATTTTATGAGTTACTATTTTTTTTGTCGATTGCCTTACAATTGACACAATATACTATTTTCATCATTCTGAATCGATTGGCGTTCGCAGAATTGCTCTATCTTCAACCGTTATCGACTTAAAGGGGTCGACTAGAGTGGAAAAGAGTAACTTCCCTCTTTACTTTTTTCCATTTTCAGAAATTTCTGACGTTTCCCAGCTTTTATATGCCAAATATTGTGTCAGAGCATCTTCAAATCACATATTTTCAGAACCAGCATGAAATTTCGCGTATATAATGCGAATGTCAAGTAGATCTGATGATTTTGTATTTTGCATGAATATTAGGGTCTACCCCCTTTGGACTTTTTTCGATTTTATGAGTTACTATTTTTTTCGTCGATTGCCTTACAATTGACAGAGTATACTAATTTCATCATTCTGAATCGATTGGCGTTCGCAGAATTGCTCTATCTTCAACCGTTATCGACATAAAGTGGTCGACTAGAGTAGAAAAGAGTAACTTTCCTCTTTCCTTTTTTCCTTTTTCAGAAATTTCTGACATTTCCCAGCTTTTATATGCCAAATATTGTGTCTGAGCATCTACAAATCACATATTTTCAGAACCAGCATGAAATTTCGCGTATATAATGCGAATTTCAAGTAGATCTGATGATTTTGTATTTTGCATGATTTTTAGGGGTCTACCCCTTTGGACTTTTTTCGATTTTATGAGTTTCTATTTTTTTCGTCGATTGCCTTACAATTGACAGAGTATACTAATTTTATCATTCTGAATCGATTGGCGTTCGCAGATTTGCTCTATCTTCAACCGTTATCGACTCAAAGGGGTCGACAAGAGTAGAAAAGAGTAACTTCCCTCTTTACTTTTTTTCTTTTTCAGCTTTTATATGCCAAATATTTTGTCTGAGCATGTACAAATCATATATTTTCAGAATCAGCATGAAATTTCGCGTATATAATGCGAATTTCAAGTAGATCTGATGATTTTGTATTTTGCATGATTTTTAGGGGTCTACCCCTTTGGACTTTTTCCGATTTTATGAGTTACTATTATTTTCGTCGATTGCCTTACAATTGACAGAGTATACTAATTTCATCATTCTGAATCGATTGGCGTTCGCAGATTTGCTCTATCTTCAACCGTTATCGACTTAAAGGGGTCGACAAGAGAAGAAAAGAGTAACTTCCCTCTTTACTTTTTTCCTTTTTCAGCTTTTATATGCCAAATATTTTGTCTGAGCATGTACAAATCATATATTTTCAGAATCAGCATGAAATTTCGCGTATATAATGCGAATTTCAAGTAGATCTGATGATTTTGTATTTTGCATGATTTTTAGGGGTCTACCCCTTTGGACTTTTTTCGAATTTATGAGTTACTATTTTTTTCGTCGATTGCCTTACAATTGACAGAGTATACTAATTTCATCATTCTGAATCGATTGGCGTTCGCAGAATTGCTCTATCTTCAACCGTTATCGACTTAAAGTGGTCGACTAGAGTAGAAAAGAGTAACTTTCCTCTTTACTTTTTTCCTTTTTCAGAAATTTCTGACATTTCCCAGCTTTTATATGCCAAATATTGTGTCTGAGCATCTACAAATCACATATTTTCAGAACCAGCATGAAATTTCGCGTATATAATGCAAATTTCAAGTAGATCTAATGATTTTGTATTTTGCATGATTTTTAGGGGTCTACCCCTTTGGACTTTTTTCGATTTTATGAGTTACTATTTTTTTCGTCGATTACCTTACAATTGACAGAGTATACTAATTTCATCATTCTGAATCGATTGGCGTTCGCAGAATTGCTCTATCTTCAACCGTTATCGACTTAAAGGGGTCGACTAGAGTAGAAAAGAGTAACTTCCCTCCTTACTTTTTTCCTTTTTCAGAAATTTCTGACGTTTCCCAGCTTTTATATGCCAAATCTTGTGTCTGAGCATCCACAAATCACATATTTTCAGAATCAGCATGAAATTTCGCGTATATAATGCGAATTTCAAGTAGATCTGATGATTTTGTATTTTGCATGATTTTTAGGGGTCTACCCCTTTGGACTTCTTTCGATTTTATGAGTTACTATTTTTTTCGTCGATTGCCTTACAATTGACAGAGTATACTGATTTCGTCATTCTGAATCGATTAGCGTTCGCAGAATTGCTCTATCTTCAACCGTTATCGACTGAAAGGGGTCGACTAGAGTAGAAAAGAGTAACTTCCCTCTTTACTTTTTTGCTTTTTCAGAAATTTCTGACGTTTCCCAGCTTTTATTTGCCAAATATTGTCTCTGAGCATCTACAAATCATATATTTTCAGAATCAGCATGAAATTTCGCGTATGTAATGCGAATTTCAAGTAGATCTGATGATTTTGTATTTTGCATGATTTTTAGGGGTCTACCCCTTTGGACTTTTTTCGATTTTATGAGTTACTATTTTTTTTGTCGATTGCCTTACAATTGACACAATACACTATTTTCATCATTCTGAATCGATTGGCGTTCGCAGATTTGCTCTATCTTCAACCGTTATCGACTTAAAGGGGTCGACTAGAGTGGAAAAGAGTAACTTCCCTCTTTACTTTTTTCCATTTTCAGAAATTTCTGACGTTTCCCAGCTTTTATATGCCAAATATTGTGTCAGAGCATCTTCAAATCACATATTTTCAGAACCAGCATGAAATTTCGCGTATATAATGCGAATTTCAAGTAGATCTGATGATTTTGTATTTTGCATGAATATTAGGGTTTGGACTTTTTTCGATTTTATGAGTAACTATTTTTTTCGTCGATTGCCTTACAATTGACAGAGTATACTAATTTCATCATTCTGAATCGATTGGCGTTCGCAGAATTGCTCTATCTTCAACCGTTATCGACATAAAGTGGTCGACTAGAGTAGAAAAGAGTAATTTTCCTCTTTACTTTTTTCCTTTTTCAGAAATTTCTGACATTTCCCAGCTTTTATATGCCAAATATTGTGTCTGAGCATCTACAAATCACATATTTTCAGAACCAGCATGAAATTTCGCGTATATAATGCGAATTTCAAGTAGAACTAATGATTTTGTATTTTGCATGATTTTTAGGGGTCTACCCCTTTGGACTCTTTTCGATTTTATGAGTTACTATTTTTTTCGTCGATTGACTTACAATTGACAGAGTATACTAATTTCATCATTCTGAATCGATTGGCGTTCGCAGAATTGCTCTATCTTCAACCGTTATCGACTTAAAGGGGTCGACTAGAGTAGAAAAGAGTAACTTCCCTCCTTACTTTTTTCCTTTTTCAGAAATTTCTGACGTTTCCCAGCTTTTATATGCCAAATCTTGTGTCAGAGCATCTTCAAATCACATATTTTCAGAACCAGCATGAAATTTCGCGTATATAATGCGAATTTCAAGTAGATCTGATGATTTTGTATTTTGCATGATTTTTAGGGTCTACCCCCTTTGGATTTTTTTCGATTTTATGAGTTACTATTTTTTTCGTCGATTGCCTTACAATTGACAGAGAATACTAATTTCATCATTCTGAATCGATTGGCGTTCGCAGAATTGCTCTATCTTCAACCGTTATCGACTTGAAGGGGTCGACTAGAGTAGAAAAGAGTAACTTCCCTCTTTACTCTTTTCCTTTTTAAGAAATTTCTGACGTTTCCCAGCTTTTATATGCCAAATCTTGTGTCTGAGCATCCACAAATCACATATTTTCAGAATCAGCATGAAATTTCGCGTATATAATGCGAATTTCAAGTAGATCTGATGATTTTGTATTTTGCATGATTTTATGAGTCACTATTTTTTTCGTCGATTGCCTTACAATTGACACAATATACTAATTTCATCATTCTGAATCGATTGGCGTTCACAGAATTGCTCTATCTTCAACCGTTATCGACTTAAAGGGGTCGACTAGAGTGGAAAAGAGTAACTTCCCTCTTTACTTTTTTCCTTTTTCAGAAATTTCTGACGTTTCCCAGCTTTTATATGCCTAATATTGTGTCTGAGCATCTACAAATCACATATTTTCAGAACCAGCATGAAATTTCGCGTATATAATGCGAATTTCAAGTAGATCTGATGATTTTGTATTTTGCATGATTTTTAGGACTTTTTTCGATTTTATGAGTTACTATTTTTTTTGTCGATTGCCTTACAATTGACACAATATACTAATTTCATCAATCTGAATCGATTGGCGTTCGCAGAATTGCTCTATCTTCAACCGTTATCGACTTAAAGGGGTCGACTAGAGTAGAAAAGAGTAACTTCCCTCTTTACTTTTTTCCTCTTTCAGAAATTTCTGACGTTTCCCAGCTTTTATATGCCAAATATTGTGTCTGAGCATCTTCAAATCACATATTTTCAGAACCAGCATGAAATTTCGCGTATATAATGCGAATTTCAAGTAGATCTGATGATTTTGTATTTTGCATGATTTTTAGGGGTCTACCCCTTTGGACTTTTTTCGATTTTATGAGTTACTATTTTTTTCGTCGATTGTCTTACAATTGACAGAGTATACTAATTTCATCATTCTGAATCGATTGGCGTTCGCAGAATTGCTCTATCTTCAACCGTTATCGACTTAAAGGGGTCGACTAGAGTAGAAAAGAGTATCTTCCCTCTTTACTTTTTTCCTTTTTCAGAAATTTCTGACGTTTCCCAGCTTTTATATGCCAAATCTTGTGTCTGAGCATCCACAAATCACATATTTTCAGAATCAGCATGAAATTTCGCGTATATAATGCGAATTTCAAGTAGATCTGATGATTTTGTATTTTGCATGATTTTATGAGTCACTATTTTTTTCGTCGATTGCCTTACAATTGACACAATATACTAATTTCATCATTCTGAATCGATTGGCGTTCACAGAATTGCTCTATCTTCAACCGTTATCGACTTAAAGGGGTCGACTAGAGTGGAAAAGAGTAACTTCCCTCTTTACTTTTTTCCTTTTTCAGAAATTTCTGACGTTTCCCAGCTTTTATATGCCTAATATTGTGTCTGAGCATCTACAAATCACATATTTTCAGAACCAGCATGAAATTTCGCGTATATAATGCGAATTTCAAGTAGATCTGATGATTTTGTATTTTGCATGATTTTTAGGACTTTTTTCGATTTTATGAGTTACTATTTTTTTTGTCGATTGCCTTACAATTGACACAATATACTAATTTCATCAATCTGAATCGATTGGCGTTCGCAGAATTGCTCTATCTTCAACCGTTATCGACTTAAAGGGGTCGACTAGAGTAGAAAAGAGTAACTTCCCTCTTTACTTTTTTCCTCTTTCAGAAATTTCTGACGTTTCCCAGCTTTTATATGCCAAATATTGTGTCTGAGCATCTACAAATCACATATTTTCAGAACCAGCATGAAATTTCGCGTATATAATGCGAATTTCAAGTAGATCTGATGATTTTGTATTTTGCATGATTTTTAGGGTCTACCCCCTTTGGACTTTTTTCGATTTTATGAGTTACTATTTTTTTCGTCGATTGCCTTACAATTGACAGAGAATACTAATTTCATCATTCTGAATCGATTGGCGTTCGCAGAATTGCTCTATCTTCAACCGTTAACGACTTGAAGGGGTCGACTAGAGTAGAAAAGAGTAACTTCCCTCTTTACTTTTTTCCTTTTTAAGAAATTTCTGACGTTTCCCAACTTTTATATGCCAAATATTTTGTCTGGGCATCTACAAATCACATATTTTCAGAATCAGCATGAAATTTCGCGTATATAATGCGAATTTCAAGTAGATCTGATGATTTTGTATTTTGCATGATTTTTAGGGGTCTACCCCTTTGGACTTCTTTCGATTTTATGAGTTACTATTTTTTTCGTCGATTGCCTTACAATTGACAGAGTATACTGATTTCGTCATTCTGAATCGTTTAGCGTTCGCAGAATTGCTCTATCTTCAACCGTTATCGACTGAAAGGGGTCGACTAGAGTAGAAAAGAGTAACTTCCCTCTTTACTTTTTTGCTTTTTCAGAAATTTCTGACGTTTCCCAGCTTTTATTTGCCAAATATTGTCTCTGAGCATCTACAAATCATATATTTTCAGAATCAGCATGAAATTTCGCGTATGTAATGCGAATTTCAAGTAGATCTGATGATTTTGTATTTTGCATGATTTTTAGGACTTTTTTCGATTTTATGAGTTACTATTTTTTTTGTCGATTGCCTTACAATTGACACAATATACTAATTTCATCATTCTGAATCGATTGGCGTTCGCAGAATTGCTCTATCTTCAACCGCTATCGACTTGAAGGGGTCGACTAGAGTAGAAAAGATTTTTTCTACTCCTATTTCAGAAATTTCTATTGTTTAACAGCTTTTATATGCATTTACCTCTTGTTTGAATAATTCCTACGCTCTTGAAGCAATCTACAAAGAACCCGTTGCAAGGATCTCATCCTTGGAGTCAGTGAGTGAATCTGCAAAATAAGAAGCCAGAGAGGAACCAGGTAAAACCAACTTTGATTTCTAACCTAAAAGACACCCACTAGAATACAAGGCGTTTCAGAGTGAAAGTAGAAAAAACAATCACTACTACCACTGTTATAGTCATTATGATGCTAATTTCAAATATGACTACGAATGAGCAATATTAGGACATACCGTTAGAATTATCTTCTTGATTCCGAAAACAAGGCAAATTTAATGGACAGATGAGGCTACTTCTACCCCAAATAGGGTAGTTAGTTCATAAAACTGAAGTTGGTACTATTCGTCACGAAATGATCAGCTGCACTCAATTTGTTAAATTAATATTAATTAATAAAAGAATATTGTAAAGAACCATTAATAATAATAATAATTCTGCATTGTTATGAGAGCAGTGAGCCTGCCCGAAGAGGATACATGGCAAGAATGCATGCTCTGTGGTGTGAGATACACCCAGAGCATGCCACTTTTTCCGCCCAAAACCTGAGGGATTAGGTATCTCATCTTTGGGCACGAGGCTATGTCAGAGCTCCTCCTCAGCCGGTTAACGCAGTGGCATCATACCACCAACGGAAGGCATCAGAACCCGCAGGGCGCTTCATAACACGAAGCCCTTGAAGCCACAACAACTGGCACGGGTGGATGCGGATATTCACGATGTTTCTCAGAAGAGGCTGACATCTGGCAGATCAACTCTGCCGTGTATGACGCCGCTCAGGCCGTGTCCAAAGCGGAGAGGAGGGATACCACCCCTCTGATCGGAAGGCATGAGCGACGCATTCACAAGATGGAAGCTAAGATCAAGTCGGCGAGACAACATGCGTCTCGTATCCAGTGTGTGGCGGACTACGTGGCAGCCAATAGGCCCTTCACGGCCGCAGTTCGGCGAATTGCCGCAAATTTGAGACGAGCTCATACCACACACTAAATCAAGGCGTGCTGTTTACCATCAAACATCACTGTCTTGATAGGATACGAATGCTGGTGGCTCTAAAAAAGTCACTAGTGAGGCGGGCGAGAAGCATCGCAGAAAACATGAAGTTCCGCGATTCCGCCTATTTCAACAGCCTCCGCGTGTTGTGGATAACTCGTCGGCGGCTGATCGGATAGAAACCTTCTGGAAGGGCATTTACGAATAATTACGCCACCGATTTTGTTGGGTTGATTGATTTTAGGGATGAAATGGAGAAAAAATTCAAATCATAAGGAATGGTACATCTGCGTATCATCTGCATAGAAGTGCACTGATGAGTACTTCAAAGTTTTGTGGAACTGGGATGTGTATATTATGAATAATAGTGGTCCTAAGATAGATCCTTGGGGTACAACATTTGGAGCTATAACATAATCAGATGACCTTCCCTTTAGAATGACAGACGGTTGTCGATTCAATAAGTAGCTCTGTACTAGAGTTGAGGCGTTGTGAGAAAAACCATAATAATGTAGAATAGCCAAGAGCAGTTTATGGCTGATTCTGTCAAAGGCCTTGGAATAATCCAATTACGTCAAAATTGCTAGCTTGTTATCATCAGTTGCGGTGTGAATATCGTCTGTTACCTTCAAGAGGGCTGTTACACAACTGTGACTCTTGCGAAAGCCAGACTGACAAGATGGTAAACAGTTGGAGTTGGTTACATGTTCCCTGATTTGCAAATCCATGAGTTTCTCCAAGATCTTTGACATGACACACAAAAGGCTAATGGGGCGAAGATCAGAAACTTCTTCTGGAGGATGTTTTTTAAGAAGTGGAATAATCTGAGATATCTTCCACATTGTACGGAAATCGCAGAATTTTAAACAGTGATTGAATATATGTGTGATATGAGGAATAATTACTGGACAACATAATAAAATCATCTTTATACTAATTTCATCGGCACCAACGGCATTTGAGTTTATCGCTAAAATATATTTATAGACGTCTTCGTTATTAGTGAGCCTGAAGGAAAAATCAGGCACGTTCTCAAACTTATTAAGTGAAAAATATTTCAAAGAATCACCATCAGGATTTGAGCAGGATCTATACAAACATTTACAAAAAAGTCATTTATATTATCAGCATAATTCATATAGTCCGATATTGATTGCATTGTGATTTTTTTGTCGTATACCTAAGTCACGAGCGACTTTCCCTTGATTACTTTTATTTATTCTCACTATATGTTCCATGTAAGCTCTTTGTTCTAATTTCAGAGTTCTGTTTGTTAAGTTTCTCAAATCTTTCCAGTAATCAAAGTGGTGAGGAAGTTTTGATCTTCTGAATCTCGTGAGAGCTCTATCTCGCAATGACATTAGTAACTTCAGATTATCTGTTATCCAGGGATTTTTTTTTGGTGATTTTCACGGTTTTTAGTGGTGCATAATTGTTGAAAAGTTGCCAAGACACCATCACATAAAATTTGGAATTTTTTATTGATATTATCAGTCTGAAATATCTGGACGAAATCAGTCATGGGATAGATCGTTAAAAAATCGATATTAAAGTCGCTTGTACAAATTAAATTTTCAAATTAGAGTGCTAAAGATGATAATGAGTTATCTATCTCCGTAAGATATTCGTATACCGAAACGTTTGGTGGTCTATATGTCACTCCAACGCCAAATTGTTGGTAGTTTTGACTAAAGCTGATCCAAAGTTGTTCATTAACTCATTTAAATTTAAAATTTCAATCCCGCAAACTCAATTCCTTCGTGAACATATTTCCTGCATATCTAACCCCAATTAATATCATTCAGATTTGTCGTGTGAAGCACAAGAACATTTTCCGTTATGCCGGGACTATCAGCGTCTTCACCATCGACAATTAGTCATTAGATCCCGTTGCTCGGAGCTTTCAGCACAATCCTCTCCGCGCGTTACGTAGCCAACCGCACAACACAGAGTGTTTGAATATTATTACTCCACATAATAATTTAATATAGACTGTGGGAGTATTCTTATGGGAAACTGACCCCGCGACCTCTAACCGGGGCGTTCCCACCATTGTGCTACCGGCCTTTGCTCGTCGGGGGGCAGGGAGGTTATTGCTAATTACCCTGCAATTGAAGCAGGAAGTTGAGAAATCACTGACGGTACTTATTGCAGTGTTTAGAGATTCTGGTGGCCCGAATATGGGGCAAGATAGATGGTAGTTTATCATGTTTCGAAAACGTTCGCTGACATGTGACAGCCTGTATCAACAATGATGGTTTGGGACTAATGGGTGTTTGTGGCTGCTGTTTTTCCCACGGTTGGACAAATTGATGATTAATTATCATTGTTGCAAAAATAGTTTAATTATATTTTTGCAGTCAACAATTTTACAGACAAGAGCAAGTTGCTGAAACAACACCTAATGGGCTAATTATTGATGTAAATGCAGTTAGCGAAGCCACTTGTCAATTATTGTCAAGATTTTGTCGCGAACGAGAATAATTAATGGCACCTACGAACAGACCTGTCCCAAAGCACTGTGCTTAGTGCTCGTGAAGATGCTGTACTCCCGAGCACTTTTTGGATTCTGTGCTTAGTGCTTAATGCTTCGAGCATTTTACGAAAAGGCTTAGTACTAAGCACCAAGCCTTTTCTCAGCTTTGGATCTATGAATGTTGTTGAAAATATAAAACGCGGTCAGCGGAATTCCCACCCCCTAAGAACTACTGATTGCGTCTTTATATTATGAACTATGATTAGTTTCAACATTGCAGTTTGTAACAGAGTTGAAATTTTTTGTTTTTCTGTATTCAGTTTGAGAAATATTTTCGTTTATTTTATGTTTTATGTGTTATTAATATTCCCCTTTTTTGTAACAGTGGTAAGGTGAAGGTTTGAACAAGAATAATTTAATATTTATTTTACTTACTGAACTTTTTCAAATGGAAACAGTTTAATTTGCTTCACCACACTAGATTATTTAGTGCCACATACAGTAAAAAATAATAAATCCACCAAAAATATAGCAACATTTTTTTTTCACTTGAACCAAATCATTCATTAGAGCTAATCAATATATAAAAATTTATTGAGGAAACTGAAAAATCCGACTGCGGTTTAATATAATAATCTTTTCATAAAAAAATTGGAAGTAGCCGAGACCCATTCTATTTCTAGGCAAATAGGCAGTTTTCATTTGATTTGAAAAGATATTATTTCTTTTTTAATTTTTATCTTAAACTACAGTCGGGGTTTTTAGTTTATTTATTTACTTTTTTTATTTTCAGCTTTTTAGTACACAGTTATTATTTTGTATCAAGACGTCAAATTTGGTGCAAAAATCCGATATTTTGATTTTTCATAATTTTAATATACTAAGTGTTGCCTCACTCCGTTGAACGTGACGATCCGCCTACCCCCGACTCTCGCCCCGATCGGCAGGCCCGCGGTCCACAAAAGACTCTCAAGTTATAGACCGTCAGATAATGACAGATTTTGCTGACTCATTTTCTCTTTACTGGAATTTTAACCACTGAAAATTATGTCAGTGTTGAGTAGAAAAAAATAAAATTTCAAAAATCTAATGAATATGATCATTTAATTTTCTCGATCTAAATAGTTCTGCGATGGTTATCAAAATTACATTCATATTTCATTCTTACGGCAACACGCTGTGACATGAATGAAATATACTATAAAATGGTGCTTCTATCCGAAAACTGCCGAACTAAGAAATCAGTAATGTTGATAAGGTAGGAACTCTATATTTCAATTTGGCTACTCGCCGCCCATTTCGGAAATCAAATTAATCTCCCAAACGATATTGTCTGGATATTCCCTATCAGTTGGAAGTTGCACTGGTATTTCAATTGAATTAAAACAAAAGCAAGTATTGACTCATTTCCTTCAATTGCCGACCAAAAAAATCCTAATTTTCGATATCAAACCAATGTCAATATATTCAATAAGTACTCCAATCCTTTCTGAATTCACCTACCAAATTTGAGTTTTCCAAGTGAAACCGTTTCAAAATGCAATATGAACTTGGAATACACGAAATTGAACGTCCACCTCAACGGTCTCGCCCTTTTGAAAAGTGCTTATTGCTCGCTAAATCGAATTACTTTTTGAAAGTGCTTAGTAATCGCGAACACTTCATGAAAAAAGTGCTTAGTGCACTTTTCAAGAGTGCTTAGTGCTTAGTACTCGAAGTACTTTATGTCAGTGCTCGGCACAGCTCTGGTGGCAATGTTGACTTGATATTCTAATTTTCAAAATAAGACATAAAATTTCACAGACATATTTTCAAGAAAAAGTTATATATAATGACCAAATTCATGGATATAACACTAAATTCAGAACTGACTTCCATATTGAACATGTCACGTAAAAACATACCCAATATTCTATTTTCTTCAAGGGGCTGGATAGGTACAATAATCTACCAGAAGAGATCAAATGTTTAACATCTTTAACATCCTTCAAGACAAAGTTAAAATCATATTTACTTCATCAATAAAAAAAACAGTAGCCACTTCTTCATTTCGTTCAGTTCGTTAAAAAATTCAACTATGACAGGTGTTTATATGTTTCAGTATGTTCACAGTATTTTTCGTACTCATCCACTATTTTTAGGAAGTGTTTGTATAAATAGATGTGTGTGTTCAAATAGGTGTAGGGTGGATGTATATGTATAGATGTTGTATGTGTATTTGTGTATGTGTGTGTGTATATACATATTTTTTGCGACAAGGGTACAAAGACCTTATGTGTGAGAACATTTTAATATTTACCTGAGACCATAGTATATTTATTATTCTCATTGTAATTATTTATTGTAAATTGGCCAAATGGACTAAATAAAGGATTTATATACAGCGTGATTAACGTAGGCCGTGCATTAGAAGTTTTTCAACTTGCAGTTGGACTAGAAACTTGAAATTTGATATGCTGTCATAATTAATCATGTGTGTTCTACCTCAAATATTTTTAGTACTACAATTATACAGGGTATGCCAAAAGTCGGTACCAACTTTCTTATTTTAAATGGAAACCTAATGTTTTTTTGTCATGGTTCGATTGGCCTTCTGATTATGACTTTAGTCAACCTAAGTTATGTTTACTTATCTATCACAGTTTTTGAGATATGCCCATGTTACTGAAAAAAATTACGGCTGTAGTAGTTTACGAAAACACGTGTAGCCCGCAAACCGTTCAAAATTAGGAAACCAAATTTATGGAGCAGTTAGCTGGTAGTCCAGGCTAACACCTGATGTCCCATCGACGGTCCCATTTTGTACCATATGGGCGCAGCCGATTTTTGAATGTCGCAATATAAAATTGTCAAAAACTCAATTTTTTCAAATGACACCTACCATTTTTTTTAACCATTCGAAAGAAAATTGAATTTTAGGATGAGTTATTTCAGCATTCCCTATACCCAAGTTCCACCTCTATCGAGTTATTCAATAAAAATCAAGAAATGCCTTATCCTGCCGAATGCTTTTGTGTTTATTCAAGTATGCCATGAAAACAAAAAACAACTGTAAACAAGAAGGTGCTATTCTGTCAAAGTAAAAACGAGTCGTGCTAATTCTTAAATAAAATTGATTGGAATATGGAAAATTATACAAACGAAGTTGTGTTTGACTTGTTTGTTATCCACGGCATGTGTCAAAAAATTGTACAGCGAACTGTCCGAGAGTTTAATTTGAAATATTCAAACTTACCGAGGATGACACGGGGCAAGTTCTCACGATTGAAAACTAATTTTATACATTTTGGGAAGGTGGCTAGACCCGTTACGAGAGTCAAACCACTAACTGGCAATGACGATAATCAAATTACCATTCTCGGATATTTTCAAGCATATCCTGAATCCTCAATACGAACGGCGTCTTTACACCGCCATAAGCTACATCCTTTCAAATTTATACGATTGCAAAAATTACACCCAGGTGACTTTTCCCGTAGAGTAAACATTTGCGAGGACTTATTACTTAAAATACAAGAGCATGCTGGATTCTTAGACAACATAATTTGGACTGATGAGGCAAAGTTTTGTCAGCAGGGAGTTTACAATAGGCGCAATCGACATTTTTGGGCTTCTGAAAATCCACATAATATGGTGTTCGAAGTTGAAAATCAAGTACAATTTCGAATAAATGTGTTTTGTTTGGTAATGAACCAAGAGGTGCGCTACTTTATGTACGATGAAAATCTGAATAGTGACAGATATGTAGAAATTCTTCAAAACGTAATAGAAACATTTCTTGACAATTTGCCACTGGCTAGAGCTGCACGTTCATGGTACCAGATGGATGGGGCACCGCCGCACAATACACGAACTGTGTATACCAAATTGACTTCCATGTTCGAGCACCGTTGGTGGGGAAATCGAGGACCCTTTCTCTGGCCTGCAAGATCTCCAGATTTTTATATTTGGGGTAGGGTAAACGATTCGGTCTTTTCTTCACCAGTTCACAATATAGATGAGTTGAGACTTAGAATAATACAGACTTTTAACAGTCTCGATCCCAACGAAATCAGACGTGCTACGCAATCTATTGAAAGTAGAATAATAGAATGTTTGAACAACAATGGTGGTCATATTGAACATTTACGCTAGAGTTCTGTCAAAATTGTTCAATATTTTTGATTAAATTATTACAATTTTCTTTTGTTTCCATGGCATACACACATAATCATTCTGTAAGATAAGGCATTTCTTGGTTTTGATTGAATAACTCGATAGAGGTTGAACTTGGGTATATAGGGAAAGCTGAAATAACTCATCCTAAAATTCAATTTTCTTTTGAATGGTTAAAACAGAAATGGTAGGTGCCATTTGACAAAATTGAGTTTTTGACAATTTTATATTGCGACATTCAAAAATCGGCTGCGCCCATATGGTACAAAATGGGACCGTCGATGGAACATCAGGTGTTAGCCTAGACTACCAGCTAACTGCTCCATAAATTTCGTTTCCTAATTTTGAACGGTTTGCGGGCTAAACGTGTTTTCGTAAACTACTACAGCCGTAATTTTTTTCAGAAAAATGGACATATATCAAAAACTGTGATAGATAAGTAAACATAACTTAGGTTGTCTAAAGTCATAATCAGAAGGCCAATCGAACCATGACAAAAAAACATTAGGTTTCCATTTAAAATAAGAAAGTTGGTACCGACTTTTGGCATACCCTGTATAGTTGAAGGACTAAAAATATTTGAGGTAGAACGCACATGATCAATTATGACAGCATACCAAATTTCAAGTTTCTAGTCCAACTGCAAGTTAAAAAACTTCTAATGCACGGCCTACGTAAATCACGCTGTATATATTGAGTGAGCCAACACTACCTATATATAAAAAAAACTAAACATACGACAACTTTTTTTTGTTCACGACAAATTCTCAACAATTATTGTAATAAGTTCAATCGATTTTCTAGAAAGTGTATTGCTAACTTTATATAAATTGATTATTGTCCAAATGAGCCTATTGTAAAAATTCAAACAATCTATGATGCTGCAGATAATAATATGAATTTAATTTTATTTGAAAGTATTCATTTTTGAATTGCAAATGTGAATCCCTTTTTATGAGGTAATCATCATAGAATAGCTCAGCCAAGAAAGATAAACTATCCTGACTAAAATCTTGGGTACAGGCAATGTCGTTTATAGTATATTTTTCTAATAAAAAAATTATCCATTCCAGATTCTTCTTCTTCCTTCTTTACCTAAAAATGTGGTTTCAATACTACTAAACAATTTTTGCCGGTATTAGACTTTCTATTATTTCTTCCTCCATTGTTCAATAACCTCATAATGTTGAGAATTGATAGACTATCTTCATTTTTCTTTCTCAAATTCTTTATCAGTCAAGCTTAGAACAATTGGAGAAATGCCCTTCGATTGAAACCCTGACACTAAAACAACACCAGTTTTGGTGTTAGGGTCAATTCTACTTCTTGAATCATATCCATAATAAGGTTGATTGAATTTTGCATAGTGCTTACCAAAACCAAACTCAACCAGCCTCTGAGAAATGAAAGAATGGTACGCGGAATATCATCGAACTAGAAATAATATATGATATTTGTAATAGATAAAGCAATTCCGACTATTTGATGTCGATACGTCATTTGTTGTTTTATAATTATCATATCAATATCCATCAACGTTATATTCTAAGAAAATTCCACTTGCAAGTGTTGTTTTAGAGTTATCTGATACATTTTTATTCTCAGTTGAAATAAATATTGACAATCGCTCTATGCTGAAACATATCATATCGAGGTTATTATAATGAGTATACAGGGTCCTCTTCCATCAACTTTTTCCAAAGTATTTGAGTATTGTTTTTGGATAGAATAATGTCAATAGAAACTTGAAACTGTTGGCCAAATTTTGTTGAATAGTTATGAAAGTCTTGGTTTTTGGAAAATTCAGAGAAATGTTTTTTAGCATATAAAATAAGTACATTTAAAGATGTAGCCTGAAGGTAATTTCAATATTTCATGGTTTTTGATATGATCTCTATGTGTTTGCTTGAAAATAGCATTTATAGCTGTTTAGTTTTTACAGACACAGTCAATGTTAGATATCCAACTCATGTTACAAGCATTACTAGATTTTTTTTTTCAGTGGATAGATGAATATTCTCGCTTTCTACATCTACATCTGCTGCTAGAGTAATGTCGTCAGCATATAATACAGTGTAATCAGCATTAATATGTAAAGGAAGATCATTGACGTATAGCAAGAAAATCAAAGGACCGCTCGAGGAATCTTAACACAAATTCTCCTCAAATTCAACAATGAATACGGTTAATTTTTTATTACTAATGAATCTATGGAATCAAAATCCTTGGAGAGATCGAAAAAGAGCGCGCCAACGTACATCTTTTATCAAGTTGGTTATGAATGTAATTGTCGGGAAGGAAGCCATGTTGGTGGTTTGTTATAATACTAAATTTGAATAGAAATAAAAGCATATGTTTATAGATGCATTTTTCAAAAATCTCACAGAGTTATTTTGGGACGATGATTGGTCGATAGTTTTTGAGATAAAGTTGGTTACCTTTTTCAAAGACTGGTGTTACAATACCAATTTTGAGATCCGATGGAAATTTGGCCAACTCGACAGATTTATTTATTAAGTACGCTAAAGGGTTACTAATATATGGACTGATATGTTTTATTATGGCTTTTGTAGGAATATGAAAATAGGTGTATACATTATGAACACAGCTTTGTCAATGAGGAATTCCTCCAGACAATAGAGCATATCATTTGAATATTAAATAATCTTTTTTTCTAGATGATTTCAAGAATTTTTCCTAGAACCGGAATACTGGAAATGGGGAGGTGATTATCAATTAGAAATTTATTTCCTTTTTTAATAACGGCAAATCTTTTGCCGACTTGAAACCGTTTGGAATATAAATGAGGGATTAGTGAAAATTTACGCAAACGCCAACTTTCACAACTTCATACTGTGCACAACAATTGACTAAAAAAAGAAATGACCCGGTCATCAATATTATCATCGAAAATTGCATTTGTTTTGACAAAGTCTGCATTTGTTTATCGTCTGTCAATGCCACCTTGAATTAGTGATCGAACCACTTTATAAACAATATCAAATGGCGAATCGTCGTCGCCGTGTGTTAAATTACAATTTTGTCAGCATTTACGCCCGTCCCACACACCCGCGATCGCGAGGATGATTAACGGTGGCCGAAATCAATGTAGGCAGATCATGTATGGAAGAGTTTTATGTCTCGTTGTGTGACACTATACGTCGAAAAGTACAGTAAGCTTCGTTAGGGAATTATAAACGGTCGCCCGGTCACGTCTCGTTGTCGGATTATTTATACTTATTTTGCCTTTGTGCGGTGATTCTACAGAAATCAATACGCATGTACTTTGGGATCTACAGTCGTATCATTTCGTTGAACACTGAGACGAAGCAATCCTCTAGAAGACGTAGGTACAATTTTATTTCTTTGTTTCCACGACTCAGATGTCGGAATCCCAACTTAAATGTTGGAATTCCGGCTTACATTTCGAAAATCCTACTTATATCTCGGAATTCTGATTCAGATCTCGAGATTTTGACTTAGATTCCAGAATTCCGACTAACGTTTCGGAATTTCAATTGATATCTCGGAATTCCGACTTGTATCTCAGAATTCCTAATTAGAATTTTGTGAATTCCGACTTAGAACTCGGAATTCTAGTTTACATCTAGGAAGTCAGACTTAGATGTCGAAATTCTGACTTGTATCTCAGAATTTCGACATATATCTCAGAATTCCGACTGACATTTCGGAATTCCGACACATATCTCGGTTAACTCCAGTCAAAATCTCGGAATTCAGATTAAGATGTCGGAATTTCGACTTGTATCTCGGAATTTTTACTTAAATTTCAGAATTTCGAGTCGGAATTTCAAGAATTTATATCTATATTTCGGAACACCGAGTTGGAATATCCAGAATTCTGACTTGGATCTCGGAATATCCTACTTAACAACTCGGATTTCAGACTCAGATGTCGGAATTCCGACTCACTTCTCGGAATTTCAACTTAGATCTCCCAATTCCGACTGATATTTCGGAATTCCGACTTCTATCTCCGAATAATTTCTCGGGAATTTCGACTCAGATCTCAGAAATCAGACTGATATTTCAAAATTCAACTTATACCTTATTCTGACTCAGATCTCGGAATTGCCACTTGAATCTCAGAATTTCGACTGAAATTTCGGAATTCCGACTCATATTTCGAAATTTCGACTTATTTCTCGGGAATTTCGACCTTAATCTCAGAAATCCGACTGATATTTCGGAATTCTGTCTTATATCTCGGAATTCTGAATCTGAATTACAAAAATTCTGACTTGGACCTCGAAATTTCTGTTTACATCTCGGAATTCAGACTTAGATATCGGAATTTCGACTTATATCTCGGAATTTCGACTTATATCGTGGATTTCCGACTTTTATCTCAGAATTCTGACTTATATCTTGGGAATTCTGAATTGTATCTTAAAATTCCGACTGACATTTCGGAATTCCGACCTATATATCGGAATTCCAAGAATTCCGACTTATATATCGTAATTTATAGTTAGTATCTCGGAATTCCGACATGTATCTCGGAATTTCGACTTGGATCTCAGACATTCGACTAAAATTTCGGAATTCCGATTTATATGTTGAAATTTCGACTTATATTTTGGAAATTCCGACTTAGATCTCAGAATTCCGACTGATATTTAGGAATTCCGACTTATACATCGGAATTCTGAGGCTGAATATCAAGAATTCTGACTTAGATCTCGGAATTGCGACTGACATTTGTAAATTCCGACTTATTTCTCGTGAATTCCGACTTAGATCTCAGAAATCCGACTGATATTTCGGAATTCTGACTTATATCTCAGGATTCCGAGGTGTAACTCCTACTGTATTGAAATAAATACAGCTGTTTCATAGAGCTACATACTATATATATAGTTCAGGATTTCTCGAATAAATGCTAACCTGGAAAATTTGTTATAGCAATTCATGAAATAGAAACTACCCTATTACCTAACAAAGTTTGCATCTTCAGGGACTGAAGCTTAAAATTCAATTTGTTGTCAACAGTTTATCTACAGGATTATCTGTAAATTTTAAGCTTTGAAATAATTTTTATTACCAAAGTTTCACACACTGCTGTGTGCGATTCAAAATTATTTCACATCCTATTCCAAGTCTTCGAATACTTATTCCACTGGAAACTTCATATCCTCAGGTACGTACGTCGTATTTCGGCCGTTTTAATCTCTTAATCAAAACACGAACCCCTGCTAGTCACGAGTGCTAACATCCGGCCGAGGCGACACACTGACTTACAATAACGGAAAAAGAATATTAAGCTTACCTACACCTCTGCTGGATGTACCGACAGCGTCAAGTGAAGAATGCATAAAACATAACCTAACTCAACAAGATATCGATTCGTGGATATCATTGGAATTGACGGAGATGACTGGCTGGACTGCTCTTCGTGGAAATGTGGATTCCAACTTGTGAAAGCAGACAGACATAATACAGTGTGTGAAAGCAAAATGAAATATATTCATTATTTCGGTTAAGTACTTTACATATTTATAAAAAATCCAGAAAAACGCCCAATTGACAATATTCCACAGGCTATCGGTAATCGTTTTTTTGCTGTCATGTTGGTAATATATTTTGTTTTCAATTGTTTGAAACACTGCTTATTAACTTACATGTGTCAACACTGTCAAGTGTCTAATTCATATTTTTCAAATTTGAAGTGAGAAAATATTATATATAAATGTCATCTTGGGCTAAAAATCGAGCTTGTTGGAAATGTTGTTTTCCATCTTGTGGAAATGTATACGATTATACAAAAAAAACATATGAGACCACTGAAAGCTACAATGCCAGATATTAAAGAAAGAAATAATGAAATTTCACTTTGTTGATACTCAACAACGATACTTACTTTTCACTTTCACAGTTTATGGACACTAAAATTCATGAACAATATAGAAAGCATTCAAAGCGATAAAGCTTCGATCATCGATCAATGCATCGATACAAAGAACAAAGAACTAGAACCAGCCGGTCACGCAGTCTCCTCCCGCTTTCAGGTTGGCCAACATTGAATACGATCTGTGTTGCCAACTTCTTGCCAACTTACCACGTTACTTCAAAATAAACATTTAACACAAATTGAGGATTCGCCTTTCGACCGTGGTGAACAGATGGCGTCCTTGTGGTCGGCAGTCAAGTGAATGTGTGCAAGTTCTATTATCACCTGATCTGGGAGATGACTTAATAAAAATATAGTAGCAGAGATATGTAAGTATAGATTTTGATGTCTAAATGATGTCGCAGTATAACGTCTATGGCAAGTAACAACTTGATTTTGAAGGGGCATCTAAATCCAGCTATCACTAATTTAGATATCACAGGGATGTCACAGTGTGATATCGCAGTAATGACAACAATATGACATCGCAGAGATATCTATATTCGGCTATTATTGATTTTGATATCTAAGGGATGTCAACGATATGATATCACAAGGACATCTAAGTCTCATTTTTGAAGATATTGACATCCTTGAGATGTTTGCCCAGTGTTGACTGGGTAGGGATGGGATTCTCAAGATTCTGGAGATTAACATTTCGGTTTCATAACATTGTAAATGTGGCATTCGAACAGAATATAAAAAATAGTTTCAGCATCGTGGCGATTGCAAACTGTGCATATCTCGTTATGGACAACCCATTCAAGGTGAATTTAATTTTGAAATTATTCGCTAAACGCGCAGTTGGAATATGGTGCTACAATACAATACAATACAATACAATACAATATTTATTTCAACCAGTAGATCATTACAATGATATAGGTCATGTCAAAACACATTAAAATCATGGAAATACATGTTTGCACGAATAAAATTAAAATTTAATAAAAAATATTCAATAGTATATAACACTTACATATATACCGGGTGGCTACGGAAGTATTGCCTACGGAATATCTCAGTTATTGTATGAAGTAGGATTGTGAAATTCGGAGCGTCGATATAATGACATAAGAGCTAGAATTTGAGCATATTGACATGTCGAAGTTAACTTCCGGTCTGACCGGAAGTAACATCAACTTTCTTATTTTAAATGGAAACCCTATTTTTTTTCTTTTCGCTTTATTCAGCATTCAATTCCCTTTCTAATGACATATCACAAGTTGGTATCTAACCAGAAACTAGATCAGAAAAAAATTATTATTGAAATTCACCGAGTAGGCCGTGGAAGCAAAATGAAAGCCAAAAATTGAAAAGTTGGCTATGGAAACCATACGTCACTTGATAACAGTTGCCACTACTGTGATATTTTATTTTCATTCGTCGGCGTTATAAAAAGCCGCCAAAAAAATATTGGAAAAATTGGGAAAAAAACAATACTCTGTAGGTCCATAACTTAAATAGGAACATACAACTTTTTCTTGCCTGTACTATTCAGCATAACCATTCCTTTCTAATGATATAATAGAAAGTAATTTTTTGAAATGAAATACCAAAAAATCCAATTATTATTATTCAAATAACAAAAAAACAGATTTATCGAAAAAAAAATTTAAATTGATAGGATTAAAGATAAAATAAATTCAAAACAAATGTTCGAAATGCATTCCCTCAGCGTCAATACATTTATTGACTCTGGTGATATTTTCATGTAAAACGTTTCTCAACATTTGGGGCGTGATATCTTAGAAAGCTCTACGAATTTTTACTTCTAGCTCATGTAGAGTTGTAGGCTGTGTGGAATACACCCTATTTTTAAGATGCCCCCATAGAAAAAAGTCGCACGGAGTAAGATCAGGTGACCTTGGTGGCCACCTGACTGGACCATGGGTTGTTATAAGTCTCTCTTGAAAGCGATTTTGAACATAATTTCTCGCTATTCTTGAATTATGCGAAGGGGCGCCATCTTGCTGGAAGTACATTCTCTCAGTTATTACCGCTGGTAGGTTGTTAATGAATTCCGAAATTTCATTCGTTAAAAAATTAAAGTATCTCTCTCCGGTTAGTTGGCCTTGAAAAAGAATGGGGCCAACATTATGAGTTCCAACTATTCCTGCCCAAACATTCACACCAAATCTCTCCTGGAAGCCACCTTGTCGAAACCGGTGCTCGTTTTCTATCGCCCAGTACCTGAAACAAACGACCGTTCACACTTTTAGCACTTTACACTTCGACTATCGACAATAATCCAAATAAAGTACAGTACCTACCTTGTATTATTCCTGTTAAATAATCCATTGTTGGTAAATCTTGACTCGTCCGTAAACAAGATATAATAGTTAAATAGGTGATTCTCAGCATTTTGTCGAAGAAACCAATTACAATATTCCAGGCGCCTTTCACCGTCATTTTCATACAAATGTTGATGCAACTGATACTTGAAGGATTTAAATCGATGTTTTTTCAAAATTTTCCTAGCAGAGTCCATACTTATAGCTAATTCGGTGCCAATCTGCCTTGAGGAAATTGTGCTATCATATTGTACTAATGCTAATACATTAATTTCAGTTTCCTCATTAATAACAAACGCTTCTTGGTCTTCGTGAACATCAGGCTCAGTTCTTAATTTTTCTTCAAGCCACTGGAAATACCTTCTTGACGGTTGCTGCCTCCCTGGATATCGCTCTAAATACAATCGTTCAGCGGCATAAGAATTTTTTAAACATTCACCATAAATGAGAAGCATGTCAATTTGTTCGGTTCGTGAATAACGGGGCATTTTTTGAATATTCCACTAACTGATTTTGATTTCCAAACCCTTTTAAAATGGCAGAATCAAAAACACTACTTCGAACGTCAAAATAATATGGATAGCAGCGTTCGTGAGAGCTCTCGTTTCTTTGTTGTTTCATTCCAAAATACATCTTAATCAGCCTACTTGTTAATATTTTGGTTCGAATGATTACTGCAATGGAATGATTATTCTGAATAGCACAAACATCG
This sequence comes from Chrysolina americana, assembly GCA_958502065.1. NCBI lineage: Eukaryota > Metazoa > Arthropoda > Insecta > Coleoptera > Chrysomelidae > Chrysolina > Chrysolina americana. The sequence continues at coordinate 99,547,134 of OY293411.1, forward strand.
TCCAGAGGTAGATATTAGAATATCTATGGACGATGGCACAGACCAAGTACGTTTATGTTCCTATTTAACCTAGAACCTACAGGATATAATTTATCATTCCACATTATTTTTAATGTTATTTTTGCGTATGGCGATAATAGAGCAAGAGCAACTGTTTTCATAGCCAACTTTTCAATTTTAGGCTTTCATTTTGCTTCCACGGCCTACTCGGTGAATTTCAATAATAATTTTTTTCTGATCTAGTTTCTGGTTAGATACCAACTTGTGATATGTCATTAGAAAAGGAATTGAATGCTGAATAAAGCGAAAAGAAAAAAAAATAGGGTTTCCATTTAAAATAAGAAAGGTGATGTTACTTCCGGTCAGACCGGAAGTTAACTTCGACATGTCAATATGCTCCAATTCTAGCTCTTATGTCATTATATCGACGCTCCAAATTTCACAAACCTACTTCATACAATAACTGAGATATTCCGCAGGCAATACTTCCGTAGCCACCCGGTATATATATAAACATGCACACACATATTATACAAACATACATATTATACAAACATTTATGAATATATATAAAAGTTTACCCATAGAAACTTTTCGTCTCAATATAATCAAAAAATTCATCTCTTGAATAAAATCCTTCAGAGGATATAAAGTTTTTAACTTTATTTTTGAAAGTATTCAAATTTGAACTTAATTTCAACTCAGCTGGAAGGCAATTGTATAATTTAGATCCCATATATATTGGCGACTTTTCGAAAAGTTTTGTTTTGTGTTTTTCTATTTTCAGCAAATTTATTTAAACGATTAGGCTGTAAATAAAGATACTCGGAACAGTTAGAATTCTATATTTTCTGAAATAAGGTTTGCAGGAGTCTGTTCTCTTCAGGTTGAATAGTAGGCGAATTATTCTTTTCTGGGCAAGAAATACTCTTTTGATATCACTACTACCACCCCATAAAATTATATTATATATCAATATTGAATGGATCATTGCATAATATACATCCAGGAGAGATTTTTCATCTAGAATATTTTTGAGTTGAAGTATAGCATAGAAACTACTATTCAACCTTTTGCAGACATAATTAATTTGCTTGTCCCATTTCAATGCAGAGTATATTCTCTACCTTTTTTCCAAATAAAGTTATCAGTACCGTTTTATCTGCATTGACAATTAATTTATTTTGTTTACACCATGTGGTAAATCTATTCGATATCATATTCAATTTAACTTGTAATTCCTCAATGATATCTGCTTCTTCCGCAATAGAAGTATCGTCCGCGAAAAGTACCATACATTCCGATTTTACATGAAAGGGTAGATCATTTATGAATAGCAGGAATATTAGTGGTCCCAAAACCGAGCCTTGTGGAACTCCAAGGTTGACATCATATATATCTGAATCTGCTTCTGGCATACTAACAATTATTTTTCGGGATGTGAGATATGATATAATCCACGAAAGAATATTTCCTCTGAGGCCTATTGCGTATAGTTTGTCGTATACAATCTTGAGGTCTATTGAGTCAAACGCTTTCGATACATCGAAGAAAAGTGCTGCAACATACTTTCCGGAGTCCATGTGTTTATGAATATACTCCACGAAGACCGTCGCCGCGGTCTCTGTTGATCTGCCTGGATGGAATCCGTTTTGGCAGTTTGTTATTACATTATATTTCGTGAGAAATGGAAATAATTTATTATATATGCATTTTTCTATAATTTTGCTCATAACACAGGGAATAGTAATTGGCCTATAGTTCAATATAGAGAAGTGGTCTTTATTTTTGGGAATTGGCATTACCTTTCCTATCTTGAGATTATCTGGGAAAATATGAATCTCTATTGAAAGATTGATTATAAATGAGAGTGGTCCACAAATGTAATTCGCTATAGATTTGACTATTTTTGTTGACAGGCAATCAATGCCTACAGATGTTCTATTTTTAAGTTGACTTATCGACTCTAAAACTTCGTCCGGCGTAATAGAGTGAAAATAGAAAGAATTTACTATATGTTTTCCCGTAGTGCCACTTTCAAAGTTAAAATGTCGTTTTATATTATCAGACACTGTGAATGAGAAATATTTTACTGGTAACTTGTATCGGAAGTTGGAGTAGCAAGTAATTTTTATCAGTTCTAGCGGGGTAGTTTAAAATTGTTGAAAAGATAAAAACATTTTTTAAAAATTTCATCATTACGTCCTCTGGCGTTGAAAAAAATTTAAATAAACCAGAAAAGAGAAAAATGATCCTGACTAGTGTACCTATGAACCATGGCCACCAAACCAAATTGAGAAGAAAAGAAGAAGAAGAAGTATATCAAGCATAGTATAAAGCTATTAACCATATCAGAAATTATGTCGAATGTTGAGGTTTAAATTCAAATCTTATGAGATTTGGTGCAATTTCTGATGGTTTCCTGAATATTTACCATCATCCAGGCTACCAACTCAATGAAAGCAAATACGAGTAAGCGCCGCCAATGGAGAAAAATATATCACACAATACCTTGGTTCTATTGTTTCAACGTGTGACCATACAATGCTGATTTCATTCATTCATTTGTTTCATAACGGTCTTATGCCAGATGCAACTGGGTACTTAGTGATAGACGTCTGACATGTTTATTAACTTCATTGTGATGATGGTCTCCATTGTCTTTTTATCTGCGCAGAGGTGACATTTTCCGCGGTTCAATACACGACAGATATTTTTATGTATGGTCATTCTTCGACGTTGACTTGATGAGCAATTAGTCGGGCATTTCTGGTGGTTTATTGAGGTGAATGTGGAGAAATTTTGATATGCAGTAAACCTAATTAGATTGGAAAGCTGAGGCACGAGTGAAATGTGGTGATATCCAATCATTCATTGGTTTTGAAGTGATCTAAATTTGGAATACAGTTGGATACTTATTATTGAAATCATTTTATTTTTGATTACTTCTAAAATTTGGTGCATTGTTCAAAATGTTCCAGTGGCGTAGCTTACTTTCAGCGAGCCCTCCCACTTTGCGCCCCTATCCCCTAACCCATAAATTTTTAATAAACCCAAATTTATAAACTGATCGAAATTTCCCTATGAAAAAACATACCCTTCTTTAAACGCAAGGCTAAATTTTCTGGTTTCCTTGCGCCCCTGTCAACCTTGCGCCCCCCTGCGCGGCGGGGGTTACGGGGGTGCTAGCTACGCCACTTAAATATTCAATATAATTTCAATAAGTTACCAGTGGCGGCGTACCAATGAGTGGAAAATTGCAAATATCTGAAAATGGACCAGAACTACAAAACTTCTATTTCCACCGATATCATAAATTTCAAAAATAAAAAAGAATCTTTTTGATAATTTGGCGTCCCAATTCCATTTCAAGATTTAAACACAATGAATAAAATATGAATACTGCCCTTCCGTGTTAAAATTTCAGATTTGGATAGTGTATTGGGTACTATCTCATAATATATGGTGTTAGATGACAAATTTCCAAATTCATGCCTTTTCAACTGACCCTGTATGAAAATTTATAAACTTTACAGAAAGGATGAAGTAGCCATTCAATGAAAGAATTCCTTATATACTCAGCTACAAAGTTACATGCTTGAAGTTTCATATGTCCCTACATGAACCAAAATCAACAAATCAAAAGTTGAAATCTTATATTCAATTCAAGAACCATTGTTTATAGAGAAAAAAGATAGTTGGCCAATCTAACGTACTTTCAGTTGGATCAAGTCACGTTATTTGTTAATTTTAATGTATGTATTTGATCAGTAGATGGTCTGAAATATAATTTAGACACGTGCATGTTAAACTCGGAATTCCATTAATTTCAGTTTCAGCATTGTTTATAGAGCAAAAATATTGTCAGTGCCTGTGGAAATTGCGTTTGAAACAATCGCGCGAGACATCTAGCACGATAACGACGAATCTAGGCAGAAAATACACCCGTACGAATTTGTATGGGAACCCCGGGGTACTCCAGATGTTACTGTGTAGCGAGGCGATTTTGTAGTGGAATATTCGCGGAAATTCCTTGGTATTACGGTATTTTTACGTCGTCGAAGTTCGACTGGACATAATTTTAATCTTTGGGGTAGTGAAAGCAAACGAAAAGAAAATCGTGTAAAAATGTCTTTGTAGAATCTCGTCATAACTAATCTGATGGCGTAGAATACGGAAAAAATTGTGAAAAAATTCTAGAACTTTCGGAAGTATTTTTCTTTGGCGGTTATATGGGTATGGATACCGGATTGACTGTTCGGAGCTGACCTGCGCCCGCCAAAAAAATTTCAAATTTTTTTCCATATCATATCCGTGAAATGCAATGTTTTTTGTTTCGGCGGTCGTATGGGGCTGTTGAATTATTTCTGTTCGACGTTTACCGACAATCCTATTGTATAGGAAAATTTGCGAAAGGCTGGATTATTTTTATAATCAAATTTTGTTTTGAAAGTTTTTTGTATAGTTTCATCGAATTTTGAAGCGATCACTGGTCGAACATAGTTTCTGTAGGCGTTTCAACGAACGTATGCATCTTCAAACGGGTTGAATTTGAAAATTATATTTTTGCATTTTTTCAAAATTCAGTCTTGTTGAATCGATGACGAAAAACACGGGAAAAATAGTAAAAAAATTCCAGAACCGTCGGAAGTATTTTTTTTGAGCGGTGATATGGGTTGGGATACTGGATCATACTGCACCTTGTACGTTTTTCGCATTTTTCGACCACAAGGAGATAAATTTGTCAATAATATGTATGTATAGGAAGAAAGCTGAGAAAATTTCCTACAGGAAAAAGAAATATTCGCGGAAATTCCTTGGTATTACGGTATTTTTACGTCGTCGAAGTTCGACTGGACATAATTTTAGTCTTTGGGGTAGTGAAAGCAAACGAAAAGAAAATCGTGTAAAAATGTCTTTGTAGAATCTCGTCAAAACTAATTTGATGGCGTAGAATACGGAAATAGTGAAAAAATTCTAGAACTTTCGGAAGTATTTTTCTTTGGCGGTTATATGGATGGGTATGGATACCGGTTTGACTGTTCGGAGCTGACCTGCGCCCGCCAAAAATTTTTCAAATTCATGCATACAATATCAGTTACTGCATGAGTATTGGTATCATTGGATAAACAGTCCATACTTTATTAGTTCCAATACCGACCCTTTGGGGAATCCAACTGATACAGTCTGAGCATCAGTCTTGCATTCGAAAAAGGATTCCGATGAAAGATTTGATCTGAAGATAAAATTTACCAAACTGTACATTTCCAAAGAAAATTCGTCATTTCCGTAACTTATTGCGTACTATTTTCGATTTTATATCTGGGAACAATTTATCTAAACAAGTACATGTTTGTCATCGCACAGATTAGAACACTTACATTGTTTTTGATTGCATATCGATATTTGTCGAGATTGTTGCAGCAATACAAAAATTGACACCGGATATCAGTTGATGCAACGTATAACATAGCTAAATATATTTCATGGAAAAAGAAATAGTCATGTTGAAACTGGCAATAATGATAATGATAATAACTATAAGCCTCCGGAGAAAATAATCTTCATCAGTCCTTAAGGGTAGTGCAAGAGTATACGCATGCTATCGGATTGGAGTTTGGGATGGACAAATGTGCCACGGTATAACCACCTCCATCGCGGGTTATAAGACGGTCAATAAAAAAAGTCCAAATTGAAGCTACAACAATGACTGCAAATCCTAGAATAGAATACGAAATTCAAACAAGGAGAGATATAATCCATCAGAAAAGTAAAATCTCAAACTGAAATTGACTATGAATTAAAAGTATCGAACAAATAAAATCCTGTAAAGATATTGTAGAGAAGCGAAATGGTTCAAAATTAATTTTAAAGAAATCGAAAATAATCGAACGAGAAATTTGGAACATCAATATATTGCAATAACGGATATTCATCAAAATCTTAAAATTCGAGAATCATTAATAATCGTATCGATCTTTCGAAGAACTGAACATTACAAGAATATAAAACTGTAATACCGTCAAAGAAGAATGACAGTTAATGGGAAAACAGATATTTGACCAAACCAGCAAATCAGAAAATCAATATTTTGTAGAAGTGGAAAAATATCAGAACAAAATATTATAATAATTGAAATCGTCGAATCCATAGAGTACAAGAGCTAAAATTTCCATATTGAAAATAATCAGAAGAATAAATAGTAGAATCGTAGGACAGAACCGAAAAATATCAGAATTTGGAGAGGGGATAGCGGATGGCTCTAGTCTCTCAGAGATGAAGCAGCGTGCGGTCAATATTACAACCTAACCTAACCTAACGTAACCTAACCCAACCTAACCTAACCTAACCTAACCTAACCTAACCTAACTTAACCTAACTTAACCTAACTTAACCTAACTTAACCTAACCTAAAATTTCCATATTGAAAATAATCAGAAGAATAAATAGTAGAATCGAAAGGGACAGAACCGAAAAATATCAGAATTTGGAAAGGGGATAGCGGATGGCTCTAGTCTCTCAGAGATTGAGCAGCGTGCGGTCAATATTACAACCTAACCTAACCTAACCTAACCTAAAATTTCCATATTGAAAATAATCAGAAGAATAAATAGTAGAATCGAAAAGGACAGAACCGAAAAATATCAGAATTTGGAGAGGGGATAGCGGATGGCTGTAGTCTCTCAGAGATGGAGCAGCGTGCGGTCAATATTACTAAATTCTAATATCGGAATTAATTCGCTCATTCCCCTTCACAATTTCTGCTAGATAGAATATTATAATGATTAAAATCGTCGAATCCATAGTACAAGACCTCAAATTTCCATATTGAAAATAATCAGAAGGATTAATAATAGAATCGAAAAGAACAGAACCGAAAAATATCAGAATTTGGAGAGGGGATAGAGGATGGCTCTAGTCTCTCAGAGATGGAGCAGCGTGCGGTCAATATTACAACCTAACCTAACCTAACCTAACCTAAAATTTCCATATTGAAAATAATCAGAAGAATAAATAGTAGAATCGTAGGACAGAACCGAAAAATATCAGAATTTGGAGAGGGGATAGCGGATGGCTCTAGTCTCTCAGAGATGAAGCAGCGTGCGGTCAATATTACAACCTAACCTAACCTAACCTAACCTAACCTAACCCAACCTAACCTAACCTAACCTAACCTAACCTAACCTAACTTAACCTAACTTAACCTAACCTAAAATTTCCATATTGAAAATAATCAGAAGAATAAATAGTAGAATCGAAAGGAACAGAACCGAAAAATATCAGAATTTGGAAAGGGGATAGCGGATGGCTCTAGTCTCTCAGAGATTGAGCAGCGTGCGGTCAATATTACAACCTAACCTAACCTAACCTAACCTAAAATTTCCATATTGAAAATAATCAGAAGAATAAATAGTAGAATCGAAACGGACAGAACCGAAAAATATCAGAATTTGGAGAGGGGATAGCGGATGGCTGTAGTCTCTCAGAGATGGAGCAGCGTGCGGTCAATATTACTAAATTCTAATATCGGAATTAATTCGCTCATTCCCCTTCACAATTTCTGCTAGATAGAATATTATAAGGATTAAAATCGTCGAATCCATAGTACAAGACCTCAAATTTCCATATTGAAAATAATCAGAAGGATAAATAATAGAATCGAAAAGAACAGAACCGAAAAATATCAGAATTTGGAGAGGGGATAGAGGATGGCTCTAGTCTCTCAGAGATGGAGCAGCGTGCGGTCAATATTACAACCTAACCTAACCTAACCTAACCTAAAATTTCCATATTGAAAATAATCAGAAGAATAAATAGTAGAATCGTAGGACAGAACCGAAAAATATCAGAATTTGGAGAGGGGATAGCGGATGGCTCTAGTCTCTCAGAGATGGAGCAGCGTGCGGTCAATATTACTAAATTCTAATATCGGAATTAATTCGCTCATCCCCTCCACAATTTCTGCTAGATTTCGATTCTGACTGTTTTTAGTTTGACACATTTTGTTTCCAAGGATTTTATGTTACTACAGATTCATTTTCAGATAATTTGTTGGATTTACGTTTTAAGATACCTACGATTACCTATATGTTGTTTTGATGGAATTACATTTCGATATTTTTTGAGCGTGATCATTTTATGTTTTGAAGATCTTAGGTTATTGAGATTTGCAATTACCTACTTTATTTTCTCATTTCGGTCACTTTCCAATCTTGCCGAATTTAGACCTATGAAATCTGGTTCTACTGTTTTCGCGTATGCTGCTTTATTGTTTCTTATAAAAACATATTAGATGAATTTCAATTTGGATCAAAAATCATTTCTATCCATTCAATTCTGTTGTTTTTAAGACCTATAAAATGTTATTCTGAAACATAATTGATTCTCCATTTTGTTGGTTTTACATATTACCTACTGGTTTTTTCATTCATCGATATTACAAAAATAATTCTGCTTTTCTATGGCACACCGAGTGAACATAGCTACAAAAGTCATTTGGTCTACAAAAGTCGGGATCCCGACTTTATTCTATAGGGATCCTGACTTTAAAGTCGGGATCTCGACTTTAATGTCGGGATTACTCAAATACGTTAGGAATCAGTTTGAAAAATGCTTACGCATATATTATTCCACGCCATGAAAAAAAAAATCCAAAAAATACATTGTAAATAACTGGCAAATATCAATTCCGAATCAAATTATCAAAAGTATTTGTGGAAATTATAGCAAATAATAATAATCCCTCATAAACGTTCATTGAGTGTACCCGCAAAGGTATAACCTGTGCGTGTAGAGGACAGCTATTATTATTATATGCCGTGGCGCTCTAGGGCGACTTAACGATACGTGGGATTGGCATCCAGGCAACTCACATCACACTTGCTTTACAAGTCATGTGGCTGCCTAAAGAGACCTTGTTATTGAGAAAAAATATTCTCGCGTATTGAGGCCTCGAACTTTTGTCCAATGCAAGCCAGAAGCTCCACTGCCAGATACCTCAGATACTGATAAATAATTAAATACTTAAATGTGTGATTGAATTTTTGTGTTAGCATCAGCATGGGTTCAGAATAAACATATTTATTCAATCTGAATTATGTCATCTGCTCAGTTATGTTCATCGACAACTTGACAGTAATAAGTTTGTGATCTCTTTTATATTGGATCAGTCGATTGGTTTCCATACCGCATTTGTTTCCAAATCAAGCTGTCGCCTCAAAGTAGGTACTTATTCCTAATTGATTTGAGAAATCCCGAGAATAAAGTCGGGATCACAACTTTAAAGTCAGGATCCCAAGAATAAAGTCGGGATTCCGAGAATAAAGTCGGGATTCCAACTTCAAAGTCAGGGTCCCAAGAATAAAGTCGGGATCCCAAGAATAAAGTCGGAATCCCGAGAATAAAGTCGGGATCTTGAGTCATAAATGAATGAATACACTCTATTTCTGATATAGTTGATTTCTAGTTGGCGCACAAGCATCTGCTTCACGAGCGAGCGGTGGATTAGAGATATTGACGAAAAGCGGCAACGTCGCCGAGATTATTGCTAGGTACTCGCAAGAGCAAGCGAGATTTGTGCATCTCATTAGGCAGGGATTAATGGGGTTTCGGAGACTGCGGCGATCGGCCTGCCCTCGATGCGTTCATTGGTCGGCAGCTTTCAACTGTCCCGCGCCAGGCCAATCAGTGCCGACCTCCAATTATTCTCGTTTATTTCGTTTTGAGGTCATCTGATGTAGAAAATGGCTGTGGACTTTGTTATTTGTTATCGTATGGGCCGGTTCAGGAAGTTGCGATTTTCTGTTTGCCTTCACGGGTATTTATGTAACCGCGTGGCAGATATTATCGCGACTGTTCGGAATTGATTGGATGGTGTTTAACAGTTTTTTTTTGCTCGATGTAATTATATACCTACTCAGTAATGAAGGAAAGTGAGCGAACAGGTGTATAATTATCAAATTGACAATGAGGTTTTCGCGGAGTAACTCTCCATAGTTACATACCTACGAAAGCGCTGAATGGCAAAATTTTTCCTTTTATATAATCCCGAACTCAATCACGGGATACCGGCTTTAATTTCGGGTTCTCGACTTAAATCCCGGGATCCCGACTTTATTTTTGAAATCTCGACTTCAATCCCGGGATCCCGACTTTATTTTTGGAATCTCGACTTTAATTTCGGGATCTCAACTTCAATCACGGATTCCTGAGTTTAAACTCTGGATCCTAACTCTAATATCGGGATCCCAACTCTAGGTCCAATTTCATAATAAGATTAAACTATAGTATTTAGTTTAAATAGCTGTCAGACTGGGACCACCAAATTGAGTTGCAATTGACAGCTTGTCACAGTCTAACAACTATTTAAATCAAATGACACCCCATATGTTCATTATGAAAGCGGCCCTTAATCTCGGTTCCCGACGTTTATTTCGGAATCCCGACTTCATTTTCCGGATCCCGAATTCATTCTCGAGATCCTGCCTTTAATTTCGGGATCCCGACATCAAATCGTAGATTTGTGTTTGATTCATGGGGCATCTTGTAGGTAGGTTCGTAAAACAGAAGTTGTAAATCATCACGGATTGCTGCAATTCCACCAGTGTTTTTCCACATGACATACCAGTTAACCATTTTATTTGCCATATAATTGGTCATTAGTTTTAATGTTGATATATCTTTCCGCCCATGTTCCTCTATGGGTTCACGAAACCACGACACGTTGATATGTATCATTTCCAAAAAATTCTTTTTGTTTAATTACTTTCAGTGTCTGAAATAATTGTATCATTATAGTTCATTCGATGGTCATTTTGATTTACATGTTCCGATAATAAGAACTCATGTGTCTTATCAGAACATGTAAATCAAAATGACCATCGAATGAACTATAATGTTATTTTGAGACAACTCCGAAAAAATTGATGACAGATTATTCTGTACTATGCCGCTTTTTTGTCGCTAGCGGAGAAAAAAAATTTGCTCTTTTTTTTAAATATGTGATGTTTCGCTAACTTTATATGAAGTTAGCGTTCTGAATAATAATAATAATAATAATATTAATACTTATGTCTTCAAAAATGATAATATCAAAATAGGGTATTCGTGAAAATGACGAATACTTATCGAACTTAATGGGATTTTTTACATGGATGCGATAATCAGTTTCTGAATCTTTGTAACTTCCATTTCAATAAACAGACAAGGAAAACTTATCATAACATGGAGAAACGATTCAAATGAAATAAATGAAAACGTATATCCGATGCCCCAATTTTCAACACATGAAGAATATGACTAACCAATCGCCGACATATTTTTTCACGGAGTACTAATTTGTACTGGTTCAGTTCTTTCATTTGATACCTATATTGAGGGAGTTGAAAAAAATATGTCATCTGCCATTTTGTAGCGATGGCCATCTTCGATTTACAATGATACTGAATATACATAATTTTATTGTCATCAGAACTAAAGGTGTGTACCAAATTTCAGATTAAAAGCTAAAATTTTTTAAAGAAAGGATACACGAATATTTTCTTTCTTAAAAATTACGGGAGTTGTTGAAACATCGTATAATTTTTGAGAAAATAGTTTTTTCTCTCCGCAACTAATTAGCAACAATAAACCGGCAGATTCTGGATACTTCAGAACTAAGAAAAGATAGATATTACAGAAGTTGTTTCGCTAACTTCGCTAACATCGCATATAATTTTTTTAAATAGAGCGACAATTTTTTTTCTCCGTAACTCATTAGTGAAAAAAAGGCGGCAAATTATGGATACTTCAGAACTGTGAAAAAATTAAAATTACGAAAGTTGCTTCACTAACTTCACATGAAGTTAGCGAAACATCATAAGTATATTTAAAAAAAGCGACAAAATTTATTTCTCCGCAAGTGATTAGCGACAAAAGACGGCAAATTATGGATACTTCAGAACTGTGAAAAAATAAAACTTACGAAAGTTGCTTCGCTAACTTCATATGAAGTCAGCGAAACATCAAATATTTAAAAAAAAGAGCGACAAAATTTTTCTCTCCGCAACTATAATTAGCGACAAAAAAGCGGCAAATTATGAATACTTAAGAGCTGTGAAAAAATAGAAATTACGGAAGTTGTTTCGCTTACTTCATGTGAAGTTAGCGAAACATCACATATTTTTTTAAAAAAAGAGCGACAAATTTTTTTCTCCCCAACTATTTAGCGACAAAAAGGCGGCAAATTATAGAATAATTTGTTTAAATATTTTCGGGGTTGTCTCGCTAACTTCATATAGGTGATATTTCAGAAAATGTTACAGAAAATGTTTGTAGGCGGCAAACTTTACCGGCACATATACTGCAATAACATGTTTCTGCCGGGTTTTGCGTCAGTCTTCACTCTTCAACAATCAGGTGGGGCTTTATGCGGGAATCCACGAGTATTTGCGAAGTTTCTTTTAAGATTTCACCAAGGATTTCAGGATTTACACTTGGATTTCAAGATTTCAAAGGCATTTCAAGATTTCATGAAGATTTCGAGATTTCACTTAGGATTTCTGGATTTCTTCAGAATTTTAAGATTTCTATTGAGATTTCATAAGGATTTCAAGATTTCTTGTAGGATTCCTCAATTTCTCCTGAGATTTCTGGATTCCATAAGGATTTCATAGGGATTTCAAGATTTCATATTGGATTTCTGAATTTCATCAAAGGTTTCGGAATTTCAGGTTGGATTTCTGGAATTCAACATGGATTTCAAGGATTTCTGATCATGTTGTACACCAGATTTCCGAAGTGAGACACCCCTCGGCAGTTTCACAACCATGTTTGCTCCAAAAATCCGATTGATACTCACATAGGACCTTTCTACTCTCCAAATAATCCACTATCTGCTCATATACAGCCTTTTCCAATACTTTCGCTGTAGCATTAATCATGTTTATTGGTCTCAATTGAATAGCTTAGTTTGTATTTGGCACTTTTGGTACAGGTATAATGGTAGATAATTTTAATTCAGCTGGTATTTCACCTCTCTCTAAAGAACTGTTGATAATGTTTAACAATGGATTACAAATGGCGCTGTTACGACGTTAATGATTTGTAATAAAGATTTCACTTAGAGAATGCTTGTTATCAATGATACGAGAAAATATATAAAATTGGTCAAATCGGTCAAACTCACCTAGCATTTTACTCAAGTCTGCGTTATGGAGATCAGGATTTTCATCAGCCAATTTTTTTCTTTCCACCTTGGCCCACACCATGAAGGCATTCATGGGTCGTCGTATCCTAGCTTCTTTCGTCACTTTCTGTCCCTGTCCGCCCATTTTTGGTACAAAACTAGTTCTCTGAGCGTACACGGGAATCGTTTCTGAGTAACTTTGACGGATGTAGTCGTTCGCACTGAATCTGTTACCTTCGTAGTGTCTGTAGTCGTACACCGCCTCGGACATCGACCACATGTCCTGCTGGGTTTTCTGCAGGACCTGGGGAATCACCTGTGAGGCCGGGAGCATCTCCTCCTGGTACTCGTACCGGTACTGGGGCGGCAGTAGGGGTGAGGGTGTGTTCGAGGGGGAGAGGCAAGTGGCGTAGTGGTTGCTTGGCACTGGCGATGAGGTGGCATCTTCCATGATACTGAAACAAAAAGTCATTTGAAAGATTGCACTGAGTGAAGTATAAACACATCGATAACCGATATTGAAATGGGGCTCAAAGAAAAATAGTAGTAGTGGTTTATTATCCCAAGAAACAGTTTTGAAATTATTAAAATTGTTAAAATGGTTCAAATTGTTAAAACTGTTAAAATTGTTGAAATTGTTAAAATCGTTAAAATCGTTAAAATCTTTAAAATCGTTAAAATCGTTAAAATCGTTAAAATCGTTAAAATCGTTAAAATAGTTAAAATCGAATGGTTAAAAAGGTTAAAATGGTTGAAATCATTAAAATAGTTGAATTTGTTCAAATTGTTACCTATATCTGTGAACAGGCTGCACCCTTACTAGCAAACCCTCAGAAGTCAGAGACTTATGCGAGCTGGGGAAGACATAGCCCTTAGCTTTCAACGTGTGCATGTTTTTTATAATAGCAGAACTCCGATGGTTTTAGAGATACCATTCAGATCGACTAGCTGTAAAAACAAACAGTGTCTCAAAAACTTCTCGTTTGAAACATGGTGTTCCACAAGGGTCAGTCCTTGGACCTTTCCTATTTCTACTCTATGTGAATGATATGGCTTTTCTTGACATCAGAGGTAAAATTACGATATTTGCTGATGACACCACTATCTTCTGGCAAGATAAGGAGGAAACTTTATTATCACTCTAACATAAATCAGTATATTAGAGTCATAAAAAATTGGTGTGACGTATTAGCATATCCCCAGATAAATAAAAAAATAATATAAAATTGAGAGGATAAGACTATTGTAAATATTTTTCAGGTATTTTAAAGGAACAAATTTCCTAATTTGAGACAAAACACCAATGACTAGAATACTTTTTTCTCTCAATTAATCGATATGATTATTCCAAACCAGTTTTCCTTTACATCAATAATTAGAACTAAAGTTATAAGTACTGAATTTGTTTTATTTTCTAGAACCAAAACCTAACCTAACCTAACCTAACCTAGCCTAACCTAACCTAACCTAACCTAACCTAACCTAACCGAACCTAACCTAACCTAATCTAACATAACCTAACCTAACTTAACCTAACCTAACTTAACCTAACGTAGTAATATAAGGGATTGATGAAATTGTTTTCTTTATCTTTAGAAACACATGCATGTTGAAATCTTGTTAAGATCACTTTTACCATATTTTCACGAATTTCGTTGGTGTTATTGGCAGAATATATCAACTTCCGTAGTATCATTGAAAAATAGTTTTATGTTTTCTTTCAGTTCGAAATTTGTAATAGAGTTGATCTAAATGAAAAATAAAACAGTACGTAAAATTGATCCTTGTGGTACCCCACATTTGATATTCATCAAGGAACTGCCAACACTATTAGCTAATAATACATACTGCTTTCTATTCTTCAGGTAACCATTCGTGGATTTTCCCTTCGTTCGGTTCAATCTTTCTAATAAAATTTTGTGGTCAACCATATCAAATGCCTTGCACAAATCAAGAGAGAAAATACCTACCAGATTTCTTCTTGACTATGATTTACTACATTTTTTTTCAAAAATTTCCGAATACACTGGTGATACTGAAATAGGATGTTAAGTATGTGTCATCTTTTCTATTACGTGTGAATATTTGTAAAACGTTTGCAATCTCTATTTTCTATTTTTTACCTACATTTTATAATCACTTGAAAAATTATTGACTAAACACAGTGTAGAGCTGTTGTTTCTTTCTCTAGTAGGGAACTCGTCATTATATATTGAAAAACTATGGTGCCAAATTGAAACAGAAGATTCCTCTTGAAAAATAAATAGGACTTTCCTAATATTTCTCTTCTCAAATGTCGTCCGTTGTAGAGATACAGGGTGTTGAATATGAAAAAATAAAAGTGATTTTTATTCATAACTTCCACAGTTCTAAAAGTTTCTGAAAAAAAATTTTAATAATATTTGTGTTCAATAGGTGCTTCATTTCGAAAAAGAAAACACATTTTCAGTTGTTACCAGTGGCGTACTAGAAGGGCATCATGGTCCCTTTTCTCTCCTATTTTTTACACCACTGGTGATATCAGTAAAATTAATAAGTTTTTGCATTCCCCTTTCAATTTTGAGTAAAAAATGTATACTTGTTTCATTTCAGAAAAATCAACCGTTTTCAAGATAATTGCGCTTTTATGAATACAAACATAACTAGTAATGAAAAAAATGTTCGACTATTTCAAATTCAATATCTTTTTGATTAAATATTCCTACACCAACATCACTACTTGAATATGAAGCGTTGAAACTTTTGTAATTACAGTATTGTGAGTACATTATTTCGGACTTCCATCATCCTATAATTTGTACTATCACAAAATTTCAACTGCTTCTATCCGCAGTCGTCTTTTAGTGAATATCGACCATTATAGTATTGCTCTTCATCTTTTATCCTGGTTTCAATTATCACTCCATTTTGTTTCTCATTGATCTTGAATTGATGTAAATTAATATTTTTCAATAATTTCTGTTAGTGCACCTGAATCTAGTATTGTATTTGGTTTTTATAATTTAATAATATCTTTATGAATATTCATTGTCAATATTTTGAATATTTTGATTGGAATATGCATTTTTTAATCAATTTGGACTGAAAGGATAGCATTTCATCAGAAGAATTATAATTCTGTAATTCTTTAGGATCATCAGAGTCAGGGGCGTAGCTAACACCCGCGCAACTCACGCGGCGCGGGGGGCGCAAGCTTGACAGGGGCGCAAGGAAACCAGAAATTTGTATACAATCATCGATCAGTTTATAAATTTGAGTTTATCAAGAATTTATGGGTTAGGGGGTAGGGGCGCAAGCAGATTCCTGCGGGAGGGCTCACTGACAGTTAGCTACGCCACTGATCAGAGTTAGCTCTTCAGCACCTTTTCTTACTATTAGTATGAATCAAAAACACATAAACCTATGAAATGCAAGAAACACTATGCATTTTCGACGTACTTAAAAGCTATCCCCTTCTCACAATCACTTGATGCCTAGATTTTCTACCCACATTGATTCTTCGTCGATGTTAATATTGTGGTATACCAACTGTATATGTAGAAATATATGACTTGCTAATACTTAATGCTCACCTCTCATGGATTTCGCTATTGTTCACTTGATACCGGGTATCATTTACAGTTTATAAATATCAACATGAATGAGTTGTTTACGAGAACAAGTTGAAATAATTACAGAAAGCCTAAAAACTCAGTCGTTATCAGCTCGTAATCGTTTACCTGATAAACACGTGCGTTGACTGATATATGAAAGACGATAATGTATGTGATTTGAAAGTTGATTGAGTTTATTAGACGCAAGTATAATTTTAGTTTTGCAATTTCAAAGAAAGCAGGTGTTGACGGGATTTGTTTGAACCGTTGTTTCAACAAATTATAGTGAAGCTTGCCGTAGCACTGCATCAAATCTATGTATTTTTACACAATATGTTTCCGATAAACTGGACCAACGTGGGCAAAGTGGAAGTAGTGTATACAGGCAATTGATCGGATTTCAAATCACCAATTACTTATGAAATTATCCATTTAGAGGAGTCTCCAATATCTCCTGAAATTATATCTTAGTAAGATGAAATTATTTGTATATTATAAAGGAATTGAATCGTTTACAATCAATGCTACTTCTGGAGTTCCTCAAGGTTCAAAGTTAGGTCCACTACTTGTCCTTTTACTTATTAATGACATTTCCAATAGTATCAAGTCCAAGGAACTACTTTTTGCTGATGATATGAAGATTTTCGGAGAGATTGAGGATCACTCTGATTGTATCTTATTCAGAGATCTTTCAAGAAGTGACAAGAAGTGCTTCGACCACTAAGAACTGAGCACTCTTGAAAAGGGATCGGCAATATCGAGCATTTAGCACTATTATTTATAAAATTCTCGCGATTACTAAGCATTCTCAAAAAGTAATTCTAGTTCGTAAGCACTAAGCACTTCTCAGACTGTTGGATCCTATTTTTTTCAGCAACATTCATATTACTTTTCCAGAAATTAAACTTTTTTCCATATACTTTTAGAATTCGAAATCGATTTCGAGTCTGTTGAGAATTTCATAGGCTTTTTACGGATTCTCTGCAATTTAATATCGAATATTGAATTTCTTGACTTTGATCGTCTGTGAATATTTCAAAAATCCTCGTTAATTTCACTTGAGTGGAGACAAAAATTGTTTCTCAATCCAAAAAGTACATACATAGTTTCCCCAGTTCACTCGAAAAAATTTTGTTTTTGTGGATAGGTGCTTTAAAAAAAAACAATCCGAAATTTTTTCAATTTCTCATCGAATTTAATTTTTGATATTTTATTCAGAATCTGTTTATCGAGATTCATTTGAAGGGGATTTGCGATTTTTTGAAAAATGAAGATTAAACATTTTAGAAAATTCGATCGTGCAAGGGAAGTTTTGACGTTTCTTTCTTTTTTTATGCTAAACCTTTATCCGAGTATAATATACAAATCACATATTTTATCATATATTTTCAACATAAAATTTTGCGTCCATAGTGCGAATTTCAAGTGGATCTGCAGATTTTGTATTTTTCATGAACTTTAGGGGTCTTTCTTTCATTAGGACTTTTTTCGGGTAATTTTTCTTTTCCACGATTACCTTGGTATTCACTGAGTTTACTTATTCCATCATTCCAAATCGACTGCCGTTCGCAGAATTGCTCTATTTTCAAAATTGCTCTAGTTGAAAAATTCATCTGAAGTAAGGAAGGGTCATTTCCCTCCAAACCATTTTTTAAATATTTTTCCAATAATTTTATCAAAAATATTCAACCTTTTTTGAATATGTACACCAAATTTGAAGTCGATTCCAAGTCAACTGAAGATTTCGTAGGCTTTTAAACGAACATCTGCAATATGGAATTGAAAATAACTGTTTTTTCGTTAGTTCCTTTTTTATGGTAAAGTATATATCTAAGCATCAACAAATCATATATTTTTGGAATCAGCATGGAATTTTGCGTATATAGTGCAAATTTCAAGTGGATGAGATGATTTTGTATTTTTCATGAATTTTAGGGGTCTACCCCTTACGACTTTTTTTGGGTGATTACCATTGTTTTTCGATCAACTTTAAATTCACAGAGTATACTAATTTCATCATTTCAAATCGACTCCTGTTCGCAGAATTGCTCTATTTTTAAAATTGCTCTAGTTGAAAAATTCATCTGAAGTAAGGAAGGGTCATTTCCCTCCAAACCATTTTTTAAATATTTTTCCAATAATTTTGTCAAAAACTCAACCTTTTTTGAATATGCACACCAAATTTGAAGTCGATTCCAAGTCAACTGAAGATTTCGTAGGCTTTTTAACGAACATCTGCAATATGGAGTTGAAAATAACCGTTTTTTCGTTAGTTCCTCTTTTATGTTAAAGTATCTAAGCATCAACAAATCACGTATTTTCGGAATCAGCATGGAATTTTGCGTATATAGTGCGAATTTCAAGTGGATCTGATGATTTTGTATTTTTCATGAATTTTAGGGGTCCACCCCTTACGACTTTTTCTGAGTGATTACTATTGTTCTCGATCAACTTGAAATTCACAGAGTATACTAATTACATCATTTCAAATCGACTGCCGTTCGCAGAATTGCTCTATTTTCAAAATTGCTCGAGTTGAAAAATTCATCTGAAGTAAGGAGGGGTCATTTCCATCCGAAACATTTTTTTAATATTTTTTTCAATAATTTTGTCAAAAACTCAACCTTTTTTGAATATGCACACCAAATTTGAAGTCGATTCCAAGTCAACTGAAGATTTCGTAGGCTTTTTAACGAACATCTGCAATATGGAGTTGAAAATAACCGTTTTTTCGTTAGTTCCTCTTTTATGTTAAAGTATCTAAGCATCAACAAATCACGTATGGAATTTTGCGTATATAGTGCGAATTTCAAGTGGATCTGATGATTTTGTATTTTTCATGAACTTTAGGGGTCTTTCTTTCATTAGGACTTTTTTCGGGTAATTTTTCTTTTCCACGATTACCTTGGTATTCACTGAGTTTACTTATTCCATCATTCCAAATCGACTGCCGTTCGCAGAATTGCTCTATTTTCAAAATTGCTCTAGTTGAAAAATTCATCTGAAGTAAGGAAGGGTCATTTCCCTCCAAACCATTTTTTAAATATTTTTCCAATAATTTTATCAAAAATATTCAACCTTTTTTGAATATGTACACCAAATTTGAAGTCGATTCCAAGTCAACTGAAGATTTCGTAGGCTTTTTAACGAACATCTGCAATATGGAGTTGAAAATAACCGTTTTTTCGATAGTCCCTTTTTTATGTTAATGTATCTAAGCATTAACAAATCCTATATTTTCGGAATCAGCATGGAATTTTGCGTATATAGTGCGAATTTCAAGTGGATCTGATGATTTTGTATTTTTCATGAATTTTAGGGGTCCACCCTTTACGACTTTTTCTGAGTGATTACTATTTTTCTTCGATCAACTTGAAATTCACAGAGTATACTAATTACATCATTTCAAATCGACTGCCGTTCGCAGAATTGCTCTATTTTCAAAATTGCTCGAGTTGAAAAATTCATCTGAAGTAAGGAGGGGTCATTTCCCTCCGAAACATTTTTTAAATATTTTTTTCAATAATTTTGTCAAAAACTCAACCTTTTTTGAATATGCACACCAAATTTGAAGTCGATTCCAAGTCAACTGAAGATTTCGTAGGCTTTTAAACGAACATCTGCAATATGGAATTGAAAATAACTGTTTTTTCGTTAGTTCCTTTTTTATGGTAAAGTATATATCTAAGCATCAACAAATCATATATTTTTGGAATCAGCATGGAATTTTGCGTATATAGTGCAAATTTCAAGTGGATGAGATGATTTTGTATTTTTCATGAATTTTAGGGGTCTACCCCTTACGACTCTTTCTGAGTGATGACTATTGTTCTTCGATCAACTCAAAATTCATAGAGTTTACTAATTTTATCATTCCAAATCGACTGCCGTTCGCAAAATTGATCTATCTTTAACCGTTCCAGAGTTAAAGAGTTCATCTGTAGTTGAGGGGGATAATTCCACGCAAACATTTTTTTTTCATAATTTTTCCATTGATTTTCATAAAATTCATTCATTTCTGAATATACTCACCGAATTTGAAATGAATTCCTAGTTAACTATGATTTAGCTCCTCAAGATTATTTGAGGGACATTGCAAACAATGAAATATAATATTTTTCGGAAATTTGCTATCGATTAGTATTAGATACTTGATTTTTATTGCTTGTTAATATTTCACTTGAGCTGATGAAAACTTCATTATGGATTTGAAAAGGTACATGTTTTTCAATTCAAACGCCAGTTTACTTGTAGAAAAAATGTTGAGTCTGTGGATTTTTGCATTTTTTCGAAGGAAAATCTTTCGAAATTTTGTCAATTCGTCATCGAAATAAATTTTTGTGATTTTATTTGGAGTATCGAGATTTAGTGGCATTTGCGATTTTTTGAAAAATGAAAAATTAAATAAAAAAAAATAATGGAGCGAAGAAACTTTGGACGTTTTTATGCTAAACCCTGTATTCGAGCATATACAAATCATATATGTTCGGAATCACCTTACAGGTTTGCGTCCATAGTGCGAACTTCAAGTAAATCTGTTGATCATAATTTTTAGTATTTAATAGATGGAGTTTTACAACGCATATACTGCTATATAGACAGGGCCTGACTGGTTCTTCCTTATGGAAAAAATACTCCCTCATAAACAGTCATAGAGTGTACCCAAAGGCATGGCCAGTGCGGGTAGAGGACAGCTATTACTATTATTTACCGTGGTGCCCGTGGCGATTTACTTATTTTTCAAGGTACACGAATGTGCTTCCCTGAGGCCACCTAAACAATATACTGTGTCCATCAATAGGTCTCTAACACGCTGAATTGAACTGCAGGCTGTCACTAGTTTGTATCACCATAAGGCCTTGATCAGTTGCTATGAATAAATGTATACATTTCGTTCAATCAATGTCTACTACGCCATTCAAAATTGCCGGCACTCCCTCTATGAGTGAGAGATACTTGAGGTGACACCTCGTCTTTGTCCTGGCACTTTAATCCAGTGAGATTTCATTTCAACGACTCTACTTTTGAGTGGGCTTTGGAGAGCCCACAGAAGGGTTCTGGGCCGGGATGTGCATGGTGTCTGTGCTCCTTCTTTGGCAAGGAAGTCTGCTTCATCATTGCCTTTGATATCCCTGTGACCTGGCACCCACATCAGGGTTATGTGATTGTTTGCTGCCAGTTGTCTCGGAGGTTGTTTACAGTACCAAGCCAGCTTGGACTTACAGGTGTGTGACTTCAGAGCTTAATAGATGTCTGCCCGTAAGTATTACTGGGGACAAATCTCTATAGCATGTACTTACTTCTTCTTGATAGATGGTTGAAGTGCTACCAAGAGGTTTTGAGAGCCTGTAACGCCCACTCCATTCGTCCATCTTGGATCCATCTGTCTAACTGTTTACCACACTGAGGCATCCATTGAGGACCGTTATCTATGTGAATCTGGTGGAATTCGCTTCTGATGTAACAGTCTATTATATTTTCTCCATTGCGCTTTTAGGAGAAAGGAGGTGAGACTGAGGGGGTGGTTAGACTTTGGTTCGTCCATTGGGCGTCTTTCAGTCTTGCCTCTCTTCAGATCTGCAGTATATCAGGAAGGGCTCCATCATTCCAAGACCTGCAGTAAGGCTGGAAATATGCCATGCTTTCCTGGCGATCGGTATGATATCTGTCGGTTTCCTGCTTTTTTTGTTTATTACAGTACCGTATAGTCTGAAGGTGCAATGGCGGAAGATTTAGCTTTAGCTCCTGTGGTTCACAAACAAGCTAGCCACTGTACTTTCTACAGCTTGACTTGTGCTGAAATTCGTTGCCACCATACCAGTGAGACTTAGAAGTCCATCCATAGGTTTGATGATCGTTTGGTATGACCAATAATTCATTTTTGGTTTCAGACCCCATGTCTTACCGAAGACTTTGGCATATTAGCTGGGTCCCATTCAAGGTTGGAGCTTTGGTGAGTGGGACCAGTACTGTTTTGCTAAGATTGACATTGAGTTCCTCCTTTGCGTCCCTAATGGTGACGATCAGGTCATTGGCGTAACCTTGAGTCATGAACCCAAAATTCTGTAGCTTTACTAGAAGGTCATCGACAACCAGTGACTCTAGTAAAGGCTCCTCCTTGTGGGCAAGCTTTTTCCGCTATCATCGTGACTGTGGAGGTAATATTGATTTCTTGTGTGGTTGTTAATTGTCATTTTCTTCAGATTCCTGGTTGTCGTCTTCGCGTTGGTGAAGGTCCTCTACTGATTCTTCCTACAATTTCTGTGGTTCTGGGAAAATGGGAATAGACCCCTCTTATTTGTTTTCCTTTTCCTGTTTGATCTGCCTTCTCGTAGTGGTTTTTCCTCCCCATCTTTCTTTTCGAAGATGGTTTGGTGATTTGCTTATATCTGGGGTTCTTGAGATTGCTCTCTGTGTTTTATCTTTTTTTTCCTTAATTCGTGTATAAGACTGCTTTCTGTATCGAAAATTTCGCTGTCCTGTGAGTCAGTTTTAGTTCTGTCTCTTTGTAAATATTATTCAAAATACCTTGTGGGTGGAAAAGTTACTTCTCACAAGAGTGGTTCTCTCTACATATTCCCAGTATGAGGCAAATAACTCTCTTCCTTGCTAATACCATGACGGGCATTGAACTAGGTCGGAAAATGTAAAAAAAAACATAAAATATGAGCTAATATTATAAAACAAGAGATTGTGATGTTGTCCAACATCGAAACATGTCTGCAGGTTTGTTATCTCAGTCAAATGAAGGACAATTTCTGGGTTATTTTGGAGGAACGTTGCATATGTATTAATGTCGTACTTTCCACTCGGTGGGAAGATGTGGGGAGATGGATGTTTTGACATCGACCGTCGAAATCATTCGCGTCAGGATTTTTTCACGACAGAACGCACGAAAAACAAATAAAATTAATTGAACGTCAAAATATTTTGAAATAAGTGATTACATCTACCTATTAGATAAATACTATCAACACATTTAGTTGACGGCGATAATATAAAATTATTTTCGAATAGATATCAAGAAATATTCGATAAGTTTATCCGTGAGTGCATATTTACATGGTGATTGATGCTTTTCTGAAGTATGAAGTAGACCCCTCCCTTCCAGTGACTGGTGAAGTAGACCATGTTGCTCATTGAGGTTTTTTCTCTAGTTTACAGCGTCTAAATATTCAAAAAAATCGCATCCAAATCTTGTATCGTTGATTTTCATGATGCTGTTTGGTGTGAATGTTGAAGAAACAATTGTATTTTGGAATCTCAACATTCACAAGAGCTTTCGTATTTTATTCAGGAAAAGAACATTTTTTGTTTAAGTGGTATAATGCCTGATGAACAAACTCGCTCCAATTTTGGGAAAGCCTCAGAAAGATAAGCACAAAATCAACTTTTCCTACCTGGGATTGACATAGAGAATTCAGAATCTTACAATATTGATTAATTGTTGAGCAATGTATTTTCGTTGTTCCAAAAGCCACGGACTCTCGGATCATTAGACACTCCAATTTTTTTATAACAAAATTAAGGTCAGCATAACTCACGAAGAATTCGATATCGATTGCTGTTATGCAGAGCCGTAAAAAATGGGACCAGAAACAGAAATACAGGTCGGTCTGACGAAAGTCAAGGATGACTCATGATTTTCTCTATCCACCGTTCACCTTGAATAATCAAATGATCTGAGAACAATTAAGTCATAGGTTTCAAAATATATGGCGTTGAGGATACATATTTATTAATTAAAATAAAATCGTGTAAAAAGATGCATTACTAAGCTGGCCTAGCACCTGATAATAAGGAAAAGGATATACGTATTGATCTTATCTTTATTAATTTATTCTAGAAGTGAAGGTTACCGAGAATTCTGAACTGTTCGCAGAGTATCTCGAGTATGCAAGATAAAATTCGCGAGATCCACTGGGGAATTAATTAAAGAAGTTTCATGGTTATTCAGAACTGTAACAAAAAATTTAATGGATTAGTGGGTCCGAGTTGCATCAATCGGACCCTGTCTGTATTCAGAGAGTTATGATTTCGTGAAGGTTCTTTGTGAATATTATATACCAAGTATGTGTACGAACATATATTTCGACTATAGAGTCTTATTGTGGACTTCTTGAATTCTTGTAAGGTTTCCTTGGCATAGACCTATTATTATTGTTATTGGAAATTGCAAAAATAGGTCAAAGAGCAGATACAAGGGACATTAACACTCGATATAACTTCCATTCTTGATAAAAGCAGTCTACTCAATGCAAGTTACCTCCAAACTTGTTTGGAACTGCATTGATACCCTAAACTGAGCAGTCATCAGAACAGACTGACCCTATTCTGGGAACCAGCACACACAGGTTATAGAGACAATTGAGAAGGGACAAGAACCGTTCAAAGTTCTCTATCTAGACTCCATAGGCTTATTTTTAGAACTTCCATGTATCTGGATTTTTCTTTTCCCAGCGTTAGAAATCTTTTTCTAGATAAGCCCTCGCGCAGTGGCATTGTATAGCATTTTTCTTGCCAGATCAATTGTACTGATATTTTTGTTGAGCCTACTGCCTATCTGTCCTCACACCCTTTTGTCGTCACTTTGGAGATTTTCTGAAGATATTTCCTGAAGTTCATTCTTTAAACGAATTGCAAAGCTTTGGAACTGGTTATCAAGTTGCCAAGTTACCAAGTTGCCAAGTTGCTGAATTGCCAAGTTTCTCATAGAATCCAAAAGATTTAAAAAATCAAACTAGTGATAGCCTGTATCGATTCCTAGTTTTATGTCAATACAATACAACTCCAAAAACACAGAATTAGAATCAGCATCCCCAAAAACCCCCCAATCCATATTTTCGAAATCTCAAGAGCTGATTTGAGGAGAAAAAGAAAATAAATTCACTTTCTTCGTCAATGCACCCGAATATCTGTTATTAGCGATTTTCTTGAGATTTTGGTGGTGATTTTATGTTAGAAAAATGAAGCATTTGGCATAGTGATCATATTCATTCACCATTGGCGTGCGAAGTTGGGGAGAGAAAAAAGGCATTTTTTGAGAAATGAATATTAATGCTTATTTAAGACAACTTTTCTTATCAGATTCGGAATCAGCATCCCCAAAAACTCTTTAATTCATATTTTCAACATCTCAAGAGCTGATTTGAACAAAAAAAAAGTTTAAGTCTTTTTTTTAATAAGTTCTTTATTTGTAACAGTGGTAACAAAATTACGAATTACTTTATTTTAGATTCTAGTGTTTTAAACATAACTACCTTCTGAAACAATACACTTTTCAACAATTCTTCTCAAACGTACATTCACTTTTCTTAAAATTAGGGGAGTTATTTCCTGACACGCTTGCCTAATTGCAAAGCAAAGTTCCTCTTTATTACGCGGCCGACTAGCATACACTTTATTCTTCAAATGCCCCCACAGAAAAAAGTCACAAGGGGTAATATCTGGCGATCTAGGGGGCCATGGTTCCAAAGGAGAATTTCTACCTATCCACTTCATAGGGAAAATTGCATTTAAAAAGTTCCGAACTATCCCAGAATTGTGTGCGGGGGCCTCATCTAATTGAAAGATTAAGTTTTGTCTTTGTGCTAATGGCAATTTCATGAGAAAATTATAGAGACCATTTTGTAAAAAATTTTGAAAATTTTGTCTGGTCAGGTTATCCAGGAAATAAGGGCCAACAATCCGTTCGTTGAATATGCCACACCACACGTTAACTTTTTCACTGTATTGGTTTTTACAATGAATTACCCAATTCGGATTTTCAGCTGCCCAAAACCTAAAATTTTGACTAGACACCACACCGTTTGTTGTAAACGTTGCCTCGTCAGTAAACATCATGTTCTTCAGAAAAAGTCTGTCGTTAAGATAGTTACCCTGCAACCATAAGCTAAATTCAAACCGTCGTTCAAAATCACCATTTAACAGAGTATGTAGAAATTTTGGTTTAAATGCCCTAATCCTGTTGCGTTTCAAACATCTCCATACTTTGTTTTTCGTTAAATTCATTGTCCTCGCAACTGCCCTTACAGTACCATTTGGGTTGTTTCGAAATTCTGCTAAGATACGTTCGTCGTCTGGATAGTGTCTTTGATTTAAATTGTACCTCCCTGGTCTTATTTTGAAAACCGCTCCAGTCCTTGCGAACAATCTGTTGATTTTGGCAACGGTATCGTGAGAAATTGGTTCTCGATCATGATGCCTTCCATTGAATATTCCAGCAACTTGACGCGTAGATCTTACATTATTACCAAATAAGCGGATAATCTCTACTTTTTCTCCAATTGTAAGAACTACTCTTCGGTTGTGTGCCATCTTATTAACAGTTAAGTAACACTGCTTGACTTATTGACATTTCGTACTGATTACCGATGTCAAACAAAAACTTTTGTTTCAAAGCACTCTTTCATTAATTTGCATGAAAACTCAAATCGGCAAGCCAACGGTAACAAAGTGTGCGTATCTTCGGAAATACCTAAATTGTAGTATAAGGGCAGTTGCAAACGATACAGAATATAAGGAAACGAAGGTGTTTGAAATTTAATATAGGATTAGGGCATTTGAAATAAAAAGTTAGAAATAAACAATCTATTGAAAAAAAGTGAATTTAATTTTGTTTTCTAATCAAATCAGCTCTCGAGATTTCGGAAATATGAATTGAGGGGTTTTTGCGGTCGCTGATTCCAAATCTGATAAAAAAAAATTGTCTAAAATGAGCCCCTTATATCCTTGGAGAAGAAGTGGAGATTATCCGATTATTTGGTAATAATGAAAGATCTACGCGTCAGGTTGCTGGAATATTCAATGGAAGGCATCATGATCGAGAACCAATTTCTCACGCCAAAATCAACAGATTGTTCGCAAAGACTAGAGCGGGTTTCAAGACAAGACCAGGGAGGTACAATTTAAATCAAAGACACTATCCGGACGACGAACATTTCGAATTTCGAAACAACCCAATTGGTACTGTAAGGGCAGTTGCGAGGACAATGAATTCAACGAAAAACAAAGTATAGAGATGTTACAACGCAACAGGATTAGGGCATTTAAACCAAAATTTCCACATACCGTGTTAAATGGTTATTTTGAAAGACGGTTTGAATTTTGCTTACAAGGACTTATTGAAAAAAGAGCTGAATAATTTTTTATTCAAATCAGCTCTTGAGATGTTGAAAATATGAATTAAAGGGTTTTTGGGGATGCTGATTCCGAAACGAAAAAGGTGAATTTATTTTTTTTTCTCCTCAAATCAGCTCTTGAGATTTCGAAAATATGGATTGGGGGGTTTTTGGGGATGCTGATTCTAATTCTGATAAAAAAAGTTATCTAAAATGAGCCCTAATATCCTTTTCCCCAAAAACGGCTTTTTTTTACCCCCCCACACCGCACGCCTATGGTCGATAAAAATGTTCACTATGCCAAAATACTTCATTTACCTAAAATATAATCACCACCAAAATTTCAAGAAAATCGCATTATTAATAACTGAGATATTAGGGTGTATTCATGAAAAGCGGGACACACTGTATATTGATATCTTACGAAAAGGAAAACGAATTACTTCAAAATCACGTAAATAAAACCCTTGATAAAAATCATAAAAGATAAATATCACTCTAAACAGTGTAGAGCTATAGAGGCAAGCTAGACATGCAGCAGAGTCTTTGGTGGAACATGGGGTCTGAACAAAAAATTATCCACTGATCATAGGAAACGATCATCAAACTCATGGTCACCTATGCTTCGCTCATATGGTAGCCAAAGATGAAACAAACTATGGCACAAGTGAGCAAAACTAGTCTAAAGACAATCACGGGATTTCTTACGAGGCACTGCAGACTCAAAGAACACCTAAGGAAGCTAGGCTTAGAGGAGGAAAGCACCTGCAGATTCTGTGGGGAACATCCAATAACACCACACCATATATTGATGGAGTGTTATGCTGTACATCACAAAAGATTGAATATACTGGGATCACACCAGCTGACTGTGGGAGAAATACCACGAATAGACCCCCTCAAAATCCTTGAATTCATCAAGGAATTGTGGCTCGAGTGGCTGCTGTAAACAAGAACACCTTGAAATAGCAGAAGAAGATGGGGCACAATAGACCTAACTACAGAGATGTTTCACGCTAGAAGTAGTCAATGATAATTAGCAATATTAAAAAAAAATCATATTATCATTATGACCATTTCGTTTTCACTCAATAGATTGAAATATAGCCGATGAAATTAAAAGAGATCATAAATGCACTCGTATCGATTGCATTTCTCTGAACCCATTTGTTCATGTAATGATGAATTCCGTGTAAATCAGTAACATCATAAGTGAAATGTAAACCAGACAATCAGCAGGTATAGATAAGATCCAAGCAGACACAATGAAAACAATTTTAACATTCATTCGGGGTCTGCGACATTTATAGTGAATGTATTCATTGTTAGCACTTGGCCCGATATATTCAAAGCTTTGGTCCTACCAGTAACCAAAAAAGTATTGTGAGATATAAAACAATCACAGGTCAATATCACATTTTAATAAAAAATTGTAGAATATTTTTGAACTCATATTTATGTTTTTCGACGAAACTATAGTATTGAAAATTTGTGAAAGGCTGGAATATTTTTAATCTATTGTTATTTCATGAAATTATGGCATTTTGCAAGGTACATTCAATTTCAATAATATTTGATTATTTTTCATGACGAAATACCAAAACTGATGATAGGTAGTAACCCTAGAACTGATATGTTTCTTGCTATATGTTACAGAGATCACGTGTGAAGTTATTTTTGTTGAATCTTCAGAAGACTATCGGCAGAGGTAAATTAATGGAGATAGGAGGCAGTAGCCTTTATGGTATCAGTAGGTACTCCAAATTACAATAATTCAACGATTTTGTATCAAATTACATAAAAAAATATTTAAGCTCCCATTCAAAGTTTTTCAGAAATCCATTACGGAAAGGAACATACTCATTGAAAGCAAAAAAGACTTCTATGCTTGCAGCAGCATTGACAACGACATCGAAAAAAAATATAACAACAAACTGAAGGAGAGCAAGACTAAGGATTGAGAATCAAATGTGAGAGCTCAGATAATAAACAGTAACCGTTATGGTAGGAAATTTCCTTTTATTCACGGAAAGAAAGTGAAGAAGGAAAATAAGGAGTAGGAAGAAATGAACAAGTGCAGAGAGAAATGAGAAAACTGGCAGAGAAAATGGTACAATAGGAAGGTCATCATAATGAGAATGTGATGATTCACGAAAACATTTTCCAGCCTCACATGCACTGGAATAAAATTTCTGTGGATGAGTCTTATTTGCATATCTATTTCCAATGAGTTATGATTACTGTACTATTCCGTGGTGTATATTGTGAAGGCATTAAATACAGTGCATGTATGTTATTACCGTAGCAGCGACATATTTATTATATCCCATTTACATATCGTTTATTCTGATGGTAATATCAATAATGCTAATTATTTTAAGTGATGGACCTGCCACACTTGCTTCGGAATTATTGGTTTAACGTATTTTAAAATATTACCAATGACGAATTTAAAAAAAGCTGCCATGCCAAAAATCTCGAAAACCGTCATTATTGTCGAAAAAAGATTTTTTTAAAGTACCTCTTATTCCTCATTTTGTAGAGCTTATAAAATACTATAATGGAGATATGGAATACCGCTTTTCAGGACCCTGTATATGTTAGATTTTTGGTCAAATTTTCTACAGGAACTTGACAGTGATTTATAAATAATGAAACAGGAAACACGTATGTATCGATTTTAAGGTACTGATGCCAACCATCAGCGAAGGATGGCTCAACATACAAGAAAGTCCTAATTGTGGTAGTTGTTTCCAACGAATCCTCGCCTGTATTTCATCGTCCTTGGCTCTCATAATGTAATGTTTATCGAATTGAAATCGTAGTAATCGGGTAATATGTGATAACAACGACACGAATGATAAGGCACCTTATCTCATTTATTGAGGGCTACTGATTGTTGGTGCTAGCTACAAACACAAATAATATAAGCAATGATTATGACACTCACTGAAATATAATTTTTCCTTCAATCGTGAAAAATTAATCGACGTTGTAGGTCATATAGACAACGGTTTTTCCCAATTATCTTAGCATTACAGGAAATAAAATCTGTTGTCTAGATGTATTGGATATACTTTCAAAAATATTCATGGAACAACGCGAGGGAGATTATTACCCGATTATCATAAATTATCTGTGTAGATTTGGGAATATTCCTGCAAAAACACGACAAGGTCTGTCTATTATTGTATTAATTATTATTAAGTTCAGGAAATCTTCATTAGAATACCCAAAACGCCACATTTTTCAAATGACTAGAGAACTAGGAAAGACACGACAGTTATATACATTTTTTGTAACTTCATTTGTTTTCTGAAAGCAGTGCCAAACTTGTTTTTACTTTATTGTACGGAGTTTAGATCTTTTATTGTGTTCTGGCTGTTATTTCTAAATTCATATGTAGTATCTTAATCTGATTCTACTCCCGAGCCCAAATTCATTCTGCTGTATTTTGAGTGCAAAATTTTTTATTTGATGTGATCATTAAATTTTTTGTAAAGGTGTAGGGATTGCTTCGAGTAAAACCTTCTCCATCCTTCGACCAAATCCGCTCTTCGTAGAGGGGAGAATGCTGAATAAGTGCATAAAGACTGGCCCTGCTCTGAGTCACAGCACATCGACGGTTAGCCTGGGGGTGATCCTGAACCTCCCTTCTCTGCATCTGCACATAATATCGGAGGCGCCTGAAGTGCATGTGACAATGGAGGGTCAATAACTTAGGCCAGTCCAACATAATGGAGGTCGTAAGATTCGACGCATCTGAAATTTCATCGGACAAAATTATCTCAAACTACTCCTTTGATGGAACATTCACCACCATCAATCAAGATGGAGAAGTCACATCAAGGGCCCTACCAATGCTGTCAAGGGGGCAAATATGGTACAGAGATGGCTCTAAGAGAAGCAGTGGGTTAGGGGCTGGCATATACGAGCATAACCGAGGCATGACATCAGTCTAAGTCTCGGTACTCAAGCCTCCGTATTCCAAGCGGTGGTAACAGCTATTTTCGTCCGCACAAGATAGATTCTAAAGGGATGTCCCAGACACCAACCCATAGTCAATCTCTCAAATAGCCAGGGGCAATAAAGGCTCTGTTATCATGCCGATTTACTTCTAAATTAGTTTGGGAGACTCACAAAACTGCATCAACCTAGAATTACAGAACAGAGTAAAACTTATCTGGACACCAGGTCATATGGGCATTCAGAGTAATGGGAACGCAGATGCCCTAGCAAGAGCGGAGGCAGCAACAACTCTCATTGGACCAGAACTAGTATGTGGAATTTCATTTGGGTATATTAAGCAGGATACGAAGGAATGGGTCATGAACCATCATCAATCTTCCTGCGAAGACGCTACAGGCAATAGGTACTTCCAGATGACCGGCTATCAAGGCATTTTCTCTAACTGCTTCGAAACTTTCCCAGGAAGGTGGTAGGACTAATAACAAGACACTGCCACCTAAGAAAAAACTTGCACATGTTATAGATACACTAAGATTCCACACTATGCAGGTCCTGTGATGGGGAGAACGAAACAGCTTCACACATATTATTTGAATGTGGCCCAGGCTCGTATACGGATAGACATCTTTGGACTCTCTGAAGATATGATCCCACAAAAAATCTCCAGATCCAATTCAGAAGATCCGGAGTACCCACGACATAAACCTGACAGCAGGGAGCAGAAAGGTTCTACGAAGTACTACCTGCATTCCTGCCGATGACCAGCTCTGTCGCCTAATGATGATAATAATAATAATAATAATACTTCCGGAATAACAGAAAGAGACCGGAGGCCATATTATATTATTCACCACCGCAAAATTTCAAGTTTTTATTTTGTATGGACAGATATGTGGAAGGGCGGCCCTGCGACCTATTTCCACTGCGACCTTTGCAGATGTATTATGGTTTTCTTGATCTTTAGATGACTTGCGCGAGCTTCGTCCTATTAAGTATGTTCAAGATCCCTGACAGTGCCTCTTCAACATAGCTTTCTGCCTATGGGTATTCCGTTCTTTTCTGTGAAAACCTTGTCCTTGTTATTCCTTCGCATTCGCATAGGATATGGATGGAGGTTTCTTCTTCTGTTTGGCAAAACCTGCAGGTGGTTACACCTGCAAGACCAATATGTTTTTCATATGCATATTGAGTTTAGAGTCGTATAAGCATGCCTACTATTGCTTTTACGGAACTTCTGTCCTTGCTCAGTAGGTCTGCCATAAGCGTTTGCTGAGAAACGTTTTCGCCTGCCTCTGTCCTGGTGATTGTTCACACTAGCGTCGGGCCTGTTTTTCCACCCGTCAGCTTATTGTCTTTTTGACTTTTGCTTTTGCTATACCGCAGAAGGGTTCCGGGCCGTAAAATGCCATTGACGAGCCTTGTCTGGCCAATTTGTCGGCTATTCTACTCCCTTGGTGTCCCTTGTATCCTGGAACCCATGCCACAGTACTTTTCTTGCGGTTTGCCAGTCCATTCAGGGCACATGAACAGCCACACATAAGTTTGGAGTTCACTTGGGTGGCTTTCAGTGCTTTCTGTGTTGCCTGGTTGTCATAGAATATGACAACGGACTGCCCTTTGCTATCTTGTCCATTCAGTTCTCCTATACAGAAGTGTATTGTTGTTATTTCCGCTTGGAATACTTTGGTGTCTCTTGACAGGCTCATTGGGATCATTATCCTTGGTTTTTACCCTATATACCGGCTTTGGCTCCTTCTTCAGTATTCGAGCCGTCTGTGTACCAGATTGATGCTGCACTGATGGGTGCTCCTCCCTCCCAGTGTTCTCTCTCTAGTATATTGACTCGTATTTTTTATTGTAATGGTATTTGGATACCATGGCGTCGCTGGGCATGCGTGTGGTTGGATCGGCCCTTAGCTCTTCTTCTAGCATTTTTTAATGATTCTTCATATATTCCTAACGAACGCTCGTCGTAAAAAAAACCGTATAAAATTACAAAAAAAATTATACTTTTAACTCTAACTTTCTTGAAAGAATCATCCGTGCATACGATATATTGAGGAATGGTATTTACAAAATATTACTTTCTTCATATCATTCATAATGGACAATACGCAAATACAGAAAACGAACGAAGAGCCCAGGTATATCGAATCCGTTCTCTCTCTTGACTAAACTTTGCATAAAGCCGACAAGCGGAGTCTACGAAAACAGGTAGCAAAATAGAAGACGAAGACAAGAGGTAAGATATGTATTGTAAACAAGGAATTCATAGGATCTCGTTTGTATTTATTAGCATTCCGCCAAAGATTTGTAACCGCTCGAACATGCACACGATGGACGGTGGAGAATTCTGAATATTTCTCGAGCGGTCGCAGTCACAGACGGAGATTGAAGGAAGAATTTTTAAGAAACTCCAATTCAAACTTTCGAATGTGGAAGTATTTCGAGAATTACTTTCACTGCTCGTCTGGCGTGCAAATAATACAAGGCGATCTATCATCAACGTTTGAAAGCCAAAAGGTACGTGTTCGTTGTTCAACGTGTCGCTGGAGAAAATCCACAAAAATGGGGGCCTGCGGGAGTGAATAAATCATATCTGATGACTGCATATAGCACTTGCAGCCTCCTCAACTAACCTAGAATATAACGGCTTTCGAGTAGATACTAGTACTTATAATAATAATGAATGCTTTTTTATTCGATATAACATTACATGAGCTCATCCATGCATGTTCTCAGATCCTTGCGGTACCCGATCAAATAGTGGGATGCATTGAACAGCTGATGCCACTCTGGAGGACTCGCCTCACCATAATACCCGGTCAAGTCAGAGTCCAATCACAGTAGATTTTCTTCAGAAGGGGCGTGATTCGGGGAGACTCCCTTAGCCTCTCTCTTCTCTTCTGGATTTCACTATTGTCATTATCTTGTACTACGGAAAACCCGCGGATACAGCTGCGGCACCCGCAGGAACCAGAGTCATAAGGTCACCCATCTGTTTTACATGGATGACCTCAAATTATATGCCTCTGGGAAAAAGGATTTTCATCAGTCCTTAAGGGTGGTGCAAGAGTACACGCATGCTATCGGAATGGAGTTTGCCGCGGTTCATCTCAAAAGAGGACGATGCGAGGAATACGGAGAAGACATTCATCTCTTAAAAGGAAGCGTCCTACATCAACTGAAGAGACGTATACTTACCCAGGGATAGAACAACGCCACTACCAAGAGGTAACTACTGTTGAAAACTCTCTGCGTGGCAAATATCAGCATGAGCTCCGACAGACTTGGTCATCAGAACTGTTCGCAAGATTGGGGTTGGATAAAGACAGAAACTATGTTTCTGCCAATGAAAACAACAGAAGAATCAGCTCCAGATAATCTGTTAAGATTAGTCTACTGTAATTGCATTTAAGACTGTTCCAACAGATGTGGATGCCGAAAGCTCAGGTTATCATTTCGTCTATCTGCAGACATTGCAAAGGAGATAGTTGTGAAAATTGCCAAAATGTTACGACTGAAGATAATGCTTGTGGAAAATTTGCTGGAGGCCAAAGAAGATTATGAGCCACCATCTATAAAACTTCATCAGAAAAGACTGTAATGTGAAATGAAATTGAAAAAAAAACGCATATAGAGTGTAAATAAGTATTCATAAATAAAGTTAGTTTCATTCAACAGAATTTTGTAAGATGCTTACGCTAATAAACTTTGGGAAAAAATATTTTGTTGACCTATTTTTATTCATAATTTAGAGAATGATAGTGTGAGATTAACATTTAACAATTGTTGATGAATATAAGTCAGATAAAAAGTTACATTACGGATATTTAAACATAGTAGAATGTGGGAAGCTGAAAACACTTGTGTGAATTGAAAGGGGGGAAGTTTTTGTATAAAGTGTATTAATTCCAAGCGCTTTCGACTTTCTTCATCTTCATGAATTTTTATGACTGGTACAGAAAGTTTTACAATAGAAGTCATAGAAACATTTAAGAAAGTATATAAATATCTGAAATTCTAACGAAAAGACATGTTAAGATATTCTTTACAGGCAGAATTTCTCAGAACATGTCTTTACGTTAGAGTTTCAGTTATTTACACATTTTTTAAAATGTTTTTGTCTATTACTTCTATAGTAAAACTTTCTTTTACCTGACATGAAGCACTGGTGATGACGAAAGTTGAAGGCGATTTGCATTAATTGAAATTATACGCTCTATACAAAAACTTGAAAAAAATCTGAAAGTTTATTTTATAAATTAATGCTATGAATTTAATAATTGATTGGGTAATAACTTGAATGTTGGGCTTCGTCGTTTCTTAATTGCTTCTTAAGTTTTAATGAGTTTTAACATAAAAAATCAGGAGAAAATGATGGAGTAAAAAAAAACAGAATTTTTAAAATTCGATAAGAAATATGAGCAAATAAAATATTTTCTCATAAAATAACACATGGTTGTTTTTGTTTTATTGGGTGGAAAAAGGATAAAAAATATATGGAGAGAATTCAATTGTTTATAACAAATTGTTCAATGAATAAATAATAGAATTTAAATAAAAATAATTTTTATTTCAGTTATCAGAGAGCAAGATGAAATATGAGTTTGAAAAAATGGTTCAACATATCCATTTTTAAGCAATCAAAAGAATTATGGAACGAATTTATTTTTTTTTATTTATAATTTGTTTAAAAACGGATCAATAGTAATATTTAAAAATAATCACAGATTAACCATGCTTTTAAATGTTCATCCTGAGTAAATTGTTGATTACAAACGGGAATTATTTCTGAGACCTTTCAAAAATAGGTCAAAAAAAGGAAAAAAAACATCAGATTTGATACTTAACAATTATCGCACTTGCGATGTTCATGTTCGAGTAGGAAAAAAATGTTGAATAACTTTTGAGTAATTGATAGAAAATTGCGATAAAAATTTCTTGATCGCGTGTTTTTTCGGCAGTATATCAGTCCCAATGTACCGGTAACGTTTTTTTTGTAAATTCCTCCTCATTCTGATTTTTTTAAAAGAATTGATGAATGTCAAATATTTCTTGAAATATTTGCAAAAAACCAAACCCAATTTTTTTCAGCTAATCTTTAATAACTCTAGCAATTTTTGCAAGCGGCTCTGGAATTTTTTCAAAAATCAACTGCACGCTATTCCGAATCAATTGACACCTCGTTCATATTTTTCGAAGACGGAAAAAAAAGTTTGATCCAAAAAGCACTTATTGACTAGACTATAAGTACAAATTATGTTGAAATCCCATCGCAAAAACCCGTTAAATCCAGTTGGCATTCTGTCAATCAAATAATTACATAAGAACAAACAGAGATCGGACAAATCCTTGTAAATATAAACCCGTTTGTCATACATCAACGTTTTTAGCGTAACAAGTAGAGACGTATGCACCATTTATTGGTTCGGCTCTGTGGTTTCTGGACAGGCCGGAGGATTTCAAAATTTTCCTGACAACCCACTAATTATATCGAATGAACTGAAGTGAAGAGCAACACTCTGGCTCATCTGCAATTCCTAGTGATTATTATACGTTTGCGAAGTTGGATTGCAACTGGTCACCTCACGATCGTTGCCTTATTTGTTCATTTCGTGATGTTTGTCTGACTTTGATTCCAACATTTCTTGATCTATATACAGGGTACTGCAACAAAGGTGCTGTCTTCCATACCTCCATTATGGTAATAGGTAAATTGATAGATGATTTTATCAGCAAAATGATACTATTTTCCGAGCTCTATAAAATGAAAATGATGCCACTTACACATGGTGTTCAGATTTTCTCTGGGCGGGTCCCAACTATGTTTTTTTCAAATGGTAACCAGTATTTTTCATCAGCTTTTCGGTTCCTACACGAGAAATAATGGTAATTTATGTTAATCGTTTTTACGAAATTGTTGACGGATTTCGAGATTTCTAGCATGACAGCTTTTCTCTTCGATCATTTCCCTCATCTGTCAAAATGTATTTGCTGATAAACCTGCTTCATTCATTTCGCGGATAAACTGCATGGTCCTTCTTGACAGTTGCCTGAATGTATGCAACACATTCCACAAGTCGTGTGAAATATTATGTTCATTAATTTAATAAAAATCTGCAAAATGTCAATGAACGTCTTTATTTACGACAATATTCATATTTGACGACAGCGATCGGGATATATGTTATATTTGCAACACATTTCTCGTAATGAAACATGTTCTAATTCCTTTATTTAATGCATAGTTTTTGTCCAACCCCTCCTTAAAAATATCGCTCCATGTCTATATTCACCCGTTTAGAAGATAAATAAGTTGTGAATTCGACCGCCACCCTGTTGTTATTTTCATTTACCTACAGAATGATTTACGTTGGATGGTTCGTTAGAAGTTTTTTCTATCAGAAAGTAGAGCAACTTTAATTTTTCAAATGGAACACTCTGTATATAATATCATTTTCGGAATCTTCGACAATTGCTCGACAACATTTCTTGATATTACCCTTCACCTATCTATTTCCGTTTTTGAAATGGAAATTAATTTTGATTTTAATTTTTCGGAAACCATGACCTATAAAAGTGTTGATATCTTTGAGTTGAGAAATACTGTGGTATTGAAATTAGGTTTAGATTTTGTTGATACTTGAAGGCTTTTCACACTTCAGCCTAATCTCCGTTACTTCAATACAGGGTGGTAAAAAAATACAGTAATTTTGTTTGTTTGAAAAAGTACCTGAGAACACCCTACATATTATTGAATATTCGGAAAACCGCTAAAATTTGCTTCCTTTCTATTTATATAAGTAGGCTATGATTATTATTTGACAGTGATGTTGTGACATTATGCTAATAATATCGACATTTCGTTACAAATTCAAGCAATGAAGCCTCGAGATCCTCAGAACAGAGGGTTGAATTTTGTTGATACGCATTCAAGGATATCAGTTGTTCGCAAATAAAATTATTCGGACCGAAGAATCGAAACTTTCGAGAGAAAGGATTTTGAATAGAAAAATTTGTCATTATTAGTCTAGTGAAAATCCTCACGTCACATAAGGAGCCAAATTTAAAAAAAAAATCGTTTTGATGTCTTCTACATGTCAATGGACAACAAATAGAGGTACGTGATATACGAGGAGTCATTAACATCCAGAAGCAGAGAGCATCATCGATATTCTGCCACTCAAAAAATATGGGAACTGTAGGTACCAACTGGACGGAGCTCCTG
This sequence comes from Chrysolina americana, assembly GCA_958502065.1. Lineage (NCBI taxonomy): Eukaryota > Metazoa > Arthropoda > Insecta > Coleoptera > Chrysomelidae > Chrysolina > Chrysolina americana. The sequence continues at coordinate 99,586,212 of OY293411.1, forward strand.
AACATTGTACAAGAAAAGTGAGCGAAAAACTAGAAAGATTTTTTGACGATCGGTGAATAAGGCGCGTGGGACCATATAGAATTGGCCCGCGAGAACACCCGACCTCAATCCATCAGATTTTTATCTATGGGGAATATCTGAAGAAAGAGTTCCACGAATTACCTTTGCGTTCGAGATGTAAGAAATGATTACCCAAACATTTGATCTGCCACGATGAAAGCAGCCAACACCCGCATTTTAGAGTGCATGGGAGTGAACGGCCAGCGATTCGAACATATTTTGAAATATTTCACATGATTGTTTTACTTTTTCATAATTATTCATATCAATATTTCCACTTTGACGTTCCTTGGTACTTTTTGAAGTTTATCCAAACATATATATTGAATTTGTTCTAAACCCGCATATATTTCTTGAGGTTCATTGGCGGTAGATTCGGATATATTTCATTGAATTTTCTGCATATACTGCTGGTAATTTTATCACAATGTCCAAAAATAATAAATTAATGACAATGTCACAACATCACTGTAAAGTAGTAATCATGGCCAGCTTACCAAATACCGAATGGGAATGTTCACAAATGAATGCTCAAAAATCCGAAACTTGACTAATATTATACAGGGCAATTCAAATTCGACCCCCACCATTGGGATCTCCTAAACTACACGAGATACGTCGAAGCTCAAATTGGGGCAAAGATGCGTATTCTGGTGCTTAACAGAATACTGTTTTGAAACTTGGGAAATTCCGAGTATTTCCGGAAATATCGGGAAAAAACTGAAAATCGGAATTTTCGTTTTTATTTTTTTCTACCGTTATTTTCAACATAGCTCAAAACCAAAAGTACATTTTCATTGATACTTTTTTCAGCTACACGTTTTCATGTTCAGATTTACTATCCGACGTTTCGTCTTCTGGAATTCATCATCAACTTTTTTTTCTGTTATGGGCGCCATATTGTTTTTTTATACCGAAAAATAGTGATTCTCATTTTGATTTCATTGATGTATAATTTGTTATGATTTGTACTTCTGAAACCACATATATTAAAAAAACAACTTCATCTGAGATGGTCATGACTCCATCGAAAAATTTTATTTAATAAACACTAGTTGTCAGAACTTATTAAACATCATAAGTTTGCACAAATACTTCAGTCGAAATGTCCTCATTCTCAAATGAAGAAAAACGAGATATGTTGAAACTTTATTATAAATTTAATAGGAATAGTACGAAAACAGCACAAATTTATTTTGAATTATATCCGGAAAGACAACAGCCGGATAGAACATTATTCGGAATTTTGGAAAAACACTTGGCTGAGTACGGTGCGTTTCAAAAATCAAGAATGAAATATGGAAGCAGAATGGAACAAAATAATAGACCTAACTTATTAGCCGAGGTAAAATAATTGTTCATTCCATATTCGAAGAGGTATAATTATTTTTGGTACTTTTTTAGATAAATGCAGATCCTTCCAAATCAACACATCAAGTCTCGGCAGAAATGGATGTGCCACAGACGAGCGTCTGCAGGGAATTAAAAAAAGTGGTTTGAAATGTTAAATTACATCCAGGTGATCCTGAGAGAAGGATGGAATTTTGTAGCTGTCTCTCGAATAGGGAAGACCCTACAAACTTCTTAAAAAACATTATTTGGACCGACGAAAGTACTTTTTCAAACTGTGGTGTTTTTAATAGAAATAATGAGCACATTTGGAGTGAAAATGATCTACGACACTTCAGAAAAGTCAGACCTAAAGTTCGGTTTCGTTTGAATGTGTGGGCTGGAATTTATGACGACCGAATACTTGGACCTCATTTCTTCTCTAATACTTTGAACGGGGAAACCTATCTTCGGTTCTTAAGAAACGAATTCGAAGAATATATGGATACGTTTCCCCTTGTTAATTATAACACCTGCTGGTTTCAGCATGACGGGGCTCCTCCACACAATAAAAGAGCAGTTTGCGAATATTTACACCAAAGATTTTCTAATAGGTGGTTAGGAAAGGTGGAAGTGAGGTGGCCGGCAAGGTCACCTGACCTTACAGTTTGGATACTTTCTTGTGGGGCACTTCAAGGAACAGAATCTATGGATAGCAAGAATATGACACAGTAGATGAACTTAGAGACAATATCATCACGCAATTCAGGTCTGTCAGAAGAAGGGATATTGTTAGGGCTGTTCTTAATTTGAGACGACGAGCTCGATTATGTATACAAGAGGAAGGCCATCATTTCGAACACTTGTTGTAATACTTTTTGTGCATTTTTTACAAGTTCATGATTTCATTCTTGTTTTTTGAAACGCACCGTACTCAGCCAAGTGTTTGCCTAAAATTCCGAATAATGTTCTATCCGGCTGTTGTCTTTCCGGATATAATTCAAAATAAATTGGTGTTGTTTTCGTACTATTTCTATCAAGTTTATAATAAAGTTTCAACATATCTCGATTTTCTTCATTTGAGAATGAGGCCATTTCGACTGAAGAATTTGTACAAACTTATGATGTTTAATGAGTTCTGACAACTAGTGTTTATCAAACAAAATTTTTCGATGGAGTCATGACCATCTCAGATGAAGTTGTTTTTTTTTTAATATCTGTGGTTTCGGAAGTGCAAATCATAACAAATCTTACATCATTGAAATCAGAATGAGAATCACTATTTTTCTGTATCAAAAAACAATATGGCGCCCATAACAGAAAAAAAAGTTGATGATGAATGCCAGAAGACGAAACGTCGGATAGTAAATCTGAACATGAAAACGTGTAGCTGAAAAAAAGTATCAATGAAAATGTACTTTTGGTTTTGAGCTATGTTGTCAAATAACGATAGAAAGAAATAAAAACGAAAATTCTGATTTTCAGTTTTTTCCGGATATTTCCGCTCCCACTAGCGGCAATTTAATTACCGCCCATTTTATCGAGAATTTACCTTCGAGTGGAATTTTGCATTTCAGGTGTTATATCACCTTGGAAAATTACTCTGAAAAACTCTGTGCACTTTTTCGGTGTATTTTTACGTTCTGATATAATTTTACGATGAAACTTTACATTGTATTATTACCCAACAACAAAAATTTGCACTGGAAATATGCAGTGTACTTTCACATTCTATTTGAGTTTACAACGAAATTTTACGTTGTAATATTACAGTTTGATTTTCTAACGTGAAAAATCCACTCCATTGTAAATTTGCTATGGAATTTCATGTGATATTAAATTTTTTCATTGTAAAGGTACATTTTGTATTCATTCAATACATTGGCATCGTCGATTAATTTGAGGAAATTGTCTCCACTTCATCAAAACATTTCATTAATATACTCGATTCTGCTAAAAAGTTAGCATCGTCAGTAGCGATAACCGTTTCTTGATGAGTTTGCAATAAAGTGTTTTAATGAAGTGGAGATATATTGCTCAAATTTTTGTAGACACCAACGTTTCCAATATCTCCAACAGTTTTCTAATCACTTCTATACCTTTATTTACCAGTTCATCTGCATGGCAGTCAGTTGGATTGAACTCGTGTTGCCTGGGTGAGAGAAGAATGCTCTAGCACAAAAAAAATTTGTGTTGTTTTCAGTAGTAATACTAGAATTGTATAATTCATAAATTTAACACATCCTGTCCTGGTCTTCGTTATCTTAGATTACATCGGTATATTATATATAGTTCCTTTGATAATTGGAAATAAAAACACAATTTCAATCATAAATGAATATTTAATTCCAATATTACAAAAAACAGAAAATATGTACAATTTCAATCATAATATTGCTAAAAACTGAAAACATGTAGTTACGAATGATACATTATTACAAAACTAACATTAATTATTCTATAAATATATTTTAGCAAATCTTTTTATATGATATTATACACCAAGCCAAAAGCTCTCCATCGTCTTGGTAATCCTTGATTCAGTTAGGACAGAGCCAGTAACATTAAATTTCAATTATTAAAGAGATGAAGAAGAAAAAACAAATTAAAATTACAATCTTATTCGATTTTTGATTACGATAGCTTAATGCTTTCTATTCGGTAAAATTCACGTTACATGATAATAATATCTCTGATATCTTTTTATTCGCGGACCAGTGAGGTAGAGAACTGTCTACGTGCAAATTATAAATAGAGAAGAGAGTAAGTGAAAACTTACTGATACAAAATTGGAGAAACTCTTCAGGAACCTAATCACTCCATTCTTTCTCAAAGTGTTGTCTTCGTCCCATTAGGGTGGGTTTTCATAAAATATATTAGTCGAAATTATTCCTTTTCATTTATTTGATTCCTTTTCGAACTTTGTTCGATTTTATTTACCGTAGTGACCTGAGAAATATAAAATGAAATGAAAAACTGATAAAGTTGTTTTTGGACATGTGTTTCCCACAGAACACTTCATGATTTAAATGTTTTGTTCATTTATTTCATCAGACAATTTGATATTATAATGAAGAAACATGAATGCAATCCCGTGAATATCTATAATAATTTTAATAAAGTTCACTCACCTTTTGTTGACAATGCAATGCATTAAATACACCTATTACTTGCTATTCCTTCAATGAACTGCAACGGCACAAACAAGAATGAACAGGAACATGTAGAAGCTGACTTTATTTACCCTGTGGTTGCGTAATTTTGCAACCAACGCAGAAATTCACGCAAAGACGGATGAACATTTCATTTGCAGGTGGAAGTTCTCCCATATGAAGTATATTTGCATATCTTCTGGCGTAAAGACATCTCTAGTAGTTTGAAAATACGATAGAAGTAATATTCCTATGAATATGAAATGATGTTCCACTCTAAGAATAGAAAATACATTGGAAGTTTACAATTTTCTCAGTGTGATTATTGGCCCTCGGGCTCTACGAGCCCGCAGGCAATGAACTTGACGTGCGGGATTTACACATTCACTTTAGTCCCTTGTTATATAATATACTATTATGAAGGGTTATTCACTTTCATTGCCCTTTAAATAAAAATAAAGTTCTAATGAATTTTGCATGGGAAATATAAATTTCGAACGAAGGAGAATATTGAGAATCCTGGTCCAACAGGCTCCTTCTGTAGGTAAGTAAAAATCGCAATCCGCTTGGATTTTCAGGATGAGAACAGCGTGTAACTTTTTACCCCTGTTGGCCATATTCCGTATAGGGCTCGACCAGATATCAATCTTCAGACATTAGCGATAGCCACCAGCGATAAGAGTGCTGTTAATGAATCGACTTAATAACCGATCAAGAACAACATTAAGCCCGAGAACCAGCCCCACGGTCGCTCCCATTCGCCGACACTGTCTCCAATCCAGAACGTGGAGCATTTATAAAATACTGCAAATAATTGTGAAAAAGCATCTCCCTTAAGTACGGACTATTAACATAGTTGTTGCTTGATTTAAACGTGATGCCGTGCAGCAAATGTCTTAATTATTGGAGGCTGGATCGGCGTGAATTTAAACGGTCTGCTAAAGCCTTTTCAGGAGAGCTACTTGGTCAGCTCTCAGGCAAAAACGTACGGAGACTTGAACGCCGGACGTGACGGGACTGCAGAGGATTCGTTTAATATGTGAATTATTTTCGATGAAAAACTACCTCTCTATCGGCTACCAGTTTTTGCGACGTGGATTTTAGTGTTGTGGAATTTTTGGAGGTTATTTGGGTTTTGCTCGTATTCGGTGCATCGCCAGACTAGTAATGTGTCGCGAAATCGAGAGGCTTTGATATCTCGAATATGATTCCGTCCGCCAAACGCAACATGTAATTCCTGAAGTCTTATTTCGATGGATTTCAAACCACAATCGAATATACCTACTCGTATTCTCTTTCCGCGTATTGATTGATTGTAATTTGGTAAACCCGAACGTGCATGACCGACCATCTCTCACATATACTAATCATCATAACTTCCTAATCGGTAAATAAAATATCAATGATCAAAAAAAAGCATCCGAAAAATATAACCGAGTTTAGAAATCTGTATAGAAATTTATCGTTTAGACATTAATACATACGCATTTTCTTGACAATGTATTACGGTTCTTCGAGTTATCTTTTCCAAAAATACTGAAAATTACTTTCAGATCTGAACGGATTTGGGTCACACCATGCATAATTGAAGGAAGTAATAATCTTGAAGAATTATATAAAATGATTCGAGAAGAAACTGCACCAAGACATATAAAAAATGAATGTAATCAACGTCTTAAAAACACACAAAAGTAATGTCAAACTAGCTGAAATTGAATACACTCAGAAAATTGCCTATGTACTGTTAACAGGAGTACTTTTTTAAACAGTTTAATGTGTAATATCCATTATGCTAACAAAAACAGTATTCCCTCTATAGGAATTATTGTGTATACAACGAAACCTTTTTTTTAGTCTGATGACAATTACACGACAAGCACTTGCAATTGAGTCTTCTTGGAAGAACGTTGCAAAAATATCTGTCAGATGTAGTTCAATGTCCGTCGTGGTATTAGCTAGGGAAGTAATTGTTTTCTGAAAGATGTTTGTTGAGAGAATGATATCCCGTAATCATTTTACATTGTAGCGCCAGTAGCGAGTATTTCCACCTCTGGCACGAATAACTTATTCAAGTTACGTTTCTTTTGTACTTTTCTCCAAAGAATAATCCAGAGATTCTCTATGGGATATAAATCTGGGCTCTGAGCTGGCTATACTATGGTAGCGATACCGATTTTTAGGTACTGTCTTACAACTCGGGCGGCGTGAGGACTGGTATTATCTAGCATCAACAAAAATCCTTGCCTCATATATGGCGCAAATGGTGTTACGAGTGGTTCTAAAATCTCCAATAAGTACCTTTCAGCTGTAAGGCTTCCATTAATGATCACAAGTTCCGTGCGACCAGTCAAAGAAATGCCTTCCCGTACCATCACAGATCCTCCTCCGAATGGTGTGGCATTTCAAAATGCCAAACATAACTGTTTCACGAATAGAGTAGGTACCCACATAGGTATCTAGTATTTTGTTGACGATATAAATTCATTGAAGTCATTGTTATTCTCATAATTACAGTTTTCCAAATCATTGATTTTTCATTCTCCGAACTGAATAAAAAAGTTATTCACGTGTTTTGATTCTGCGTTTTCGCAGATCATGGTTTCGCGTCAGTATTTTCTAGGAATTCATGACGTTTGTTCTCCTGAGACTGGGCTATTTGATACTGAGGATCGGCTGAAACTCCATTCTAGCAGTCCGCCTTTACTGTAAACGGAATATTTGATGACCGAGTATATCATCGGAATTATGAATATTTTTATTTCAACAGAGCCGGACTCAGCAGATGGGCAGCAGATTTTCCACATTTTTTTCTCGATATATTTCAAGCCAAGCCTTCTAGTTGGTTCCGGTGGAGGTTTCAGTCCAACAAAACACGCCAGAAAATATTTTTATTAATTTTAATTCTAATCATATTCGTAAAATTCAATAATTTTTGAATGTGCACACCGAATTTGCAGATGAAGATTTCATAGGCTCGTTACGGAACCTCGAACTGAACATTTCGAAAAGTTGCTTATGTACGTATTCAAAAATATTTATCCGTCTATATATCCATTTAAAATTCACAAAATATGTTAATTTTAACATTCTTAATCGATTGGCGTTCGCAGAATTGCTCTATATCTAACCGTTCTGGACTTGCAAAGTTCATCTGGGGTTGAGAGGGGTTATTTGGCCCCAAAATAATTTGATTAAGTTTTTCCACTCAGACTCATGAAATTGAATCTTGAATATACACCAAATTGGAAGTCGATTCCGACTCAATTTGTGATTTCATAGGCTTATTTCGTAACTTCTGAACTTTTAGAAAAGTTGTTTATATGTGCATTCAAAAATATTAGTCTGTCGATATATCCCTTTAAAATTCACAGAACATATTGAATTTTACCATTCTGAATCGATTGGCGTTCGCAGAATTGCTCTATCTTCAACGGTTCTCGACTTGAAAACTTCATCTGGGGTTGAGAAGGGTCATTTCCCCCTAAAATATTTTTTAAATTTTTTTCAACTCACATTCGTAAAATTCAATCTTTTTTAAATGTGCACACCGAATTTGAAGTCGATGATACACAACTTTATATATCTTTCGATAGTCTTAATCACACCGATGCTCAGAATAATATGAATAATGATTTAAATAACTTTTGATTTTTCGACTGCTCATAACTTGCGTTTGAATTCTAAGAAGTCACAGGTTATGCTATCTGGTTCAAAAAATAAATTGAAGGAAGTTCGCGATGAATTGAGAATCATAATGGAAACGATACACTCCCAATAGTTAATGAAGCCAAAAATCTGGGTTTATGGATTGACACCCCTCTAAGATTCACCAAACACGTAAGCCATCTATGTCAAGCATCTTTCAATGTACTAAGGCAATTATTCCCAAATAGACATCTACTCTCTAAGAACTTGAAGCTCACCTTATATGAAACCTTGATTACGTCAAAGTTGTCTTACTGCGATAGTATTTATGGACCTGCCCTCCTAAAATACGACCAAAACCGTCTTCAGAGAATATAAAACTCTTGTTTACGTTTCGCTGCACAGAATGATTTTGGCTGGCTGAGGTTGGACGATCTTCGGACTCTTCAGTTACTCTCTGTTACACACAAAACTCTCGTAACCAAAGCTCCAAAATATTTATTGGAAAAGTTTTCGTCTTTGAACAACCTCAGAACACTCAACAGACATTCACTTGTCATTCCCCCTCACTCCTCTGCTTTCTTCACCAGAAGTTTTTCGTATAATGTCGCCAAATTATACAATCAGCTACCTAATGATTTGAGGTCATACACATTATGCAATTTTAAAAAGAGACTGAAACTTTTATTAAGAACTCAGTTCCCTTCAAATTGATGACGACTGCTACCCAATCTTTGGATGTTCTTGTTGAATTTATATTATTTTATTGTACAATATTACCAAAACGTTAGAATGTTTTTTTTCCCATTCTTCTGTTGGATTGTTTACACTCTGTTGTTCTAATTAGATAACTAGGTAATATATATTAAATCTTAAATTTAGGGTTATGTTTTATTTTTCAGGGATAAGTAGAAAAACAGCTCTTGCTGACACTTCGCCTTGCATCATTTACTTTTCTGTGTATGATCTACATACTGTATTACTTTTTTCCCTCAAATGATGAATAAAGCCGCTTTATTATTATTATTATTATTATTCCAATTCAACTGAAGATTTCATAGGCTTATTACGGAACCTCTGAACTTTCGATTTGAACATTTCGGAAAGTTGCTTGTGTGCATTTTTGCAAATATTTGTCTGTCGATATCCATTTAGAATTCACAGAATATACTAATTTTACAATCCTAAATCGATTGGGGTTCACAGAATTACTCTATCTTCAATCGTTCTTGACTTGAAAAGTTCCTCTGGGGGAGACAGTCCATTCCCCCAAAATAATTTTATTAATTTTTTTCCTACTCATATTCGTGAAATGAAATATTTTGTGAAAATACACACCGAATTTGAAGTTATTTCCGACTCAAATAAAGATTTCGTAGGCTTATTACGGAACCTTTGAACTTTCGATTTGAAAATAATGGGATATTATTGGGCCTAGATTATGCAAGTACTCTCCTGTACATGAATATACATCTGTTTAGTTCTCAGTAATCCAATAAATGCATCTGCATTTGAAATGAGTAGAATAAGAGGAAGGGTTTTTTTATATATGAACGAGAATAGCAATTAATTCTAAATATACACGTTTATTATTCATTAGAAATATTCAATTAGGCATGATCACACTGTATTTATGACATATTTTGTTGCATTGGATGAAAAACGTTACTATGCATATCGGTAGGATATGCCGCTTGCGTCCACATTTGCATGTTTCTTCCATTTGGATTGGATAGTGGAGCCGAACAAAGAGAAAATAATCGGCCTTTCAGTATTCTTCTAATCTTCCAGTTATGTTACAGACCAACAGAGAACAATAAATTGTCAACGTTTGTGCTTCATACAGTTACCTATATTGATTTTTCCTTTGATAGCCAAGAAAATAACTGTTAAACACAATTGTAATAGGCATAAGAAACGACGAATATTCGTTTCCCTGATACTACTTCAAGAATTCGAACAGGGGAGGCTGTCAAGGTTTATGAAGTAATGATATTAATGACAATACTGTCGATAATTAAGTCAAGCAACGCTGATTTTGGCCATATGTTTGGATGGGTGACCAACGTACTTGCCCACCCAGCATTTTTAATCCTGGCATGAAAAATGCATATCTGTTAACGTTCACACCTACCTGTGCCTGTTTGAATGAGGAAAATTACAGTGAAAAATATCATCAGGATTATTTGAAAAACTGAAATGGCTTTACTCAGTATTGACAAAATTACTTATTACAGAATCAAATTAGTTATTATCCTTCAAGCATGCGTGTTCCGCCCTATTCCCGCATGCAATTTAGTTTGAGAGGTGTCATATTCCCGCACTAGTGCGGGAAAAATTTTCCCGCACGCTAATGTCACTTCAAGTGAGTTTTTCCCGCACTAGTGCGGTAATAATTTTTCCCGCACGTGAAAGTTTGTTCAAGAGCATCACATAAGATGTTTCAATCCTCTTGTAGAAAAAATCTTGATCCTTACTCATACGGAAAGGTACTATCCCGCACTCGACTGCTTACCCGAACTCCGCTTTGCGTCGTTCGGGTAACGGCAGTCTCATGCGGGAATAGTACTCTTTCCGTACTTGTTAGGATAATAACTATTCCGTATGAGTAAGGATCAAGATTTTTTCTACAAGAGGATTGAAACATCTTATGTGATGCTCTTGAACAAACTTTCACGTGCGGGAAAAATTATTACCGCACTAGTGCGGAAAAAACTCACTTGAAGTGACATTAGCGTGCACTAGTGCGGGAATATGACACCTCTCAAACTAAATTGCGTGCGGGAATAGGGCGGAACACGCACGCTTGTAGAAAAAAAATATTATCTTGTCATAAAAATGCGAGAGAAAGGCACATACAGTTCGATTATTTCAACTTTACCCATGCGTCATCAATTTATGATAACAAGATAACATTTGTCTTCTAAGCTAAGAATTCTGGTATTGTGATGATCGATCAAAACTCAAAACAGTGAAAAGAGATAGCCTTAAAACCGACAGTGTTTTACATTTCAACTAAACTTGCCAACAAATGCCAACCATCAATTGCGTCATTGTTTTCTGCCACTGGGGTATTGTTTGTCGCCAGTGTTACTTTGTTTCGCAGTCGAATATACTATGAAAACTGTTTTTTTCAAAGCTAAACGTCTCTTGGAATCATTACTTCCAAAGTAAGTACAATACAATGTGTTTTATTCACAAATACTTTTCAAAATTTCTAACCTCACAATTGACATTTGTGACTATAATTCCGTACTGCCGGGATTCACACAAGCAAGAAAAAAAACATTACCTAAATCTATACATACAGGTAAAAACATTCACGATATATTTGAACTCATTTTTAGATTATGCCTGTAACTAATTCACAAGCACAACAATTTGTTTTGAAAGGGAAAGAGCGAATGGTGGACCTTTTTTACCACTTTCATCTGTTCAAGAGGTAACAATTTAAACCACAAAAGAAGTGTATCTCGAAAAACTGTGTAAGTACACCAAAATAAACGAAAATAAACCCATTCCATCAACACACACTGAACGCTCATTGAAAAATGGTATGAACGAGAAAAGTTCCAATTATTATAAATATTGGTGACAATTCTGAATCTGCTGGCATGAAAGCTCTGCCACACCCGGTATATGTAGAACTATATTTTGTATTGATAATAAATCAAGCCTATGGCTTCACACCAACTAAACGATTATAATTGTATTAGTACTTATTAAGAAAGATATTGTAGTCTCATTGAGAAATTAATATTATCTAATCAAATCTAATCTAATCAAATTCGAATGTTCATGAAGCTGATGTTATACTATCGGAAACGCTTGCTTCGTGATAAGGAGTGGATAAAATATAATTCAATATTCGACGGGGTACAGACCCTAAAGAGAACTTGTTGTTCACTGACTGGTGCGTTTGTAGTTTGAAAATTTCATTGTGTTCGTAAGGCGTAGATATTTTGAATGCTTGTTCCGGAGGCCTGTTAGAATAGAAAATAATAACAATAATAATGTTTACTTACAGGGTGTTTTTTAAGTACGTGCCCACACTTCAAAGAGTGATTCTTTGAATGATTCTAAGACTGAAAGTTCATATAAACATAGGTCCAGTAATGCTTCGTTTTCAAGATACAGGGTGTCAACATTTTTAAAAGAAATATTTTTTTTTGTAAATATCTTAATGATCCTTCAACCGATTTTATTGAAATTTGACAGTGTTATCAAGGATCGTATAGGGCTGATTTAGCTATAACTATATCAAAAGTATCATGTCCATTGGCGTCCCGGAAGGCACCGTAACCAAAATTTTTGACAGAAAAAATGTGCGCTACTGATTTTTTTGGAAGTTTTGTATTTGCTTCACATTGAGCAGCTGAAATTACAACTTTTTTATATCTAGAATTTTTTTCGCATCTTGGTTTGTTTTTGAGAAAAAATATAAAAATCACTTTTATGTAAGACCCTGGGACAACGCAGTAAAACATTTCAACTACTAAACCATCAAAAACTGGGGTGGTACTGTTATTTTTTTTATATAAATAGTCAATTCCAGTCTAAGAATTTGTGTCAAAATTAATGTAATAATGATAATAATAATAGTAAAACGAAAAAGACGATTCCTTTTGAAAATTTTGACACCCTGTAGCTTGAAAACGAAGCATTACTGGACCTATTTGTATGTGAACTTTTAGTCTTATAATCACTCAAAAATTACCCCTTCAAGTTTGGCCACGAACTTACATAACACCCTGTATAGACACTTAATGAGACTAAAAAAGAATATATTTTGTCATTATTCAATCTCTATCGCCATCAACTTATCCAAAAACAAAACTGTTGCTCATTCAACAGTTTTCAAATATTCGTTTGGCAACTGTATATACAGGGCTATTCAAATTAGAGTCTATGCATGGGGATTTCGATAACGGTAAGAGATAGAGGGATGGTTAAATGGGGGCAAAGTAGCATATTTCAGAGGTCAATTATATGGATAAAAAAATCTGACCTAGCTTCTTTAGTTCTGGAGTTATACAGGAAAAATCGAAATTTTCGAAATTCTTCTTTTGCCTATACCTTTTAATTTTACGAAGATTTTTTTAAATGTTGCCACTTTGCCATAGCAACTTTCTGTGGGCTATCCAAATATCTGAATAAAAATTATATACAGGGTATCGTATAAATTGGGCCTCTCTCATCTTTTAATTTTCAAATACGGACCTGTATTTTTTATTGCATTTTTTTGAATGCCAAGAGTCATGTTTCATATTGAAGTAACATTTTCATCTGAATTACAGAGTGTTTTGGAAATATTGAACTATTACCAGTAAAATTTCAAAATCTTTTTTAAATTCCAGCTCTAATAAAAAAATAATATCATAGAATAAGGTATAGAGTGCCTAGGATTTGGAAGACAATCAACATTATTCGACGAAGAATGTCTTCTTCAAGAATTCATCCACATTTCAGTTCACGCAACCCATGATCAATGTGCGAAAATGTGAAAATTTATTCTTCCTAGTACGTGTATGTGCATATAATCATTGCAAAAAAAAATATTCGAATGACAATATTCTTACTCCAGACACCAATTTGGAAATATTTCATTGTTACTCACTTTTCGAACTACCTTTACTTTTCAGCAAATTCATGGGCATTCTGTTGCTATATACAACAATTATGATTAAACCATAGTATGCTTTGGAAAATAAATATTTAGTTCACCTCACTTGTCAATATTTTGACAGTTTCTTGGAAATTATCGTTGGTATTTGATGAAAAATCTGTTAGTACTGAAAATGGGTTTCCCCACAGAGCAGAAAAGAGATATGGTTAACGTTTTCTACAGATATAATAGGAACATTCATCTTTCCGCTGAAAATTATTTAGATCTGTACCCAGAAAGACATCAGCCGCATCCCACATATTTCAGACTTTTGGACAGAAATCTTCGCGAATATGGATCTTTCAGAAAACCAAGGAGAAAATATGGGAACAAAACTCCTATTGAGTTACAGGAAAACATACTTCAAGCGGTAAGTAGATAATACTGAAAAAATGTTTATTAGGCTCATATTTCAGATCAATACAAATCAATCAAAATCAACAGTTCAAATTGCTGAGGAATTGAATTTGCCGCAAACTACAGTATGGCGTACTTTGAGAAAAAACGGATTGAAATGCTATAAAGTTAAAATTGTTCATAAATTTTATCCAGGAGACGCCGAAAACGGCAAAATTTTTGTAATTGGATGTTGCAAAAATTGGGCGATGACAGAAACTTTTTGAATAGTATTATTTGGTCGGATGAAACTCGTTTCACAAATTGTGGGGTTTTCAATAGAAACAACGAGCATGTTTGGTCACAAATCAATGAAAATAATTTTAGAGAAGCGAGACCTCAAGTGCGGTTTGGTTTAAATGTATGGGCTGGAATTTTGAAGGATCGAGTTCTAGGTCCCTACATCTTTGCCGGGACGCTCAAAGGCGAACGTTATCTAGACTTCCTCAGACAAGCTTTCAGTGAATATCTCGATGATATTCCCATTGCTAATTTAAATCGGTTGTGGTTTCAATACGATGGAGCTCGCCCACATTGCACAAGAGACGTTAATCAATTTTTACAAGAAACATTTCAAGACAGATGGATAGCAAATAATGGGCCTATAAGATGGCATGCAAGATCCCCTGATCTCAGTGTACTTGACTTTTTTTTATGGGGTACACTAAAAAATAGAATATATCAAAACGAAATTGAAAATATAGAAGATTTAAGAATTAAAATCATGAACGCTTTCGCATCACTACGGCGAAGAGATATTTTCAGAGCAAATAATAACATAAAAAATGACTTCATAAATGTCTGGAACGAGAAGGACGTCAATTTGAACATTTATTTCGATTATGAATACTTATAATGGCTGTTATTCCAATTCTTGATGATAATTAAACAAGTTCTTGTGTGATTAGTTATAAAATATGAAAAGCTATATGATCAAATACAATGTTATGTTTGTGACAGATTATGTTTGTGAGTTCTCAACAGATCTTCATACCTACTGAGGTCAATCGACATAGGGATGAATAACTATTCTACTAGTGCTACATTATGGTAAAGAAAAATGTATCTTGGAATTGTTGATTTCATTTTATTGTTATTCCGAACAACTGGTGAGACTAGATAATCTGGAAATTCTGAAATTCATTATTCTTATAGAAACAATTTGTCTGATTCACCTCTCATTCTCTGATATGATTCAATTACAGTTGTTATGGAATAAAAAAATTATGGAATATCACTGATATTAGTTCAATATTTCCAAAACACTCTGTAATTCAGACGAAAATTCTACGTCAATATGAAACATGACTCTTGGCATTCAAAAAAATGCAATAAAAAATACAGGTCCGTATTTGAAAATTAAAAGTTGAGAGTGGCCCAATTTATACGATACCCTTTATATAATTTTTATTCAGATATTTGGATAGCCTACAGAAAGTTGCTATGGCAAAGTGACAACATTTAAAAAAAAATCTTCGTAAAATAAAAAGATATAGGCAAAAGAAGAATTTCGAAATTTTCGATTTTTCCTGTATAACTCCAGAACTAAAGAAGCTATGTCAGATTTTTTTTATCCATATAATTGACCTCTGAAATATGCTACTTTGCTCCCATTTAACCAACCCTCTATCTCTAACCGTTATCGAAATCCCCTTGAATAGACTCGAGTTTGAATAGCCCTGTATATCATCGATACATTTCACACCTAGCCAAGTACCATATTGACATATCTCTCGAATTTATTCTGCTATTCCTGCTATTATAATATAGGGAGTGAGAAGTGAAACAATGCTAGGTCAAGGAGAATAATGTAATCAATTGCATTCTCTTTTAACAATAGAAATCATCTGAATATCATAATACACCCGAAGGCTTCGCAGATCTAGATTCCCTATGAGTTGCAGGTCTGTTGAATGTAAATGTTTCAAATGGAAAAAGAAATAATTGTACGAAAAATGAATAGAGATTAAGGAGTTTAATTGATAGTCCCAAGAAAATTAGCTAACTTGTGACATAATCAGAGAATACTTTAAAGATAAACAATTGTGTCATTCATGTCGAATGAATTAATAATTTTAAATATGAATAAGCTCCTTATTGTAATTGTTTTAATATTTTCAGTATTATTTGAACTGTGTGATATAGTTTTCGACGGATAGATAGATAGAAAGATTTAATTGATCTCTCCAATTTGAACAGTTTGAAAATTCAAGTCGTATAAAATAATATTGAAATAATTGTCGTTACATAAAATTCAAGATTTCAAGAGATCCAAGCATAAAAACTAATGAGTGTTTTTGATACCTTATTCATAGTTATTTTCAAAAATTTGCCTTGTGAAATGAAATAATTACAGCAATATATTTACTTGTTATTGTTTCTTCATTAACTATAGTTTGAGGGTAATCCTTGTAAATTAAGAATGTATACCGGGTGTCCGCAGATGGTGGCTCACCCCCATGAGTTTTTTTTGTACATAGTGAAATTAAATTTGGATCTATATACGACAAGAAACTCTATATTTTGAGCTTCATGCGACTTTGGTTTCACCGAAATTGACATAAACTTTAGATTTTAAAATGGAACAACTGGTATATTGCCACTTCCTTTGTCTCCATATGTTATAACATAATTAATTCAACCCATAAGAGAAAATAGAAATGCCATGGTGATCCATTAGCAGAAATACATATTTTTTGTGCCTCACACTAGTCAGTACATATTAATTGTAGTTCTGATGGCGCCACATTCAAAAACAAAAACGTGTTCGAGCATTTCACATAATTTTTTCGAATATTTCCTGAACTGACTTCGTTCCATATGGTGTCTCCACACTGTATATTTATAATTTTGTAATGAAGGGCATTTTGTTCAAACAAACATCAGAGAACAGCTGGTCTCCCTAACAACCATTGAATTATATCGATTAAAACCTCCTGTACAGTCTCTACAAGAGCAACTTTGCGAGTTTTTGTAGAACCGAATTCGCAAAGGTTTCTTGTCGTGACTTTGGACAAGGGATATCATTCAGTGGTCGTAAGGGACAATACTGTTTTTCTGTTGGTTGGCTGTCGACCAAATTCTTATTTTACCGGATGGTGCGGAAGTTGAGGATTGAAACTTATATCTGATTAATTTTTTATGGTTAATTATCCACCGTGCTATATTCTGTAATACTGCTATCTTCTTTGATAATCTATCAAGTGCATGGAACTAACTCATGAACTGTAATTCCCGGTAAATTTTTCTAATCTAATCAATAATTTGCACGACCTCAGAATGTGATGAAACTATATTCATAAAACATTGAAAAATTGCATGGGTACCTCCTAGACATTTTCAGAGATGGAGGTATATAGTTGTCTTTGAATAAACAGTATTACTTATTAGGGTATATGAGCGTAGTACGGCGGGTATGACAGTTTGAAGTAACTGATTCGAATTTCACTCATACTGTGTTAGAAAGTATTAGTTCTTTTGTAGTAAATGTTATTATTTTGATGAATTCACAGGGGATTTATAGGAATAAGTTATTAACAAAATCACAAATGTAGTTCTACTTCATGTAAATTTGTTAATTTTTGTGAAAATCATGAGAATATCAGCAAAAAACTCTTACGAAACATTATTCGGAGGGTTTTAGAATATCTGAAACAGAAGTATAATAAAAATGGCTTCCAATAATCTAGTCTTTCGCAATTTTCGAACCCTACAGCATGAAACGAACTAGAATCAGCCCAATGCTGTATCACTTCCGTTAAAAATAACGTCACCGTTACTCGCCATTTTCGTTATTTTGCTATTGATTGGTAATAGCATAGGGCTGACTATTCAATTAGAAGTTAAGAGAAAATATTTTCTTCCAAAAAATTTAAAAATTAAATTTACTTATATACCTGATGATTAACGATAAAAGTCATTCTCAATAATATTCAAAATGTAAGCAAACCAAACTTTTGATGATTTTTATTATTAATTTTTCAAAAAATTAGGCGGTTTACCCCTCCAACTCCTGATGAACTTTCCAGCTGGAGAACGGTTGAAGACAGATTAATTCTGCGAACGTCATTCGATTCAGAATGGTGAAATTATTATACTTTGTGAATTTTAAGTTGATCGGCAAAAAACAAAATAACTGGAAAAAATCCAAAGGGGTAGACCCCTCAAATTCAGGAAGAATACAATATCATCAGATTCACTTGAAATTTGCACTTTATACACAAAATTTCATGCTGATTCCAAAAATATATGACTTGTATATGCTCAGGTTCAAGGTTTAGCATAAAAAGTAATAAAATGTAAAATTTTCCTTTCAAACATTTTTGTTTTTAATTTTTCAAAATATCTCCTCTTCGAAATACTTTTGAGAGAAGTTAGAAATTTCAGCTCCCGGTAAATTAGTAAGGATGTACATGGCATTTAGGAACGCCCTGTATATTATCATCGTTCCTTTAAAATATTTAGTAATTATCAAAAATTAGAAGGTCCACTTTATTTCATGATATCACCACATATGTTTCGCCAAGACGGTGAAACATAGTCAAAAGTGATAATTTATTTATTTCCAAACATTACAGAGATTCAATCTATGTTTTTTATTATTTGCATATTTTAGAATTGATGAAGGAATGAAGGAAGCTATCCCACTAATACTGGCCTCATAAATGATGAATTATAGGATAATTTAGACTTGATGGTATTGCATTTCCTCGTATTTAACGATTAATTAAAACGATACTCAGTCTATTGAAAGCAAACCTATTATCATAACGAGAGAGACAACCTTAATCTCTGAAATTGGTATCTACACGATGAGCCTTTTGATGGTAATTACAAGGCTGGCTGGTAGTAAAGGTTTGTTATTACGTTTATTTATATTAGCATACAAAAATGCTACTAACACAAATAATGCCCTGATATGTAGGTTTATTGGGAGCCCCTGTAACCTACAATCAACTAGTCATGAATTCCTTCCACAGATGGTACACAATATTGGCTGAACACCAATTTTAAATTGAGCCAATATTAAAAAAGCAATACTTAACACTGATATAATGATTAAATATTGTGGCTATATCATTCAAGCGATATGAAAAAATAACATGTAATATTGATCAATATAAACTATATTGATCAATATAAACTATATTGTTATATCAATATTGCTCAAATATTGGTAAGCACTTTCAGTATCAATTTTGGTATTCAGTTGAATATCGAAGGTATATTATGTAGAAATATTGAAATATCAATATTGTCTACTGATTGATATAAAAATTCAATATCAATATTGAAATTCAGGTATCCGTCGATTGTCTAATAATGTTATCTAAACAATATTGTACTATTGATATTGATTTGCTATTCGTTGGAAAATTCAAGAAAGTATCCAGACAAAAAGGAATAACACAAGTAGAAATGAGTATATTTTTTGGGGTTTTTAGAAAATGAGGATTTTGGTGACAGTTGTGGCATAGATCTCGAAGTAACAAACATTGATTGAATTTTCAAGACGAGATTTCACCTCAAAATGCCTTTGAAGAGTACACAATATTGGATCTGCTGGAAGAGAGTCTTGGAATTTTTGGTACGGGAATGTCAGTTTTATTTGCATATTTCAGTTTAAAAATATTATAAATATGTTTAGAATATATATATCGTAGGTATTCCTGGTAGAGAATGAAAGAACATGAGATCACCAGTTTTCTAGCCTATTTTTGAATTCTACTATGCCTACTATCATCAGTAAATTGTCTTTCAGAAGTTGCAAGGGGGTGATTCAAGTTCACCTGCAAATTTCAGACCTATTTCATTGTAATCAACTTCGAACGTAATTGAAAAACTGATGAAAAAAAGATACTTGAGCTTTCGTGAACAAAATGAACTATCAAATTCCAAACACATGGATTTTTGAACTTCGAGAAGTACAAATAATGCAATGTTTTCTCTTCTCTAAAAAGTTCATATCCACCTAAATGATGGAGACGTTGCAGCTGCAGTATTTTGTGATATGGCGAAGGCGTTCGATTGCGTCAATAACAACATATTGCTAAACAAACCTAATATATATGGTTTCAAAGGAAACATTTCATTGTGGCTTCAATCATATCTAACAGATCGTCTACAAGAGGTGACGTACAATGGTGTAACATGTATCGGAAGGGGAATCAAATACGTAGTACCACAAGGTTCTGTTTTTGGTCCATTGTTGCTCCTATTATATATAAATAATTTGACGGACTCAGCCACAAGTGGGGCTTTCACTATTTTTTGCAAGATAATATCACGGCTATATTATAAAAATAAAATGACATAAAAAAGTTGAACAATGATGTAATCTCACTCGGAAAATTATACAGAAAATAATCTTCAAGCTGCTATGCCATAAGGACAATCGCCATCCTTATGGACGTTCATCCAGCAAGAAATGTTTACTTTGCACTCTGTGAGTCACACTTGCGCTATGAAGTATGTTTCTGGGGTGCAAGTTCGCAAATTTCATCCAATGCAGTATTTATAGTCCAAAAAGAACTTTAAGATACATATGTCGGGTAGGAATGAGAGATTCTTATACACCACTTTTTCCATCTCAAGGAATTGTACCATTGTTAAAATTGTTTAAAATACCTAGTATTCTCATTTTGGAAACAGTTTGCTTAGTACATAAAACTGTACCAGTCAAAATATGAATCTCGACTCGCACATATTTTTCTTCCAATTCCCAAAAAAGCGCAAATCAATTCCTTCATACTTTATAATGGGAAAAGATTGTTTAACCACCTACCTCTCCCCATCAGAAGAATTTACAAAATGGAAAAATTTGTAACACAGAAAAAAAATTCTTCAGGGAGTTTTAGCAGTTTAGAGCAATTTCTCATTGAAGACTTTACAATTTTTAAATGAAGATTTGTGAATCGATATCTTGGGATTTTGTGACATATATTATGAGAGCTTAGGGGTGTATGTGTTGTGATATATATTTGTGTGTGTATAATATGTATATGGTCATTACGCACTGGCTTATCTATAAAAGGGTATATTGTAATTTTTTTTTGATTTTAGTGATATCGTCAACTGGTAAAATGAGATTGAAATCATCTGCATAAATCATAACCATAGTACTCCGACGTTTTTAAATGGCTTAGCACACTTTCCTGCGGCACAACTCCTTTTATTTCTTTGAAAACTGCGAAATCATTATTTTGTCGCTATTCTTATAAGATTTTGAGGGATCTGAGGCAATTTCTCGGATTCAGTATCGAGAGCCTCAGAAGAATGAAAATAAGAACGTTATTTCGATCAATATTGACCATGATAAACATCACCCCTTTTAAAAAAGAGTGCTGCAATGAAAAATATACAAAAACCTGCCTGAAAGACTAGAAGAATATTTCAAGAATCACTGTAAGATGTGAGCTGAATATAAGAGGCCTTTTATGAAAGTCTAAACATGCTGGCAAGGAATTCATTGGTCCTAGTATATAGTTGAATGCTCTTTTATTTCAGGTAATGGTTTTACGAGAGGAAAACATTTAGCTAAAATGTGTACAAGACTCAAAATATTCAAAAGACACGAGCTTCAAGATTGGAACTGGAAAATACCCAATTAAGCCTAAGACTGAAAGACTTAGCCGATGACTGAAAGACCGAAGTGTAGATTTAAGGACTGGAAATTGACTCAAATTACTCAAAATTTCTAGTTGTACAAGATTTGAAGTAGATGTTTCCCCCTTGTGAAAATATTCGTGGTTATACTTGGATCATACTTCGTGATTTGATATACTTGCAAAGGTAATAGATGAAAACGTGCACATGCAAGAGAAAGTCCTCGAAAGCGTCAATGTCTTGTGTATTAGTGGTTGAAAATATGAAAAAATATAATTCCTCTCAAATTATGTTTCATTCCCCTTGATAATAAGTAAATGAAGGTGAATTCCAAAGAGGCATTAATAATCTTCAAGAATACTTGTAGTATTTTCACTGGTTATGTCATTTTCACAAGCAAGGACCCGACACCAAAATAAAGCAATATATCACTTACGGATAAGAGAACGTGTTGTTACAGTCTTCATCAGAAGCCATCTCAAACTTAATCCCTTTCACACCACTTGTCTTAATTGTTATCACTACTTTATTGACATATCAGTTCAATTTCCACAGCACAAAATTGTTTACGAGTCCTATTAGGAAATCTCTGTTTGACGAGTAAACAAACCTAAACTGTTTATTCGGAGATTTTCGTAGCTGGAGCTGATTGTAAGCGCACGGTTTTTCGATTTTCCTGCGAAAAACACCTCACATCCTTCAGGATCGGCAGGATATCGAACGTGCTTGGGAAACTGCGCGCACAAGTCACTTCAATTCGGATATCTTCTCAGCGTAACTTGAGTCTGAGTAGGCTAGGCGCAGAAAAGAACACGCGACAGTCACTTGTTGCGATACCGTCGGAAGCAGGTAAAACAGGTGAGCGCGTGTGTTCACTATCGTGCTGACGGAGATACTGATGTTCGAATCGGATAGTAGGCTGTGTACCCGCCATGGCTTGACGGTAAGGGCCCCTGACTTACCTGTAAGGTGCGATTGTCGGCTCGGTATGATCATTCGGACGTGTATATGGATTTTGGGAGATTTTGTTGATCTGTCATGAGAGTGATATTTTAATCGAATGTTATTGGTTGGTGGGCGATTTGATTTGATTTTGCGGTGTTGTCGCGCTTACAACGGCAAAGAAAGTCCGGGTTTTGATGCTTTTTTGATAACGATCCCCATTTTCATAAAATTAGGGTCAGTGGCCTTTCAAAAGAATCAAATGGTGTCTTGGACATTATTTTGACATTCACACTGACTAATTGAAAATTTAAGATAATTTTAAAACATCGTTTCTTTACTATCTTTCTAGATAACTTAATTTTCCACCCCTAGAGATGGAAGGAAAATGGTATTTTTCCTCCCACCAGGAAGAAAACATTTTATTTCTGATCGGGATATTATAGGACTATATCGCCATAGTTACACTATAAGGCCCTTATAATTCCCTTACACATAAATAACTATTTCCTTCCTGAGAGGTCTGGGTCTAAGTTTTTTAATAACTTTTACATTAGCAAGAGTTTTCTTTTCTTCGTCTGTTTGATTTCATAGGAAGATTTATGAAAATGAAATAAAAATACATATAAGCGTCTATTTCCTTTTTGTTTTCAATTAAAAAACAATCCAAGACTTGAAATGGAAATCTTAACGACTTTAATTGTACAGTTTATCTTATTGAAAGCTTTCCTTCCAAAGAAGCCATTTCTTGCTGAAATATTAACCACTCCTTCTTGATGATCGCTACTTCTTAACGTCGTGTGGTTACTTGCAAGGTTGCTTTCCAATAAAGGAAGAGCTCTCGACACAAAGTTATCTACGTGATCCCTAGAACTTGGCAATGAAGTGAATTCCTGACCAGTAATGATTTTACTTGCAATTTTCCTTTTTCGTGACATATTCCTCAGCAATATTTTCAGTCACCCAACCTCCACACTGTTCACCAAGTCACCACCTGCATCGAGTAGCGTAGCCGAAGTTCTTAGGGAACAATGGCCGGTATAACTTTGGGGATTTCTTATTTTTGAAAATGTGAAATGGTATTTTAGCCATTGTATTCATTCCGATTACATTGACAAATGATTTTGAATGAACGAAATGTTGTTATTTGGACAAAAATTAATGTATTGTGACTCACCACAAACCGCGCCATTTCGAATCCTATTTCTGAGATCACTTCAAAATATTTAAAATCCGACCGCACTCCTCTGATGACACGGCATTGACTTTCGACGATGAAAAGTCGTTATTTGGACCAATATTAATGTATTATGATCCAACACAAACCGCGCCAACTCAAATCCTATTTTTGAGATCACTTCAAAATATTCAAAATCCGACCGCACTCCTCTAACGACCTATCATTGACTTTCGATGATGGAGAGTTGTTACGTGGACGGAAATAAATGTATTCTGACCCACAACAAATCGCGCCAACTCGAATCCTATTTTTGAGATCACTTCAAAATATTCAAAATCCGACCGCACTCCTCTGACGACCCGGCATTGACTTTTGAAGATGAAAAGTTGTTATTTGGACAAGAATTGATGTATTCTAACCCACCACAAACCGCGCCAATTCGAATCCTATTTCTGAGATAACTTAAAAATATTTAAAATCCGACCGCACTCCTCTGACGACCCGGCAATAACTTTCGATGATGTAAAGTTGTTATTTGGACCAAAATCAATGTATTCTAGCCCACCACAAACTGTGCCAACTCAAATCCTATTTTTCAGATCACTTCAAAATATTCAAAATCTGACCACACTCCTCTGACGACCCGGCATTGACGTTCGATGATGAAAAGTTATTATTTGGACAAAAATAAATGTATTCTAACCCATCACAAACCGCGCCAACTTGAATCCTATGTCTGAGATCACTTCAAAATAAGATTTAAAATACGACCGCACTCCTCTGACGACTTGGCATTGTCTTTTGATGATCTAGAGTTGTTATTTGGACCAAAATCAATGTATTCTGACCCACAACAAACTGCGCTAACTCAAATCCTATTTTTGAGATCACTTCAAAATATTCAAAATCCGACCGCATTTCTCTGACGACCCATCAATGACTCTCTATGATGGAAAGTGGTTATTTGGACAAAAATTAATGTATTCTGAACACCACAAACCGCGCCAACTCGAAGCCTATTTTTGAGATCACTTCAAAATATTAAAATTCCGACCGTTTAAAATCCGTAGGTGGTTGCACAACATTTTGTATCCATGAAAACAATTACGAAAGCGCCTACTTACTATCAGTACAATTATTCCCAAATCACTTTCCCCAAAATTAATATTCAAAACGATCTGGTATATTCACTCTTTTACCACTTCCTGAAAAAACTCTCTCATTTTTCAATGTCCCTGTTCTTCTTTTCTTTTTAGAATTCTCTTCTTTCTATCAAATGTCTTACTTCTTTCATGCCATCTCCTGAAGATATTTCTGTCACCACCAAACCATTGTCTATATTTTCTGTTTCACCGGTCAGCTCCCGACAGTAATCCAATATCAAATGAAACATCAATTCCTTTTGCATCAAGATTACTGATTTTAATTTCATATCCAATGAAATTGGAATGCTTGTTTAATCTAAAACTGATGTCTTACATTCAAACTGCTTGATTAAACATTGAATATTGATATCATAGATATTATGGATCCTTGGAGCTGACTGGAGCCACCCTAAAACCCCCTTAATGATGTTTTCTGTCGAAATCTTTCGAATATTTCATTCCTTCAACACAATTTGTTGAAATGTATGACTTCTGAGAACCAGAATCTCAGGGGGAAGAATAACCTTTCTCTCATCATAATAGAAAAGTTGTATAACTCTTTTATACTTTTCTTCCATCTTCTCCATCACTTCAACTGAATTTTACAGGCAAGTCAGTGGTTTTTTTGTGCAAAACAAGCATCTCATGAAGTTCCTACAATATTTTACACCATGCTCTTGTTTTGGACATGCAAAACATGCCTTTTTCTCATAAACTCATTTTTTGAGCTCTTAAACATCCCTAATAAAACACTATGGCATGGTCTCATATAGTTGTGAGGACTATTGATATAAATTACGTACAAGGGTGGACTCAGATCTTTATGGTGCACCTACGTAAAACGGTCTCTTGAAGTATTTGTTCAAGTAGGTTTCGATTGAATAAAAAGCAGTGCTTCTGATGCCATGGTATGACAGTTTCTCAAGTGGATTGCTGTACATTCCACAAGGGAAACTAGTAAGAGATGGAAGCTGCAGCGATTTCATGATATTTCCTTGGAAGACCGATTAATTTATGTTGTATGGTTTTTACTCAGTACATCCGTCTACATATAACTATTTGACTTTCAATCAACGCTGTAATAATCGTTATGTCAATTTTGAAAAACAATAAATACACCATTGTGATTGTGATAAAAACATTTCTTTAAACAGAATATTCAGTATTTGCAGATAGCAGTTAATGATCTGTATCTGAATGTGCAATGGATATAATATTATTGATGAGTATGGTGATCTAACGTAATAAAGTCGTTGAAAAATAGAATCATTTTTGGACTCTCAATTTGCAATAAGGAAAAAAATGTTAAACATTGTTTCCACTAAGTATTATGGCTCTGTACTTTTTTTCAAATGACTTTTTGTAATTATCTGAAAGGCCTACGAATTTGTGACAAAATTATCTTTTAAAATTCGTTGAATTATGAGGGAGATACAGTTGATTGTTCAATCGAACAAAGTTGGCCATAAAAGTCAAACCTAAGAGCGGCTTTACATTATGCAATTTTCATGCAATTTTTGTGCAATGCAAGACTAAATTTTACATTGCGCTTGCGCCCATGCAAGTTTCGTGCAAGCCCAAAAAATTTCGACTGGTTGAAATTTTCACGCAATTCGTGAGCAATTCTAGTGATTTTTCTGGTGAGAAATTCAATGCCAATAGCACACTAAAGTACCTGTAGATATTGTTTTTCGAATGTCTCCTAACCTTTAACTCCAACTTAAAAAAGAAATAGAAAATTTGACACAAGCGTTAGTGATAGGTGGAATGTCATTTTTCGAATTTCAGTACAAACCAACAAAATATCAAAATATTTTATTGAGGTTAGATTTTCTCGAAATATATTATGTTGGTATAAACTGCTGGCAACACAACAATAATTGCATAAATGTAAGACACAATTTCTAAATTGCCTTGCAATACCTGTCTTGCATTGCAAAGGCATTGCATAAATGTAAAGCCGCTCTAAATAATCAATAATCACATCTGTAATTTCTCAGTGAGTCCATTGTCAACTGAAAACGTATTTCGAAGTATTTTCGTGAATTGGTCGTTTAAGATACATTGATACCTATGGCTCTAATATCATACTCACTGAAAAGGACACTTTGGTAGTATTCTTCAACGTTCATGTTGGCTATGCAATACAAAATTAATTTTTTTTTGCAATTTCGGGTTGGAACGCATGCCAATTTTTTTAAAGCACCAGCTTCAGTCCCACGTTTGATGAAGGAAAAAGAAAGGGGTTCATGGCTGTGCATGTGTAAGGCGTATTTTCGCACATGAAAAGGAATTTTTTGTGTGCCCAAGTGGTCGTAATTCACCCTGTATCTATGTTTGTGAAAGGGTTCTTAGGAAATGTTAATTCTTTGTTGAATTTTTTCTTTTCTCACTCTGGTATTCAACTGTCATTTTCGAATAATATCTACTTTTTCTCTCTCTTTTCTGTAACATGTCTTACATAAAATTTTGAGATCCTGCTAGATAAGTAGTCTAACAGAATCAGTTGTGATTTCGAAAAGTCCATAACTTGCGTAATGCGAATTAGCATGCAAATTCGCCATCTTATACTGTTAATTGAGATAGAGATTTCATTTCGTATCAGTCAAAAACATCTCAAGTTGTGCTCTACTCTTGCCAGGGGAATGGTAAGGAAATCCGCTTAGGAAACTGTGTCGGCTATTACTTTATTTCGATTGTTTCCAAATTCTCACGACTCTTTCACATTGTTAGTAACTTGTTTACAATGCAAAACAAATTTAATAAATAACCCAATTCAGTTCGCTGGAATATTCACATTCTGAAAAAAAATTACTCTCTACAGGGAGATTCTGTATGTTTTCTCCATGGGTCAACGTTGTGTAATGAATAATTTCTCTTCTGTATATCTCTTGAACCCCAGTTTCTCAAATACTTGTTCTACATATTGTTTTTGCTTGAAGTGGTTCGAGTCCTATCTATCAAACCGCGATCAAATTGTCATAACAGCCCGTTACCCACTACCTAATCCTATTTCCTGTGGTGTACCTCAAGGTTCAGTACTTGGACCTTTGCTTCTTGTATTGTATGTAAATAACTTGTCCAATTGAATATATCAGGTAGATTCTCTTTATTTGCCGGTGATACTACCATCCTATGGCGTGACCTCATTGAAGAATGGTTTGATTCAAATTTTCAAAAAACAAATATACTGTTTTTTCGTCGCGATCTACTTGAACTGTCACTAGGCGATAATACTATAGAGAGTGAGGAAACTACGAAATTGCTTGGAGTTCAGATTGATACCACGTTAAAATCCAATGCATACATCTACATCTTAAAATCAAGTGAGGAGTTCGTTACGAGATGTTATGCAATACGCTAGCAGATATGATTTTAAATCAATGTTATTATTTTCTTCCATCAGGTATATCCCAGTCAGGCCCTGTCTCCGGAGCCCCGATACATTATTGTTATTATTATTATTATTATTATTATTATTCACGTAGGAAGGGTATAATGTGGAGCACGAAGGAAAGTTAAGTCTGACTAAATGAGAACCCGACAGTGTTTTCACACAATAATTGATATACTTACAGACGAATAATATGATTGATATACCTATCTAAATGTTCTAACTCACCTATATATGGAATAAATAATATAGATTCTGGAAAATTTGCTGAAAAATTCAAAAGTTCAGTGTAGAAATCCATTTATAAAAGAGGATATACTACAAATGCAAAAAGCCAGAGACCCATCTCACTGAACACAAATTTCGGTAAAATATCGCCCTTTTTGCAACACAACTGAATACTTAATAAAGTTCATCTCTTGGAAACCAGATCCTAACCCAGTGAGTGTTGTTTATGCCTGTTTTCATTCTTACATATGAAAATTTTATTTTGCGAAACCAAAAGCTCTTTGTTTATCACTCATTCCCTTCCACCATGTATTCATCAGTTCATTTGTATTAATTACTGTGATAAATTCATCAGAATTATTATTATTATAATTTTTATAACTAAAGAAACTGTAATGTTGTGAAATTCAATTTCTGTGGGTTGTTTTCAGTCACTTATATAATAAAAGTTTAATTTTAGTAAACAATCATTTTAAATCACATAATCGCTAATATCTGTATTTACAAAAGAATTACAATGTTCACATCTACGGGGATTATTGCCATAAATAACTTCGGCTTCTGATTTCGAAACTTGCGAGAAAGAAATATTTACGTCACTCAGTTATTTCGTAGGAATTTTGCATTTTTTCTCTTATTTGTCGAAACATATTTCCATTCGTCAGAAGTTGATTTTTCTCGAAAAAGTCTCAATAATTCACTTATATATTCATCCTTGATCAAAACAATTTTGAGAAACAACGTTGTTGGAAAAATTATACGCCGTTTCGAGCACTGCCTTTGCCTCAGTTATCAAAACTTGCTAAATACCTTATATTTTTAAGGCTGTTGAATACTTGAAAAACATTTCAATGAACGAAACAACTTCTTGTGACTGTAGATGTTTAAAATTAAAAAAATTGGTATTATATTGAATACTTTTTATTTTAATTTGAAGACGCCTGGTTTTGATTATGGGATCATTTGGGAATAAAAAGGTGAAAAAGTTGTTAGGGTTCAAGGTGTCAAACGGCAACAAAATATGGATAACAAATTCCAGGTCCGTATTTGAACAAATTAATTTGATGATGATTTCTAAAATGTTCGAATTCCAATTTGACAATGGCATTGTATAGGGGTAAAGAAGTGACATAGACGGAGTGTCCATTTTCTCTTCAAAGAATGCCAGAAAACATTTTTGATGAAACTTTAATATTCAAAAAGTATTTTATTAAAGTTTTAAATTGCGCAACATTTACATATCTCAACCGACTTTTATCTCTCACCGTTAACGAGATCCCAATGAGGAGGAATTAATTAGAACCCCAAAATTTGTTTATTGGGATATATTTGAATAAAAAGTCATTTATTTGTGTTCCCAAACAAACTCCATTTCATTGCAAAACAATCAACTTATCTCACAATTCGTAGGTAAATCAACATTGATCTTTTTACATATCTTCAGTCGCTCAATTTTCCCCAGGTTCAGACAGTCTGTAAACAGGGTGGCCCACCGAAAACGAGTCATTTTCAAGAACCTCGCCAGCATTTTAGAAAAACGCTCAGGCTCGTCGATTTTTGGTTGATGGGGGCACTTTTCCGGCATTTTTAACTATATTACTTTCAACCCCAAGCAAGGGGAAGAATCACCCCAAAAATATTTAAATGGCATTGGGGGTTGAAAAAGATGTATTTTTGAAGATCTTACAATTATTCTTTTTACCTTATTCTTTGAATTTTACATTTCCTCCCAATACTTTGAAAAAAATTACATGTTAGAATTCAAAGTATTTCAGTTGCTTGTTTACTACTCAATTGATTGAATGTTCAAATTGATGACCGTCCGCTTCCATACTATAATAAACATTTTGTTCGAAACATTCACGCACATTCATAAGAATTTCAGGAGTAATTCGACGGCACTTGTCAACGATTCTTTGAAGCAAATCTGCAAACAGTGGTCATAATCATCCTCATTAAGTTACTGGAAGGTATTTTATATTGATGAAATTCATTCTTCTTCAAAATGGTTTGGATGCTAGTTCGATTGATTCCAGACACAGATGAACATGTCCTAAAACTGCATTTTCACTAGATTCATTAACTATAGGCTTTTCTATTTCTCGTATTTTAGTAGCCACATTTCCTGTCTCTTGAAAGTTTTTCACTAACCTTCAAAACTACGTTGAAAAAACTATCACTAACCAACACTTCGAAATACGTTGAATTCATTCAAAATTTCAATAAGTAAAAACTGTTTATAGGAGATGAAGAGGATGGACAAATCCAAATATTTGAGTAATTTTTGAGAAACTATTATATACAAATAAATAAAAAAATGGAATGGAAGAAATTTTTGTGGGTTAATGAAATTGTTTATATTCCCGAATATACCGAATCTTTAGACCATTATATCAGATAGTTCTTTTTTTCCGTGTCTTTCTTTCATGTTGTTACATTGTTTTCAATATATATAATGGGTGAGTCAGAATAAGACCGACAAAATCCGTCTACAGATTCCTTACCTTATTTCAAGGTGAAAAGTTCCTATCAAGGTATATCCTAAAATGCATCATCCCCTCTGAGATACAGGGTGTTGAAAGTACGAAAAAAAATTTGATTTTTTTCTCCAAAATTCCTGAAGCAAAATATACCAAACTCGGTACACTAATCACGGTTAATCAACGTGATAATTGGAAGTTATAATTTTTAATTCTCGTAAACTAGTGGCGTAGTTACGTTGGTATGTGGAATAATTTGCTTCCAACACCTGGACTTTCCATTCTATTTGGAAAGTACTATCAGGTGTCAAAGATGTAGACTTTTTCACGGATTCGTTTGGCTGTGAGATGCTATCATCCATTTCGAGCCATTCTGAGGAAGATGTCTTGGCACCCCATTATCAGATTATCGAGATTTTTGAGAAATAAATGACATATTATATGTGAAAGACATTCATTGTGATCACAATTGTTATCTCTGAGGATATATGATCAAGATTTCTCCGTTTTCCCCCCTCACAGCTCGCTAAGTCTGTTATGAACATTTTGGAGAACATATTTGACATTATTGGATATTAGATATATTTGGGATCAAATATTACGGCCTCTCTTCAAAAAATACCCGAAATATGATATTTTCCGAAAATATAAATCATTCTAGCGATATTTTGTAGCATGGAAAGATGTAGGGAAGATCTTGGAATTTGTACCTCGTTCCATAGACAGTGTAGAGCAGTTTATAAATTTTTTTCGAAAACGGTGCCTAATAAAACTGAGGAAGACCATTTTTCAGTCGGATTGATGAGCAAATATCCCAAAAAATGGAAAAAATCCATTTTCAAAGCTCCATATCTCGAAAACTGTCCATTTTTGAGATTTGTGGCTGTGAACACTTTCGATCAGCTCATCAAGAACTACAACCAAATTCACGGAAAGCCATTTCCCTTAAGAAATTTGCGGGGTCCTTTGAAATGTAATCTCTCAATAAGCAATAGACGGAGTTTTAAAATTTCAAGTCTATTGTCTAGAGAATTGTAAGAGCTTTTGACAAAAATCTGACTCGACCCCCTAATGCCATTTAAAAATATTGGGGTGATTACTACCCTCGCTTGGAAGTGACAGTGGCGGAGTCAAAAATACTGGAAAAAATGGTCCCCTTTTAATGAAAAATAGACGGGTCTGAGCGTTTTTCCAAAATGATGACGCACTTCCCGTAAATGTCTGTTTCGTTTTTAGTTGGCCATCCTGTAAATATACATATACACATCACGTTTGATAATCATTCACACATCGACTCCAAAACTTGTTCAGAAATGATAGGACATAAAAATACGATAGCAATCATCTAGTATGATGACACCGGCATATAATTGACTCCTGACCTGACTTCCTTTAACCTTTATCGTCATATCCGGTCAAATAGTCTCATTACTTATGAGTTCTTGTACAGGTTTCTCATGTATATTCAGAGTTCTCCACAAAATTAACATGGCAAGAACATCATTCTCAATAATATTCTGACGGAGGGTATTCATCATTTAAAATTATAGCGTGTCTTTTTGATTGTGGCATCAAATTGAGATATGACGTGGATTGATTATGATGAGAATCAGAATGACATGGTGTCGCCGGTGAGGGATGTTATATCGACAAAAACAGGAATACTTATCGGGTGTCACAATACGCTCTAAGTTGTGTGTCTTGACTAGGTATTTACTCTATAAACACATTTAGGAACGAAACAACAACAAGTTGTTGTTTCCATATAACCAACGTACTAGAAATAAGATTTGAGTCCAACCCTCCCACCAAAACATTTTTAATCAAAATAGTCTGAATCCCATATTTAGAACAAATACTTGAACTTTTTTCCACATCGGGTACTAGTGGCGAATACAGGGGGCAATTGTATCGTTGTGTAACGATTTTGGAGCCGGACCTGACCACTTGTGTTTAGAAAATCGGCTTGTTGACAATGCATGGAAACATCGCATACCATTACCCCAGAGTTCTAAATTGTTCTAGATGCATCGGTATAAAGAAAACGCAGTTAAGCGGGAGCTAGTTAGTTACAGATGTTGTTAAAATTGTTGTTAAAATTGTTATTTCCGTCAACCAGCTGCACACCCTTAAGAGTACAACCCTCAAAAGTCTTCGAAAGACTTGTCCGAGCTAGGGAAGACGCAGCCCTTACCTTTTAACGTGTGATGCCATGCACGAGACCGATGACCATGCTGGAAATCGAACACATTACCCCTAGGTTAAGAGACAAGCGCTCTACCATCATGACCATCACGGCCCATTGTAGTTTACAAACAGTTAGAGTTTTCAAATAGACAGAGTTGGCTTAGCAATAGTGATATAAATTACTGAAGTTGCTCAAAATAAATTAGAAGTTATAGTTTACAAGTCTTCAATAAATTAGCTGATTACAGTTAAATGCATTTTTTTTACAGTGGTGTCAGAAGTGGGATTTCTTAAATTAATAAGTAGTTGCGTAGTAGACAGTCTCCGTATTACGAAAATCAAATTATAGCCTTCCTTAACGCGAAGTAGATTAGTGACCCGTTAAAAAAATAGGTATACGCGAAGTGAAGAGTTTTGCATATAACGGGACAACAAACTGATATTCATTTTGTATGAAATAGACTGACATCTAGGTGAAATATACTAGAAGACGAAGTGTTTTCGAGGAGAGCTGAAGGAAAGAGAACTAGAAACAACCATTGACAATGCTCCTCTCCAGAAAAACAGAAGAACTGATCAAAGAACAGGAAGAACCTGAAACTTTTTTCGAAGTTTCTGGAATTGATTTGAGTGTTTCAATGAATAATAATAAAATAATAATAATAATAATACTCCCTCATAAACACTCATAGAGTGTACCCAAAGGCATAGCCTGTGCGGGTAGAGGACGTCTATTATTATTATTTGCCGTGGCGCTCTGGGGCGACTTACTCATTTTTGGTGGCGTATTCACTTTTTTTTGGTGGCGTATTCACTTTTCAGCTATAGAAAATCCCCGGAAACGTACAACAAAATTATCTCGTTTTCCAGGATTCGAACCTGGTTAAATGCAAGCGGAAGTGAAAGAGGAATAAACTGGAAGAAATTATTACATACCCGAAAGATGAACTCCAACAAACATCGGTGAGAATTTTTAGAGAATTCGAATTCTTTGAAGGGGGAAATTTAACAAAATTCAAAAAGTCCGGAAGAAAAGCTTCCAAGATATTTGCTGGATTTGCAAGATGAACTATAACACAATGCGAATCTAGCAAAGAAACTTCTAGAAGAACTTCACTCGAATTCAAGGAGCCTAGAGGAAAAATCTTTTAAAAAAGAACTTTAAGGAAAACTTCAAGAAGAACTTGTAGAATTCAGAGAGGTTAATTTCTAAGAACTTGAGGAAATAGTTTCTGGAAAATCTGAAATGCTTGAAGGAAGAAGTTTGTGGGGTGGCGAATCGATTGGAAGAAAGAATAAGAATGAACCGTAGAGACAGAAATAGACAGAATGAACATGGAAGTGAAAAAATCAAAGATGAGTACGAAAAAAACTGGATAAAATAAATAATATTATCTATAAATTAGAAAATCTAATGAAATCTGGTCACACCACAGAAACTCATTGCTAGATCTGAGCATAAATTTGGACGATGTTTGAGAGAACATGAAGGATTTCAAGGTCATTGCTGAACTAAGGAAGCTTTCATTGAAGCCGCCGCCGCCAATTTGAAGCCGCAACCAACGCAAATGGATGGATTGCAGGAGAAAGAGCTGTAACACTAACACTAATATTGCGTGGCGAAACAAAAAACATTGCACAAACTCTCACCGTCCAAAAACAGGAAGACTATAAGCTGCTGATAAAACATCTAGAACTACTACTGCTAGCTCACCTAGAACACGTATACTATTCACAGCTGAAAAACCACTACCAGAAATTAAGCGGAGCCTCACAAGAATTTGAAGCAGACATTGCACGCTTTGGTTGTCTTTCATATCTAGTCACGCCAAAAAGGGTAGGGGAGCGATCACATTTCAAGGCCTTCCTGAATGGACTTCGTGACCAAGAAACGAGGCAAGCATTGACGTTAGCTCGTCTCATGAATCTCTTAAATGCGCTGGCACGCGCTTTGGATTCTGAAGACGCGAAACAATCCTGCAAGAGTCAAAGTGAAGTGAGTAGTATCGAAACTGTCATGATAAAAGTAATAAGCGAAGTGCTGCTTGAGAAAAAATAGATGAGATGTTGGAATTGTGGAGAAAATTGGACATGCGCGTAGCAAATGTGAAACTTCGAAAGAATCAACACCGACGCAGAAAAACTAAAGAATGTCGATGAGGAGGGGCAGTCGTCTGCATGTATCCAGCAAGCCCCAGTTAACAACGCATATGTAGTTGTCCTCCAACGACAAAACAAAGTTATCTCCGCAAACGGTTGCATCAACAACGAAATTTGCACCATGCTGCTCGAAACAACCTTTTAGCTTTCTTTTGCTGAAATAACAGCAAAAATTGAACCATCAACCTGAAGACTACGCACAGCAACAGGAGAGCCAGCTACGATATATGACAATTGAATAGATTTTAGGCTGCACTGGAATGAAACATCGAACTCTAGTAGCAGACATCGAGGACGATGCAATCATTGGGATGGACATCATGAAATCCAGAGGGTCGAGCTCAATTTCAAAGATGGCGCCTACGTCTGAACGGAGAAAAGCTGGTGCTGCATGGGAGAAGTGAAGAAATTATTCGAGTTATGGTCGTTGAAGATGTGACTGTACCTGAAAGGGTTGAATCCATTCTGTAGGATCTCCTGGATAGGGGTACGAGGAGTGGATTTGTGGTTATCTTCTAGCCCAAGCTTCATGATCAGAAAACCGAACGAGGAATCTTTGGCGTGTATGAAAATATGTGCCAGGGACCTTAAAGAGAGTAACAACTTTGGGACACTGTTTGTCAATTTCATCTATGATTACGTTTGTTGATACTGTTATAAAAGTTTACAGCTCAACCGCAGAATTAGAAACGTTGATTGCCATATGCTACAAGGATGTAGAACCAGTTCAGCAATCCAAATTGAAGGATTTAGTCAGGAAGTACTAAGATATTCTCGATACCGGCCAAAAATAGTAAAACGAAAGTGGTTCAACATGAGATGGACCGATCAGACACTTACTCTTGCCGAAAAAAAGAGGAGGCTGTCAAAATAATCAGTGATATGAGAAGAGAGAAGAGGAGTATCTCTGGTCCCTTTTCAGTCATCGTCGATTGAAAATACTTACAGAAAATAGACAGTACCCCAGACACGTTAACCGGTTTTTCAACCCCAATTCGAATAGTGGATATTAACTGGTAGGTAAGATGTCAAGAAAAGACAGTTTCGACCATTGAATCAGGATTGTGGCGTGTGTGTTGTTCGAGAAGAACGCGAAAAATTTGAAGAAGATATTGCTAAGGAGATAACAGGTCATGCCTAATAAAATATTTAGGGTACCTCAGATGACCACAATTTGCATAGATTGGAAGTTTTCGTATGACAAGAAAATGAATATATCATTTTTAAAGGCGAAACAGCAATAGAATAATATTTCAAAGAAAATATTGCTATTGATCATTGCCAAATTAAAGAATTTTTGTAAAACATTTTTGATCTTTAGGATAGGTAGTTTCAAATTATGGCAGAATTAATAGATAGATGTAATTTCTAGTGATGAAAACAAATTCTGTACCAACACTACCGATTGGGACATTCGGTGTGAAGAAATTAATGGTAAATCGGCGCCGTAAATCTCGAAAGTGCTTCATTAGTTTTAAACATCACTCTCAAATGAACCAAAGTATACAATTTAAAAAATCAGAACCGTTATTCATTTATAATGTGTGAACCCTGGTTAATTGCAAATAAAATTGTGATGTTTCTTCCTAGAGCTTCTAACAGTTATCAAGCAGTCTTGTTTCAACCTTGCGTTCTTCCGAACAAAAGATCCCACACTTTGAAATTCTCCCATGCCAAGTGCGGAAATTTTATAACAAATTATTATGCTCAAGGAGATTTTGAACCCCGGTCTGCGTTATAATTAACATAAATGTAAAGCACTGTCATTAAGAGCATAGTTCGAGTTTCTATGTGGGGAAATTTTTATTACACCAGGTCTCTCCTTTCCTATAAAGATATTTCTACTCGAGCAGAATGAAGCAATTTAATGGTCGTCCTTTGCCATCTTTTAAGGTATTGCGACGTAAAACTTATGACTTCTTTAATATTGATATATGATTCCGATTATCAGCCAAGTTACAGTTTACAACTCGAACATGTGTCGATTAAATATGGAACACGTTTGACTAAAGGATTCCGAAACAGCTTGAAAAAATTGTTGGAGAGTGACAAATAAAAATTGAATGAGTTATTTTGACAATGTTGAAATAGCGCCTTCGCCAAACTTTCCCGCGAAGTCAAATTATAAAACAAATATCTGACTAGAGAAAACAAGCCACTGAAAGCTATTACCAAATTTTGTACAGATTTTTTCGATTGTCCTCGGTAATTCTGGTTAATAATGCTCCAAAGTTTTTTTTCGCCATTTAAATAAACTTGGAACTTTCTTGGAGACTAATTAATTACTTTCATTTCGGACTTCCATGGTCGTCTTCTAGTGAATGCTGACAAGTTTCTAAAGGCTTGCAAGAGTTTAAACACCTGGTAATCTTAATTATTTTATTGTTTGTTGTGTTTTGATGACTGGTAATGTCAATTAATTATCATTGGGTTAGCTTGCTGCTACCTGCCCATTGTAATCAGGGTGACCTTCTCTTCGGTTCATGCCAGAACCATCAATAAGTAGTTTCCAAACTTTCTTGATTTCTATGCTAGGCTGACTGAAGGCTCTGTTGGCTTGGAAATAAACAGCGTCTTTGAATTTCCTTCTAAACCAGTTCCAATCCTAACATTTTCGAAGATTCTTTTGATGTATTAGTCTCGGTTGTTCTTCCTCGGTTGGTTTTTATTTAGTGGCTTGTGTCCTAACAACCTCCCAAAGATTCTCTGGATATCCGTTTTGACGCAAGTCACTCCTTATATTAGTCAATTCAGCTTGGAGTACTTCCTGATCACTGCATATTGCTCTCTCGACGAGTTTTCTTACGATGCCTTTCTTTGTTGAATTCGGGTCATTGTAGTTCAACGTCAAATACTGTTCGGTGTAAGTCTTCTTTCTATAAACCGATGTGTGGATGGAATCGCTTGCTTTGTTAACTTTTACGTCCAAGAAGGGTAGTGAGATGTTGACTTCCTTCTTCATTGTGAACGTGATATCATCCCTTATGTCAATAATATTAGATAGAAATCGTTGAAGCTCTTGGTCTCTATGGAGGTGTCGTCAACATATCTCAACCATTATTTAGGTTTGTTTTCAGTATGTTGGATGACATGGTTCTCAAACCATTCCATGTAAATGTTGGCGACGACTGGGGATAGGGAGGACCCTTCCGAAAGTCTATGCATTTGGGCAATTCTTTGGAAACTTGTCAGTATTCACGAAGATGACGACTGCGGATAGAAGCAGTTATATTACAACGTTCAAACAAACGTCTATCAGGAAGCCTTAATTCTACCGTGGAAAATGTTTAAACTTATGTTACATATTGTAGCAACAAACTGCATCGTACTGAGGGGAGATTTTGAAATTTGAAGTTGAAGTTGAAGATTGAGATATTGTTCGGCATGGGTTTTCTTTCTATTTACAGAGGTGCGGAAAGTTACTATTGTTTCCCTTTTTTATCGTGAACTTCATTGAGTTCCTCATCATTCTTGAGAGAAAGTTCTCAATATGTTCATCTCCGTGCTTTCATATGAAGAACGTATCTCAGCCATAATTTTGGTTAGTGCTCTGCCTCTCTGAAAGCCAAGTCCTTGAAGGAAGATTCCATCGGCAGTCCGTCGACTTGTGAGAATAGGCTTTCTTTTTCCCGAGATTATGAGTGATGTAGGCAGAACTGCAGTGGGTAATTCCAATATAGAGTGTATGCGTAGATCAGTTCTTTCATGAAGATGGATGCCTTCTTTCAATTTCCTCTTGATGATGCTAAGAAATTCTTCTATGGGGACATTGGTGTAAAGGCTCTCTACGTCGAAGCTGATGACACGATCTTCAGGTCTTACTTGAACTTCTTTGATAGTGTCCATGAAATACTTCGAATTCTTGACGAATGAACTGCTAGTACCCCTGCAGTATCGATAAGATGTATTATGTGGGAGTTCCGAGAGCTGGAAAGTGTTCTCAATGGCATGTCTGGTTCATGCATTTATGGAAGACCCTAGAGATAAGGTGGTTCAAATCAAATGTATTTCCTAAGAGTGCTGTACATTTTCCTTTCCAGCATGGAAATTTGATCCTTCTATAGCTGTTTGTCGAGGACTTCCTCCCAAGAATTAATAAAATAGGGAACTCAGTCAACTTCACAAAGGAAAAGGAAAGCAATAGAACCTATGTTTAAAGAAAGAAAATCCACACTGGACAATATTTCAACTTTTACCCAAATTCCACAAAGAACTTTGGTGGAAACAGCGATGCGAATTTGCAACAACCAGGAGTCACTGGATATGGAGATAGGCTATATCAGAGAAGACCTACGCCAAAATGGATACTCTGAGAAAATCCTAGGAGAAGTACACAAAAAACTCGAAAAGACCAAGACTATCGACTAACGACCACAAGATGTAGCCTTTGAGACATTCTGGCAAAAAAACCTACTATTATCATCACGTGGTCATTCAGTTTTCGTGCTAAGATCCACTAAATGTTTGATCTATGTCAGTTGACTTTATCGATATTTCAAACCAATCCTGTCACGAAACGAGAGAAAGTATGAATTATGTGCATGATCTGAAAAAAAATAATTCCTAAGATGTCGTATGCTCTACATGTCACACTTAACGTGTTCATGAAAATCATTTCATGCTCCACGTCATTCCCTACACGGTGTTATGAACTGAGAGAATAAATTGTTTTCTTTGTGCAGGAGGAAATATCACGATGTGCGTCAATACTGAGCGAATATTTGTAGCATTACCATTCTTGAATGAAAAATGGGATAATTAACGATACAAATGGGTCATCTCCGATTCCTGTTGGAGAATTTTTGAAGAAAATTCCCCTTTCGTATAGACTTATGTGTGAGTTCGGATTG
The DNA here is from genome assembly GCA_958502065.1 of Chrysolina americana. Lineage (NCBI taxonomy): Eukaryota > Metazoa > Arthropoda > Insecta > Coleoptera > Chrysomelidae > Chrysolina > Chrysolina americana. The sequence goes on from OY293411.1 coordinate 99,626,630, forward strand.
TTTTCAATCCGTTCGGGGAAGAATTTCTTAAATTGGAACAGATTACGATGAAGAAGAGTTATAAAAGAACTTGAAACTGTGAGCGCAGAGGCAGAGGCAGAGGCAGAGGCAGAGGCAGAGGCAGAGGCAGAGGCAGAGGCAGAGGCAGAGGCAGAGGCAGAGGCAGAGGCAGAGGCAGAGGCAGAGGCAGAGGCAGAGGCAGAGGCAGAGGCAGAGGCAGAGGCAGAGGCAGAGGCAGAGGCAGAGGCAGAGGCAGAGGCAGAGGCAGAGGCAGAGGCAGAGGCAGAGGCAGAGGCAGAGGCAGAGGCAGAGGCAGAGGCAGAGGCAGAGGCAGAGGCAGAGGCAGAGGCAGAGGCAGAGGCAGAGGCAGAGGCAGAGGCAGAGGCAGAGGCAGAGGCAGAGGCAGAGGCAGAGGCAGAGGCAGAGGCAGAGGCAGAGGCAGAGGCAGAGGCAGAGGCAGAGGCAGAGGCAGAGGCAGAGGCAGAGGCAGAGGCAGAGGCAGAGGCAGAGGCAGAGGCAGAGGCAGAGGCAGAGGCAGAGGCAGAGGCAGAGGCAGAGGCAGAGGCAGAGGCAGAGGCAGAGGCATTACAGAACTTACTAAAGGATACCACAAGAGTTATATTCCTGGTATTGTCGAACATTATTAGGAAATTATTTTTTGACATTTTGCATTTTTAGTAAAACACTCTATTTATCATTCTTTTCGATTTGAACTGGGCACATGTGGTTAATGATTATTCTTGATATCAGTGGAGCTGAACATGTTGATCCCCTTGAGAATAATTTGATACAGTTAGATAGCTTCTGCGCCTGTCTTTGTCGTAAACTTTGACCGTCTCACGTGTAAGAAAGATCAAAGAAAGGACGGGACGATGTCCGTTCGGATGTAATTATTTCGGCGCGATGAAATCTCGTGAGAACAGGAAGTGGCTGACGTCACGGAACAGGTGTAAGGGTTTTAACCTGTACTTCGTCGCGTATGTGTATTCGTAGGTGTTGGAGGTCGCGTATGAGTGAAGGAATTGTTTAGAAAGATTTTTGTTTACCTGATGAAATCTTCATGAGTAGGCTGGTTCATATCGATGCGAATCACGAAATGCAAATATCTCCTTCATTCATTATATCTTTATAAGTAAATGCAAAATTTTTCAGCAAATCTGTGGATATTCAACATAAAATTGTGACTAAAATCATAAACCAGAAGTACTGAATTGTTCACTAATATTCATTTCACATGACAATTTTACTGTATTCTTGGTCGAGGTTCTTCGAGATATTCTCGACGTTTCGTCAACACGAGTGGTTAGCATTCTGGAGAGAGATTTTGTCATGTTGTGTTTGGCAGTTCAGTTAACACATTTTTTGACAGGAATTCGTTACTTATAATGATGATGAGATCAACTTTTCTGCAGTTTTTTATGGAAGACAATTTTCCTTTATCTTTACAGAAGAAACATTTCGAATTGTTTTTATATGTTTTCATATTTTGGCTACTATACATACTTACAAATTTTTTATTTTTATTGTAGGTAAAATCACAAAATTTTCTCGTCAAGCTGACTCTGAATATGTCATAAAAAATTGAATTGGATGAAGGATTAGGCAAAAAAAGCAAAAATTCGATAATGCGAGAGGATTTTTGAGGATTATCGCTATTTTATGGTACACCTTGTATCTGACCATAGTCAAGTCATATATTTTCGGAATCAGCATGAAATTTTGAATATTTAGTGGTAATTTGAAGTGAATATGATGATTTTGTACTTTTCTGGATTTTTAGGGGTATACCCCTTGGACTTTTTTGAGTAATATTTTTTTTCTGCCGATCAACTTGAAATACTCAAAGTATACTAATTTTGTCATCCTGAATCGATTGACGTTCGCAGAATTGCTCTATCTCCAACCGTTCTCGATTTGAAAATTTCTTTTGGAGTTAAGAGCTATTATTTTCCCACAAAAGTTTTTTTAATTTTTTTTATAGTCATATTTGTGAAATTCAATCTTTTTTGTATAAGCTTATCGAACTTGAAATCGATTTCAAGTCAATTAGAGACTTGGTAGGTTTTTTACAGAACGGTAATTTTTTAAAAAATTTTATGTTCAATATTTTCAAAAATCGAAAATTGTCACCCACGTTTTTAATGAGCTGATTTCAAATTATGCATCGAAATTTTAAATTTTGATGCATAATTGCGATTTTTGTAAAAAACTAAAAAATTTTCGAAAACAGGTTCAATTCGAAATTGCAAAGCTTTCGTAAAAACCCCACCATATCTCTATTTGATTCGGGTACGATTTCAAATTCTGCGAGCATTTACAAAAAATACTGATTTTTAAAAAAATATAAAAAAAAAATTGGCGGGAAATAGCTCTCAACTCAAAGTGACCTTTTCATATCGGGATCAGATGGAGATATAGCAATTCTGCGAAATCCAATCGATTCAGAATTACAAAATTAGTATACCTTGCGAATTTGAAACAAAAATATTGTAAGACAATATTTTTCATATACCCTGAAAAGGCAAATTTTTAAACTATTTCATTTCTTGTTTTTGTGGAAATCGCAAAGTCCTCTCAAACTTATTCTGTCGAGCTGTTTCCGAATATGTCATCAAAAATTCAATCGAATGAAGAAGGATCTAGCAATGTTGAATCTTGACTTGCATTTTATTCCCAAACTACAGAGTTGGCAAGTGCATGTAGAGAATCTTATCTTGTTTGTCGAAATATCATTTACTGCTTTTCACATTTTATGTGCTTCATCATAATAGGTTTTTGCATAACAGTCGTCTTTTTTCGTATTACTTATCCATAATCGGTTTTTTATTGAAAAAAGTAAGAAGAAAGTTATGAGAAATAAAGATATATGAAAATACATAAACAATAATAAATATTGATAAAAAAGAAGAAAAAATTTGGTATAAAATTAGATTTACTATGTTGTTCATCGAATTCAGGAAACTTTTCGGTTACTCTTCTGACTTTGACAGGTGCTGTGGAGTTATTTTTTTATATACTGAGAAAACAATCAATCCTGGTATTTTTCTCTATCACTTTTATATTTCAAAATAGTTGAGAAGAACTCGATTAAATCCTGGAATGAATATTAGTTTGAAATAACTTTTATGATCTGTTTATTTTTCAACTTTGATAACCATTTCAATTGAGCAAATGAAAATGAAATACAATATACCGGGTGGCTACGGAAGTATTGCCTACGGAATATCTCAGTTATTGTATGAAGTAGGATTGTGAAATTTGGAGCGTCGATATAATGACATAAGAGCTAGAATTTGAGCATATTGACATGTCGAAGTTAACTTCCGGTCTGACCGGAAGTAACATCAACTTTCTTATTTTAAATGGAAACCCGATTTTTTTTTCTTTTCGCTTTATTCAGCATTCAATTCCCTTTCTAATGACATATCACAAGTTGGTATCTAACCAGAAACTAGATCAGAAAAAAATTATTATTGAAATTCACCGAGTAGGCCGTGGAAGCAAAATGAAAGCCGAAAATTGAAAAGTTGGCTATGGAAACCATACGTCACTTGATAACAGTTGCTACTACTGTGATATTTTATTTTCATTCGTCGGCGTTATAAAAAGCCGCCAAACAAAATATTGGAAAAATTGGGAAAAAAACAATACTCTGTAGGTCCATAACTTAAATAGGAACATACAACTATTTCTTGCCTGTACTATTCAGCATAACCATTCCTTTCTAATGATATAATAGAAAGTAATTTTTTGAAATGAAATACCATTATTTTTAATGTTATTTTTGCGTATGGCGATAATCTGTTTTATTTGAAGAATAATAATTGGATATTTTGGTATTTCATTTCAAAAAATTACTTTCTATTATATCATTAGAAAGGAATGGTTATGCTGAATAGTACAGGCAAGAAAAAGTTGTATGTTCCTATTTAAGTTATGGACCTACAGAGTATTGTTTTTTTCCCAATTTTTCCAATATTTTTTTGGCGGCTTTTTATAACGGCGACGAATGAAAATAAAATATCACAGTAGTAGCAACTGTTATCAAGTGTCGTATGGTTTCCATAGCCAACTTTTCAATTTATGGCTTTCATTTTGCTTCCACGGCCTACTCGGTGAATTTCAATAATAATTTTTTTCTGATCTAGTTTCTGGTTAGATACCAACTTGTGATATGTCATTAGAAAGGGAATTGAATGCTGAATAAAGCGAAAAGAAAAAAAAATCGGGTTTCCATTTAAAATAAGAAAGTTGATGTTACTTCCGGTCAGACCGGAAGTTAACTTCGACATGTCAATATGCTCAAATTCTAGCTCTTATGTCATTATATCGACGCTCCAAATTTCACAAACTTACTTCATACAATAACTGAGATATTCCGTAGGCAATACTTCCATAGCCACCCGGTATAGTATGAAATAAACACTGGTCAACCATATTCAAGCATTTGGCTTAAGTGCTTTAGATTTGTTATAGGTTGAGTGGAACCATAACTCAGTAGCAATTAGATATTCTGTATTTGACATTCATTGTATTGTTTTTCCAGCCAAAAATAATAAAGACCAATTATTATAATGATAATTAAATTATCAAAAATTATATAACAAAAATTATAAAAAACAGAAGACGAAATTGGGATTTGATTACGTCGATCGTTAGCACAACTTCCACTTGTAGAATTAAAAAGTGAAACTCGGCCAATAAAGCCGGAATAATTAGATGAAAAAGTAATTGGAGAATAAAAAGTGACAAAGCGCATACTAGTGTTCACTTTCCTGCTGTCAAACGAAGCGTCGCGAATTGGAAAAGTTAAATTTGGCGAGACGAGAAGATGTCTCCTCGAAGACACTTCTTTCGCCCTAGTAACTGAGCATTTGCCTACTCTAATCAAGGTGCTTGTGAAAGTTTACCGGTGTTTAAACGAGAAAATGGCCAACGAGCGTAATTTCAAATGTAAAAACCGTTGAGATGACATCGATGGTGTTGAAGTGAATTAGGCTTGGTCTCTTGATTTTGAACGAAACCATTGGGCATTTTTTTTGGTTTATAACCCGTAGGTTTCCAATATATGAAAACGAATGAGGAGGTATCTGGGCGATAGAAACCAATTATTGATTCAATTCCAGGATCATCATGGTTTCCATCCAACTCATAATGGTGTGTATCGTGTATCGATGTCCTACTTTGATATCAAATGGCTTCGAATAAGAAATAATCAAGACTTCGGAAAGTTTCCCCTTGTTATATGACTCCACATTTTTCTTCGGTTCAATTTCCTCTCTATTGTTTGTGAAATGCAAAATTTCTTTCTTGGGAACTGAAACAGCGGAAGCAGCTCCGTAATTAATTATAAAAAGTGTACTGCTATAATTATTAACACATTAGCTAGGGTAGAGGCCAACTTTTATCAAATAAAGTTCATCTGTAACTGTTTCTCTTTTATCTGCTGCTGAACTGATTTTGAATGATACTCGTGGAGAAATTTCTACAGTTGTTTTTGTTCAGTTGATCAAAATTGTGTTTACACTAATTCAAAATTGTGTTTGGGATAAAGTACAATCAACAGAATGTATATCCATTAGTTGTCTACGTTTCGACTTCTATAAAGAAAAATTCATGGCAATTGAAATTATATGACCATTATATACAAAAGAAGGAATAAAATATGGAATTTGAAACTAATTAAACACTAAGCAATTTTAAAACATTTGGTCTTCAGTTCAGAAATGAAAGTCTCTGCCTTGAATATCTTAGTTTTACTCTGAAAACTCAGAAATGCCTTTTGGGCTCAAAAATGCACCGTCAACATTCCAAAGAGTCATGGATGAAGTAACATTTTTATGGTCCATATCGATAATATAATAATTTTCAGCAAGAAACTTCAAGACCCTAATCAATATATACAGTTAGTTTTTGCTAAATTTTATTTATTAAGGAGGATGCAGAAGTCAGAAAGTTTTGAATATGGAGATATCGTATTTAGAGGACCGGAATTCAGTTATGGTAGTGAACGTACCGGACAGTAAAACTGGTGTATCGAAGAAAATTACAATTGTGGATAAAAAAGAGAGTATTTGTGTCCTGAAGATTATAAACGATTTTTATTAAGCTTCCTACAAAATAAATTGGACAATTGGAAAAGATATATTTGGCTGTACTATAAGTATGTGTTGATGCTATCGGTTCAAAAGACTCAAGATTGTTTCTTGCAAATTTAACACATTTGACAATATAAATAGAAGAAATAGATAGCAATTTTTCTCTGATAAAAACCGGTTTGCAACTATCACGATAGTCCATATCGAAGATGAGTCTCAAGATGTGCTCTTGGACCACAAAAAAATGAAAATGCTTGATAAACTTTCCTTTCTAACACGGGATTTCATTTGTTTGATCGCAAAAAATGCTGAATTGAGTTTATGGCAAACACTATTGATGTGCTGATCAAAATTCAGATGTTCCAGAGTTCCCAAGAATTTTGCTTCTTGCAACATAACCATTTCCTCACTGAAGACTATTTCTTTTGGTATGTTATCCTTCCTATCTAAAAATTTCTCAGACACTGACTTCTTAGGGTTCAGAAAGAGTCTCTTACGGTCTTACAAAGATACAAATGTATATGAATGATTTTGGTAACCTTAACAAGTAAATTGTCAATATTATAACGTATAACTGTGATTGTGGTTTCATCAGCAAACATAGCAAAGTTGCAGTCTTTTATATATTCAGGCAAGTCATTAACAAATAGCACAAATAATAATGGACCCAAAACCGAACCTTGTGGAACACCCATTTTAACATTTTGTTCGCTCGACATTACAGTATTATTTTTGACAGTCATACAACGGTTTTCCACCAGGTCTCAACCAGGTTAAAATATTTTCTGGAAAACCAAGTGCAGCTGTTTTATTGGTTAATTAATCCGAAGATACCGTATCGAAAGCCTTCGATAAATTGAGAAACATAATTCTTACATAAGAGTTTGTTCATTTCCAAATGATCCACTAATCTGTTAGCCACTACTTTTTCAAATAGATGTATCACTGAAGCCTTTTTGAATTCAATGGGAAAATATCCTTGCATGTAGAGATAATCAATTTATTTGAATTTTTTGGTTGCAGTATTTTGAAAATATCATTTGGCAACTATCCTCTTCAAAAAACCCTCAAGAACTCTTTTCCGTTACAGGGTGATTTCAATTCATACTCTTGCGATTTTTCGAATTTCGAAATATTGATGCTATATGGTTTGGAAACACTTGCAGGATGAAAATTATCACATTTTATTTTGTTGTCGCTTCATATAATATCATCCCATGTCTGAATCATACAAGGCGATTCACAAAGGCTGTGGTATACCGAAATCAATTTCGCTTGAGTTTTCCCTACCTCCTTGTATGTTTGACTTGATAAATTGTATTCATTCCAGTTTTTGAGGATATGTCATTGAGGAAACTAGAGCATACAGGATGAGTATTTCTAAACCATACGAAAATATCAGAAAACCACATTATTTTTCATCACTCTCTATTTTGGAATTATGGCCGTTATGTTTGTATTTTTTTTTCATTATTCTATTCAAAATATTGCTTATTAAAAGTTGTAGAGTTGCCAGCTTTTTTCTATTACTAGTTTTTGATGAATTCAGAGATGAAGGTTATTGACGAGTATAAAAAGGAACCCAATATTTTGAGATTTAGAATACTTTCTAGGTTTAGGAATGCCACAAAACATATGTTGTGAGTAGTATTCAGGGATATCCATAGCGATAATTCAGAAGATCCGCCTATTTTAGGATACTACTGCACTTGTAGATCAGGTGCTACGGGACTTGTGTTCACGTAACTGGTATAATATGGTTCATGGGTTACGCAAGGCATCAAGAAAATATAACATTTCCATTTTGTCGGCTCCTGAATTCTATTTCAGATGTTTCAGATCGAATTCAACCGGAAATTATGAACCTCGGTCCGGAATTGATTTGAGTTTCAGGACGATATCTTTGATACCTGTTTGTTTTCGTGAAATAATTTCAAAGTTATGAAATATTTAAGAGTCGACCAGGCCTAAAGGCGATAACACTAAAGGAAAAAAACGCGCCGGAAACTCTACCTCTTGGGTGGTGTGGAAACGAGTTTAAATATTAAATATAATATATTGATTTCTGTCACAAACTGAGTGAACAATAATCATCAAATACATGATGTGAAATGACTCATCATTAGTACGCTCTCAATTCGTGTAGTTGATATAGTCTTTTTCTTTCGAAAAATATCTCAATTTTCCGGAGCGATAAAAGGTAAAAACGAGGTAGGTAATTAGATTCTTCCTTAATTTTCATTATCACGAAGGTAATATTCCAATCATGTCATTATTGCCAAAAATTCTACAAAGTACAAGAAAACAAAATCAATTTCCGTGAGGTTATAAAAGTATACATTTTTCCAAGCTTGACAATGTTTTCTGAATCCATCAAAAACTAGTCATACAAAAAAGCTGAAAATTCTACAGCTCCTAACTAAAAATATTTTGAATATAATAATGAAAAAAAATACAAGCACAACGATCGTAATTCCCAAATACAGAGTGATGAAAAATAATGTGATTTTCTGATATTTTTGTGTGGTTTACATTGGTTTTAGAAATACGTACACCCTGTATGCTCTAGTTTCCTCAATGACATATCCTCAAAAACTGGAATTATTACAATTTATCAACTAAAACATACAAGGAGAGAGAGAAAACTCGAGCGAAATTGATTACGGTATACCACAGCATTTGTGAATCGCCTTGTATGATTCAGACATAGGATGATATTACATGAAGCGACAACAAGATACAATGTGATAATTTTCATCCTGCAAGTCATTCCAAACCATATAGCATCAATATTTCGAAATTCGAAAAATCGCAAGAGTATGAATTGAAATCACCCTTTAACGGGAATGAGTTCTTGGGGTTTTTATGAGGAGGATAGTTGCCAAAGGATATCTCTAGAGATACAAGATGGGGAAAAGTCGTCATTTCCCAACTTTAACACCCTGTATTTCGAAAACTAGTCATAGGATCGAGTTGGGCCCGGACATATTTCTTAAGGAGACCGACTCCTACAAAATACCAAATACAGAACCAAATACAGAACGCCATTTTATATAGAAAAAAGTGCGGGGTCCTTTCCATCAACTACCTGGAAGGTTGTGCATAGTTGGAACACATCTCTTAAATGTTTGGCTTCTTTGATAATGTCATTTGTAAGCCAGGCATTCTCATGTTTTTCAACTGCGATAAATTTTTTGGGCATGATATATCAAATAAAAGTATGTTTTTCGGATCAGAAATATCTCGAATAGTCAATTCTGTGAAGTAACAGTGGCAGCAGTGGTCATGATGGTGGAGCGCTAGTATATCAATCAGAGGGACGTGGGTTCGATTCCCAGCATGATCACGTTAAAAGGTAAGACCTCGTTAATCCTCAGCTCGCACAAGTTTCGACTTCCGAGGACTGTCGTTCGTGAGGGTATGACAGCTGGTTAACGGAAAAAACAATTTTAAACAATTTTTTTAAACGCTTTCGAGCTTGACAAAAAATTCATTTGCGCTCACATGATACGTCTTAATCGTTACGCAATCAGGACGTACGAACTAACGAAAAACACAACGGATCCCGTCCTTTGATCTATGCAAATTAGTTTCGTTATAGTTTCTCGTTTTTGCCAGAGACACGAATATTTCGATCGGATCGTTAGGCACAAATTGCTTTTTTCATTCGATCGCAACGAGTAACAGTTCGGGAGAGGATTCATGATGTGGATAAGTTGGCCACCGATCTAGGATGGGTCGGAAGCGTACAGAGACTTAACGCTTGTGTAGATATAGCCTGCTTCCGGTTCCGGTCTCCTAGATGGCCCGATAGGCCCTTGTTTCGTGGTGTGCTGGCTATGCCAATATCATCCGCCGACTATTATTCTTCTTCTCCACCGCCACTAGCGCCTCGGGTCAGTGCACAGCACTGGCGTTGAAGCAAGTTTTTGTTAAGGAGTCTTTCTGACAAGAGGGAAGGGGGTGAAAGCTTCAGAGGGACTATTTTTGGAGTAAATCTGAGATATCAGCAAAGCCGACTCCCTGGTGCGTCACGAAATTTAAGAATTCAAAAGTTTTGGAAATAACATTGATGTAATGTATAGAAGTTGACAACAAAACATCAGTTCATAGTCAAATCTCAATGTCAAAGTATACAGGGTTTTTCACGACGACCGTTTGTTAGAAATATGTAGTGAGTGTCATAAGTATTACTCCCTAATCTCTCGATATTGCACTATTTTTAGGAAAATCGTAGAGACATGTCTATTTTTGATTTTTACATTATACATATTTGTATTGAGAGTCTACTCCTGATTTCATCCCTAACTGTAGAGTAGCAACCTTTTCGAAAATTGTAAATAGTATGAGGTCGTAAGTGACAGCTAATTTGAAAGGGGGTTTCATTCTCCATTCAACCGTTAGAAAGAATTGAAATTTGCTTCATTAATTCTCGAGTAATTATTGTTTCAGAATAAACAAAATCGGTAGTCATAAAGTGAACATTTTTCTGTCGCAGTAATCAAATCATCCCTGTGTTCGCACTATAATTAGAACGATGTGCAACCAAGACAAATGTACTATATTCACGCAGTGCTTCTGGAGATACTGTTACGTTTTTGCTAAATAATAATGTCGAGCACACTACTAAACTGTTTATTTTCTAACTTCAGTAAAAACATACAACTACTTTACTGACTAATTAAACACTTGGATCTATACAACAATACAACTAACTAAATATTCCAAACACTTCTATACTTCTTCAAAAACTGCTTATCACTTCTTCATAATCTTCTTAATCCCCTTAATTCCAGTGAAATCTCTTTATATAGTCCCATTTATGCCGACTGCATCTTTCGCGAAATTTCCTAGAATACTCTGGACAGAAGGCCGTCCAAATAATCCCTTCTTAGAACTGCTCGATTACCTAAATACCTGCGGCGCGGCGTCAACACATTTATATGCCATTTGTTTTTTTATGGATCTCTCAGCGGCGTAGATAGGGGAATTTTTATCAATCTCATACAATATATATAGTTTCACTTCTTCTTATAACTCAGGAGCATCTATCAATCCGTTCAGAATATTGTGAATGAACAAGAAGTCAAACCCCTGCCTTCTCTGGATCAATGCATTCATATCCATTTCTGAGAACATGTTACTCTTAAAGTATGGAATGATTAGTCTAAATGAGCAGTACATGAGAAATCTGCGTTGACCTCTTTCCAGTTTTTCAATGTGAACTTGGGCATGAGGGCACCAAATAATCCAAGCATATTCCAGATTAGATGTAATCATGAAAAAAGGCAGCAACTTGTGCATCCGATGAACTCGGTCTTGTATTCGACACTGAACGGACGGAGTATTCATTTTTCAACTGTAGGAAAACCAGAAAAACCTACAGCACCACCCCGTGTGGTCGGTTCGCACTCCAAGCAAGCACCAAACGTCAGGATTGACAAATAATTACATTGCCTATCGACTCCTAAGGAATTGAGAAAAAAATATCTCAATCCCAGGATTCGAACCTGGCCAAATGCAAGCAATAAAAAATAAGGTTGGTATTAGTTTAGTTGCCTTCCTCTTTGGGGTGATTTGTTATTTTTAAACATTGATAACTCAATACATTGTCGACGTGTATCTGCGATTTTTCTAACAAGAGTCCAGTAACGAGTTTGGTAGAGAGATAACACTTATGATGTTCACTTTATATTCCTTGATGTTGGAAGCTGAATATGATGGTATTATAGTACATTTCTACAAACATTTTCGAAACTACTACGATTAAACTTTAACATGCAGAATGACATTCGTTAATTCGGGATCATGAAACACAGCCAATTACCGTCAAAAAGTTCTCTAAGATTGTGATCAGTGCATTTTTTGAATAACCTTAACCTTCATGAAAAAAAGTAACATCATTTTAATTTACTAGCACCCTTTGGTGCAAGTTCCGTCATTCGGTGCATATCAGGAATCGAAATGTGCATGAATGTGTTGAAGAGGAAAAAATGTGAACATAAAATGTAATATAAAATGAATATAAAATCCCTGTTTTCCTAGAAAATCTATTAAAACTAATTTCCAAAGAGAGTAACGGCTCATATAATATTACCTCGTCAAAGCTAGATTTATAATTCCTGGAAAGTGATCCCAATCCTAGATGAAGTAAAGTTGATAAACTTCATTGTAATGCTATACTCAAGCAAAGATATCTTCATAAAATCATGGATGACTCCTAATAATCTTATGTCTACCATATGTAAGCAATACCATGAAATTAGACTAAGAAAATGTACTTTTCATCAATGATTAACAAAATATTAATATCGAATTGATTAAGGGTCTTCTTTAATAATAAATGTGACACAATTTTTAGTAAATCTTCAATTTCGCGACAAGTTCTTCAACTCGAATTGCTTTTAAAATAATTTGAAAACGGTTGAATATATTATGAAATAACTGATACAATTTTGAGCAACTTTTTTTCAATTCAGCCTCTTCCGTAGCTATTACAGTTTCCAAGTTGTCAGACCAAGCTGAATAGAAATGGGGTAAAATTGAAAAACATTCTGTGCGAAATCGCGGAAAGTTTACCAGTATAATAATTTCGACTTTCGACTTTGGATATCAATCTGTTTTTTGAAAATCCATTTCTGCTGTTATATTACGGTGTATAAAATTACCAGCACAGAAAAATGTATTTTTTCAAATGACAGTATTCATGTTATTGGCTTTATAATTTATATTAAACGATACAAATAGTCCCTAAATAATTACTCCTTTTAGGTATAGCATAAGGAACCGAAACGGCGCACCAACAACCCACATTATCTTTTAATAACAGGTTGCCTTTCCCACAAGTCACTCAAATTCATAGACTGAACGGCTGAAGATTTTCCATTAGTCAACCAGCAGGTGGTCAATGACAGTTCTTTATCTGCCACTTCGTGGAGCCTACTTGATTTGTCAAATTTCGAACATGTCAGTCGCATAATTGCGGTAATTTATCTATACTTCAATTATCAATCGAAATTTCGTGTTTCTATGCTTTTCTCAACAATGATGGATTCACCTCCTGGGACGGCTTCATGCGAACAACGGCAACCACATTTCTGCGAGGATAATCTTTTCATCTCAACGTGTGTTGAGACGGATGTGAATGTTTTTTGTTTGTTCGTGTTTTCAGCACATTTACTGACATTAGATATCGACCTATTACACTCGTCATCATTTTGGAAACGGAAAAAAGGTGTGATTTTCTGCTTACTCAAGGTTGGCTGATATAACTTCAGTTTTGGTTTCTTTAGAATGGAGCATTCATTTCTAAATTCATTTGAAAAAATTCAGGACGAGATTTATCCTTTTGAATTTTGGAAGATTCGTCTTCGAAAAAATTCCCCTGAAATAAAACAAGTTAAATAGAGTTTTCAATATTTTTCTTCAATCTGAGTGTAATTGCCGTTCCCAAATACCTGCATGAAACTAATAATAGATAAGGTAGCTTTGGTAAAATTAAAGAAAATTAGTTTGCTGACAGATCAACTCACTGGCAGTATTAATGTAATTTGTGGCAAAATTTTTGAGTCATTATTAAAAAATCTTGGTAAATCCAATTAATATGGAAAAAGTTCAAAACTATACTTTACAAACACTGTGCAAACATTGTGAGCAACTGTGTTATCTCAAAGTGTATCACGCAAATTTATTGTACTTCATTTTCTTGCGGTGCAGTTTACAAAATCCGGAGAAGGATCTATTTGGTACAATACAGAAAAATTCACTCAAAGTTTCTACAAAGTTTACGAATTTGTGAAGTTTAGTTTGAATGAATTGTTTCAAATTATTATATTCATACATTTAGTTGATGCGAGAGTCCTTTCTTACTCAACACTGAAAAAAAAGTTGGCCAATGCAGGTGGCAACATTACATCTATAAAACTTCATGGTGGCTGGAAATCTGCCTCCGTAGCAGAAGAATATATAGTATGAATAACAAAATTGAGATTTCTAACAAAATATTGAATTGTCCATCTTCTTTCAAATAAATTAAAATATATGATAAAATTGTGGAAACAAATCTTCAAGAAATATCTAACGTTTCTGATCAGTAGCAACTTTATTATCAATTATTATTCCAATAAATGAAATTGTCTCATAAGGAATAATTAATTAATAATTGATTGTGTTGAAAATAAATCCTTCAGAAAATAATATTTCGTGTTTATTTTGTGATTTATTTTGGCAGTGAAAAAACGTCTTTTTTCCCCGATAAAAGAAATCATTTTCACGGAGAAAAAAAAGTTAACATTGACGCATCAATTAGTTATTCAAAAAATCTATGTTAATCTCATGTCAAGTCCATTACATCTGTCATTTCTATTTTGACATAAAAATATCTGCTCACTAATTTGGTCCGGGTATCTTAGAGGATAAAAGTTTCCGGAAAGATTTTGTGTTCCCATGGCAACTAAACTAAGAAATAGATTGGCTCAAATCGAAATATGGGTAAATATATATGAGTAATTTTTTTTTAGTTTACGATTTTGTTATTAGAGGGGAAATTACCAAGCCTTATTATTTTTATATGAGAATTTTTTATAGTGTTGAATTTTATGAACAAAAATATTATTCAAAATTCTAGTATTTGAACAAAAAAGTAAAATAAACTAGGATGTATGGTATGCATGTTATGTATCTAGCACGTATGTTATGTACGTTTATTCCATAATTATTATAACATACCCCATATAATATGCAACGTGAATTCGAAATATATATATATATATATATATATATATATATATATATATATATATATATATATTTATATATATATATATATATATATATATATATATATATATATGAAAACTAAAAGTTCGGGTTGAACCGCGTCTAGAATTTGTTGAAATTCGACGTTTCGGCTCCGATTTTGGAGCCATTTTCAAGAACTGAAATAGAAAGAAAATTAATGAAAGGTTAAAACGTAATTCTACGCTGAGGTCTCAATCTGCCTTCCTCAGGTATAATTACGTTAGGTTTTTGTGACTTGACGTCGGGGTCTCAATCTGCCTACTCCCCATGTCTCGTCACTGGTTCTCTCTAAGGTCTCAATCTGCCTACTCCTTCGAGAGAAGAATATATATATTTCATAAACTTCGGCAATTGTTTTTCCATACTATAAACACATAAAAATGTATAAGTAGTTACCTTTCAATGTTATGACCAAAAACTACTCCATGAGTCAATTTGGATTTTCAATATATGGACGAGCCTTAATGTTTCAACCATTAACAAAAAAATATTCAGTAAAAATACCATGTCACATAAATGTTGTTGAAATGGCTATCTACGATTATGCCAAGCTTCTCTCAAACTCCGCCCGAATTTCGTTCTTTGGAAAGAGATCAAGAATTTGTATTTCACAAGCAGGTCATGGAACCGTTCTTCAAAAGGGTTTCTCAGTATGTAGAAGGAGGATATGATCGAAAAGTATAGAGTCATCGAGACCTACCTGGTTGTTTATTCGTCTTCTTTTATCATTCATAGTCGATGAATGTTTTGAAAATATTAAAAGTTGAGGGTTGGGCTCGAGTTAACACACTTCTTTGCTCCAGTGGCGTACGCTACACCCTCACATTCGTAGAACGGAAGACGGGCATTATTTGAGTTCGAATGAATGTAAGTGAATCTGTAGCTTTTGTTTTATCATTATTTCACCAAACGGGTTAGTTATTGGATGGTTTCCAGTGCGATGTATATTGTTTAAGATTTGCGGATAGGTAGATTTTCAATAAAATGTATGCAATTCGTTAATATTAAACCCAAAAACGTAAGATTTGGTGTCAGCAGTGGGATACGTAGTACTGAAAAGACATGCTGATTTCGTAAATATATGATTTGGATATGCTCACATACAAGGTGATCCATGAACAGAGATAAAATCTCAAAAATTCTCTCGCACAATTAAATTTGCTTTCTTAGAAAATTTTGTCCGTTGTTTTTCCGTTTCAGATCGATAGATTATACTAATTTCGTCATTCTGAATCGATTGAGGTCCGCAGAATTGCTCTATCTCAAACCGTTGTCGAGTTGAAGAGTTCATCCAGAGTTGAGAGCTGTTATTTAACGCCAATTTGTTTTTCAATATTTCATTCTCGTATTCGTAAAAATGAATCTTTTTTGTATGTGCTCACCAAATTTAATATCGATTTCAAGTCAAATAGGGATTCGGTAGGCTTTTTACGGAATCTCTGCTATTTCAAGTTGAACCTTATTTCGAAATTTTTTATTTTTATTTTTTGTAAAATTACAAAACTGGTCGTTATTTTGTTGATTCTTTATCGAAATTAACTTTTGATGCATATTCTAAAATGAGGCCGTCAAGATTTCGTACTTTTCATGATTTTTAGACCTTTTTTTTCATCCTGAATCGATTGGCGTTCGCAGAACTGTTCTATCTCAAACCGTTCTCGAGTTGAAAAGTTTATCCAGAATTGAGAGCAGTACTATCCGGACAAAAAAAAATATTTCGACTTTTTTTCCTAGGCTTGTACATGTGCTCAAAAAATTTCACATGCTCTTACAGATTACTCTTTAAATTTATTTGATATCTACAAATAAGAATAAGAATAAGAATTTTAATGAATGAATCCCATTTACAAAGTATTCTACTCCACTGCCCATTATTCCAGCACGCGTCAGACATGGCACACTGCCTGAATATGCAGCAAATGTGTCTTTTGAATACTAATTAATGAAATAATAAACACGGTTTATACTTGTAAAGGAACAAAAGAAGTTTCAATGGTCAATGCAGGTGGATGAAATGAAATGTTAAATCCTGGTCGCTGCGGCGGCTTTTTTCTTTTATCTTCATTCTAGCAGGTCGATAACTTCGAACCGCCACAGGAAATCTATAAATTATTATAAATGGTTTTTCGTACAGCAGGAAAATGTGTGTGTGATTCAGATGGTAGAAAAAAATTGAGAAGTTATCCGCTTAGTTATCGAAGAATAGCTTCTAATGATGATGGGAATGATCGAATTGTGTTAGGCAATATCCCCCCCTCTCTTCTCGAGTAAATACAATCAAATAAATGCATGAAGTAGTTTTTAACTATAGTCAAGAAAGAAACTGTTTGTTGAGTGACCAGAACATTAAATGGATGGCCATTCTTGATTGCAAGAAATAGTTATTTTTGTATTAAGTGCGTAAAACGAGTGTTTTTTCAAGGGCACATGAGAGTGTTAATTTTTGGCCTAGACCGCAGGTCGAGTCCAAAAGTTCTCTCGAATGTGCCATGAAAACACGAATTTCACACACGAAATATAAACAACATTTTTTGTACAACTATGAATGTGAATTTGGATGGTCTGAAATATAATAAAAATAAATACTTCCAATATATCTTGACGTGTTTTTTTGTCCTTATAAGTTATTGCTTTTAAACGACTGTTGCCTTGAAAATATTATTCAATGTTTTCAGTAAAATCATTTCCAAAAATGTTTCCTGTCTGAAGAAAATAAGTCCAAAATAACTGAATAATACTTCTCTTTTCTACACATGCTATCCTTAATGTTATCAATACTTCTAATACAATTTCACAGCATCCAGTGGTCTTTCTGTGTCGTTACTATAGAAACGGTTTGTTGGCACGCCGCGTGTTTGACGTTCGACTGTGTTTGCTAGTAGTTGCTTCAATTACAAGTTATTTTCAAGAAGATGGATATAGATGATCATAGTGGTAGTAATGCCTCATCAGATGTATCTGAGAAAGCAAATGCAATAGTATCTGATAGAATCCAAGTTAGTATATGAGAAAATATATTTCCAATTTCGTAAATGGTTCGACAAGAACCATGTAATACAGGTTTCTGAAAATGTATCTTGAGGAAAAATCGAAAATTGGTCCCAATCAATAAGAACAAAAGCGTCGGATACCGAGGAAAGAAATCTAATGTTTTATCAAGAGATGATATCAATAAATTTATTCAAGATATCGAAACAGATTTACTTTATAAGTTACAGATGTAATCATAATTTTGAAAGGTCAGTAGTAATTTCGATATTTTTCATTTGTAGAATTATTACATATAACTATTGATGCCATTGAAGATGCTCGATCTATATTTATTGTTAAAATACCTGATACAAAGACTTAGTGCGCAAGAACGTTTAATCTTTCAAATTCTGGTTTTATTGAGATCATACAAAAAGTAACAGGTTATTTTTGAAATATTCGAGAGGAAAATGCATTAACCAACATGTGGGGATAAATGAAGTAGAAGAAATTCCCAGCTTGATTGCAAAATGGCTTGTAAAAGACATATAAGAGCTCTACATAGGTCACTGTTTCAGGAGAAGATCTGTAACTCTTCTGGCCAATGCAGGGTGCAACATTATATCCATAAAACGTCACGGTGGCTGAAAATGTGCGTCCGTATGGGAAGCATATAAAGAAGATAGTTTGAATAACAAAATTGAGATTCCTAATTAAATATTGAATTGTACATCTTCTTCCAAACAGATTGAAATATCTGATAAAATTGTGGATTCAACTCTTCAGGAAATATCTAACGTTTCTGATCAGCAGCAACATAGAACATCTTCGGGAATTTATGTTGGAAGTAGGTAATTGTTCAAACTTCATATCAATTATTGTTCCATTATGAAATTGTTTCATGATGAATAATAAATTAATAATTGACCCTGTTAAGAATAAATCCTTCAAAAAGTAATATTTCATGTTTATTTCGTGGATTATTTTGACAGTGAAAAAAAGTATTTTTTGCACTGTGAAAAATAGTAAAAATTTACGCATCAATAGAGATGCAGAAATGACAAGTTTTTTTTCGACAGCTTTACAAAAAAAGTATTTCTTTTCAATTGCAGCAGAGTGTAGTAACAATAAATTAGAGAAATCACTAGGAACATTCAACTGAGCTAGCTCTGTACACCAATTGAATGTGAATTTAATCCTTATTATTTCGATTTGGTCTTTAGCAAAAAAAAATTTGAATTTAACGAATCATTTTGAAATCGCGTTCTCCCCACACATTCCAACAAAGTATAATATAAGTTGTAGGGAACGTGAAAAGAAATATGATGGTTGAACTAAAACTGCTATGGAAACAAGACTAAAAAGCCATATCATATTGAAAAGATGGAAAATTAAATGACCAGTGGTGTGGATAATATTTCACCAAAAATAAAAAATTGTTCATTTCGTCCTTATTTCCAATTCTTTGAAACGTTTTCATTGATTGCCCACTATTCGGTACCTTATCCAGATCAAATGAAGTTGGCTGTGGTTATACCCCTGTAAAAAAAGGTGAACAAAATGATATGACTGATTACAGACCAATGAGTTCATTATCAGATATTTCCAAGTTATTTGAAGTGATCGTATCGAAGGAAAAAGTACTAGAAGAGCTTTATTCAAGTTTATGGATGGAATGCACCAATTGATTATTGAAGATGACTCTGTATGTAGTGTTTTTCTTGATCTCATTGAAGCGTTTGACTGTGTTGATCACTCCATTATACTTCGAAAACTCTTCAAAATTGGAATCAGAGGAAATTTTACTGGAGCAACAGAAAACAAAAAAAGTTGTTTGCATTTGGCATCAAGGCTTTATATGCTTTGGGATCTCGGTAAAGGTGAGAGATAGTGTGGTAGTTAAATGGGAACAAAGTAGCGTAATTCATAGGTCGATTATAAGAATCTAAAAAATCTAATCTAGCTTCTTTAATTCTGGTGTTATACCGGAAAAATGAAAAATTTAAATTTTTTTTGTCTACAATTATATTTTTTTAGCTTTAGTCGAACATATTATTTATTTTGATTTACGGAAAAAAAACAGCTACAAACAATGCTTAAATTAGTGAATATGGAGTCAAATATTGCATTTAAGGCGAATTAAGGTGAACTTTTCCATGGGCCAGTGTTTGAGTCTATTATAACTTTTGATGTTCTTTGAGGCATCAGGACACAGAGCTCTGCAGTTGACAACAGAGGAATCACAATTTGAGGAATATAAAACTTGCTTCATTTGTAATGGCTTGTTGATTCTGAAACAAAATCCAAGCAATAACTGAAGATGTCTCTTTATACAAAAAATTTATAATACCGCGCCACCAAATGAATCTACATTACCTATTCCATCATTGTATATTTGAATCAATGATGACAGTAAAATTTTCACTTATTTTTTTTAGAACATTTTTTCTTCTGTTATATATTTTTTTTCATCCCGTTGGGTGAGTATTTCAATTTTCTTTTGCCCAGTAGTCCAGGACCGAGTAAAAATACACTCTTTACTGTATGTCCTCCACATTCACTATATTTTTCTCTACGAAATATATTTATAGAGTAAGTAGAGAAAGTGATGAGAAACTTTTGAAAATTTATTTTAAAAGTTCATATGACCAGAATAAAAATTACACTAAAATTCACCTAATCTTATCTCATCGGGGATGATTTTTGTTTTTGTTCTTATGAATTACGAATTGACAATAAAACAAACAAATTTACATTATGAACTACATTTTAGTGAAATTGCCTTATTATTGAAATGCCTATTTGAAACGTGAGCGAATTGCGTATGAAATTTCATACGGTCGGCTCTGACGGATTTCAAGTGGCTCTTGAAGTATTCTGACAACTCTTTATTGTAGTATAAAAATTCTTCAAGTATCTGTGATGTTTTTCCTCGCTGAAGTATATGTTTGAACGGAAACAGCCAAATTATAAATGTCTAACAATATTCTTGCCATGTCATTGAAGCTTTATTCAATTCATGATACGTAATAATTTATTACTTCATCAAACCATCATTTTGTAATTGCTTTTGTTGGTGCCTTATGAATAGTGTTTAAAAAAATCCTTTTCAGCCGTTTTTTATGCGTTTACATTGAATTTATCTCGTTACACCCACATGATCGTTATTATGAATGAAAATCGTCTTGAAAAAGTTGTGGCGTATCCCCTTTCCATACCCACTCAATACATTAACATTTTAATAAAAGGCAATCAACTCGTATCGGGATAATTCACCAAGCTGAGAAACTGATACTATTAAATCATTCGGCCCCAATAAACTCGACCTGTACGCACAGATATCTTCATGCTTCTATTTATCTGATGAGAGACTAAATAATTATCAGGTATTTAAAAGTGTTCTGCATTAAAAATCCATGCCGGGCCACTCCTCTTCCCAGATAATGTTTTCTCTAATAACTATAATCATGTAAGCAAATATATAATCAATTTGTTCTTCAGGCCTGCTTGAACACCCACATATTCGTAGATCCGCTCTCGAATACCGTGTTCAAATAATTAGGTTTCGTCTCTACATCGAAAATTCTCAGTAGGGGGTGCCTATCACAACGATATTTGAGCGTATTAATGATAGAAATTTAATTCAATATATAAAATCAATAAAAAAGAATATGATAGAAAGAATGTGGCATATTTTGAACCAATATTGAGGAAACTGAACATCATTATTTTTCAATAATAGTAATAATAAATCATTGACAATACGACATAATCAGATTCATTGATATGAAGAACAACAAATCTCATTCGATTTTTTTTCGTAAAGGTAAAAATATGACAGTTTTATCAATAGGAAACATTTATAACAAACAGAAAGCGCTATAAAATATCGAGTAAATGTTCAAAAACACCGCCTTCTTCTTGAACACATATTTGGGCCCTTGTATTGACACTACGTGTGGCATTCAACACAGTTCGGCCATCAATTCTATTGATTATAGTTTCAATATAATTTTTCAGTTCATCTACATTATTATGTTTCATTTTGTACACCTCATTTTTCAGAAATCTCCAAAAATAAAAATCTAGAGGTGTCATGTCTGGTGAACGAGGGGGCCACTTAACAGGATCATTTGTAGCAATCCATCTGTTTCCAAAACAGCCTCGCAGCATTCTTTTTACGCCACTGACAATATGTGCTGGTGCTCCATCCTGCTGGAAATACATCATCTGACGAGCCTCCAGATCAAGATCATTGAAAAATTCTTCCAACACTCTTGTTAATAAATTAACGTAACGCGGTCCGTTCAAAGAACCATGGTAGAAAAATGGACCGATAATTCTGCCTCTAAATAGACCACACCAAACATTAATACTAAATCGTCTTTGCGGATTGTGAGGATGGACTGGAAATGGATTATGTCTACTTCAATAATGAAAATTCTTCCTATTATACATTCCACGATATGAAAAATTTGCCTCATCGGTCCATATACTATTTCTATAGAAGTTTGGATCTTGTCTGCATTTATTCATAAACCACCGACAAAACCCCAATCGTCTCTCAGGATCACCAGGTTCTAATGTTTGCACTGGTCTCAACTTATAAGGAGAAATGTTATGTCTCTTCAGAATTCGTTGAATACCAGACAGTGGAACATCTATTTCTCTAAATAAATCTCTGATGGAATTATTTGGATATACCTCAAAGTAGGGTAAAACGTCAATTTCTGTATTTTCAGATATTACAAAACGTCTTTTAGTTCTCCTCTTCTCAAAATTTTTTCATTGTTCCTGAATCGACGATGAAGCACAGCAAGAAAACGCCGATTAGGTAATTCACGATCGGGGAATGAATTGCTGTAGTGTTGGAGTGCTCTTCTTCTGGCAAACCAAGTAGGATTCTAACATATCGCATTTTCTTGGTGGGAAAACGGCATTTCGAAAAACATTCGAACAGTAGTTGACAGTTATAATAATTTATGACTTTGTCATAATATACTTGAGAATATTTTACAAATAGTATTTCAACAAAGTTTCAAGGCAACTTGATTGCTCATAATAATTATGTTTTATCGAATCAAATACATTTTTTCCAACCGCATTCAAATAACCCTGCAGTATTTTCTGTTCTGTACAAAAACGGCTTCAAAGTTATGATTACAGCAGACATATTTTGATTCACAAAATAAATGCGGGTAGCGGAATGGTTTCAAGATGGAAATTATCGTTTTGTACATTAGTTCAGTGGTGTCAATTGAGTGGTGCGACTTGATGATCGCGGGTTTCACGACTTCACATCCCAGCGCAATTTTTTCTTTCTACTGTCTTATTTTGCCATTTATAACAAAATATTGTCATTAGCATAAGTACCAAAATTGGGTGTTTGGAAAATCATGAGGTTTTATTCGCCAAAACAAAGAAATTCTTTGTACTAGTGAAATAAATAAATATTTCCACATAAGTCGCTCATTTTCCACTTTAGAAAAAAAGGTGATATGAGCTTTGTTGTTGAGAATGTTATTACTAATCGAAATGCATAAAAAATATATTTTAAGAAATATCATTTTATGAAATATTCAGAAAACGCGACTGTCAAATTTTTTTTTTCGGCTTAGTGAAGGCCATTAACAATGCTACTAGTTTGCCTATTTAGACGAATTTGTAGCATCAATAATAACGGAGTTGGCATGGGTGCCGACTCAATTTGGAACACCCTGTATATTGGAGTCTTTGTAAATGAAAAATCTGGCTAATGGAAACAACATATAGTCTTTATAGTAATTTCTTTATAGTAATCTCCCAAATGCCCCACGACCTCTTTCTACCTACCTGTATAACTTACAGTATTCAAGATGACGTTATGTTGTTATGTACTTATGTTATTTTATAGCTCGCTCAGAAGATGACCCAGTATGCCGAAACAATTGTTAGCAGTAAATATTAGTGTTGTGTAAATTGTGAAGTATCATTTTCATTCGACCCATTCATTTAAAATGAATTTAAACATATCGAAACTGCAGAACACATCATTTTAGTTTCAAATGAATTTGGAACGAACTGTTCCAAATGCATCATGCATCTCGATGAAGAATATGACTAAAAGTATTGCACCACAAATTCTCTGGGCTGAAATAAAGTTCAGATCGTATCAATAGCATAAAGAAGATCCGTTGAAATGTCTTCACAAGGATAACCCATTCCAGATTACCTTCATTTAGTACGTCGTGCATCAAGATCTGGGTTTTGCTTATGAAATTTAATGGTCGCATACCTTATTATTACCCACACGATAATCTATACACAATATTTAATATTACACTGCAAATATTAACCGAGCCTGATTACTGTAATTTCAATAAATCACGAGGATAATATATTATTAATATTTTGCGTTGGTGGGCACAAGTTCTTCATTTATAAAATTTTTACTGACAGACGTCTATTATTGTTATTTATACTATATTAAAGTTGATAATTATTAGTATGGCTAATTGATATGGGGATTTTTATCGTAGACAAATTAGTTGGAAAGGTCTCACATTTTTTTCGATGTGTTGCATTGCAATGCAGTCATATATGCACAATTTGCTCAATACTAAAATCCTTGCGAAATCAATGACATATTCTGTCGTAATGTTGATTTTTCGAAAGAAGTTGCAGTTGTGCTGGAAATATGGTGGTTATATTTAATAACCCGAGAAATTTATTCTGTCAAGAGTTGCTTTGATATACTGAAGAGATCTGGAAATTCTTTATTAACTAGTGACAGCAAACCGAGAGAAATGATAATTTTTCAACCGGATTTGACACTAATGACAGGTAATCTCACTACTTGGCACCTGAATCAGCAACCGAACGTCACTTCGTTTGACAGTTTATAAACATTTTCTGGATTATTTTTTTCGTATGATTTTCAACCAATCAGAATGTCCAATTTAGTTAAGTTACCACGTATAATTTCGATAATACCTGATTATACATAGAGTAGCTCCTCCAATCAAAAACTTTAAAATAATTACATTTTCATAGTAACCACATCGACACATTTTTAGCCGCACGAAACGCAAGAAATTCAAAAAGAAGGAAACTTCAAATGTTACCGGACACGAGAAAGGTTAGTGCATCAGCATTTAAAGATAACGAGTACATAGCAATGATAGAAGCGTGGGATGAAAATATACCGGAAGGATTACAAATAAAAAATTTCTCAATTGCTTCTGTAGAACTTGCGTGGAGAAGAAATGAAGGAGCGTCATGCTTGACTCATTATTTTCAAAAAGAAACTGGAAATGATGATACTCCAACTGGTAGAATACAATATAATCCTATTTTCACCAAAACCACACAGGGAGGAGCAAAACCATGTGCTAATAATAAATGGCTTGTACCTAAACATAATGAAGTGATTCGTTGTCCAGTGAGACTTCTAGATAAGCTAATGATGAAAAGAAGCGAAAACATCAATATTAAAACAGATAGGTTATTTCTGACAGTAAATCCCAACTGGAGAAAAGAAAAAACCCTTGGCTGGTACAAAGTATACCAATTGGAGTGCATGAAATTAGTAAATGGACCAAAAAGTCTGCAGAATTGGCAAATTTGAATATGACAAACAAAAAATTTTCAAATCATTCTCACCGAGCCACTGCTGTTTCACAATTGGCAAAAGCAGGTGTATCGGAACAAGAACTTATTAAAATAACAGGAAATGGTAATAGCAATTCTATCAAACCCTACCTACAGATAGATGAACAACATCACCAAAACATAATAAATAAGATGAGATCCAATTTTAAAAACGCTGCAGGTTCAAGTAATAACACCTCCAGTATTTCCAGCACTTCAATGAGCAGTGGCCACGTTTCCTGCGCCGAAAATAACTCAGTTATAAAAAACGTAGTATATAATAATTGTAACTTTTATTGCACTAATTTGTATTTAAATTAATAAATTGTTTATATATTTACCTAATTTACTCAAAAAATAATCGTATCAAATAAATACGTACTTCAAAATAAATACGGTTATACATCTCAAACTTCCTGCATAATTACAAATCATGTCAGTTTGACAGAATAATCCTCCCGCTTCGCGGTCGGATTATTTAAACTGTCAAACTGACACTCTTTATAATTATGCAACAAGTTATCGATGTATAACCTGATCATTTTGAAGTACTTATAGTATTACTACTGAATATATTTGAACTATTCACCATAACTATAATTAATATGTACTATGATAGCGAAATTCAAGTATTTCATTAACAACATCTATCGTAGAAAAAGTAGCATTTCATATTCGAGATGAAATACGTTTTTTTCGTTCGTGAGATTGCCACACTCGCAGTATTCTCATCTCTTGCTCAAAAATATACTATTAAACTATTTCTCATGAGTTTAGATTTTTCAAAAGATTCTTGGTCAAGTCGATGTTTATTTCTTCATTCAATCATTTTTCAATTAAGTATACTGAAAATACTCAGTAGGGTTTCCCAACAAAAAGAGAGATTTCAGAATATCAAGAGAACTCACGTATGTAGCAGGGTGCCCAGTCCATGCTGGTACTCCCCATTCAGTTTTTTCCCAGACAGGAATGAATTCATTCTACTGTTCAAATCATAATGTGATTTTTCTAATATTGCCCTGGCTATCGCCGCGGCATGTTCTTACTGATAATAATCCAATTTAGTCGGTCCCCACTCTTGGATTCTAGTCGATTGATCATCATACGGGGATCCTAGTTAGGATAATAATAGTGCTAATATCTCAATCCATCGAATGTAAACAAAATCACCATCTTACACGATGGCTTTTTGAGTTTTAAGGCTAACGAATGTCGAATGTCAAGCAATCGACAGTGAATTGAGTATCTGTCAATACAAAAAATCTCTAATTGGTAAACTGGATACTCTGATAATTTTGTGAATATGTTGGCAATTCAGTTTACTTTAACAATTTACATGACATAGTTTAAAACATATCATACCTACTCAATATTATCTCTATCAACTTCTGACTAACGAGTGCGGTTTATAATTCCATTAATAGTTATTAAGGACTCGACAGTGATGATGAATACTCTAATTCCCTAGAATGTTTACACTTCACAATTAAATATACGGATTTAAATGTTACTTCAAGCATAATAATACCCAATCAAAATGCAGAACCCTGACTCATTAAACCCTTCAGGCCACACAGCGAATCAAGAATATTATTTGAATTTGAACTAACTTCAATACATTACAATAGAAAGACTGGGCAGGAGCTATTAAAGCTACGACCACCTCTATTTTGACTCGCTTATTCAAACACAAAATTTTTAAACTTCTTCTGCAGTTGAGAGGGGTCATTTCCTGCCAATTTTTTCGTTCGTAATCAGAAGTCATCTCTCCTAGATGCAATTGAAGGAGGTGGCGATTTTTTTAAAATGAAAAAAAAAAAGTGGCGAAAATTCAGTTTCCATTGATATCAAAATTATTACATCACTTTAATTTTCTGTGAATTTCGTAAAAAATTCACAGTGTGCTCGTATTTTTGAATTAGATCGCTATTTCACTCAAAAAATGTTGATTTTGTGGATAGGAACCTTTTTTCGACTAAAAATCTTCTGGAAATTCGTCAATATGTTATCAAAATATATTTTTATAACGAAATCAGCTCGTCAACTTACATTTGAAGGACGATTTTTAGAAAAATAGAAAATAAAAACTATCGAAAGAATGGAAGTTTTATTCAATTTTTATGTTGAACCTTGTTTCTGACCGGATATAAATCACATATTTTTGGAATCAGCATGAAATTTTGCGTATATAGTACAAATTTCAAGTAGATCTGATGATTTAATATTTTTTTATGATTTTCAAGGAAGAACCTAAGGGGTAGGTTTTTTCGAGTGATTTTTTTTTTGCCGATCGATTTGAAATTCCAAGAGTATACTTATTTCAGTCATTCATTTCCTGACTTTTTTCTTCCCTGTAATATATTCGAGAGGACGTGGTGATTTTTTGAGAATGAAAAATAAAAACGTTTTCGACGAAAATTCAGTTTCTTTTAGTATCAAATATTGCAATATTTGTGAATCTGTTTAAAATGCAAAATCCGCTAATTTCTTTGAATTAGAATTCCATTTCACTAATGAATTGTTGATTTTTTGGATGAATTCATTTTTCGACAAAAGATTTTCTGAAATATCGTCAGCTCTTCCATATACACTTAAGGGAAGCATGCGATTTTCTTAAAAACGGAAAATAAAAACTCGTGCCAGGGAAGTTTTGACGTTTTATTATTTTTTTTATGCTAAATTGTATCTGGGACGAATCATAAAATTATGGTTTACTTTTGATACCACCACGCAGTCTGGTACACTATGCCAACTACTGCCTTTCGAAGATATATTAGACGTTAGGTAGACTTTTACGTAAGTGGCCTTCAAAATGGTCACCAATTCAATCTCTATCCTCTGGCGTTTGTTGCCAATAATTTTAAATGAAGATAATTTGTATTACTTGTTTCATAATATTTTTGGGTGTTACAAATTATTCATCATTTTTCACAACGAATAATGTCTCAATTTTCTTTCAAATTTTTTTTCTTTGATACTGAAAGACTGGTTCTGTAATAATTTTGTCAATACTGGAGACATTATTCAAAATAGAACACGTCATTATTCCGTGCCTGCTTACCCACACCCTGCGTTTGTCACGCACGCCGACAGGCACAGGTATGAACGTCGCCAGGCATGCATTTTCAAGCAGGCTTGAAAATGCAGGGTGAGCACGAGTGTATCTGAATCGGCCTCACAGTTTGAGAAGTGGTTAGTGTTTAGTGCTTCCTGACTAGAATTACTTTTTGAAAGTACTCTATAATCGAGAGTATTTTATAAATTAAAGTGATTAGTGCTCAAGATTTCGGAGCACTTTTCAAGAGTACTAAAGCACTTTCTGTAAGTGCTCGGCACAGTTCTGGGTAGACCCCTAAAAATCATGAAGAATACAAAATCGGCAGATTCACTCAAAATCCGCATTATGTACGCCAAATTTCATGCAGATTCCAATGATATGTGATTTGTGTGTGTTCAGAAGTGAAACAACGTCAAAAATGTCAGGAAAGGGGACTGGAAAAAAATATGGGGGAAATGTCTATTTTCTTACTTTTTTAATAAGTGAAATAACATATAAGTACGTAAACATTCTTCAAACTGCTCATTCCTCATCTATTTCAGTGATCCCAAGATTGAAGTATGGACCCTGACGTTCGGATTTCCGAGATTAATATGGGGAATATTGAAAAAGTATCACTTTGGCCTCCCCGCACCTCAGTATAAAAGCATGTATATGTGTTCATTTTAGTATTGTTAAATGCATGGTCATTCAGAGTAAACTATTCCATCACCGAGTTGAGAGATGTTATCACTGGGAAGTTTTTGACACCGAATCAATTTCAAGAAATCCGATTTCTTTAAAATGTGTTACTTAGAATTCAACTCAGGGATTGTGATTTGAATTTTTATAGTCTATTTATTGACGAAGAAGGACAGTGGTCATTGGTTTTGAATTATTTAAAAATTCCGAGACAGAAAATTACTTGTAATGATATTACCGATGAATAATGTTGAAATATAGAGGATATATGTGTTGGAACAGTAAAAGTATTTTCCGTAATATCTCTTGCTTGGGGAGGATATGTATTATATTTTTTAGAAGAAATATCGATTCCTGCATCATTTTTACGTGAAAAAGGTGTGCTTGTCAAAAGTCGCTACAAGCAGCCGTTTTCGATATATTCTGATTTAAATTAATCGATGAAACAATTTGAAAACTTTTTCTCACAAACATTTCAAACGCTATTTTTCAAACAACAATAATCAACGGAACTCTAGATATAACTCAATATCAATATCCACCTTCTGCCTGTACTCCTACGCACTTGGAAAATTCTTGGAGTATCTTGAATCGTTCTTCAAAACATGACTTTTCAATTTCTTGATCTTTCTTCTTTTTGGATAGGTGTCTGTGTGAGGATTTTGATTGTCCTTGCAGGAAAAAATCCAAATCGTTAAGGTCTGGTGATCTAGAGGGCCATAGTTGAGGCTCACCACTACCTATTCAACGGTTGCTGAAAATTCGATCCAAAAATTCTTGTGCTTGGATGCACAGATGTGCCGGACCATATATAATCTAAGCGGCACATCTTCCAGTAAAATAAGGATTCCTAGAATGCTGTATAATTCTGTTGCATGTAATTGGCAATCTGCATGATTGTGTAGGTTGTCCATCAAGCCTCTCTATCCAGGATGGGATGGGATGCGATTTGATAAAGGATGTTGAGAAAAAAAAGTTGTATCCACCTTCAAATTGTCAATACCCTTAAATTTCGGCGTCATAGAAAAATAGTGCTACTTCACCAAAATCTAAATTAATTTTTTACTCAGAATCAAGCTTTTGAGATGGGATGCGATTTGATTAAGAATGTTAAGAAAGAAATTATGTATTTACTTCCGAATTTTCAATAACCCAAAATATCTGCGTCATACAAAAAAAGTGCGCTTTTACCAAAATTCTAATAATTTTTTTTCTCAGAAAGTGTTCCTCCACCAAAATCTAAATTAAATTTTTTCTCAGAAACAAGCTTTTGAGACTGGATGCGATTGGATGGAAAATGTTGAGAAATGAAAGTTATATTCACCTCCGAATTTTCAAAACTCCTAAACACCGGCGTTATAGAAAAAAAGTACTCCTTCACCAAAATCTAAATTAATTTTTCTCTCAGAAACAAGCTCTTGAGATAGGATGCGATTCGATAGAAAATGTTGAGAGAGAAATGTTGTATTCTCTTCAAATTTTCAATATTAAAAAGTGCTCCTCCACCAAAATCTAAATTAATTTTTCTTTCAGAAACAAGCATTTGAGACAGATGCGATTGGATAGAAAATGTTGAGAAATAAAAGTTGTATTCACTTTCAAATTTTCAAAACTCTAAAACACCGGCGTTATAGAAAAAAAGTGCAGCTCCACCAAAATCTAATTAATTTTTCTCTCAGAAATTAGCTTTTGATACAGGATGCGATTGCATGGAAAATGTTGAGAAATAAAAGTGATCCTTCACCAAAATCTAAATTAATTTTTTTCTCAGAAACTAGCTTTTGAGACAGGATGCGATTGGATGGAAAATGTTGAGAAATAAAAGTTGTATTCACCTCCGAATTTTCAAAACTCTAAAACACCGGCGTTATAGAAAAAAAGTGCTGCTCCACCAAAATCTAATTAATTTTTCTCTCAGAAATTAGCTTTTGAGACAGGATGCGATTGGATGGAAGATGTTGAGAAATAAAAGTTGTATTCACTTCCGAATTTTCAAAACTCTAAAACTCCGGCGTTATAGCAAAAAAGTGCTCCTCCACCAAAATCTAAATTATTTTTTTTCTCAGAAACTAGCTTTTGAGACAGGATGCGATTGGATGGAAAATGTTTAAGAAATAAAAGTTGTATTCACTTCCGAATTTTAAAAACTCTAAAACACCGGCGTTATAGAAAAAAAAGTGTTCCTCCACCAAAATCTAAATTATTTTTTCTCTCAGAAACAAGCTTCTGAGATAGGATGCGATTCGATAGAAAATATTGAGAGAAGAATGTTGTATCCATCTTTCAAATTTAAATACTCTAAAATATCGGCGTCATAAAAAAAAAGAGCGCCTTCACCAAAATCTAAATTATTTTCTTCCTCAGTAACAAGCTTTTGAAACAGGATGCTATCTGATGGAAAATGTTGAAAGGAAGTTTCTGTCACATCCGCATTTTCGAAACTCTAAAACACCGGCGTCATAGAATAAAGGGATATTAATGTATTAAAAATACACTTGTCAAAAAATTACTATAAAAACAAACACTAACAATCAGTTTGATCATATATCAAAATAAAATTTAATTAAGACTGATTATTTGGACTTTTTTTTTGTTTGTTTTGTTTGCTGGTGAGATGAAGAGAGATAAAATAATTTCCCGATGGATCTGTCCCAGTCCAATTTTTTTATATAATTTCTTATGTTATTTCAAGCTTTCATTCAAGCCATGTACTGTAACAAATGAAATGAGTTGAGTCATGAATAACAATAATTTTATGAATTTTTGTTGAATTATTTGATTTCAAAAGGCTTGTCGCACGAATAGTTTATAAAAGTAGGTACCAATTAATTCAATTGGTGAGTGACTGGTTGGTAAGAAGTTGTCGAAGTGTGATTTTTTTTTAGAATTCACGCAAAACCTTTTTGAAACCAAACTATTTGACAAAAATTATTAAATTATTGTCAAATTCGCTGGTGTAAACTGGATCAGGTGGCGGGGGGTGGGTGCCAGCGTCGGGCGCTAACTTCATACAAGTCTGGAATATATAAAGTGAGTATGACAGATTTGTTAGAGGATCCAACAATCTTTATTCGTCTCATCGACTTCCTGCTAGAAATTCCCCTGTATATTTCAAGAAAGCACTATCGTCAATAATCGATCGTTCCTTTCAATTCTGTCATCACCCGATCATGTACGCGTTATGAAGAATATCCCTTAATTCAGCGCGAACCCAACAGTCAAGTATGCGGAGAAGGCTATATTGGCTGAAAGCTGCCAGGACACTTTGTTTATTAAAAGCACTATGCTCAATATATGGTCCCGCTCCTCTGAACGCTGTGCCGACTAAAAGAGCAAATTTACGGCCCCCAACCACATACAGGGGGCGGACTAGCCTCTTGAGTGGGCGCTGAAATGATATTAGATATCTAGATTATCAAATAATTATAATAATCTGTTGAGAGATTCTGGCTATATTTTTGGATGGCCTCATTTCTGTTTCAAATATGATTATGAAATACTTCTTTATCGAAAGACAATATGAGGTCCAGTGCAAGAACACCATCTCGAAATATGGTGTTCTGACAGGTACTTGTTTTCATTTTGACCTGTCTCTAGTCGCTACTTTTCTGTATAAAAATGCTTGAAGCACTGTTTCAAATCATTTCTGAAGACCGAAAACATCAATGCCCCCAGATATAAACCCTGAGGAACTCATGAGGTAACCACAAATGGAAATATATCCCTTTACGCTCACTAGCTGACAATGCTGAAGATAAGATGAAAGTCATTTAAGGAGAT
Source organism: Chrysolina americana (assembly GCA_958502065.1). Lineage (NCBI taxonomy): Eukaryota > Metazoa > Arthropoda > Insecta > Coleoptera > Chrysomelidae > Chrysolina > Chrysolina americana. The sequence goes on from OY293411.1 coordinate 99,659,645, forward strand.
CTTCCTCTATACCTTATCCAGAAGGTTTTGAGATGGAGAGATTATGGTCGACTTTATCAAATACCTCACTGAATTTGATATACTGTCAAGAATACCAAGAACACCCAAGAACCCACCCAAGAACATACAATGGAGTTTACTAATGCGGTCACGATGATAGTTTATTGTCAACTCAGTCGCATGAACGAGTTTTATGACTAGTGAAGTTGATCTAATATAATTTCTGTTGTGAAATTGATTGAATTCAACAGATCATTATTGCTGAAATGAAGAGGAAGATTATAGGCTTGCTGACAGACATCTTAAACGCTGCATAAATATGTAGCAAATTGAAACGATATGTATACTTCTACAGTTTGCAGCAGAAGTATTGTTGTAGCTGATTTCGTTAGGAAAACCTACCTCATTTTTTCATATTTCGAAAATTTCTTGGTACTTTTTGTAATCTCGTTCTGAATCTTATTGTTCTTGTTGCTGTTTAAGAATTTTACTTCTACGTCTCAAAATCTTGAATTCTCCGTAGTACCTATTATAGATTTTTATATTTTTTCCATTTTCTATGAAGCTGTTTCACAAAATTTGTGAATATATCGATAGAAAAATATACTGGAAAGTAATTTTCATATCAACTTATATGCTGTCTGGTAACCTATCCTTATCAACCCTGACAGAGTAAGCATTGAAAAAACATATGTGGCAAAAAAATGGCACTTTGCGCCTTCATTGACGTAGAGGGTGCTTTCGACAACATCTCCATAACCAGATCATTGTAGGAAAGGAATATTAACGCCTCACTGATCAGATGGACACAATCAATGCTGAAAAGCAGAATCATTGTGGAGACTTTTGAGGGAGAGACAGTCAAGATGACAGCAGAAAAAGGTTGCTTTCAAGGGGGAGTTTCATCGGCTTTGCTGTAGTCACTGGTGGTCGACGACCTGCTAGTAAAGCTACACGAATCTGGTTTCACGACTCAAAGTTATGCCGATGATTAGGGGCAAAAATGACAGACTAAACAGTGCTGATTCCATTCACCAAGTACGGACTTAAGCTCCAACTCTGAATGGAACTCAGCTAACATTTTCCAAAGAGGTGAAATATTTTGGAGTTATAATATACCAAAAACTGACTTGGAACAGCCAAATCAACCACATTTTTTCCAAAGCTATAGCGGCAAGCTGGAGAGTTAAGCTGCAAATAAAAGTGCAGCGGCTAGCCTGTCTGGGAATCACAGGGGTAATATTCACGTGCCCTGCAGCCTTAGAAGCACTGCTAAACCTTCCGCCATGGCATGTGTAATAAAAGAAGCAGTAAACAGTGCCTTCAGACGAAAAACTTTAAAGCAAGAGATCTGATCGGAAACTTAAAGATTTTGGAACACATTTCCCTAGAAGCTATGTCTAAACCGACTGATTTCATGCCAGTTCATTTTCAAAATTTTTTTCATCAATAAATTGAATGAGACGATTTTAGTAACCTGTATAATAGAGATCAACTGTAACAGAATGAAAGATGGTGATGATTTTTTTTCTGTCTCTCATGGGAATATCGAGATCATAGATTTTTTGTTTCTTATATCTTTTTATTTTGCCATTTGGCCACTTTTGAATATAATGAGTACGTGTAACACTATATTTCCGTGCAGTAACGAACCATAACAGTAAAAACTGATTTGAAGATGTGTATGAGCAGTATTTTGCAATTTTTCCAAAGCGTTTGACTGGGGGAACTGTTGTTTAAACTTCAGTTCTATGGCTTCATGGGGATTACGATCAAATATACGTAACAGGCAGGAATCATATAGTGAAACTCGATGGAAATAAATCGCACATTGAGTATAAAGGGCTGGTGTATCACAAGTCTCGGTTCTTGTTCCTATTCTCATTTTGCTTCATTTGAATGCTAACAATTTTAGGGAAAACATAACTCTTGAGCTTTGTAGAGTTGAACAGTGGTGTAATTCGAACTCAATATGATTCAACACAAATAAAAATATAAATTCAGTCTGATGACCTAGTCCTAGAAAATCACTCAATAGAAAATAGTACCAACACCAAGTTTTCAGAAGTATTCATCGATGATAAATTGGAATTCAGCAGTAGATGATAATAGACGACACCATACAAGAGGGAAGTCAAAATCTACCATTGCCAACCCCAAAACTAGCACTCACAAGATTTTCTTCAATTTATGAAAGCAAAAAAATATATAACCATCCTCCAATGCACCACTACAGGGCGATGCAAATTGAAAAAAGTTCAGAAAATCATTTGAAGGGGTATTTCTGCAAAAAGCCTACCTACTATGACATTCTGTGATAAATTTTAATGTTTTTTATTAATTTTGTTCATTTGTTTCGCAGATATTTTTGTTGTTTACTGATCTGTAATATTTTATTTACTCATGTGTATTATCACTTTTATATTGATTACTCATTATCTTCCATATTTTCAAATGACTTTGGGAAACTAACATTTACTTTGTCAATAATAACTATTTCTTGGACAATTGAAGAAGTACGAAAGCGTAGAAGGGACACAAATATAAAAAATATAATCAGCCCAATTCCGACTCTATAACTCGGAATTAGTATAAATCCAACTTCACAACTCGAAATTACCCCAATTACGACTTCACAACTCGGAGTTAGTATACTCAGTTCCGCATTCAGAACTCGGAATTATATAGCCTTATTCCGACTTCACGACTCGGAATTAGCGTAATTCCGACTTCACAGCTCGGAATTAGTATAATTCCGACTTCACAACTCGGAATTAGCCTAATTCCGACTTCACAACTCAAAATTAGTATAATTACGACTTCACAACTCGGAATTAGCCTAACTCCGACTTCACAACTCGGAATTAGTGTAATTCTGACTTGAAAACTCGGAATTAGTATATTTGGCCAGGTTTGAGTCCTGAAAATAAGATTTTTTTTCTGAATTCTATCGATAGGCGACTTCATGCCTTGTTTGAGAAAGCTAGGGTGATGTGAATTGTCTAGATGCAAATCCTGACGTGCTAGGTGGTGGAGTTGGTTTTTCCTCAGCTAAAAAGTGAATACGCTCCTAAAAAGTCGCTCCGAAGCGCCCCGCAAATCAAAATAATAGCCGTCCTCTATCCGCACAGGCAGCTCCACTGCAATATATAAACAGAGGTTATATTTTCCCTCCAGAATATGGTCACTTGTTGACTGAAACATGTGTCGAGGAGTAAAAAGAACGTTTTGGTCGTATGAAAAAACTCCAGTACAATCAAACGGGTATATTGGAGAATGGTAGTGAATTTCCTTCATCCAAATAGGTTCAATCCTCTCAGCCTCCTCTTCACTTCCACTAGAATTCCAATACCAACACGTGGAATCGCAATGATTACAATAATTCCAAGCTGCGAAGTCAGAACTAATACTAAATTTCGAGTTGTAAAGTGGGAATTATACTAATTCTAAGTTGCGAAGACAGAATTAGGTTAATTCCGAGTTGTGAAGTCGAAGTTATATTAATACCAAGTTGCTGAGTCGGAATTGTACTAACTCCGAGTTGCGAACTCGAAATTATACTAATTCTGAGTTGCCAAGTAGGAATTATACTAATTCCGAGATGCAAAGTCGGAATAAGGCTAATTCCAGTTGTGGAGTCGGAACGTTACTAATTCCGAATTGTGAAGTCGGAATTAGGCTAATTCCGTAATGCGAAGTCGGAATTTTATCAATTCCGAGTAGTGAATTTAGAATTAGGCTATATTCCGAGTTGTGAAATGGGAAATATACTTATTCCGAGTTGCGAAGTCAGAATTAGGGTAACTCCAAGTAAGAATTGTAATTTTTGATTATTTGTGACTCTTCTACGCCTTCGTAAACAAGGGATCCTACTAAACAAAATATTCTGCTCTTGTTAGCCGAGTACGGCCCAGTCCCAGGAATAACGTATGACTTCAGAGTCTCCGGTGCTGCTGCAAGGATGATATCGAGTCTTTACAAGGAAGCGGTAGCAAACCCGGACCTCCAAGAGAGATAATCTCGGAATCATTAACTCTCTCATGCTAGAAAAGCAACAATCGCTATCTGTGGACCGGGTAAAAATCGACACATGCAGGTGGAGAGCCCGATCTCGATTCAATTACTGCCTCTGCGTACGGGGTTAGTTTATTATTTCTACTGGAAAGAGCGTGCGATGCTGGCTTTCTTGAATTCACCAACTTATTTCCTAAGAAAAATAGAAAAAGCGTTGTTGAGTTCAGTGCATGAAGGTTTTGTGCTGATGGATCTGTTTACTAACTATAATATGAAAAAAAAGTTTTGGAAAAATGAAAATAATTCAATTACTTATTTATAATAAATAATACAGTACACAGAAAAATGTCAGATTCTTCAAAAAATACTACGTAAAGTAAGCCCTTTATTATTTCTAATCTCTTAAAAAGAGGTGCTAAATCAACTGATGGTGAAAAGTTTTCCTTCGCATTGTCCTTAGAATAATAGCAGTAATTTTGTGCTCCTGCGTGATACATCCATCAATGAGTAGGTATTTCTTGCAGTCAATCTCTTATATATACGTTCATACATCTGGTTAACTTTCGAAAGTATTCGCTTATAAAAAAAGCGTAAATCGCATTCAATCATATTATCGGTCTGTTATTCTTTGGGTTCGACAAATCTTTTAGAGTTGAGCACAGTCTTTAAGGGTAGATTGAAGATAAACATCTATTGTGTATGCCCTCATGTTGGTTAAAGTTATTTGTCTAATTACTTTTTTTCCACAAGACTCTAGATGTTGGCCTTCAACTTTCCCATGTACTTGCGGGTTTGTGGTTTCTCCTCTCCTAATATTGAAAACATTAGCCTTGTCAGTGATCCGTATTGACATAACATGAGTCATCTTCTGTTTTTATGATTATTGAGCATACAGTGTCCTGTTAGAGGCCCAACCTTAATCCTGTTTGTCCTTCTGTTCTGACTTCGTAAGCGTACTCAGTGAAAGAAGGCAATGGTTCTTATTCAATTAACACAATGCACAATGCTCTGGGTGTATTTCACACCACAGAGCATGCATTTTCTCCATGTATCTTTTTCGGGAGGGCTCACTGCTCTCAAAGCAATGCAGAAGATCGTTCCTTAGTTCATCCTTCCACTCAAAGCGTCCATTGTTATTGCCGACCACATGGTATTGGTAATGGTAAATATGGATGGTGACTGATGCGCTGCGACCTAGTTAGTTCTATTGTGCCCCATCTTCTGCTATTTCAAGGTGTTCTCGTTTACAGCAGCCCCTCAAGCCCCAATTCCTTGAGGGGGTCTATTCGTGTTATTTCTCCCACAGTCAGCTGGTGTGATCCCAGTATATTCAATCTTTTGTGATGTACAGCATAACACTCTATCATTATATGGTGTGGTGTTTCTGGATAATCCCCACAGAATCTGCAGGTGCTGTCCTCCTCTAAGCCTAGCTTCCTTAGGTGTTCTTTGAGTCTGCAGTGCTCCGTAAGAAATCCCGTGATTGTCTTTAAACTAGTTTTGATGAGGTTAATCAGTGTCTTCGATCTTGATCGGTTGAAGTGGCCGAGGAGATCTTTGACCTGCTTTAGCTCTGGAAGTCTTTGCCAGTATGTTGCTCTCATTGCTTCTTCAGTTTTATTTAGTTCATTTTGGGAGTAAGATTTTCCAAGTCCGCAAAATGGTTCTGGCCCGATCAGTGGTGTTGATGCCCCTTTTCGTGCCAGGGTACCTGCTTGTTCATTGCCCCCACTCCGACGTGCCCTGGCACCCAGAAGAGGATCACCTTGTTCCTGCCTAGATCATTAAGTTTGTCTAGGCATTCCCAAACCATCTTTGAGTTGATGTTATATGAGCTCAACTCTCTGATGGCTGCTTGAATATCGGAGAGGATTGCGATTTCCTTGTTCCGGTATTTCCTGTCGAGGTTGAATTGAATGCACCTTTCTATGGCGTGAATTTCCACTTGAAAAATAGTGGGGAACAGGACCATGGATTCGGAGTATTTGGTGCGAGGCCCAAAGCCCAAAGACTCCTGCTCCAGTTTCGTTGGGAGTTTTGGACCCGTCCGTGTACCATGTTATGGTATTCTTTCCCAGTGCTCGAATGGATTCTATGCTCCATCCACTCTTGGTATTTAGTTCCGTTCGAAAGAATTTCTCGAAACTAAATTTCCTGGTAATTTAGAGGAGTGAAGTCCAGAATTACCTCTATTGCTGCTGTTGGAGTCGACCTCATTGCTCCTGTTATACAAAGACATGCTAGTCTTTGCACTTTCTCCAAGATTTTCTTTGTTATGGTGAGTTCGGTTCTGCCGCGCCACACTACTGCTCCGTAGGTGATCGTAGGCCTCACTATCATGGTGTACATCCATCGCAGTATTGATGGGTTTCAGCCCCACGTTTTTTCTGCGATGTTCCTGAACACCATCAGTGATTATTTTGCCTTGTTTACGATCTTTTCTACGTGTCTGTTCCAGAGTAGTTTTGAGTCTAGGGTAAGCCCTAGATACTTCACCTCTTGCTTCCATTATAAGTCTGATCCGTCGAGGCCAACAGCCCTTAGGTGCTGAAACTTTGTTCTTCAAGTGAATGGTACCACTGTGGTTTTTGATGAGTTAATTCTCAACTCCACAGAAAGGCACAATCTTCTGGTAGTGTCTAGCTCCCTTTATATGAGATTGCAGTGGGTTCCTTCGAATTTGCCTTTGGCCGTAATGACCATGTCGTCAGCATATCCAAGGCAAGTGACTCCGTTCCCGGTTAGTGTTCCGAGTAGTTCGTCCACTACGAGACTCCACGTCAGAGATGATAGTGCCCCTCCTTGTGGGCATCTCCTGTTTGTGCTGATCCGAAAGCAGATATCGCCCACTTCCGTTTCAGCAGGTCTTTCTGAATGTGGTTCTGTCCACTCCCTTGTTCGTTAGGGCCATATTTATTGCTTTGCCGACCACATAATAATAATAATTATTATTTTTGGTATTACGACTGATCTCATTTCTTAAAATCCTTCTTCTCACTTTTCACTATACTCACGAATCCGCAACTACTGCAAGTCAAGTACACGCCTTATCTATCCCGCTCATCAGCGATGCGGTGCCGTAGTAGGAAAGAACAGAAAAAATCAGTTGACATAAGTTAGAGTATGCCGAAAAGCGGCCTGTTTGCCCGTCGCATCGGCTACCGCAACCCGCGACTGTCCACCGGTACAGTCGCCCCAAGATCGCTGCAGCATTTCCATATCCGAGCAGGCTATGCAAATTCACAATCAAAGACGCCGGTGTCCGCGCGTTACCATGGTAACTCCAAGAATTGTTTATATCCCTCGTTTGTATCGAGCTGCCTGCCTCTGCTTTTTTGTTTCCGATGCGTTTTTGTCCCCGAGATTTTTGCTTGTTGCCCTGAGTTATGGACGTCTGAAGTTCGCCAAGTCCGAGGAAGTGATTTAGAACGGCCAACTTGACTCTGTCAGTTTTTTCTAAGATTATTTAATGAGTTCGGGTCCGGACGGCAAGATTTAGTGGTCACGATTCGGTTCTGCGATTTTATCAATGAGGGTTTAACAACAATTAAGCTCCTTTTGTTTGCGGATTCGGTTTATCGCATTCATTTCCTTCGCCAAATTAGCGAATATTTGTAGTGATTACCCGTGATACGATCGGGTCGGGTCGGGAAAATTAGCGATTTTCTGAGATCAGGTGTTAGATAATTGAATAATTATTGGCGAGATTGCTGAATTGGTAGTGGTTGTTCATTGGTCTACTACAGCAAGGCCTAATTGTTCCCACGAAAGGACTGTATGATCCAGATATCAACCATTTATAGAATATCTTCGGACTAGAATCAATTCTCGGTTTATCCGAAAGCGATTCATAATACTATTATACCGTCCAATAAAGTCTTCACTAATATCATATATTATCTACCAAACAGCAACCACATAGGTACCTACCATGGTAGGACAAGCAGATTTTCAAACAGATGGAAAACATGGGAGTTCTTCAAGGATCGGTTATAGGGACATTAATGATTCACTTATAGCGCCTTGCTAAGTAGAGCTCAGAAGAGCCATGAAGATGATAGCACAGACAGCTATCGAAAGCGCTCACATGTAACATTTAGAAGCCATTAAAGTTTCATATCCTTTTTGTAAATAATATCAATATTAAAACAAAAAAAAATAATATATGTTTATTTACTAAATAAATATTACAATTTTTGATATAATAGAACACTGTAAAACTAACTGTAAATAAACGTTCAATTCCACAGAAGCTGATATTTTGGTCTCATCTTGTATGTGGCGTTGTAAATATGTAATTAAACCATTCAATTCCACAGAAGCTGATATTTTGGTATCAGCTTGTATGCGGCGTTGCATGAAATTCTTACTAAACTGTCTATAACTATATATATATGTGTAACATAAAAGATTTGTGAAATATAAATATTGTATTCGTGAAAAATAAATATCGTATAGGGTTCATATCGAGGTCGCATCTGAATCTAACTTCATATATTTATATGATTCGGAGAATGAATATAAACAAGAATTCATAAAAACTTGGGAAAAAGATGAAAGATACTATCAAAACACATACACCTATATACATATATGAGTATAATAATCTCATGCATTTATATTCTCATGCATTTATTTATGATATCACTAAACACCATTCGGTTTTCCGTAAATAACCATTCTTTGATTTTTTTATTGTATTGGTTATAACTTTTGATATTTTTTAGGTATTTCGGGATGTAATTATATAACTTGGAGCTAATGTACTCGCAGCTGTGTTGATCTATTGCTTTTTCACATTTATTTAACACCGTTTTATATTCTTTATTCCGTGTTTTTGAATTGAATCTGTATTTTTCCTTTGTGTATATTTTGTAGAATTTTCATTGCAAATAACTGTCTTTCGTCATATATTCGAAACAATGCAGCTATTAGCTGTAATTTTTAGTAGTTTAATTAATTAGGAACGACCAGAATCAGCATGAATTCGATATCTACAGGAAGGGCACAAGTACACTCAGATACATCCCTGATAGCTTTCACCATTGTACATAGTGAAAAATGGCAGTATCAAATTTCTTGTTGAATCGAATATTGCCGTTCCCACTCAAGAAGGAGAAATTTGAACATGAAAAAACTATTATTAGGGAGGTAGTTGAACTGAACGGTTTTTCTGCGGTATACAAAACTTCCGAAAAGCTACAACAGATCCTAGGCATACTATCTAAGACTGCGAGAAAAAGTATGTGGATCGAACTAAAAGGGCCATGAGAGTACGGTTCAAACACACATTGTTCGAATCCATTTTACAATACCAGAAAAATCAAGCGTGACCCAAAATGCTTTGGATCAGGACCACCGACTTATTCCCGTTTCGAGAAACTGATATGAGCAATGTGCTCTTCGAACCGTACTTTCACGGCCCTTCTAGTCTGACCCATATTTTCTTCTCGCAGTCCTTGCAGCTAATTTCATAAATTTTCGATTTCTCTTTTTCTTCTTTCTTATTTTTGGAAGTACCCAGGATCTGTTGTAGCTCATACGAGATTTTGTATACTACTTTCATATTTAGGGTTTTGAAAATGCTATTTTGGAAGGTTTTGCTCTTTTTGAAAAGTCAAGGAGTTGCGAAGGGTTGTCTTAAATCTATGCTTCTTAATCATGGGATACAAGCTGATTTTGGTCGTCTCTAGTTACAAAAACATCTAAAGATGTTAGCTGTTTTGTGTTTTCAATACGTGAACAAAATGGTTCGAAACTAGTTATTCAATTCTGAAACAAAACTGTCTGCGTCGGCCTATTTTGTATCAAAGGTTATCCACATACCTTAAGGAAACCCTAGGAAAATTTCCGAAGCTCTCTCTTGCTTTCATCTCAAATCTACTGATGAATAAATTGGCTAGGAAGGAAGAAAGAGGGTTGGTTACCCATGGCTATACCTTCAAGTTATTGGTAAAAGCAGCTGTTGCCTCATGTCTGGCGAGGCTTGAATACTATCTGATTGTTTCTGTACTGAAACCGGTGATCAGCAGTAACTCTTTCAAATATTTCAAGGTTTTCGGTATTGGTATACACCGAAACGAAGAACTTACATCAAAACAGATCAAGATTTCTTCTTCTTCCAGTTTTATGTTCCTAATCTGGTAGATGAATTCTAGATAGTTTTTCCGCTCAAGCCTGGTTGTATTCCACTGGAAGATTCTCAGAATCTTTCATGAGCCATTTTGCTATGGATAAAGACCACCGATTTGACACTAATTTGAAATAAATTAGACATGATAACAGATTTCTTAATGCATTCGAAAATCAAGTAAATAATTGATGTAGATAAACAATTCGATTTGGGCAAGTATACTATAGGTACCTACTAGAGTACTAGGGCAAGGTGTAGTAATAAGACCCCAATATAAAAAAATTCAAAATAATATTGTTAAAAAGTTAGAGCAAATTAAAATGAATAATGATAGCGAACGCAGCGCTACATGAAAATTAATATTTAATTTTGATTTCTCATCTCGAAAAACCCTCGTTCGAACATACTTTGTTAGAAATCTATTTTTTGCAAAAGATATTCGAAATAATTGATAATAAAATTTCAACTTCATTTCCTTGTATCTCTGAAACAATTCATTTACAGACACATGTTCATGTTAACTTTTTATTTCGAAATCAGGTAAAGATTGACCCTTCAAGATTGACCTCTGTATGATCATTTCATGTATATAGGGTGAGTGAAATGAAACAGTCCAAGTTTCTTAGGGAAATCTTATTTTTCCAATGAATTCCTTATATTCCGAAGAAGAATTGGTGAATTTTCATGAATTTTTGATATGATGTACGGTTTAAGTCCTAGATATTTTTATCTCATCATAGATCTCTGGACTCATTTGTCGGCCATATACTCCTAAATGTCCCCTTTTTATGGATATTCCATTATACTCCAACGGAGACTAGAATAGGTTGATTTTCCTTGTTGAAAAATACTCGGAGTATAGATTAATATAGTATTTATTTCACGAATGCAATATCTATATAATTGGTGAGTGAAATGTTTTTCATTTGGAAGCCCGAATTGTTGAAAATTCTGAGCAGAAAGCTTCACTTTTAATATTTGACACCTTGTATCTAGAATACCGATTATTTTATGCCCAGGGACACTTTTACCACGAAAATCTATAACATACCAGGAATTCAGGGAATTTAACGGAAAGCTCGGATACTTTTCAAAAAAACATTGTTTGCTTTCTTTGGATCAGAAATCACTATGAATATTGAAACTTGAATCAAAAAATCTGCAGAATTTGTGTAAGTGCGACTAAGTGTGATGAGGTAGGAAGAAATTGATTTTTGTTGAAAAGAATATGGACAGATACAGTGCATTTCACCTGATATGAATTAGTCTATTTTGCTTGTTCAGAATCTCTGATGAACATATCTGACATCGCTTCTTCACAGCGGATTTCAATTTTCCCGACGAATCACAACAGACGAATGCTTCAACTCGATTAACTATTTCGAGTGCATCGAGAAATAATAGTTTTTTCATTTGCAACGACGATCACGATATCGGCCATGTTAGCCGACGTGACGGTAGAATATTGATAACGCACACGTCACTTTCAAAAGTGAATTACCTCTTAACAGGCTTTCGGAATTTATTTCAAGCACAAATTTCGATTAACAAGGCATTGTCCCACCTACCACGTGTTGATGGAGTTTTAATATTCTAAGAATAAACATTATACGACAAGATGGATGTGACTTTAATACTTCGGAATAGCTTTACGGACAAACTGATCCGTTATAGGTATGTGCACTGAGTCTAGAACACATTTGTTGCATACTTATTTTCTATTGAAAAGAACTGATATTACTATTCTCAATAGTAATGAACATGGTTTGAGGCCCTCCTAAAGTAGTTTTAGTCAAACTATGATTCTACTTTACTGAGCGTTGGAAAGAAAAGTCCAAGAGTCTACATACTCCCAAAAAGTTGTCGTTATCGACAGCATTCAACCCTTGATGAGTTTATAATGAAAATTAGTAGACTGAATTCCTGAAAAATAGTATTTCAAATATATTGAGCAATCTTATATTTTTCGATATACGACAGGTCAACTTTTTAAATGTCCTCATCAAAATGAAACGAAAAAATCGAGAATATCGAACTGTGTTCAAATTGTTACAGCCCACTAACAAGGATAAAATAGTCATCAGATTAAGAATGAAAAAAGAATCAAAACCAGTTAATTTAGTTACTTCAAGACCTTTACTTCATATCTGTGATTACGTATCATCAAACATTTCGACTTTAATTGCGACGTCTACATCCATTCGATACTAAGTTATATATACAGGATGGCCAACTGAAAACAAACAGAGCCATTTTCAGGAACAGCGTCAACATTTAGGAAAAATGCTCAGACCCGCCAATTTTCCCATACACTCTTTTCCGGCATTTTTTACACCGCCACCGTCATCCCCAAGCGAGGGTAGAAACCACCCCATACGTTTCAAAAGGAATTAGGAGTTGTATAAGATTTCTTTTAAAAGCTCTTACAACACTCCATACAATGGTCTTGCATCATTCCCCAACTGAGTAAATTTTTTGACAAATCAAGAAAAATGGAAGTTAATTACAGAGCTGGACACATAAATACGAAACACACTGTATCTACAGAGTTGAAAAAATATTAGTACTACTGAAATGAGAAAAAAACAAACTTTCTAACGATACTGAATATGACATATAGTTTCATTTAAAAAAATTACCAATGACGCCACTCTTTGACCAATAGCACAACAAAAAATATTTGAATTCACAAAAGGATGATGAAATACCGCTTAAATTAAAATAGGCGGGTCCTTACATTTGATTAGCTCTGTATAGAGTGTTTTCGATTTAATTCCGAGAGATCATCATCCGCCGACAGCTGTTTCGTAGTTTCCTCACGACGGCTTTATGAGTTCTCTCGAAATGAAAACGAATGCACTCTGAATAAACGAATGAATAAATGAAACGTAACTTGTGACATCAACAGTCACTATAGTTGGAGCTCATTTAAAATGAGCCATGAAGTTCAAAGTGAGATGTTATGGTATGTTATGTTATGATATATATGTTATGATATGATATGATATGCAGCCAACAATTTTGTTCTGACCAATCCAAGATTCAATGAAGTTTCTATTGCGTTAAGAGGAACGCACAGAGAAACTAGGAATCACTGGTTGACCTGGACCCAGGGGGCGTCATGACCACCATGATCCCCTTGATACCATCCATTTCAGAAGGCAGGAACGTCAGATAATCCATATCGGAGTGAAATTATACACGGGTTTCAATGGAAACAGTGGATATAAATGAAGTTGATGGAATAACGTTTTCGCCATCTGTTATTGAGTAGAAAAAGAAATTTGTACAACACCAGATGCGGGCTCTGTTCGGATTTACATCAATAGATGGATAAACTACGAAATTGATTTTGTTTTTTAACTTGATTTAGTTCAGAAATTCGGAAAGGAATACATATTCGATGATTCTTATTGAGAAAGAGTAAGGTTTGCTTATAACTTCCATTATCAAATATTAGAACTATAGAATATTTCTTAAATTTTACGTAGCCCTTCATCTCACTCTTTTACAAAGGGACATCTGCACAGTCACACACGTTGTGTGTGGTGTGAAGTGTGAGCGATGCTTACAATACTGACAGCATTCATACTAGATTTATCGCCTTTATTAAATTTGTGCTTTCCTGTCCATGCTGCCATCTGTGATACGGTAGCAATACTCACTACCATCTCTCTAACGCCTAGGCCACGGATTCTATATTTTAGAGGGCACTGCTTCATAGCAGTTTGGTCAACTCACTCAACAACGGATAGGGGTCTACCGAACTATTATCAAATTGATATTTTCTGAATATAAAAAAATTTCTCTGCGAGTACTGAAAATTGATCATAAAAATCATCTACTTACTTAGCCCATTTCCACACAGACTTGGTGAATATTTCAATGGTTCATTGGAATTAAACATTTTCTCATTCTTATTGAATTATCGAACAAAAACAACAACAAAGTAACAATATGAGAAAATAATCAACGGGTGCTCCGGAGCAGCTTAAAAAAATCATCATTAAAAGTTCATCTAGAGTTGAAACAGGTGATTTCTTTCCAAAATTTTCTTTTCATAATTATTCTAATGATTTTCGTACAATTCAATTTTTTTTATATGAACTCATGCAATGTCGAGTGATTCTGATAATTTTTTTAAATTTTTCAGGGCCTTTCTTGAGTAATTTTTTGTTTTCGTCGATCGACTTGAAATTCGTAGGTATCATCTATTCCATCATTCTGAATCGATTGGTCTTCGTTGAATTAATCTAGCTATCTATCGAGTTGAAAAGTTCATCCAGAGTTGATATAGGTAATTTCTCTCCAAAATTTTGTTTTCGTATTTTCTTTGAAATTTTCGTAAAATCCAATTATATTAATTTCATCATTCTGCATTGATTGGCTTCGCAGAATTGTACTATATTCAACCGTTCTCGAGTTGAAAAGTTCATTTTGAGTTGAAAGTTGTTTTGAAGTTTGTTTTCATAATTTTTCTGATAATTTTCAATAAAAAATCCAGTTCTTTACGTTCACACATATGCGCATATGCAATTTCAAGTAAATCTGATTTTCTATTTTTGATGATTTTTTAGTGGTCTAATGTAGGAATGTGTCTATTTGGACTATTTTCACGTAATTTTTATTTTTATCGATCGACTTACAATTTACAGAATATCCTAATTTTGTCACTCTGAATCGATTGGCATTCGCAGAATTGATGTATCTTTAACCGTTCTCGAGTTGAAAAGTTCATCTAGAGTTTAATTTAAAGTGGTCATCATTCTCTCCAAAATTTTGTATTCGTAATTTTTTTAATAATGTTATGAAATTTAACTTTTTTTATATGAGCATACATATGCGCATATGCAATTTTACAGGTCTACCCCTTAAGACTTATTTCATTTTTTTTTTGTTTGAGAAATTATTACGGATGGTGAACAAATAACGACCAATAATCCAAAACAAAATAATCTTTTTCAATTTGAAATGAAATATGTGTATATCAATGTCAGTCAGCTGGTCTCCAATGCAGGTATTCATGGTATACAATAAAGTGGTTTAAATTTTTTTTTCGATGTTGTATTTTCAGTTGCTTCAGTTCAGTGGCGTACTTTTTTTACAATATTGTTGGCTGTGGTTCGCACTGAGACGCCACTGACCCTAATAATTTCAATCTAGTTAGGTGTCAAATAAATGTACCAAGTTTCAAACAAACTGGTTCTGGTTTACAATAACCGTTTTTTTTATTTTTATGCCTGTATCTCGGAAACATATGTTCATATAGGAACTTTTCTACTTAAAATGACCTATCGAAAATATACGAGAAAAACTTTGTAGGGCTCCTAAATTTCATAGCTTAAATTAAATTTCGATTCAAATAGGGAACATTTACGTACTGGTCTGGTTATATATTTATTCTTTATGATCACCTGATGGAAAACGTAGTCACTTCGGCAATCTGAAACATTCCCATAACCCAAAAAAATGCAATTCTATTTATCCGAATAACTTTTGAACATAACAGAACTGAAAGGAACGTGTGCTGAAACCTTGCAATCATCAGATGTGCACACCTCGGGAAATCGAGTTATTCCAATAAATTGAATCTCCTCGAACATAACAAATTTAAGCACCTGATAGATACACGAAGTAAAATAAACTCCCAGATGAATAGGGCTTCCGTTGAGAGAATTCCAGTGCTGAGTGACGAGGATGTGTGATAATCGTTATAAAACTATTTTGGCGACTTTTATCGAGCTGCGCTTTGCTGTGATGAAATCCAGTCTGCATAGTAATAGTAAACAACTGAATTGAAACTAGTCACAGTGACTACCATATACGATACGAATAATAACATTTTTGATCTTCTGACACCGTAGCTTGTTGTAGTAGTTATTTCCGATTGAGATGTTGGAGTGTTTCAAGACAGGCCAGAGTGTTGAAGCGCCGATCGTTTCCTTCCACTGATTTGATTTTTAATATCAAGATTATCTAGACAGTCAATATTAACCTTATAACTACAATTAGTAGAGTTTTCAGTTACTATGAAATACATACCTAGTCAAAATAAACATTTAAAACTGATTTGTTTTTGTGAGGTCATCGTGGCGTTGTAGAAAAAAATCAAATATATTTGAAAATAATAAATTAAAAAAACGCTTTTATGTCACATTGATTTTGAAAGTTAAAAATAATTGTTTTTATAGGCAGAAAATAATAATAAATTAAAAATATTGGTATCACAATGAAAAAAGCGTTAGGCACCCCACGCTTTTTTCACAGTGATGGTAATATTTTTCATTTATTATTACTTTCTGCCTATAAAAGCAGGAGTATCTTGACTGTACTAATAATAAATAATGGTCTTTTGGGGAGTTCTCTTCAATTATTTTTTTATTCTTAGTTAAATTTTTTACTGTTCAGTTCTCAATTTATTATAAAAAAAAATCCCCTTATAGAGAGAAAAACTTACGAAAACTAAATTTTGGATAGAAATAACCTCTTTCATCTCTTGATGCTTTTTTGACGGAATATTACCGCTCTCAACTCCAGACTTTTCAACTCAACAACGGTTGAAGATAGAGCCATTTTGCGAACGCTAATCGATTCAGAATGATGAAATTAGAATATTTGAAATAGAAATATCATCAGAAGGAATTTTGAATGAGCAGCTTAGCAAATTCTCAAAATTTTCAGCTCGAAAAAGCAGAGTTTACGAAAAAAACGTTTGAAATCTTTAATCGACTAGGAATCCATTTTAAATTTGACGAGAATATTCAAGAAAGATGGAGTTTTACGAAGATGATTGGAAAAAAATATAAAAACAAAGTTTTGGTGGGATATTACCGTTCTCAACTCCAGATGAACTTTTCAACTCGACAATGATTGAAGATAGACCAATTTCGCTAACGCCAATCGATTGAGAATGATAAAATTAGTACACTCTGAAAAATTTAAATGAAAATATCATCAGACAAATTTCTGAATGATCAGCATAGCAAGTTTTTGAAAATTTTCAGTCCGAAAATGCAGAGGTTCCGTAAAAAGCCTATGAAATCTATAATCGACTAGGAATTCATTCTAAATTTGGCGAGCATATTCAGAAAAGATCCAGTTTGACGAAAATAAATGAAAAAAACGTTTTTTTTTGTAGTATATTACCTCTCTTAACTTCAGATGAACTTTTCAACTCGATAACGGTTGAATATAGAGCAATTTTGCGAACGCCAATCGATTCAGAATGATAAAATTAGTACACTCTGAGAAATTGAAATGAAAAAACTATCAGACAAAATTTTGAATGAGTACCTTATTAAATTTTTGAAAATTTTCAGCTCAAAAATGCAGAGGCTCCGTGAAAGGTCTGTGAAATTTTTAATCGACTAGGAAACGATTTTGAATTTGGCGATCATAATCCAAAAAAATGGAGTTTTACGAAAATTAATAGGAACAATACAAAAAACATTTTTGGTGGGATATTACCGCTCTCAACACCAAAGAAACTTTTCAACTCGACAACGGTTGAATATAGAGCAATTTTGCGAACGCCAATCGATTCAGAATGATAAAATTAGTACACTCTGATAAATTGAAATAAAAAAACTATCACACAAAATTTTAAATGAGTACCTTATTAAATTTTTGAAAATTTTCAGCTCAAAAATGCAGAGGCTCCGTGAAAGGTCCGTGAAATTTTGAATCGACTAGGAAACGATTTTAAATTTGGCGATCATAATCCAAAAAAGTGGAGTTTTACGAAAATTAATAGGAACAATACAAAAAACATTTTTGGTGGGATATTACCGCTCTCAACACCAAAGAAACTTTTCAACTCGACAACGGTTGAATATAGAGCAATTTTGCGAACGCCAATCGATTCAGAATGATAAAATTAGTACACTCTGATAAATTGAAATAAAAAAACTATCACACAAAATTTTTAATGAGTACCTTATTAAAATTTTGAAAATTTTCAGCTCAAAAATGCAGAGTCTCCGTGAAAGGTCTGTGAAATTTTTAATCGACTAGGAAACGATTTTAAATTTGGCGAGCATAATCCAAAAAAATGGAGTTTTACGAAAATTAATAGGAACAATACAAAAAACATTTTTGGTGGGATATTACCGCTCTCAACACCAAAGAAACTCTTCAACTCGACAACGGTTGAATATAGAGCAATTTTGCGAACGCCAATCGATTCAGAATGATAAAATTAGTACACTCTGAGAAATTGAAATGAAAAAACTATCAGACAAAATTTTGAATGAGTACCTTATTAAATTTTTGAAAATTTTCAGCTCAAAAATGCAGAGGCTCCGTGAAAGGTCCGTGAAATTTTGAATCGACTAGGAAACGATTTTAAATTTGGCGATCATAATCCAAAAAAATGGAGTTTTACGAAAATTAATAGGAACAATACAAAAAACATTTTTGGTGGGATATTACCGCTCTCAACACCAAAGAAACTCTTCAACTCGACAACGGTTGAATATAGAGCAATTTTGCGAACGCCAATCGATTCAGAATGATAAAATTAGTACACTCTGAGAAATTGAAATGAAAAAACTATCAGACAAAATTTTGAATGAGTACCTTATTAAATTTTTGAAAATTTTCAGCTCAAAAATGCAGAGGCTCCGTGAAATGTCTGTGAAATTTTTAATCGACTAGGAAACGATTTAGAATTTGGCGAGCATAATCCAAAAAAATGGGGGTTTACGAAAATTAATAGGAACAATACAATAAACATTTTTGGTGGGATATTACCGCTCTCAACTCCAAAGAAACTTTTCAACTCGACAACGGTTGAATATAGAGCAATTTTGAGAACGCCAATTGATTCAGAATGATAAAATTAGTACACTCTGAGAAATTGAAATGAAAAAACTATCAGACAAAATTTTGAATGAGTACCTTATTAAATTTTTGAAAATTTTCAGCTCAAAAATGCAGAGGCTCCGTGAAAGGTCCGTGAAATTTTGAATCGACTAGGAAACGATTTTAAATTTGGCGATCATAATCCAAAAAAATGGAGTTTTACGAAAATTAATAGGAACAATACAAAAAACATTTTTGGTGGGATATTACCGCTCTCAACACCAAAGAAACTTTTCAACTCGACAACGGTTGAATATAGAGCAATTTTGCGAACGCCAATCGATTCAGAATGATAAAATTAGTACACTCTGAGAAATTGAAATGAAAAAACTATCAGACAAAATTTTGAATGAGTACCTTATTAAATTTTTGAAAATTTTCAACTCAAAAATGCAGAGGCTCCGTGAAAGGTCTGTGAAATTTTTAATCGACTAGGAAACGATTTTTAATTTGGCGAGCATAATCCAAAAAAATGGAGTTTTACGAAAATTAATAGGAACAATACAATAAACATTTTTGGTGGGATATTACCGCTCTCAACACCAAAGAAACTTTTCAACTCGACAACGGTTGAATATAGAGCAATTTTGCGAACGCCAATCTATTCAGAATGATAAAATTAGTACACTCTGATGAATTGAAATAAAAAAACTATCAGACAAAATTTTGAATGAGTACCTTATTAAATTTTTGAAAATTTTCAACTCAAAAATGCAGAGGCTCCGTGAAAGGTCTGTGAAATTTTTAATCGACTAGGAAACGATTTTAAATTTGGCGAGCATAATCCAAAAAAATGGGGTTTTACGAAAATTAATAGGAACAATACAATAAACATTTTTGGTGGGATATTACCGCTCTCAACTCCAAAGAAACTTTTCAACTCGACAACGGTTGAATATAGAGCAATTTTGCGAACGCCAATCGAATCAGACTGATGAAATTAGTACATTCTGAGAATTTGAAATGGAAATATCATCAGACAAAATTTTTAATGAACAGCTGAGCAAATTTTCAGAGATTTTCAGCTCGAAAATGCAGAGGTTCCGTGAAAAGCCTACGAAATCTTGACTAGGAATCTATTTCAACTGTGGCAGCTCAAAATCCCAAAAAGAGTTTGTGTTAAGTAATCTATCTTTCATTCAAATAAAGTAAGTTTTTCATTTTATTGCGCGTAAGATGAGTGATTCCCCTCCCCAACCAGCTCTCTTCAACTAGATCCCCTCAACCAGCCCCCATATCCTGTGAGAGATCATACATTTTCAGAACTCCCTTCAAATCACTGTTTTTCGTCCTGGAACGACGATTGCCGCGATAATCTCATTCGCGCTATGATCTTCGAGTCTGTTTCGCGAATTTTAAGTAGTTTCGAAGTTTTAGTACCCGATTCAACTCTGTGCGCTTTCGCGAAGAAATGAATGATTCCCTACATCTCTAGTGTCGATTCTTTCGATTGTGAGGAATAGTGATTGTGTGGTTGTGAGTATGACACAAGTGGCTATC